>OY987250.1:7080756-8280756 GCA_963920765.1 Ulota crispa | reverse complement strand
GCTTTTTCAGAAATTGCACAAATATCCTTAGATCATTATTTTTAGGCATTTTTTGTTTGAGCTTGTAATTCATTCACAACCAATGTTGAATAAGAGAATGTAATGAAACAAAAATAAGCAACTTACGCGCAAAGGAAGAAGGGAAGTGACATGCACAACAAAAGAGATGTCTAAATTTTTTGGTCCAAGGGTGTTTGTGAAATATCTGAAAAAATAGATAGGGGTATTTATGCAATTATTGCAAACTTCATGGGTATCCATGAAAATTTCCTTATTGATTTTTATTCCTTAGATTTACAATAAAGTATAAGTAAAGGAAATGAATAATTAAAATTTATTTTTATACTCGACATGTTAGTCTTCTCTAGAATAATTTATGTTTTTGTTTTTGAACCAATTTTAGACTTGATTGGTTTTGAGTTGATTTTACTAGAGATTTTGTCAAATTGGCAAATGCATATTTGTAGTATGACTTAGTAAGAAACATTTGTCTTATTGACAATCAAGAATAAGATAAACATAATTGCAATGATTATGCAGACTTCCTTAGACCTAATTGCAGTTGACCTACATGAGCTAAAGAATTTGCTTACTATCAAAGCAAGATCCTTAGGTGTTGATATCAAACAAGAATCACCCAAAAAGAGTCTTTTTGGTGCGTTTGGACTAAATTCTATGATTGGAGATGATGTGTTCCAGGTCTTAACACTTGACCTTTTGTGACATTTTTTTCTTTGGTCCAACATGTGCACATTTAGGCACAATTTTGACTACAAAAAATACAAGTAAAATTGGTTAAACAAAAATGAAATGGAATAGTAAGAACAACAAATGCATTCAACCAATTTGGTAATTGTTGCTATGAGGTTTTTGGTTTTATTTGATTTGAATTAAGAAAATGGTATTGGTTTTTTTTCTTACTATTTTATTTTGTATAACCAACTGATCGTTATTTTCTAACTAATATTTTTGAAATACAAACTCCAAAACTCAATAAAATCCGCAAAAGAGTAGTTTGTTTTCTATAATCTGGTATTCTTTTATCACTTTTGCTCAATGTAGAAAAAATTAACGACTAAATGTCAAATTGAAAACCATTCTATATACTGTCCATGAAATATATATATTTTGAATGATAAACATAGAGCTTTAATAAGATATTTTTCAAAAAAATTTCTTGTCTTTCCAATTTGATGCTTGACTGTGTAAAGTCCACACTGCTTTTAGAACAATTTGATGAATAATTCTAATATAATAGCACAAAAATAATAATAATAATAATTTGGATGTAAATGAATCCATAACATTCATTTTGATAGATGTAGAGTTTTTGTATTTACTTTTTAACCAATTAGTGCAATGTTCTTTACTGATTTGAGATATTGAAGTGTTTGGGCCTAGCATTTTGAATTAGAGAGTTACTTAAGTTTTAACATGTAACAATAAAATAATTTGGCTAAAACACTTCAAGCATTTCTTGTATGGATTTTGATATAGCATCTACATCTCCTGAAAAGCGTTGTGAATGAGTAAAAGTTTGGTATGCTTGAAAATCTATTTTGAAACAAACGAAAATAACCAACACAACGTATTTGAAACGTACTCTTCCAAAAAAATCTTATATTTATGATGGTTGTTTAGGCTTGAAATACAATCAACGGTTGATTTTGTATTATGTGTATATTACATCAATTTAAAAATGACAGATATATAAACTAAACACGCGTTACCCTTCCTACTTTGTTATGTATCTTGAGATTTAGATTATTCAAATGGATAAACTTATGTAATGAATGGTAATATCATGCTCTAAAACATGCTAAAGGTGGAAACAACACAATTTCAAGTCTAAAGAAGCCTAATTTAACCAATTCTACCAACGAACTTTCAAGTTCGCCTAACAAAAATGAAGATGAAGAAATAGCATTAAATTCTAATATTGACAACGGTTTGCTACATCATGCTTTAGCAACAAATTTTTCTTCAATCAAAGAATCATCAAACAGTTTTGCAACTTCAAATCCAAAAAGTTGTGATTCGACAACTAAAATATTGCAAATAGGTGCAAGTGATTGGTCAAATTTCTCAAATGAAAATTTGATGAATAATGAAGAACAAAATGATTCCAACACAAAATTATTGTTACTTACTGGGAATCCAATTAGAGAAACTAATACCAATGCAAAACAAATTGAATTGAAGTCTTCAACCAAAGACTCAACAACATTGGAAGAAACTGATTTTGGATACAAGTTTCAAGGTTCAAAACCCCATTTAGAAGCTGAAAAAGGATCTATAATGTTAAATGAAACTACCAAGGCCGAAAATAGGTACAAGTAATTTGTGCTACTTCAAAATTAATATTCAAAATTAAATAGGTTTCCAAGTTTAAATGTAGATAAACAATTATTACTCTCTACACTATTAAGCACAAGGGGTTTTGGTCATGTTTTATTTATATTTCATAGTCTTTTATTTATTTTTGAAACCTTTTAGAATGACATAAAAATGTGTTTGATTTATTGTAGTTTAAAGGAGAGGAATTCAGTTCCATCAAGCAACAAAAATAGCATCATGGGCACTTCAAATTTGATACAAGATGACAATGTAAACTTAGTGCCTCAACCTTTGTGGAGCGTACAAAACAACTATCAAAAGTCTCAGGTATTATTAGAATTCTTAACAAGTTATTGAATTAAAAAAATATATACAGTGATAATATTAAGTGAGAATCAAATTCATATGTACAATAATCACCAAAAATTAAGACGAGAGTTATCCCATTGAAGATTTTGAACATTGTGAATCTTTTCGAAGTATGATTTGAATTAAAGTGTTGTTCAAGGATGATAGATTTAAATTATTAAGGAGTATCCAAAGTCCATAAAAAAAAATCCAAAAAAATAAAATAGAAACATTTGAAAAACATTCGGAGATCTCCCAATATTTTGCCTTAATTTCTTTACGTATGAAGAGATCTCAAAATACTTTTTCAAGATCACAGGAGATCTTTCAATATTTTGCATAATCCACAATTATATGCAAAGCCCATAATGAAGGGAATAGTTTTCACTTAGTTAAATATGACATAAGGTCAATCATTAACATTTTTTATTTTTATTTCTGATCATCAATTAGGTTTTAAGTGAAACAAAGAAGACAAAATCAAAGGGCTCTTTTGAGCCGGAAGATTATTTTAACTTAACACCACAACTTGAGTTAAGTTTTCAATCATCATCTAATGAAGAATCAACAATGGCATTACAAAAGCACAATAAAACAAATTCCCATCATCAAGAGGACCGTCCCAACTATTTTCAACCTTCAAAATGAATTTCTTATTGGTATATGTAATATTATGGTTAAAAAAGAAATTGTTGTGCATAAAAAGACAACTAATATATTCTGTAGGCTACTAGGCTTTTTATGAAGGGTGTAGTAACTCTACTTCTTCTAAAAAATTTGACAAGTTTTTCTTGTAACACATACACATAACCTAATATTTTCAGAAACATTTCTGTATCTTATGTTCTACTTACAACCAATTTAGAAATTAAAGAATAAACATACTAATCTATAATTAGGCTGAACTATTTTCTTTCAAAATTTTCAAACGTTGCAAAATATATATTTTTAAAATCAAAGCTTAGGAGATTTAGAAAACTAAATTTTCTACAACAGATTTTGTGAGAGGATTGAATGCTAAATTGTGAGGAGGGTCCATGAGCTATGAGCTGTGAGCTTAGATTTTTGTCAAAATTTTAAATACCGCCTATACACTTGTACATAGGGTCTTATAATCGTGCATTAACGTTCATCTCTTGCAAAATTGTAGTCTTTTAAGTTTTTCTATTAAGTTTGAGCTCAAAAACAGTTCTTGCTCACAAAACCTTGGCTCATTGCTCATGCACTCACCATTTTAGAGTCGTTTAATTTTGTGATAGTATTGAAACAGTTTGATTGTAGAAATGTTTAATTTAGTGTCTTAAATGATAAAATTCTTATTTAAAATAAACTTTTACGTTTTGGTTGTAAGTACTGCAAACCTTGTTTGTTTAAACAAACCTAAATATATAAACCATTAGTATGACCAAAATTAAATTAGTTTCTGTATCTTTTTCTTCACAACTAATATGCCGACAGTGTGAAATGTAAAACATTCCAAATAATTAAAATTAAAATTTATGACAGGAATATGTTACACAAGTTATGTTAATTAGTGCAAGATTTTGAATAGTGTGATATTTCTTCTACTCTAATTTGGATGAAATTTGTCTAAGTAGTGTTGAAATGTGACATGTTTTTTGCCCTTATTCTCAAGTAAGGTTTTGGTCACAACCTTTTACAATGTGTTAAGTAGCAACAAATGCGGTATCTTCCACATTATCTTTGGTTGATAGATATGTGTTTAAAGATCTCCTTGGATTTTTGACCAATTGAGTCACACAATTTGATTTTGTTTTTTTAACCTTGTAGCCCACACTAAACTAACCCAAATTATTGAGAATCACTTTATTGGGGCATCTTACAAATTCATTAGGAAAGATATGGGGGTCCATAAGGCCTTTATAAACAAATCTGGCCCTCCATATGTTTTGTTCCCGATGTGGGGAACGAGCCCTTGTGAAAGGCTAGAAAAAATTAATTAAAAAAATCCAAAAAATAAAAATAAAAATAAAAAGTCTTAGAAAAAAATAAGAATTTTTTTGATTTGATTTGATTTTTATTTTTAATAAAAAAATTTGAAAAATCTGAGGTGGCATCAATGATGCCACTTCAACTTGCGCATGATTTTATTGAGAATTGGGTTCCCATGGCTAAGGACCCCTCAAACTCAAGGCCTTATTGGGGCCCCATATTTTTCCTAATGCTCTTGTTTCTTGAATTAATGTAAGTTAGAGTTATCAAAGCTAAGTTCAATGAATAACATGTGTAGCAACAAATTTTCAACAATAATCCACAATACACATTTTCAGTTGTATACTATATTTTTCCTACTTTAATCATTTTTGGTACGATTTGGTAAAATGAAAATTTAATTAACTGAAGCACCTCAAAATGTCATATTACTAATTTATCATCAATTTTAGGAAGTTGTAATTGAGTAGGCCAAAAAGAAACAAAAACTACAAATTCATGGAAGGCCTAAATTGATAACTCCTTAGCAACCAAGCAGCTTGAGGGACGAAAACAAAATAAAAGGCGCATTACCTTTGTTGTCTGTTCCAATGACAACTGAAGTAACAAACTTCCTTCAAGAGTTGTTGGCAAGTAAGCTTACAAAAACTCACGCTGCTTCAAGAATATCATTTGAACACACTAAGATGTCAGTATCCGTCAAAGCAATGCAACTGCACGGTCGGATGATTAAAGAGATTTTTGTGAATTGGCTGAAGGCTAATTACTTATAATCTTCATGTTCTGGAGCACAATGTTCTTCTCTTATTGGACAAGTATTGTGTCTACATCCACTTTGGGCAAATTTTGGATATTATATAACTGAGAAACCCCACCATTTTCTATCACCCATTAAACACCATGTCCAAAATCCAACATTGTGATGCTAACATCATTTGTAGTCTAAAGGCCTACTATCAATGTTGTTGTAATTGTCATTTTTTGTAACTTCTTAACTCTTAAATGTCGGGCTGGTCACCATGATCAATTTGGTTACAATACTTTCATTGTTCATCTTAGTGCCTAGCAATTCTAATATAATTCCTTAAGTTGCATGAGCCAACAGTGCATGGTGCCCTCATAAAAATTGCAAAAAAGGCAGCTTGGGACCTAACACCGTGTTTTTGAATCTTATCACAATTTGGGTTACCTAAAAACATGAATGTGCCTGATGAGATAATTTTTTGACTTCCATGAAAGACTACATGTTTGTGATCACTTCTGAAAAAGAATCAGATGACAAACTGTTTTTTTCTGTAACATGGAATCTTTTTTCAAAGCCAAAGGACATTTTTTGTCCTCAATGTTTAGGGGTTAAAGAGAATGTTCTTAACCCAATGAAAATTGATGTTTTGTGTGCCATTCAAATGGCTATTTTAGCCTAGAGTTATGAAGTCAAGTAAAAAACTATTGCAAATTGTTCTTGTCACTACAAGATTTGCTTAACATGACAACCCAAGCAACAAGAGATTGGTATTTTGGACAACTATCCTTTGAATGAAGTAGTTGTTCAAGATTTGCAAATTTGGGTATCACAACCCCATGGACATCACAAACTTCCTCAACTACCTTGAGGAGCATATTACTTTGTACACCTTCAAACATGGACCACGTCATCAAAGATTAGCTTTATGAATAATCTAAGGAGCTTCTCATGTACAAGGATGAAGCAAATTATAGTCAAGCCCTTCTAGTTGTGATTGTGTCAAAAGCTTGCAAGATGGTTGAGTAGCTGCATAGATTCTTAATGCAGCAAGCAGATGACTTAGACAATGTGTTTATTACAACCTTGCTGAAGATCCAAGGAAAAGTAACATTGATTAAAAAAATCAAATGATGCAAAGCAACATTGATGGTTACTTCTTGCATACTTAGTTCTATACTTTTGTAGTGTGGGATCCGCGTTGAGACTAGCATCTAATATAAGCTTCAAGGATATGTTAGTTTAGACAATATTAATTTACTACAACACCATATTTGTTAAATTAGGAAAAAGGGTATATTTTGAGACTTTTGCAAGTTGTACATGATCATATACAATCTAACTAGTGGCGTTTTTTTTGGTAAACATGCCCTCACCTAAGAGGAGAAATTTACGAGAGAAAAAATCTTAGTGGCTCAAACTGAATCTGATACCTTCAAATCTGGTTCAAGGTGACTATTTTGGATCAAGGTGAAGTACAAAGTGGGACCACTTTTTTTCCCAATTTAACGAATATGGTGTTTACTATAGTAGTGACAAGAAGTCACGATCAAGAACTGAACATGGATCGGCTCTTGGGCCTCGTCTTGGGCACAAGTTGCCCTTACATAATTGACCAACAATTGATTTTTAGATTCGAAACTAACTTGGATTTAATGAGGATTTGTACAGCACTTTGAACTTCCTGTTTGACTACATTGACATGGTCTAAAAAAGTCTTTGGGCAAGTTTCTGACTCAAGATGGGCCTCACTGCCTCACCGTTTCACCACCTCGGCTTGCTTTTACTGGCCAACCATGTTTGTGGGCAAAGCTTAGATTTTTCATCTTGCAGAAATAGGTTCTTTAGACTTATATAGATGTGGGGAGCTTTGAATCATTCAATTTTGATAGATGAGATGAAAGTTATGAGGAGTTTTTGTTTACGGGCAATTCTAGATTCTCTACTCGAAAATAAACTTTGACGTCCTTTATTTTACTCAATTTTTAGTATTTTGGAAAAAAAATAAAACCAAAGGATGTAGATTGTTTATCAAAACACTATAACCGTTGGGATTTGCAATTTTCATTTTTTTAATTAAATTCTTAACAATTTAGTAATTTGATGCATTCTCTACTTCTTTTTACTTACTATTTTTTCCCATTTGTTTTATAGTTCCAATTGATTTGAAAACTCTCCCACACATACCTAACTTGGTCTCTTATATGGGAAAAATAAACCACAACTTTGGGTAGAGTAATTTTTTTGATCTAAGAGTGGTCAAAACCTTCTGAAACTTCTAGGCAGTAGCAAAAAGTTTTTTTTTCCGCAATTCAGATGTAAATATCTCACTCATTTTTGTGTAGATTGAGCTGAATTTTTTACCACGTATACCTCTTGTAGTCTATTGTAAGATCTTACAATTGAATTCTTGTAAAAAACTTTTTTTCTTATCATTATACTTGCTTCCCCAAAAATGGCAGTTTTCTATGTTTTTCACAAACAAAATGGCTTGATCCTTTAAGGGTTAAAATTTAAACAAGGGGATCAACGCCAGGCAAGTGGGCCATGATTGTATGTGGAAGTGGGCCAAGAGGGAACCTAAGGTGAAACAAAGTAACTCCAAAGCACTTTTCCTAGAAAAATAAGGATATATGTTACTGAAATCCAGTTCCCTATATGGCCTCTCATACACCAAACTGGGCCCCCTCATCATCCGGATTCTGTATAAATTTTTCGATGCAAGCTGCTAGTGGGGGTTACTTCCCTATCCAGATGAAATCCATTTGGATACAAATAGGGAAGCCCCCCTTGTGGAGATGTTCTTAGAAATGTATCGACATGGGATTAGGTTTGGGAATTTTGAATTTATATTTGGATTACAGACTTTAACTTTGTCTACACCATATAGTGCATTTAAGTGCATTTAGGTTGCCCCACACTTCTTGACATTCTACACTATATAAATACTTACTATTACTACAATCATTTTTATCAGTAATAGTTGTAATAAAAAATGGAAGAAGTAAGCAAAGGTTGAGCGCAGTAACAAGAGCCAAAGCTAGGGAGCAAGGAAGTTGGAACTTTAGATAGAATTAGAAATTATTGTAGCATAAAGAGAGTTGCATGCCCCTCTAAGTGACCAAGGGTATGTCATAAGATAACTTTGCCACAGTAAAGGAACCTAATTGTTTAGACTACATAAATGCAATATTAGGTGTAGAGTCATTTCCTATAATTGCAAAATGAGATAAACTTAACCAACTACAAACAATACCCACTTACAAAGGAGAGGCCCTGCCCAAATTGCCCTTTCTCCAATAGTTTTGAAAAAATCTTAATAACTTCTTTGTTGAATGTGAGAATGAAGAAAAAATTAGATGCCCACTTAGATATTTGAATTTCCCACCATCAATAAAAATTTCAAAATTTACAAGAACTAGTTTAGCTGTAGATACATGCCCAAAATCCATTTGGCCCTAAAAGTGGTCCTTTAGGGTTATAGTGACTTGTGCAGTGTTTGTAGTTGATCAATTTTATCTCTTGTAGAGCAACATTATAGGATTTTTAAATTCACATATGAATTCAAAGTTTCCAAATTATAGTGTAATTTTATAAGTTCCTTCATGTCCTCCTCAAGCCTCAAGGTCCACAAATAGGTGTGTTCAAAATACCTAGTCTAGATTGTTGCTTGAGGCGGTAGGCTTGGTATATTGCACGCACGTGTTTGTACGGACATATTGGAAAAAAATTTAGCTTCTTTTACAAACAAGTGTAAAAATCAGAAATTTGCCCCTACTTCACTCCAAAGAGGGTTAGTTCATATGGACATAAGGTGCGGACACTTGGGTAAAGAGGAGTGTAGTGCAAGGGGCCCTTCTTGGGAAACTCCCAAACCTTCATTCCTTCTGTCTCTTGTAAAATTTGGTACTCTAATTTTTAAGTGGTTCGTGTATTTGCTTTTGATTTTTTTTCCAAGTAGTAGTAGACTAAGATTCCTTGATTTTTACCGTTTCAATCAAAGTAGTTTAGACTTTTGAATTTTACATAAACCCTCCAATTTTGCCCAATGTATTTGCAAATTTCATGACCTTTTAGCATACAAAGATTTTTTGAAGTATGTTGTACATTTCCAATTCATTTGAAGATTCTCCCACACTTACCTAACTTGGTCTTCTACATGGAACAGTTAAACTTCAACTTTGTGTAAAGCAATTTTCTTGCTATAAAGGTGATCAAAGGCTTCTAAAATTTTTAGGCAGGAAGGAATTTTTTTAAAATTTCACTATAAATGTCAATAAGGTAGGCGCACCCATAAGCGTGGAAATAAGGGTTTTGGAGTAGGTAAAACAATTGACTAACTCTGAAAAAAATACTGTAAGTTAGGAAATGAAAACCAAAAATATTGGCATCAATTTCAAGGTTCCAACTACAAGTATTTGTTCACAAAGATTTCTCAAAGTTCAAAATCATTGAAGTTGTAGGAACCGTGTGTAAAAGATGCTAATCACAAGGCTTGTTGGTTCTTAAATAGTGAGATGGGTACTCAAAACCTCATGCTAGTCACCCACAACCATCATCACTTCATCACCCATAACCATCACTTTAGTACGCATAACCACCTTGATTTTGTCAGTGATGCACATGGGGACGTCACGCCCATGGGTGCGGCTACCTTATCTCACTCTTCTTCATTTGAAATGAGCTGATTTTTCCCTCACAAGTACCTTCCATAGTCTAGGGCAAAATCTTACGACTGATTTTCAAAAAGTATACTGGCTACCTTTCTACTCATTCCTCCAAAAGTGGCAGTTTTCAATGACTTTTACAGAAAAAAGGACTTGCACTTTTAGAGGTCAAGCCTGTCTCAAGCTTATTTCAAAAAGCGCACCTTTATAATCTCCATTGCGACGACGTTCTGCAACTCCGAGTCGTCTTGAGAAGGACGCTGCTTTCAGGATTTGTTGCGATGGATCTTTTCAGGTAATACCTCTTCTCTTGCTTTCCAAATGAACGTTTTTGAGCAGGAATTTGAACTTCATTGTTTGTTTTGAAGCTTGTCATTGTCGGTAGGAGATTTTAGAGCAAGAATACGTGGTTGTTTTTTTTTTTAAAGAACAGACAAGAACACAAATACAATTGTCCAAAATCGAAATATTGCAGTGTTTCTTGTAACCCTTGTTGTAGATTAAGAGAAGGACTGACTTAGCGGGGGTGAATCGATGGAGGAAGAGGGGGGAATATCCAACCTCGAGCAACAGGCAGAAGGCTCTAATTCCGACCATGTTTTAATTGTGTTCCCTATTTAGGAACAAGTGACATGTTTCTTCAAGTATCTACTACTGGTATTGACTGATGAGTTAGGTAGGCTTAATTGATTAGTAAGCCTACTAACCCATCAATAACAATAATAAATATTTGAAGGAACATGCCACTCGTTCCTAGATAGGGAACACAATTAGAGCATGGTTGGAATTTGAGCCTCCTACCTTAATGGAAAGAACCTAGTTTTGGTAAGATTCCAAATTGCAAGAGAATTTGGGGTATCTAAGGTAGAGGCACCTAAAATTAACACTTACTTCAGATGTGGTGATTTTGAGGATCTTTTGAGAATCTAATGGCATACACTTGTTAGGAAATGGGCACAAACGCAAGCAAAATTATTTTTGGAATTTTTGAGATCGTATGAATAATTTATGAATTGTTAAAGGTAACTCCTTGGACTGACCTATTGTTGACATTGGACCCCCAAAAAAGCAATAACAAAAAAACCATATCACATACGACCCTAAATTGCCACCTACACAAATTGTGTTCCCTTATGTACACTTGCGTGTGGTTTGGGTTGGATGCTTGCGTGTCTTGTTTGAATGCACGAGTACACAAGTTTAAGTTTACTTTTAGATGTTACTAAATGACTTGTGTTGCTTTTAGGTGCCCCTACCTTCGTATGCTTCTGATAAGACTGCGGAGTTGTTAACGGAGAGCTGATTTAGTTTTTTTTCCCCTCTTTACAGAATGAAGAAGATTGTGGATTTGCTGGCAGTTTGCCTGATTCTGATAGCGTCTGCTTTAGTCTCGGTCATAGGTCAGGAGGTGTTTTATGAAGATTGGGACGATGAGGTGGAAGAGGCAACCGCTGCTGCTAATGTAAGACAATAAGGTAGCAACACTCATAGTTGTCAAATTAAGGATTTTGGAGTAAGAAAATCAACTGATGAATTGAAAAAAATATGTCAAGTTAGGAAGAGGAAACCCAAAATATTGGCATCAATTTCAAAGTTCTAATTGCAAGCATTTGTTCACAAAGATTTTCAAATTTTCAAAGTCACTAATAACGTATAGTTGTGTGTAGGAGTTGCTAAAAGCATTGCTTACTCAAGTCTTTAGTGCTCATACACTCATATTATTAACTTGAGGAGTTTTTAAATAGTGAGATGTGGCATTCAAAACCATCATGCTAGTTACCCTAAACCATCACTTTGTCACCCATTACCAATTTTTTTGGTATCTCTCAATCATTGACACAAAATCTCACTAGTAGACCAAGCCAATCAATGGAGACACTCACGGAGAGGGGTGTTGCTACCTTAGTATACAATGGTTGCCACAAATTTCTAGTCCATTTCGACGTTTTTATGTGAATAATCCATTGTTGGACTCTCGTAGGTTTTGTCTCATTGTCAAGCTTGAAATAAGGACCTTTGTAATCACTTGGTAAAATAAGAACTTCTATGTTAAGAGCATCTCCACAAAGGGGCTTCCCTATCCTTTGGATGAAATTTATCTGGATATGGAAGAACCCTCTCCTACTAGCAAGTTTTGTCAATAATTTTTTTAGAGAATTCAAATGAGAGAGGCTAGGTGCTTGTCCAAATGCAAAACGCAAACAATTAAATTGTAGACGCAAGCAATTTATTTTATTTTATTTTTTAAAGTTGGGTCAGGCATGGACACAATCTTGCATTTGCGTCTAAACCGCATGCCCGTCCTCTGGCCTAAACTTGCCCAAAGTAACAACTAACAACCATGCTTGTGTGTATGTGTGTGCTACAAGAGACTCATTTACACAAGAGATTTTTCAAACTTGCACTTGGCAGAGAGACTCCAATGATCCAAAAGCTTGATTGACATTACTCTGACCTTTGATAGGTTCAGCTTGGTTGATCACCGCTACATGGAGAGCGTCCTCTAACTACAAACATGTTAGAAAGTAGGTTCAACCTACAAATTTATGAACCCCCAACAAGGCCCTTTAGATATGACACTCTTAACATTTATTGAGCCTAAGCCAAGTACATTAGAAAGTGTGTGAAGTGGCTCTACCTCGTATGACTTTCCTATTGTACATCACAAAAATCATGAGTAGAAAATGGTAATTTAGTCCTTGTACAAAGAACCCTATACACATGCACAATCTAAAACAATACAAAAAGGTATTACATTGATAAAATATGTAGATGCACTCACTAGTCACTATCCAAGTATTTCACTCATTGAACTCAAAAGATGGACAGAAACAAGGGATTAGTGATTTATTTATTGCAATAAGTACATGTCTTTGGGTCCTTCCTTTTTTATCCTCTTTGAGACTTTTTAAGGGTTCATAATTTTGCTAATGCAGCATGAAGAATCGGAGAGATTCAGGAAACTCGTCTCAATAAGCAATGAATTTGATGCTTCGATTTTCGAAGGTGAGCTTGTACACGAGGTGGGAGGTGCTGGCGATGGTGACAATGTTCGGAGGGGCCGAAGGTTGCTGCAACAAGCTGCCAATCTTCTGGCCGACCAGGCTGCGCTCTTGGATTTCAAGCAAGGGATTACAATGGATCCGAATGGTACTCTCCAGGGTTGGAACACAAGTGCCAACCTTGTTCATTGCGCTTGGATCGGCATCACTTGCAGCAACCTCACTGGCCGTGTTATTGGATTGAATCTTACAGGTACCTCCTTTTCCATTACTTTCAAAGCTGGCTATAGCCATTGAGCTTCGTCACATTACAAGGGAAACTGTCCAAAATGACAAAAATATGTCCAAATCACCATGGCTGAATCTACAAAAATTGTCTAGTTTGACAGTTTTTTTTATCATTTTGGACACATTTAGTCAATTTGGACATATCAATTAGGACACAATTTCTTGTAGTGTCAGATTCACACCGACAACTAGCAACGTTGAACAAGGTGACATGAGTGAGTGTTAGTACCAAGGGTTAAGGTGGGCGCACCCATAAGCGTGGAAATAAGGGTTTTGGAGTAGGTAAAACAATTGATTAACTGTAAGTTAGGAAATGAAAACCAAAAATATTGGCATTAATTTCAAGGTTCCAAGTGCAAGCATTTGTTCACAAAGAATTTTCAAAGTCCAAAATCACTAAAATTGTAGGAACCATGTGTAAGAGATACTAAAAACAAGGCTTGTTGGTTCTTAAATAGTGAGATAGGTACTCAAAACCCCATGCTAGTCACCCACAACCATCACTTCATCACCCATAACCATCACTCAATCACCCATAACCATCACTCAATCGCCCATAACCATCACTCAATCGCCCACAACCATTTATTTTTTCATTTATTTTTTTATTGATTAGCAGGCGACGGGCATGGGGACGCAACGCTTATGGATGCTGCTACCTTAATACAAGAGACGAGAATTCAGGTCCCTAACGGTATTAGGCAATGGTGCTAAAATTGGGTGGCAGGCGGACCTGGTGCTAAGCTTGGAGGTACAATCTCACGCAACATTTCGATGCTCTCGTCATTGATGAGCCTGACTGTGACACAGCACTTGATAACCGGACCTATTCCTGTGGAATTGGGAAACCTGAAGAATCTGAAGCTGTTGAACCTACATAACAACAACTTGACAGGGTACATACCGACGCAGCTCGCCTCGTGTTCTCTCCTGGAGACACTGGATCTTGGCTCCAACAATCTCACCGGGAGCATACCTCATGAGCTGGTGCAGTGCAGCAACTTGGTGGAGATAGACGTGTCATCCAACCATTTAGGTGGAGAGATTGATCCCGGATTTGGAACCTTGCCAAACCTGACAATGTTTCTGGCCATGTTTAATAACCTCACCGGCATTCTTCCTCCAAGTTTTGGAAACTGCACTCAACTGATAGTTTTGGCATTGAACAACAACCATCTGGAGGGGACCATCCCAAGCTCCCTGGAGAATTGTCTTGAGTTGCAGGGGTTGCTAGTGGGGTACAACAACATCACCGGAACGCTGCCCAGAGGCTTCTCCAAGTTGCAAAAGCTGAGCATTGTGTACTTCCAGAACAACACGATAACTGGAGAAGTGGACTTCCTGCAGAATTGTAGTAGAATGTGGCAAATTCACGGGGAGAATAACAACCTCACCGGGTCGCTACCTACTTTCTTTGTGGACACCTGCGAGAGTCTCACACATCTCTACTTCCAAGGTAATGACCTTGAAGGGACAATCTCTGCCTCGCTTGCAAACTGCTCCAACTTGGTACAACTGCATCTGAATTCCAACCCAAAGCTCACAGGCATTATACCCCCGGAGTTTGGAAGGCTGCAAAAACTACAGAATCTGGTCGTGTTCAACACGCAAGTCTCTGGAGAGATTCCTGCAATTCTTGGCAACTGCTCGGCTCTCATAAATCTAGTTCTTAACAACAACACATTGACAGGACACATACCGGAGACGTTGGGAAACTTGGTGAATCTAACGCTTCTGATTCTGTCAGACAATAAGCTTGCAGGACCTATTCCGAGCAGCCTTAGCAACTGTAAGAAACTGCAGAGGCTTGACTTCTCTGATAACAATCTAACAGGAGGGATACCGAGCTCTTTACAGAATTGCTACTCCTTGCAATCAATCCTGCTGAATAACAACAGCCTTGATGGACAATTCTCGCTAGATATGAGCAACATGAGCAAACTGCAAGGGGTGTCGGCACGTACCAACTTGATCACCGGAGACTTGTTCGCATCGCTAGCTACTCTGAACTCAAGCGGCAACCAGCTGTTTTCGTTGGATTTCTCTGGAAACAGTTTGGACTCCATGATTCCTGCCACATTTGACGTGGCAAAACTGTCTGAATTGCGGGTGCTTCTGCTTAGGAACAACAGGCTTCAGGGTTCAGTCCCGCCATGGCTGTGGAACTTGCCTGCATTGCAATTGCTGGGACTTAGCAACAATAGTCTCACTGGGCAGTTGAGAGGCAACTTCAGTAATCTTCGGGGATACATTGACACAGATACAAATGGCAATAACCCTCTGGACAACTCGTCGACTTATATCCAGAGCGTGGTGATTACAGTCAATGACAAGGATGTAGTTTACAATACTTTTCTGCGGTATGTCATTTCCATGCAGTTGTCACACAACCAACTGGCGGGCAACATACCTGCGGACATCACCAAGCTTGTGAAGATGTCGTATCTGGACTTGTCGTGGAACTCCTTCCGAGGTAGCATTCCGGAGAATATAGGTGACGTTCCTCTGACATCCCTGGATCTCTCCAACAATCACCTTTCTGGCGAGATTCCACAGTCGTTGCCCAAGAATGCCAGGCTGCAATCCTTGTTCCTTGCAAACAACAGCCTCTCTGGTCAAATTCCCTCAGGCTCTCAGCTACAATCCCAAAATATCAATGCCTTTCGTCCTGGCAATGAAAAGCTCTGTGGCTCTCCCCTTCAGGCTTGCTCCTTCAGTGGAACAGATCGGAATTCATTCAATGGTCTGTTCGCTGTCCCGGGCTTCGTGCTCGGCTTCTTCACTGGCTTCCTTGTAGTTGCAATTGTGATTTTGCTCTGGAAGCCCGTTCGGAGATTTGTCCACCTCGACCAGAGAAATACAGCCACAGGACGGATGGTCTCTTTTCGGATTTCACCCTTACATGAAGAAGGATTCCGATAGACTTCACTGCTTTTTCCTCTTCATCCAAAGATGGTACTTACTCCGTCCTTTTAGTAAACACAGGGTTAGCAACCCCTCTTTGCACTACTCTACTCTAGTCCAATTTCATATTTCCCATGGTCCTGATCATGCTGAAACTAGTTAGGTTTTTTTTGTTATCAAAACACAATTGACTCCTATAAAATTGAGTATCACATTGTAGTACAACATGTTGAAATGATTCAGAACATTGTAGAATAACGTAGAAGTAGTTAACAAATGTAGTTCAAGATGGATGTAGTTCATCCACTCTCTTATCAATGTTTTAAGTATGTTCTTGTTTCCATCATCAGTGTGCTTCTATTGTACTTCCTTGTAATGTTTGCTTTTCTATTAATTGAGCATTGAGCGTTAAGCTCTTTCCGCAAGGTGTCGACAGTGAATTCTAGTATTTGTCTGTCAGTCCGATTCTGTACTATTACAACACAACAACAGCCAGCTACATAGAACTAGCAGATTTCGCAAAGGCGTTGCAGTAGAATTAGCAGCCTAGTCGCCGCTAACTAGTAGGTTTTTCATGAGCAGATGTAGTGTAATTACAATTTTTTGTAAGTACTAAAGAGACTTATATTTTGTTCGTTGAGATGATTCTTACCAGAATCACGAGAGGGTGGTTCTGTCAGCTGTAAATCCTCCAGTGATGTTCAGCCTTCACACGATGTGACGGAATTGAACCCTCAAGGCCTTCCTGGTAAGGCAAATACGTCGACTCTTTTAGTAACAGAAACTAACAAGTAGTCAGATTTATTCCAGGCCAGTAAATAATAGACTGAACAAATGCATGAAACACCAGAGACCAAGAATGTACACTCCAAAGTACTTTCCTTATATCAACTGACATTAGGACCTCCATGGAACAATGTCCATAGTAGCACAACACTGAGACTGATCCCAAAACCACGTCTGAAAGTAAATATCTCTAGCAATAAGGGAAGAGGGCATATTAAATTTCAATGGAATAGCAGCAAAAGCCGTGTACTGCCCTTGACCTCGCTAATATAAAAAGAATATCTATCTACGATGGTTTATAGAAGGACATGAACTCTTCCTCCATCACATGTGTTGTGCCTGCAATAACTAGACTATGCAATGGAAGCCCGAAGTCCACATGAAGGAGCTCCTTTATTGGACCGGCAATTATCTGCTGGTACCTAATCGGGCCAACCCCACGCATAGAATATCTTCACTGTACAGTACATTGCAATAACCACCATCCGTTTGAAGAAATCACTAATTCATCAAAGCTTGTGTTGGAAAAGGATAACCGGCTCAAGATACAGAAGCTAAAATTTTGCAGATCAGGTCCAATGAAAGCCTATGCAACCGTCTTAAGGCTTTTATCTAACATCGCCAAATACGAAGTAGAGAGCACTGCACAAGACACTGAAACTAACCTTTTTCTGCACATAACTCCTCAGCTTCAAGCAATTGCTCGATGGCCGTGTTGATGCTCATGTACCTCAGAGGCTCGTACTCTTTCTTTCCCCTGCCCAAAACACGCCACTCAATCAGAGGCCAATCATGCAACCATTATCAATGCGTTTCCACTAATCAAAACATGTTCCAAAAACCTGCACTGAACACTCTAGAACCCCGACACTAAACATGCCAACAGATGGCAAGTTGCTCGGCTTAAGATTCATAGAAGGACCATGATTTACGTAAACTTTCCTCATAAACTCAAGGCATTAGATTCATTTAGTCATTGTGCTGATTAATGTTATTGTACTACAAATGGTGTTAAGCAAGAAGTCGGTGTGACGTTAGTGTTTTTGTCACAACAAATAAGTTGACATTCAATCTAGACTAGCTTGACGATATTTTAGCATTATCTTAATTATGATCTAATGTTTAAGGGAATTGGTATGTGCACACCGGGGGTTGATATTTGCACACCCACTGGGGGGTAAATTGTAGATTTCTACTGTCAAAAAGCTGAATTTGAGAATTTTGAATTCAGATTTGGACTTAGAGACCATGATTTAGTCTAGAACCATAAAAATGTTGCAATTGAACAACACCCAATAAAAAATCTTAGTTAGGGGGAAAAGTGTTACCTTCACTTTTGTTTATAAAAAAAGATAAGCTTTTTCATTGGGTGTTATTCAATTGCAACTTTTTTTATGGTTCTAGACTAAATCATGGTCTTTGAGTCCAAATCTGAATTCAAAATTCTCAAATTCAGCTTTTTGATTGATAGTAGAAATCTATAACTTACCCCCAGGGGGGTGTGCAAATATCAACCCCCCGGTGTGCACATATCAATTCCCATGTTTAATTGTACTAACATCGATTTTCCATTCGTAACCTGGAGAATCTAACAGGGGATCTTTCGAGATGAGCTTAAGCAGGTGCTCACCTACACAAAGCCACGACGGATTGCTCCTTCACTCAGATGTCTGTTGTATAGCACAAGTCACATGTCTTCACATTTTAGCTACAAATAGAGACCACACTGTGCATGGTCGAAGTGTAAAATAAAGAGGGCATTCTATAATAGAAAAGACACAAAGACCAAATGAGTAGCACAACAAGCCTCGGAGTCCAAGATGGAAACATACCTAAGAGACATAATGTGTGCAAACCGATTGTCCGAGTGGCTTTGATTTTATCATAAAAACTATCAGGTCGCCATGTGTCAGTGAAGAAAGGAATGGAGATGGCCTCCCCAAAGCGGTACAATTGTAAACCATAAGCTCCAACTGCATTCATAATTGATGCATTATGCACTACCTCAACTTCAATGCCCAAGGTCTTGGCTCTCACAAGAAGATCCGAATGTGTTGTAGCCCTGACGTAAAAGACAGTGAAAACAGACCAGATTTCTTAAACCATGCTCTCACTAGATACACTTATTCCAACCCTCGTAACTCCTTAAACCCTAGAATGAGGAGAAGGTTGAAACCCAGGATGGTAGCATGTGGCAGTTTTCATTGATTTGTGATTGATGCTTCAAAAGCGTTGAGCGATATTGGTTAAGGAATAAAGTAGAGTCGGGATATCTCATCCATAAACTGCTCCTGTAAGCTGTGGTTCAATTTGCTTTAATCAGACCCTATATCTTAAACCCACGGCGAGCTACAACGTCGACAGCTTCGTACTCAAAATTCAAAAGCTTTTAACTTTGGAAAGCTAGCTAAATGAAGTAATGATAACTAAAAGCCATGGTCCAAAAATTAATCTATACTACTAAGTGGGAGGATTTTCCTAAGTGCGTCTTTTTTTAGAACTTTCTAGAATTTTCTGTTGTAAGTTGAAGCAACAAAGAACGCCCAGGATATAGAACACCAAGTGCCCTCCAACCATGTCCATTTTCAAAATTTTGTAAAACTTTTTGGTGGAAGTTGAAGAATAAAGGATTCCCCAAATATAGAACACCAAATGCACTCCAACCATGTGTTAGAAATTAATGAAACGCCAAGCGCCTCCTAGCAAATATAAAAGAGTAGCATTGTGATGAAAGCAATTGGTATTGTTGGTTTCAAAAAAGACTAAAATGATGGTGCATGTGCATCAAATTCTAAATCAATTGCAAGATATTGATTTTTTGTATAGTACATCAAAATTAGATTCTAGACCAACTAATTTGTGAGATATCCATTTTTTGTAAAATTTAATGTTAGCATTACTCATAATTACATGTCCTACTCATGCAAAGCGTGTGCCTCTATACTAGTAAACAATAAGGAACTTACCCAAATGGGTCACCAACTAATAGAAATGCCACATTCAAGGTCTGAGCTTCCTCCAAAATGCCCTCCGCTCCTTGCTCGACCAACTCACGATTACTGATCGGTCATACAGCTTCTCCTGCATCATCACCAGCCCCCCTTGCCCTCGTCAGCGAAATGCTACCCAACCTTAAATCCTAAACCCTAAATACAAAAAACCCTAATTGTGAATTCCATTTCTAAAGAGGCTCAAACATATCGTGACTTTTTCATCCCTACCAGCATGGCGGTAAGGTAGTATGCTCTAAATGCAACCCTTTCATGTAAAGTGTGCCATAGGTAGCTCAAGAGTGGATATGATGAAGTAGTCCTTGAATAAACCTCTTCAAATCATAGAAATAAAAAGTGTATTTTATTACAAGAGTCAATCACAATCCTTGGTTTCTCATCATCTCTTTAGAAATTGCAAGGAAATTGTTTATGAAAGGTTAAAAGTCACAAATAAATGTTTACTAGAGAAAACTTTGAAAAATCATCAACAATTCAATAATGCTTCAAAATATATGAAAAAAATTGTGTTACATTTGACATCCCTTTCTCTTTGTTTAAAAATTAGACCAAAAAAAACCTTCATAGGCAGATCAGCCCTTAAAGTGACGGTTGTCGAGCATACTACCTTAGCATCAGGGCCAAGCCCGAGCGCCTGCAACGAAGTGTACCTCTCCAGGTACATTTTGTCGCATCGGTTGCACCGCCTCCAACCCCCTCACCGTGATGTCTCTCTCATCGCCCAGCTCCAACCCTCAGAAAATCCCTTGAGAAACAGGGATTCTGTGGCAGGAAGCTCGGATTTCAGGCTCGGTTTTCAGACAGTGACTAGTTCTGAGTGAGATCTCGTTTTGTAAGAGAATTGCTATTCCGATTTGAATAGGGATTGTGAGTGTCAGCAGGTACACGAGGAGGTGGGGATGGAAGAACCAGAAGAAAGCGGGAAATTTGGACAGATTCGGAGCCACAGCAACAGCTGCGCGAGCTGCATAGCGAAACTTAGAGCATCTCCACCGGTTCAGACTAAGGTAGACACACCCAAATCCAACCCCTCCCCTTGGCTGACCATCAGTGTACCCAGGGTACACATTTAAGTTCTAAAATGTACGCTGTATGTACAGAAGGTTGGAATTGGGGAGGCCTTTTTAAAGGGTCGGGTATGGGTGTGTCTACCTTAGCTCAAAGTTTTCCATCTAGTATGGCGAGGCTTGAAGGCTCTCAATCTCCACCCATGCTCTTTGAAAAGGTGGCCTTACACTCCAACACACTCCATAAATAAGCAGTTGACCACTTATTTAGGGAAGTAGAGAATAAAGCTCACTAAATTTAAAGTGAATAGTGCATGAATAGTGGTTTGGAGAGTAGCTTGCTAAACTTGCCAAATAAGAGAGTTTGAGAGGGTTTTTTGAAAGGGGCTTGACTACTTTTCATCCACTTTGAGCAAGCTAGAGCCACCGGTGGAGATGCTTTTAAGGCGTGGTTCAAACCAAGATGTCTAGAGCCAGTGGATAAAAGCCTTTGTTCAGCGCTTCATCCTATGGATTTTGGAGGGGAATTTGTCATGTCATCATGGGTTTGTCTATCTTGTGAATGCTTTCACACTAAGCATCGAATGTTTGGTGGAGGCAAACTTTTATTCTATCTATTCTTATTCTTAGTAGACTTGATTTTATCTTTTACCTCACATGAAGTGAGCTTAGCAAAACTTTAGGACAAAATCGACAAAGTTTATTGTATTTCATCCAAATGATGTCATATATTGACAATTTTTCATCCAAACCAGACAACTTCCCTAGATGCACTTCATGCTCTCTAATTAAGGCAGCCGCACCCATAAGCGTGGAAATAAGGGTTTTGGAGTAGGTAAAATAATTGACTAACTTCAAAAAAAATACTGTAAGTTAGCAAGAGGAAACTATAAATAGTGGCATCAATTTCAAGGTTCCAACAACAAGCATTTGTTCACAAAGACTTTTCAAAGTCCAAAATCACTGAAAACATAAAGTCATGTGTAAGAGATGCTAAAAACAAGGCTTATTGGTTCTTAAATAGTGAGATGGGGGTACTCAAAATTGTCATGCCAGCCACCCACAACCATCACTTTGTCACCCACAACCATCACTTCATCGCTCATAACCAATTTTTTTAGTATTTGTTAATCACAGTGCAAAGGCATGCTAATGGAGACATCCATGAGCATGGGCGCTCCAACCTTACAATCTGATAAATACTCATCTCTTAACCCCTAAATATTGAAGGGGACAATTAGGGCCGCTTTACATATGGGGGCCAAGCCAATTTGGCTTGGGACCAATTGCCTCAAATTTCAACCCCCATTTTGCTTAAGGCCAGTTTCCACTACTAATTAAACTAAGATTACTGTGGGGACCAATTTTCTCATATGTAAAGGCCTTGATGCCAAGGAGTTGGGCCAATTCAATAAAGTTAAGCCATCTTTACACTACAGGTTAGAAATTGTGACAAAAATCTCTTATGGGCCATGGCTTGTTTTCAAAAGGCTAGCCTTTAGAGATAGTGGCTTCTTGTTGCAATGTAAAGTGAGAATAGGTTACAATGTTTTTTTAAATGAGTTAGTTTCTTTTTTTTTACTTTTTTACTTTTAATTTTTAAATTGAAACAATGACATGATGATAGACACCAAAAAAAATAGAGTTGGATAGAGGGGGACGTTGCCAAAATATGCATGAACCCTAAACATGAAGTTTGAAACAAACTCTTGAGTTTTTTATTTACATTATCAAGGTATATTATACCAACTGCCTTCATTTATTTTCTTTTTATCAACCACAAATCAATTATATTATTTTTGCCTATGAATTAGTTCTTCCAAAAATCAAGTTTTATAGTATCTAGCATAATAAATACTATGAGTTATAGATCATTAAGAGTATCTTGCATAAAAGATGATAGAAAAAAATTAACATGTCAACATATGCAAAGTTTACATAAAGACTTCATGAGAAGCAAAGAAGGAAAAAACAATTTGCAAATAGAGACAAAATATAAAAGCCTAAAATTTTTTATACACATAAGAACTAGTTTAGCAAGCTAAATACCCCATGCCCCCCAAGCCCCCCGGCCCCCCATCCCCTGGCTTCTCTTGTGCCCCTGGCTTTGGGAATGGATTTGATTGGTGAAAGAATATATATTTTTAATGAAACTTGACATTGAACCCAAGGCCAAGAATTGGCCTCCCACTTTGGGTGCACCCAATTCAATGAGCTCGGGCCATGTCAGGTCTTGTCTTTGTTGAATAAAATATTCATTCCACCAAATTGGCCCTTACTCTAGGTGTAAAGGGGTTGGGGTTGATTTCAACCTTTTGTCCAATCACAAGTGAGGATTCTTGACCTCTGACATAGTGAATTGGCCCTGCTCCATGTGTAAAGCGGCCCTTAGTCCCTTGTTCATAGATAAAAAGTACTATGTAGAACAGAAAATTAAAAAAGCCATTATTCACCTAATTTTAAAAAAAATGATCACACATACATGGCACATCATGGAGGCAAAAAGTAACCTCATCAAAATTACTTATATTTTTAGGTAACCCAAATTGTGAGAAGAGTCACAATCATTGTGTTAAGCCTCATGTTGCCCTTCTTGCAATTTTCATAAGGGCAACATGTAATGTTGACTTTTGTAACTTTTGAAAACAATATTGTAAGTTAAGGGGTGAGCACTTGCCACACCACTATAGAACACTGTAGTTATTGTAGAAGGACAATCATGGTGACTAACTAGGTGTTTCAAGGGGTTGGTCACCATGTCTGCCTAGCTATAATGGTTTGGCAATGTCCCAAAGTGTTCAAAGGACTTAAGACTATTGTCAAAAGTTGTACAAAGTAGCATGCAAAGCTATCTTCATGAAAATTACAAGAAAAACAACTTGGGACTTAATGTTATTCATATCGTTTCTTTTAGAATTTGAGAAACAAAAATACATGATCCTAGAAGGAAAACTTGTCCTAAACGACTCGTTCACAATGACTGCAAATGTCCTAAATGACTCAATTCAACTGTAATTGAGTCGTTGTAAAATCGTTTAGGACATTTGCAGTCATTGGGAACTAGTCGTTTAATGCAGGATTTCTTGCACTCATGAGTGCAATCAACAACGTTGTTTCCTACCTTCCATGATGGATCATATCTCTATGGTCATTTTTTAAATGGATGAAATATGGCTTTTTCCATCCCACAAAGTGTTTTTTGTCAAACATCAAACAAAACTCATCTGCCTAATTATTTATGGGTAAAATGCCAATGCAAACATTTTTTGTCCAATGGATGACCAAAAAAATCTTTGTGTGATGTAAAAAACTTAAATTTTATCAATTTAAAAAAAAAGGAATCATGAAGACATTGTCTACCATGGAAGGCAAAAAATAACCTCATGACATGCACTCATATTTTTAGGTAACCTAAATTGGGCAAGGATTCACACTTAACATGTTAAGTCTCATGTTGCCCTTCTTGCACTTTTTGTAAGGGCAGCATGTAATGTTGATTTTGTAACTTTTGGAAACAATATCAAAATGTGTAATTCAAACTTTAAAACTTTAAAACCAAACACTAAATTTATTTAAGCCAACTATTCAAGATTTTTTCTTCTGTTATAATTGTGTTTATGAACTACCGTTTGTGCAATTGTCTTCCTCCTAAAGGACCGTTGTCCTTTTGAAGGACAAATGGGATTTCGGGCATGTACCTATGGCTAAACTACTTTGCGTGATTTTTTGAAACTTTTATTGAAGTTGAGGAACTCGAAGACCTATGTGGAAATGTAGTTTTTTTCTTCATTTTGACATTTATTGAAGAAGTTAAAAATGAATAACTGCAAAACAGGGAACTATTGGGTAGCCAAAAACTTTCTTAACCCCTAAAGGACCATTGTCCCTTCGGGGGACAAATGGGATTTTGGGTAGGTACCTACGGCTTCAATTTTTGTCTTAATTTTTTGAAACTTTTTTCGAAGAAAGAAAATCATATTAGCTTTTGGGGAATCTAATTTTTATTCCAATTGATGCCAGGGAGCAAAAGTTATGCCCAAATAAGCACAAATTTGGGGACTAGGGGCAGCAAAAAAATTCTTATAAAAACTTGAAAAAAAAGTTTAATTTTCTTTTCTTATAGATTGTATCTTTGTCTACATCTGAAGCTTTGATTCATTCCATTTGAACTAGTTATGAGAAAGTTATGGACAATCTTGTTTTTTGGGCAACTCAAGCATCTTCTTGAAAAAATAACTTGTAAACTTCATTCTTGAATGCAAGTCTAACATTTTTTCAGAAAAAACTGTTGGAGAGGGTGAAGTTTGCTTTCTAGAACAATACCGCCATTGGGATTATTGCATTTCAATTCCAGTCCAGGGTTGTTAACAATTTAAGTTTTTGTTCAATCTCATACCTTCTTCTACCTAATGTTTTTTTTGAAAGAATGAAAATTAAGTTTTCCTTTTAAAAAAAACTTCCCAAGATTCCCAACTCAACTTCCCACCATGCAAAAATAGAATTCCAAACTCTATGGTGCAAAAATTTTAAGTTAAAAATGTTCAAAAATAAAAAATCTAGTCAAGCAAGGTGCAAAAGAAGTTCTTTGTTACACTTTAAATGCACATATCTTCCAATCTGTGCAGTTAAGGTTATTGAGTTTTGTACGACACATTCTTATAATAGTCTAGTACAAGATCCTATGGTTAGATATGCAAAATGCCTGATTTTCAAACTTTTTTACTCTTTGCCATAGAGGTGACAGTTTTGAGTGTCTTTTGACAGAATAAAGGCCATGATCCTTTAGGGGTTAAAAATTTTATTTTATTCATATAAAAATCTGATATAGGTTCTTTAAACTTATGTAGACATGGGGAGCTTTGAATCATTCAATTATGATAGATGAGATGAAAGTTATGAGAAATTTTAGTTTGCGGGTAGGTGTGGTTTCTCTCAAAATCACACCTGCCTTCAACTAAAAATTTCTCATAACTTTCATCTCATTTATCAAAATTGAATGATTCAAAGCTCCCCATGTCTACATAAGTCTAAAGAACATATTTCATGTTTTCATTTGAAAAAAATTAAACTTTTAAAGAAGTTTTTGGCTGCCCAATAGTCCCCTATTTTTCAATTATTCATTTTTAACTTCTTCAATAAATGTCAAAGTGAAGAAAAAACTACATTCCTGCATAGGTCTTCAAGTTCCTCACCTTCCATAAAAGTTTCAAAAAATCACGCAAAATAATTTAGCCATAGGTACATGCCCGAAATTTTATTTGTCTCTCAAAGGGACAACGGTCCTTTTAGGAGTTAATAGCAAATAATAATCAATTGGAATGTTTACTCCTGAAATCTTTACAAAATAAAAAATGGAAAAAATAATAATATTCTGAGGCACAAATCTCGAGAGAACGCTTATTAACTACCAACAAGGATGGTGTGGACTAATGATCTAAACTCTCAAGAGAAATCAATAGACTTTCAAATTAGAAAATTCTTAAACACGAAAGGTGTGATGTACTTTTATAGTGTCTTGAAGCTTCGTGTTATTAACCTCTAAATCTTTTACGCTATCCCACTCCTATATATTTACTCTCTTTGATTGCAAATGTCTAAAATATCCTACGTAACTAAACAGGATTTGTAAAGGTAAAGCTTCAAGCTTCCTACTTCAAATAGGATGACACTCACCTTTTTACATCAATTAACATAAATATTCAATCTTTATAAGCAATATCGAGACATTGTGAGATGTGGCTATGTTCCAACTTTGAAGGGACCTAATCAAGGGTTTTTCTCTATTTTATCAAAGTATAATAAACCACAAAAATTTGAATTTTACATAATTAAAATAAGGATGAACATTTTTTCCAAATAAATCAAATTGAAAATAAACAATAAAATCCAAGAACACAATACTCATAAGGAACAAAATTTAGTTTTGGGACTTTTGAATTTTATATTTTTGAAAGTAGTGTTTAGTAAATACTATTTTAAGGATGTAAAAGTTCGAAAGTCCCGAAACCAAATTTTCCCCAAATTGATGAATATCATGTTCACGCAAGAGTTCTAGTCGGCTCCACATATGCCACGCCAAAGAAGTTTTTCCTACTTTTTCATTGGCAGAACAACATGCACCTTATTGCATGCATGTAAGGATAGAATGAATAGAACCTTCTACGTGCAAAAATACACCCATAAAACCAGCTAACACTACTAACTTTCATCCAAAACTTAGCAAATTTAATGTGTCATTGAATGGAATTTGGCGGATTTTTCCATTTTTTCACCCAATTTTTTCTGGTGTCAAAGTAGCCCGTGTCAAAATGAAGGAAGATTCTGGCCAAAATTCACCCAAAAAGTTACCCTACTGTTGATCAGTTTGAAACCACCGTCAAAGTACCTAAGAAATTGCATGCATCATTACACCTCAACGAGCTTGTTTGTCTGACAGACCCATACCCAACCGTTTAACCCCAAAACAACCTTGGAATTTCCTGAGCTTATAGGAATTTGTTCTAACTTGAACTAAAATTCAACGTTTTGTTAAGTTGTATCAATTTTTTTTGAATTGTAACCAAATAAAGTTAAACTAGACAGATTAGAGATCACATTAAAAAAGAAAAGACAACAATATTTCTTATGGATTGAAAAATTATGATGTTTGATCAAGAGGGTGTTAAAATTGTAAAAGTGATTTGAAGTCTTTCAATCTTCTTTTCACATGTCAAGTTTAAAAAGTTGGTCTTAAAAAAAAAATGAGGTTAAAGGGCCTAACATGCATAATCCCAATCAATTTATGGCTTCTCAAAATCTACTATAAATTTTTTTGAATGAATTTCTAATGCAATTTTTTCTCAAAGATCTAGTGTATGTGAGGCTCATTCCCAAGAGCCCTCAACACTACATAAAGTCAAGATTGCAATGGACACCTGTGCACAAAATCTTAAATAAAAAAATTATAATCAATCATTTGCAAAATCAAATTGTTGAAGCTAAAACTAAACTTCAAAAAGAAATTTTCAAAAAAATAAAATACTAAGAATAGTAATTTGGTAAGGTTTTATTTAACTTCAAAATTTGATCAAGGACACATTTTGTCCTCAATGTCATTTTGGGGTTAAGGGTTTGGGGTACCTCAAGGTCTCAAAATATTCAAGAAAAAAATCAGTAGAATTAATCTTTCAACAAATTATCATGAAACAAAAATTTTGTGGAGAAAAATATTGCAAATTATTTTATATTAAAGGGCAAAATTGCAACGCATAAGGTCCCTATTAGCAACTTTAAACTAACCTTGAAATGCTTGGATGTGTCTCTACAATGATACTGGATGGTCCAAAATCCAGCCATCTCAAAGCAACATAGCAATTGACATGTGACAAGATTTGCTTATGCAAACAATATTCACTGCTCCACTTTGGGTTCTTTGAGTTCATTGATATTCCATGAAATCCTCAAATCAGTTTGCAGAATTAAGTGCCACTCGAGATTGGGTGTATTTAACTTACTCCCAACAAAAGGTTACGTTGAAAAGGCTGGTTGTGTGGATAGTTTAACTTAATCATCTCTATCAATCTCGGGCTGAGGCAAATGAGCGGGTCTTGCAGCAGGACTTTGATCAACAAACGGAGCTGTATAAACAGGTTTTGGTTTAGATGGGGCTTCTTCAACAGCTGCTTCATCACCCGAATCTGGAGCTGCTTCCTCGGTGGATACACCGGTTATGTCCTCCACCTCCGGAGGGCTGCAAAATTAATGAACAAGAATAGATACATCAAGCATATTGCAAACAGCTCATGTCCTCAGTGTAAATGAGACCTCTCCTCCACTCAATTACACTAAAAACTAAAAAAGCCATGAAACCAAAACAGTCTTAACCCCTAAACGACTACAGGGAACCGTAAAACCACAGGAAATCGTAAAATTCTAATTGTGTCGTAATTCTACGTTGACTCAAATCTGATCTTTGTTCTTTTCTTGCCGTGGATTGTGAATCGGAGCGGCTAAACTAGAGCGCTTGCTCTTGGCGCTTTAGCAGCGTGTTCATTTTGGGGATTCACCGCAGGGTTCTGTTGTCGGGTTGAAAGGAGCGCGCCTTGGGAACACGCAGGGTGTCTTGCTGCGATCGTGCGTTGCCGATTAAAATCATCTTTAATCTTGATCTTCTCTTCAAATCTTCAGTCTTCAGTCTTCCATTGACCTATCCTATGGCTGGCTCTAAGGGTATAAGGGTCAAGGTAGGGATAAGAACCCACTGGATACGGGACGGGTAGATCGAGACAGCAGACACGAGCTGCCGTCCGTATGACGGGATTCTAAAATCAAATTCACGATCTGCTGGCCAAAACTCCAGATCGTGAGAACAGAGCAAGTCTCAACCATGTGGGTGATCAATCCCACTTTGTCACCACGACAATAAATGAGGTTAAATTTGGTTTAACCAAAACTGCCCGCAACAAGGTTTACAAAACAGAATGGAAATAAATTGACAAACGAACTTCCAAAACCGGCTAGGAATAACAAAGTCACATCCCACATTTACATAAAAAATAAATCCAAAACATTCTTCTTGAAATCTTCATATCTTCAAATCTTCAAGTCTTCATATCTTCAAGTCTTCATGTTTTAATAAAAACAATGGGAAAAATCACAAATAACAAGTTCTAGAAAAGCAGCGACCTTCTATCTAGTGCCACAGATGGCTCAAAGATTCAAATGCTAAGTATAATAGCAATTTGAAAAGCTCTTCTAACCTTTTAACATCCCTCTAAATTTCAACTCAATCTAAGATACTGTTCAAAAGTTATGTGGGTTCAAAGTAGAGGCTTTTCTTCCTCCTTACAAACTAAACACTGCCTCTATAAACCTCTATAACTTTTGTTCTATACATCACTCATAAAAACGTGATATCAATTTAAAAAGATGATATCACTGGCTACAATCCATAAAATTTTCACTTCAAAACAAAACTCTATCCGAAAGCTCTAGTTAATCAAAGTGTGGGTCTCAATTTTTTAGAGAGCACCAAAACCCGCAACTTCTACCCACTATAACTTCTTCAATAAAATTCCAAATGAAATGATTAAAGACAATTTGGAAAATTATGACAACAAACTATCATTTCTAAAAATCTGAGAAGAAAATCTCATGCTGTCCAAAAGTTGTAGCTCTTCAAAGTCTCGGCCTTCTCCTCACAAAAGGGCAGCCACCTCCAAACCTTCACACTTCTATAACTTTCTCGTCCAAGCTTCAAACCTCAAGTTTAAGGACTTTCTAAAAAGCCAATACTAAGATAAACACTCCTTTCAAATCTTGTTGCAAAATGATATACAGATCATAAGTTATGGCTTGTCAAAGTCTCAGCCTTTCTTCATAGTTTGACTTTTTGACTCCAAAATTCAAACACTCATAACTTTTGCATCACAACTCCAAATCAAACTTGCAAACTCATTTTGGAAAGGTAATCACACAAGGAACAATCTCCTCATATTTCAATTCAAAATCATGTATACACAGAAAAAAATCTCACATCAAAGTTTTGGATTTTTTCCCCTTCTTCCCACCAACACTCATACACTAACTTCCAACAACTAAGGAATCTTTTCTCCATAATTTTGACCCTATCTAAGGTAGAGAGGTGGGGCACATCAGCCCATGCCTTCTCTATCCTAACTCCACTATAGATGCCAAATTCTTTTTCCTTTCACACCTTTCCTATTGACTTCTAAACCCTTAATATTTTTATTCAAACGAAGGCAAAATATATGAGCCTTCCAAAACATCTAGATAAACATATGAAAATAATTAAATTACAAAATAAATACCATCGTAAAATGGCCACGTGTCCTTGCGAGCATATAATAGCGTCAAACGCTTGTCTTCAGTAGCCAAGTCGTGGACTTGGTTGGCTGAAGAAGCGGTCGTCTCTAGTCGCCCGCCGGTCCGGGTTCGAATCCCATCGGACTCGTCGAGCGGTGATGGCGGCTCACGGCTTGGCAGCTAGTGAGGCAGGAAATTGGCCCAGCCAACCCGCTACCTACCCCCCTGAGCTGTGCATGTGACAAGACGGCGCAGCGCATTGGAATCTATGGCCGCTGCGCTGTCACCAAACCGTGGTTCACACCACGACCACCTCTTTTGCCTCAACTGTTGATTTATTAAAATCAACACAAACATAAATATATAACAAGTATCTATATGATGGAGATATTTCCATCAGGACAGCGTGCTCCCCTCTGCGCCCGCCCCCTCTATGCACGTTTCCCTCCGTATGTGCCTTCCATTGCGCACGCCCTCCACCATGCGCTCCCGTCTCTACCGTGCGCTCCCCTCCTCTCCGTGCACTGACCGTCTGTGCCCGACCCACCGTCAACCAGCCTATTTCTAGCTCCACGTTGGCACGAACCCCAACGGTCGACGCCCCAACTGAATACGCCCTCGTCCGCTTTGCGTCGGCGCCCGGCAGTGGTGAGTTGGTGCCTTGCCTACCTTCCAGCCTACCACCGTGTATCCTTTCTCGCTTGCCAGCATGTACAAAGGTAAGTCCACGTACTTCTTTTACCCCTCTTCTATAGTCAACTATAAGTTGACCACATTGAATGGACATGGGCCTTCATCAAACACATCAGGTGGACAGGTGGGCAAGCGGACGGGCGGTCCAAAGTAACAACCATGCTTGAAATATTTTTGTTAGACATATTAAAATTCATTCACCGTTGAATTTTCTTTCATTTAAATTGATTTTGGTCAATAATTGAAGCTAAAATTTTTCTTTGTATGAGGCGGTTGCACTTTGACATTTGCCATGCAGGCTCATTTGTGGAACCATGGTCATGAATTTGGAAGGGAGTTTTTTAGTTTTGAAGTAACAACAATAATCACTAATGCATCCTAAGTGGCTGCTTCCCAATTTTGTAACCAAAAGTTGCCAATTTGCACTAGAAGTTTCAGGCAGCTCCAAAAAAAGCAAAAAATTTCTTACTCATCAACATTCAATCACAAATACCTTAGAATCCGTGTGGTCATTTTGGGTTATTTTTGGGTAGCGCTGTCTAGAAGTCTTAAGGTTCAAGATTCTACGGTTACAATTTTGTTTTGATGCTTAATAATGATTTTACAAGGACAATTCAAAAACTTCATAACTGCCTTCCAAAAACAAGAAAAATACCCTTGGGCATTTAGATGTTAAAATTAAAACTAGACAAATACAATCCAAATTTTTCAAAAATAATAGTAAAATTTTCATCTCCTATGTGTACCATCCTCCTTGAACCAACCCTTTTGTCAAGCACTTGGCATTATAAGTTTCTTTTTGCAAAATGTCCTCTATTCATTGTGAGTTCCTAAAAGAGACTTCAATTGCACCATAACATGGCCCTCAAGATTTGGGGCTAGTATTTCTACTCCTTTTTTGAAAGAATATGCACAAATTTCTATTTTCCTCACAAGATAAACAAGCAACCATATCAAAACAAAACACACCTTAGCCTTTTGCATTTTGAAGCTACAACTTCTCAAGAATTGGTAGAAGTGCAGCCATCTATTTGGCTAGAGTAATTCATTATGTGTCAATAGTCTTGCAAACCCACTCCCATTCTAACTAAGGTGTCCAAAGCCCTTAAGAGGTTTCAAAGTTAGAAAAGTATATCATCTAACACGCAAGTAATTTGGCATAGATTTTATCATGGTAAAACAAGTTTTGCGGTGGAAATAACATTTTATACCATTAAAGAAACGCCAACAAGTTTTGACCAGCAGTTTCTTCACTTACCATAAGTTAAGAAACTAGGTAACAGAACAAGGCTACATCCTCAAGCTTTTTTTATCACCTAGTAAGAAATCCTTGATAATATTTGCATGATCAATACACAAATTACTTATTTTAGCTTTGAAACCTTCATTTTTGCATAATGGAGGATAGCAAATGACATAACTATAGATTACTAGCTGCTTGCAATTTCAAAAGATTCAAATTACATCTATAACCATTTGCACTTGGGTTTTATTTAGTATGATGACGCAACTACCTATTTATGGACTTTTTGTATCTTAGAACATTTGGAGATCCCTCCATATTTGCAATTGTCTTTGGATGTTTTTGTAAATACCTTCCAACTTTTTCCAAACTAGAACAAATTCCAAATTATTTACATGTGGCATTTGAACAAAACTCCTCATTTATCTAAATTTTGATTATGCAAACTCCAAAAATTATAATCAAAATGCAAAAAACTATATAAAATTCATGCAAAGCATGAGGAGATGGATATTGTATAATGGGAGATGTGTGCAAAACATCCAAATTATCCATGACTCTCTACATTGGGAGATGTATGCAAAACATCCAAAATTTCTCTGTCTCTCAACATTGGGAGATTTTCCTATGTATTCACACAAAATCTAGAATTATATGAATAGTCCAAGTTTAGTTAAATAAGATACTGAAGCCATAATTATACTATTATTTATGGAGTTATGGACTACAAAGAGTCCACAAGTAATTAGGAAAAATTATATGGATACCCTCAAAGTTTGCCATATTTGAATAGATACCCCTAGTTTTTCAGAAATTGCACAAATATCTTTGGACCATAATTTTTAGGCCTTTGTTCTTGGGGGGGGACATTGGCAAAAAAAGCATAAACTACGTGCAATAAAATGTAGGGTTTAATATATTAATTATGGGTAAAATTTGTAAAAAAATCACATGTAATATAGGATAGTCTAGTAGTGGCAAACATGATTTTATATAATATAGGGTAGACAGAAAATGATAGAATTATGTAAGCCGTAGATATAAAATAGCATGGGGAAAAAGGGTTAATAATGAGTACTTAGGATCTAGAGTGTAGGGTATAGGGTTTGGGCCTCATGGTTCATTCAACACAAACAAAAAGTATCTTTCAGTGTCCAAATTTTGTGGATGAATGGTTGTCACCAACGGCTTCGACATTAGTGGAGGAATGTGCATCTAGTGTATTTTTTTTTTCTAGTTTTTTTTTTTCTCAATGTGCTTTTATTGTTGTGGAGAAGAGAATGAAAATCTAAGGAAAAAAAGGTATAAGAAAAAAAAATGTAGTGTAAGTAATATATGGTGACTTAAAATACCTCCTCAAAAAAACCATAAGTACCAATATAGTGTAATTAATTACTAACATTTACCTTTATTTAAAAAAATACCATGTCTTATAATATATTTACAAGGTAAATAGCCCCTCATTAAATAGGTCATTATCATAGGTGTATGCAAAATGTAAGAGGGAGTGTTCCCTGGAGCATTTATTCTATTGTGCATGCCCACTTCATTCTTCCTTGTGCGCACGCCACTCCTTTTCCATTCTATTACACTCCTTGCTTTAACATTGGTCAGAAAAGAGTTTAGTGTGCATAACAAAACAAATGCTTGAAAAATATGACTCAAGGGTTTATGTGCAAAATCTAAAAAACTGGAGATATCTATACAAATGTGGCAAACTTCAGGGGTATCCATAAACAAATTCCAAGTAAGTAAACATATCATGATGACATTTACAAATCATAAAGCATTTTTCCATGTAGGATTTTTGCAATTGTACAGACCCCACGTGCATCTCAAACATCCATGTTCTGAGATGGGATACATTGCATCAAGCTGCATGCTGATGTCAGTACTTGCATCTTATTTGGCCTTTATTGCTCAGCAGCTCAAAGCTCCTTTGTTTCTTCTTGTAACAAGGTTTTCAAAGCATTGTAGACAAACTTGGGAATCTTGCTCCTTTGGTTTCTGTTTGCTTTTTGAAAACCTTGGGAAATAAGGGAAACATGGAAAGGCAATGATCAAAGTATATTGCTAAAGATGGTAGACGGTTGAGTCATGAGCAACATCTAATCATGTCTCCACCTTTTGCATGCAAGATCATCCACAACTATTTACACATAAAGTAACAGGCTTGAAGTCAAATTCTTTCAAAAGCTATCAAAGAATGTCATGGTTGTGTGTACAACAAATTAAGGTACAAAAGGTGGATGACCACAAATTCTTCGAGCCAAAAAAAATAGAAGGCCTAGTCTGAAGACTAATAATTGATCATAGCTGTAACTTTCAAAAAGCAAACTTTCATAATTTTCAAAGGATGCTTCTGTAGATTGAAATTGTAGATGGTTATTTTTGTTTATTGCTAGAGTATTTTGTTTGTGTCCTTAGAGTTTCCCAATAAAGGGTTCCATACTTTAGCATGCTAAATTTTCTTAAGTTGCTTATATGGTTCTAGATTTTTATTATAATAATTTTAGTCAATTCAAGAATCAATCATGTTCCATGGTTGAAATTTCTCAATTATGTCTTATTTTATAAGTGGATATACATACATCACAAAATTCTAGCACAATTCTAGCCCACTATGGTCTAAAAAAACAAACAAAATAAACTTAAGTGCAACATTGGAATAGGCTAGTAAGCAAATTCATGCCTCCTTATCCTACCAAGTTCTCTTGCACAATAGGAAATACAAACTTTATATAATACCAGAAGACGCTAATGATTGTAGCCAACTTCCAATTGCCCATGGAAGTTGGCCCTATTAGGCCCAGTTCAAACTAGTGACCGGCCAAGACACAAAAATTGGCACCTTGTATGGTGTTTCGGCCGCGGAAACTTTTCCATGTCATTGTGTCAATTTGTGTGTCATCCAGGAGTGTGCTTCTACCAGACAAGTTTAATACTACCCTTGGAGCAAGCCCCAAAACTTCACTATCTTGGCCATTGACGTGGCTAAGGTAGGAACACCATAAATGTTTACCCCCCCTTTGCTTGGAGAGTAGGCTATTCTAAAACCAACAATAGCTGGCTCTGAAAAATATTTTGAAAGCTTCTAAAAAGATGCTATTTTCTCGCATTTGATTGGTTCACACCTCTTTAGAACAAGGTTCTAGAGGTAACTGTTTACAATACACATATGAAATGAGAATAGGGTCCCAATGAAGAATACACATTTATATTGCATAAAATATTCATTCTTGAGTATTTATTTATTTGCATTCTTCCTTATCCTTGTTTCTGCACAAATTGAGATTAATTTCTCAAGAAATTCGCCATATCTTGGCTTATTTTAATTGTTTATGGTATTTCTACCTTATAAGGTATTCTGCTCATAAACCGTCCAGGCATTAAAAATGCCCACCTTCTCAAATGTACCCTTGGTGTACATGCTTTTTTTCATAGGTTTTCAAAATGTACAAGAAGTGTACATTTGAGGAGGTGGGCGGTTTTAGAGACCTATGGCCTTTCCACTTCAAAATTTCATAACTAATTCCACAAAGCTCCAAAAAATATGAAATAACTTGGGTTAGATGTTAATTCTTCTTGTCTTTCAAGGAAAATTTACTAAAAAATAGTTCAAGAAGTTTCACCTCCCCAAAATTCAGTTTCAGCCCTTAGATGGATGGTTTATGAGCACACTACCTTATTGGTTGGTGAACATGGATGTTAACCCTTAAAGGACGATAGGGCATAGTATATACACTATCATGTAATTGGCATTTGCTACCAATAAGAAGTTTTAATCAATTGGGATCTCAAGTAGTCTACTATAACTGTTTTGATCTATTCTCCAACTTCTTTGTTGATCTCAAATGCAATAAAGATGTGAATCTATTCCAAATAATAGAAAAACACTTCTTATTCTACTAGTCGTAACGGCACGCTTTGTCCTTTAGGAGTTAAAGTACCGGACAAACTGTTAGTATGAACCCCGCAGCGGATAAAAGCCATAATTTATCAACCAATCACGTTTGAGACATTTTTGGCTGGTAGCTAGTTTGAACCGGGCCTAAAGCTCGTTTCAAACCAAGATGTCCACAACCATTGGACAAAGCTGCAAGCAATCTCATTGGTCAATCCCAAGGTGTTGTCCAATATGGCATTCACACCAAAGGGACGTCCAGTGGAGAATGAGTCCATGTCATCACCTTTTTCCTTCCAAAATTTGAGAGGAGCTCACTTGTGGTGGAGAAGATTTGAGGTCACCTTGGGAGGTGGGGTCAAATCTTGTCCTTTGTACAAAACACTCCCTCTCACTGCATGTGAGGTAATGACAAAATGAAGTCAATTAAGAATAAAAAAATAAAAACGCTCCTTCACTAAACGTCTGGTGCCCGGTGTGAAAGCATTCACCAGACGAAAAAAACCACGATGACATGACAACCATGATGACATGGCAATTTCCCCTCCAAATTCCACAAGATGAAACACCGGAGAGGGGCTTTTGTCCACCGGCTCCTGGTCTGAACAGAGTTACTCCTCCAACCCTAATTTTTCTTCTTCGTCACGCTTTCCTCCGATCACTCTTCCCTTTTCCAAAGTCGTCCATCGCTCCAAAACTTGCAGTAAAATTTTCCTCCGAACTGCAACAACGCCGACCACCATTAACACCGCCGTAGCTTAACCGAAACCAAGCACGTCTTGTGCCGGAAAAATCTATTCATTCAAACGGCGACTGTGGCGTCGTCGGATTTTGGTGAAGTCTCGGGATCTGTGAAGGAAGAAGAACGAGGCAGATCACGACGACGTTAACGTAGGCTCTCGTCTTCGGGTAACAATTTTATAAAAGAGCGATGGACGCATCTTGATTGGATTTCCAACAATTGCTGGAGATCTTGATAGAGACTGTCAATTCTTTCTGTTGGAGATCCAATTAACTTAGCTGCAGTATCGTGTCTTTAATCGATTTCGACGTTTTCTTTTATTCCCTTAAGCTTCACGAGTTTCAGCTGTTGTAGTGGAGTTATCGGTGTCAGCTTGATTGCGAGTTAGCTTGCGATAGGGGAAGGCTGATTGATTACACCAAGATTTGAATTCGCTGTTTGAGTGCAACTGAGGAGTCGAGGATTGTCGATTAGGTTTAAACCGTGCGTGATTTCGGGAATCGGAAGCATTGAAATAGAAAAGGTGGATTTTGTATTTTGAGAAAAGGTAAGGTTTCTTGCCTTGCGAGGTTTGAAGTTTGAAGTCAGTTGGAAAAAGGAGACATGCTTGTAATCGATCGACGAACGGGATCTTGCATACACTTGCAATCGCGATTGTTTTGGAATTTCCACCAGGAAAAAAGGCGAAGTTGATTCGGCAATGCAAGAAGAGGAGGCAGGTTTTTCCGAATGGTGGTAACCCTGGCGAATTCCGTCGACTTCCGAGCCCCTCTGGCTGGGAAACGAACCGTTCTGGATCAGTGTCGTAAGGAGCGGCTCTGGAGAATTATTATAAGCATGTCTTCAAGAGTATGGCGATCGGTTGTATGTGTTCTGGCTGTGGTTCTTGTCCTTGGTGCGGTCGCTCAGTTTCCACATGTTTCTCATTACATTGAAAAGGTACCGTTTACTTGCACTACCTGACAAAAATTCACATAAGATAGAGGGTTCAATTTGAGTATTATGTAGGAGTGTGCTTGCATCAGCTTAATTCCCACATGTTTCTCATTGCATTGAAAAGGTACCGTTTACTTGCACTACTGACAAAAATCACATAAGAGAAGAGGATATTATTGGAGTCGCTTTTAAGTATTATGTAGGAGTGTGCTTGCATCAGCTCAGTTTCCACATGTTTCTTATTACATTGAAAGGGTACCGTTTACTTGCACTACTGACAAAAAATTCACATAAGAGAAGAGGATGTTATTTGAGTCACTTTGAGTATTATGTAAGGAGTGTGCTTGCATCAGCTTAGAACTTGCTGGAGTGATCACTTTGGTTGCAAGTGCCAAACGATCAGAGTTTTCCATTTTTTTCGATTTTATTATGGTACAGAAGATATCACTGTTTCTTCTTGTAAAGCCGGGATGTCTTCAAGTGGTAATCCACGAATAATGTTATCTTTTGCGGCGTTGTATATGAGAAGTTTCATATTGATGACATTTTGTACTTGATGCAGACCTTGAACCAGTTCTTGATTTGGGTTTCAAAGGATGTTGGCCCATGGGGCCCAATAGTATTGTAAGCTGACTATTCCCGTTTTATTTCTCGGTATTCTCCTCTCATGGTTGCGTACATCGCTGTGTAATTGGAATGCTGAGAGATGAAAGTGAGGGTGAAGCTTTTAACTTGAACAAGAATGTTGCATTGTTCAGTTTCATCATCACTTTTGGTCTTCAACCTTTGTATCTGATTGTGTAACTCCAATGCTAGATTTGATTAAGCTTGTAGAGGTGCAATTCGTCTATGAAATACTCCTCTTTATCTTGGACGCATTCGTTAGTAGGGTGTATTCTATTAAGTTACCTATTCCAATCGTTTAGTGAAACATAAGGTGAAAAGTGGGGTTTTTACTTATCGACTACCTCTATATATACCAGAATTCTGATTAGTAACGGGATATTTGCAGGGCATTGGCATATATTCCATGCACAGTTTTGGCTATTCCGGCGTCCATTCTTACGGTATTGCTTCACCTTCGGTGATAGTTGCTTTTACATACTACATTGATAGTACGAAGATACTGTAATCTGTTTCTGCTAGATCGTGCTAACCATGATAGGGTGCTGCTTTACTGACACTACTTCTTCCAAGGAATCTTAGAGAATCATGAGGTGGAACATGTTGAATTTTTGTTATTTTCCAGGAGTCCACCATACAGAGAGAGTTTTTTTTAATCTTTGGATAGAGGTCTTCTGCATAGGATATCTTCACAATTCTACTGATGGAAGTGCATGTCATGCAATGTGCCTAAATCAATGGCTGCTGTTTTCTGCTACCTTGGGAAGTATACTTCTCTCATGTTGGAGTTGCCTTTGGCTGTGACAGTTGGGTGGAGGTTACCTATTTGGCTTGATGGTGGGTTTTGCAACGGATTCTCTTGGCTCTACTTTGGGAGCTACCGCTGCTTTCCTGGTTGGCAGAACGGTGAGCCTAAGTCCCGCATTCAAATTTCAAAGGCACTACGCTGGATGACGTTAATGCTCTTCATTATTTCCACTTCTCATACATCTGTTTGCAAGCTCTATGTTAGTTGTTTGCTTGCGTTTTTAGAAAGAATGTTTTTTGCGGACTTGGTAGATATCTGATATACGCTCTTTGCTCCTTTTGTCACAAATAGCACATCATGTAGTCCCATATGTCAACTAGGTAATACTATCAGATACTTGGTTTATTTGGAGCTAATGTCTTGATGATTGCCGACTCTAGGCAGTACTTGACCTCTGCTAAAAATATTGCACTTTTTGATTTGCCAGTCTCTTGGAAATGCTGTAGGCACATGGGATAGAGTAAACTTCAATTGGTTTTTTCTGTAACAGGTTGGAAGATCATATGTGACATCCAAACTGAAGGACTACCCCCAATTCCAAGCTATTGCAGTGGCTGTCCACAAATCTGGTTTTAAGGTTAGTTGTTCTGATATCCATATTTTGACAGCGCGTGGTATGGTATTACAAAGAATTGCTTTCCAGCTACGAAAGCTCATTATGCATATCGTGCCGTGTGCTTATATATTTTTTTTAAAAAGGAGTGTGTACTCTTGTGCAGATTGTGTTATTGTTGCGGCTTGTGCCGCTGCTGCCATTCAACGTTTTGAATTACCTTCTGTCCGTCACCCCTGTCAGCATTACTAGCTACATCATGGCATCTTGGTTTGGCATGATGGTACGGTCTTCTGCTTTGCCTCAAAACACAATTTTTCTTTTACACTCTTGCCTTAATCTTCTGTTGAAATTACTTCATGAGATAATATCTTGCCCACTGCAGGAATTTTTTTAAACGAAGAGTATTATAATGGTTGACGATACGCTGATAACTTCGCTCATTGTTACAGCCTATCACGTTGGCATTTGTTTACGTGGGCACAACTATCAAGGATATTGCAGACATAAGTCACGGTGGATCGCATTTCACCAAATCACGTGTAGTAAGTACTTTCATTGTGTTTTGTAGTTACTCCGATACATCAGCTTTGGCCTTGTGTTTTATCTTATATTTCATGTTTAAGATTGGCAAATGGCATTACATGGGAACATTACATTGCAATATATATTCCAAAAGCCATGACAACGTTCTCACCTTTATCGTGGTTGTACTTCACAGATAATGCTGGCAGTTGGTCTCGTAACAACAGGTGAGTTTCTTCTTTAAAACTTCGTTTTGCAATTGTAGATTCCGCCAACCAGTATTTGAATATATTGCGTCCCGGTAGCCGCCATATTATCATATGTAGATAGACAATGACTCCAAACTACTGTTGCCCTGCATTTGAACTAGAAATTATCTAAGGTAGAGATGCCCATTGCAATATGTTTCTAAACGCAACGCCCTCAAATCTTGCACAATGTGTACACATTGATTTTGAGAATGTACACCTCCTTAATATTAACACTTGTTTTGGTTTTAGGTCATCTACTAATGCTTCCAGTATTCTATCAAGACATATTTTGGTGCATTGGAATCGTCTTGCACTTGCTAATAAGAATCAAGTTAATAATTTGTCAGTCTCCTGATAGATTTCTTTCGCATTTTGCAGTTGTTGTAGGAATTTTGGTCACTCGGGTAGCGAAGGATGCACTGCGCAATGCAATTGATGAGAACGGAGGTAACGATGAATCGTTGATCACAGCTGCAGAATCTCTTGGAGTTACTGATCCCGTTTCTGATATTCGGCAACCATTGCTCATCAAGGTGGACTCCCTCAGCAATGGCGTTGATGGGCAGCAACCGACTATTGTACACAAGTCTCTCGACTCTGTTCTTTAAACCTCATTTAGGAATTTATTCATGTATTCTAGTAGATACCTAACATCTCTTTTTTACACAAGGTTGTACTGTCATGAGAGGACATATTTTTAGCCACATTGATAGAAATTTTAAACTGCCATGGTTCTGCCTCCTTTTGGCAACAATTGACTGACCCGGATTTGATTAACATGCGGCAAAGGCGTTTGTTCGAATCAATTCACTGGATTAAAGTTTTTTGATTTACTTAAGTGGCTGAAGTGGTCCCAAATGCGATTTTCATAAATAGGTCAAATTGCTATGAACGCTGCCAAATGTTCAAATTAGACACTAGAAATGTTATCGTTTTTGTAGGAACACAGAACTTCCGTTACCAAATTTGCCAATTTTTGTCATTTTTTTGAGAGCTCTATTAGACTTTTGAATCTCAATGGTATGGCTCCTTTTCTTGCATTAGAAAAGGGTGCAATAACAGTTCCTGTTGAATGTTCCTGATATAGAAGGTTTCAAACGTTTAACATTGGATATTTGGGTTCAGATGTCATAATTATTGCTATGACAGTGATTTCAGTAGATGAACTTGTCTGATTCCATGAGCATGTTTTTGCAATAGTTCATTTGTTTATGTTGTAACAACTTGTTACAGCATCCTTTGTAACTTAGGCATTATTATTCTCTAGTCTGCCACGGAGATGCAAAAAATTGATTGATGTATTGGTGCCTAGCTGTTCTCTAGACGAAGCTTTTCTTTTTTCAAATATGCTCTTAGAATATTTCTGTTCAAACGTATGATGTTACGATGCAAAAGCAAGAAAAGACTCTTTCTTATGCTGCTCTCCTAATATCCTTATTCCAAATATATTTTAGAAGAGTGAATCAAACTTCATCAGGAGAATCTATGTAAATTGTTTTTGTTATCTTATATCATAGCTTTTCATAGATATCTATGTTCGAATTTGATAAGGACTTGACATTGTAGCAATTCAATTTGCATGAAAGGGTGAGGTGTAAATAAGTAGCAATTAACCCCTAAGCGCCCCAGCTACCACATAGTGGTAGCTTAGTTTTGAAAAATGTGCATGTTTGACTCTTATCCTCTTCTTAATGATAAAGTCAAAGGACTTGTATTTTTTCATGTACCTCTAAGCATGTGTCTACTACCACTCATAAAAAATTCAAGCTATTTGACTCTACTTAGGTAATACTTTTATTGAACTAAGTACACAAGGGTACGGATCTGAGTGAATATGGCTTGGGCGTTTAGGGGTTAACCCTTAAACGTCTAGTGGGTGGATGTGGCTTGCCCATATTGTACCCATATTGTAGCTTCAACAATGTTTGTACAATAGCTTCAACAATATTTTCATTGATGGGCACCAATAGTATTGCTTCTAAAAGTTTCAAAAGTCAATAGTGCATGCCGATCTCATGAAAATTGTAATAGCTTGGGACCTAATACCATGATTTTGAATTTTCTCACAAATTGGTCTACCTAAAAAGATGAGTATACTCGATAAGAATTTTATTTGCCTTCTATAATGGTTCATGTGTTCACAGTCACTTTGGAAAAAAAAAAAAAACAGATGAAAAATGACTTTTTTTTTGCTGTACAAAATGCTTTTTTAGGGCCAAAGGACGAAAAACGTCCTCATGGGCATTTAGGGGTTAAACAAAGTCTGAAAAGGACGCAAAACATCAAAAAATGCAAATAAATTGCAATACATCTCTATATATAATTAATTACAGTGTCAAGCAATTAGAATTGAGCATGGTTGGGATCAAAAATAGAATACAATGGTTAGTCAATTAGGGTCGGGGATGACTAGGATAGGAAAGCTATAAATGGATTAAAGTAAAATCACCTATGACTTTCTTTTATCTAAACGTTAACAAGCCACTAGCAGTTGCACCATCATTAGCAATTGCACCACAACTTTCTCTTGGCCAAAAAAAGGCACGGGGATAGGGGGACACAAGGATAGGGGGCACATGGATAGAGGGTACGGGTATATGGGGGCATGAGGATAGGGGAGCACGAGAAGAGGGGAACACACAGATAGGGGGTAGGGGCATAATCCCATTGGTACAACGGGCAGTATAGTAGTAAGTTATACTAGACCAACAATTGCAGGTTGCCAAAATACACATTCTCGCTGGGGCATCTTCACCCAGCCTCGGCATGCGGGTCGGCACAATCCTTGTACTGGGCCAGTCGGGGCCCGTGGAGTCGTGGACTTCTGAAAAACGAAGCTGGACGTTACACATAAAAATTAAATCGACTTGCAACGTGTCCATCAGTGATTGGGTTTTAGATGATTAACTCAAGGTCAGAGGTCCGATCCCTGTTCCGATATAATGGACAAACTGTGAGACCTTCGTGTCCGCCACAGACCATGGATCCCGAGTGTGATTTTAAAACAAGCTCAAGTGACTACTCTACAAACGTGTTGTGGTCAATTGTTTTCCATGGAGTACAAAAGTCATTGGTATAGATTTTGTTACAGGATAATGTTGACTAAGATGGGATTGTACGGAAAAAGCCTTCCTTGGTGGACTTTGCCCATCTCCTCAATTTTGCGTATGAATAAAGCATTACATGATATAAACCCAATGGGGGGGGGACATTGGTCGGAGTTGGCATCAATGGACAAATATGCATAAAGCCACGCAAAAGACTTGAGTAATGTTTTTCTAAATCCAAATTTTGCAACATAACTTTCCCTACAAATGAACAGGAATTTTCCCCTAATAGTGAACACTCTCATGGATGGTGATAACTAAAAAATTCTGTTATCTTTAATTAGTTTTAATAATTTCTGATTCTTTTTGGAACTTCGTAAGCAAACAATTATAAACAAAATCTTCAACGGTAAAGTCACCTGCAATTCATTTTTGAAGTAGTAAAGTCATGTATATCGGCATGAAGTATTTCTTATGGATGAAAATCATTTCTTCGTTTAATTCTATAAAAATTTATTTAAAATACACTTAAGTCATTCCAAAAATATGGACGTGTTTTTGGAATTTTGTTTACTACATTAAATAGTGCATCTAAGTTGCTTTAAGAATTAGGTTGCCTTATCTTGGCAAAGTTACTTTATGACTCACCCTTGGTCATTGGAGGGGCATGTAGGTCTCTTTATGTTATGGTAATTCTTGATTTTGTTTAAAGTTTGGGCTTCCTTGCTCCATGACTTTGGCGCTTGTTGCTACTTTCAACCTCTACTAATTTCCTCCATTAATTACTATATCAAAGTAATTTTTGAAAGGTTACTATAGTCTTGGCAAATGTTGAAATAGTGTGAAATGTCAAGAAATTAGTATGGAGCAACCTAAATGCACTAGCTTGTGTACAAAAGTTTTTTTTAATTTTTTTTATCTGTTTAGCATTTGACATTTGACATTCTAGTTCCAACTTGTACTGAGCAAAAAAATTTGTACACCATATAGTGCATTTAGGTTGCCCCATACCAATGTCTTTGCATTTCACACTATTTGAATATTTACCAAGACTATGGTAACTTTTGTTGATAAATATTGTGATAAACAACGGAGGAGCAAGTAGAGGTTGGTCGTAGCAACAAGCGCCAAAGTCCAAGAGTAGGGAAGCTGGAACTTTACACAGAACCAAAATTACATTAGCATAATGAGAGTTGCATGCCCCTCCATGTGGCCAAAGGTGAGACATGAGATAAATTTGCCAAAGGTAAGGCAACCTAATTGTTAAGGCAACCTAAACACACTAAGGTAACCATATCCATACTCAAGCATTTAAGGGTTTAGGGTACTTCAAGGTCTTGGAAAATTCAAGAAAAAAAAATGTAGGGTTATCCTTTCAACAAGCTTTCATGGGATGCAAATTTTTGTGGAAAAAGTATTGTAGAATATTTGATATATTAACCCCTAAAGGACCAAGCCCCCTTTTTGGAGACAAATGGGATTTCGGGCACGTACCTATGGCTAAACTACTTTGTGTGATTTTTTGAAACTTTTATGGGAGATGGGGAATTCAAAGATCTGTGTGCGCATCTAGTTTTTTCCTCATTCCAACATTTATTGAAGAAGTTAAAAATGAGTTTATGAGAAATTTAGTTTGGCGGGCAGCCCAAAAAATTCTTTAAAAAGTGCATTTTTTAAAAATAAAAATTTGAGGTTAATTCTTTAGACTTTTGTATATGTGGGAAGCTTTGAATCATTCAATTCTAATTGATGAGATGAAAGTTATGAGAAGTTTTAGTTTGCATGTAGGCATTATTTTGAGATTCTCCACACCTATCCGCAAACTAAAACTTTTCATAACTTTCATCTCATCAATTAGAATTGAATGATTCAAAGCTTCCCACATATACATAAGTCTAAAGAACTAACCTTGAAATTTTATTTTAAAAAAATGCAATTTATAAAGAAGTTTTTGGGCTATCCTCTGAACTAAAATTCTCATAAATTCATTTTTAACTTCTTCAATAAATGTCCAAATGAGGTGAAAATTAGATGCCCACACAAATCTTTGAATTCCCCATCTCCCATAAAAGTTTCAAAAAATTACACAAAGTAGTCTAGCCATAAGTACATGCCCCAAATCCCAAAAGTCCCTTGAGGGGACTTTGGTCCTTTAGAGGTTAAAGGGCAAAGTTGGAGCTCATAGGGTCCCTATTAGCAATTCTAAACTAACCTTGAAACTGCTTGGATATGTTCCTATAGTGGCACTGGATGGTCCCAATCCCAACCATCCCAAAGTAGCTTAGCAACTGACATGCTTGTGCAAGTGACATTCACTACTCCACTATGGGTTCAAAGCTATGTCATGAAAGCCTCAAATCTAGGGTGCGGGTTTGGGGAGGGGTGAGGAATGGATGTGTCTACCCTCAATGTAGAGTGCAGTATTGGGGACTGCTCAAGTATGGATACGGTTACCTTATTTGGTGTAGAATGAATCAAGGTTTGGGGAGAACTGGCAGTTAATGTAGTGGCAATCGGTTGAAATTGCAAAAACTCGGCTACGACCTCAAACTACTTGATGAAAAACCAGTTCATTTTTCCATAAAAACCTAAATATAGTATTTATAGTATAAATTTAGAAGTACAAAACCGGTGCCTATTAGTGAAAATCCTAACAAAATTGGGAAATACCGGATTTTATCCAGTGAAGTTAATCCCTAAATGCTTGCGGCACCCAATTTTGGTGTTTGCAATATTCTGAAGTTCAATAAACTTAACTAAGTTACTATTTTTAGTATTTTACATTTTGGATTTATTCTTTGTGATGTCTAATTTTAGGATCAACAATTTGATTTTGAAAATGATCAATTATGATTTTTTTATTCAAGCTTTCATGCAAGGGTCTTGACTTTCTCTAGTGTTGAGAGCTCTTGGAAATGAGCCTCAAATACACAAGATCTTGGAGAAAATTTTACATAAAAGTTTCATTTGAAAAATTGTAAAAAAGATTTTGAAAAGCTATAAAGTGATTGGGGTTACGTATGTTATTTCCTTTAACCTCATATTTTTTTGATGGTTATTTTTTAAAATCCAACATGTGAAAAGAGAATTCAAAGGCTTCAAGTCGTTTTTGTAGTTTTAACACCCTCATGATCAAACATTATAATCTTTCAATCCATTAGTGATATTGTTGTGTTTTTTTTTCTTGCGTGACCTTTAACATATCTAGTTTGAATTTGTATGGTTACAATTCAAAAGAACTTGATACAGCTTATTAAAATGTTGCCATTTTGTTCAATTTGAAGCAAAGTCCTAAAACCCCAGAAAAGGCCTCAGGCATTTAGGGGTTAACATTTCTCCCCAAACACTGGAATGAACATCTGATTTGAAAAAAATTCCTTATTTTCTGCCTCTCAAGTTTATAGTATGAAAAGATGAAAGTATGGTGAGCAAGTGTGCAAGTGTGCATGTACCGGCTGCTGTGGAAACGTGTGCACTTGTCCCCATACCCAGTCAAAGGCGGGCGACCAAATAACAGCCAACACGTGAACCACTCCACTGACCACTCTACTAACTACTCTACTAACTACTCTACTAACCACTCTACTCACCACTATATGGACCACTCTACTAACTACTCTACGAAGCCCAGCCTGAGTCCACTATTCCCATTTCACCATTGCCAGTCCTCCTCCGTCATCCTCGTCTTCCTTTCTTCTTTCATTCAAAGCTCCGCCGGGAAGGGCATGGCGGATCTCCACCCTCCCTCCCCTGCCACCCCCTCTCCCTCTCCCTCCTCTCCATTCTGACCCCCTCTCCATCCCCACACCTCACATCTCACCATTCCACTCTCCCTCTCCTCATCACTCTCCTTTTTATCTCACAAAATTTGATGCCCTACACACCAAGTTCCATCCCCACTAGGGTTTGCTCCCATTTACTCCCATTTGCATCGATTTACTCCCATTTTTGAAGCTTCACAACACGGGCAGCATGTGGAGTGCGTAGCAGGAGCGAGTGTTCATGGCGGAGTGGACGTGGAGAAGCTGCTGCTGGTGAAACAGAGAAAGCAGCAATAGCAATAGCAGCTGTTTTGGACTCCGGAGGAGCTTGCAATTTAGGGTGAGAAGCGTGTGTGTTTCGTATGATGTTGGTTGATGTTACTGTGGAGGTTATGATCGGGGGCGTTAGGCTGGGCAGATAGATTTGAGCGATTTGAGCGTTTTTTGGGTTTATGTTTCTTATTCGTGTGATCTCTCTTGTGTTGCTTGGCTTTGATGTTAAGTTATGTGTGTTTTAGTTGTGGTCAGTTCGTGTATGTTGCTCTTTTTATGGTGTTGTGTCCATTTTGAGGTTTTTTTGAGTGCTACGCCCTGCGTTAGATTAGGATCTACGATTTTGAATCGAGTCGAGTGTTGTTTGTTTTTTGATTTCGTGGATTTATTTTGTGTAGTTTTACTACTGGATGTTGTTTACTTTGTAAGATCTGTTATAGGGATTGGGGCGTGGTTATCTTATTTGGCTGTTTGACCATTTTTTTTTGAGAAGTATTTACTTACACTGGTTTTTATTTTGGGTGATTGTGTCCCGGCTCTCTGTTTTGTTTGTTTGGTTTCTGTTGGTTTTGGAATCTTATATCATGGCTTTCCTTTGGATATTAGAATCAGAGTCGTGGGTTTTTTAGGGGTACCGTAATTTGGATCCGAGCCAAAATGAATTTTTTTGTTGGTTGCGGATGGATGTAAATTTTTTCTAAGGATGTTACTTTCCACTCGTACTTTAAATATGTCTGTTCTGTACAGTAGATCGTGAGATGCTTGTGGCGTTGCTGTTGATTTGGACGCAGTTGTTTTTGTTGATTTTACGTGTTTTTTTTCACTTTGGTTGGTGATGATTTTTCTAGTGGGTGCCACAATATTTGAATCCTAATTTTCGAATAATCTCTTTGACCTAGTTTTGTTCCCCTTGCTAATTCCTTAGATTTTTTGGGTTGATAAATGGATTGTTGTGCTGGAAATCTGATGTGGAAAATTTTCGATTTTTTCCTTTTTTGCAGGTGGTTGTCAAACTAGGGGCGATATTTGAAGAAGATATCAGAGGAATTTTTGTAGGTTATAGCAGACTTGGGAGTGTGAATTCTCTCCAAAACCTTTCAGTGGTGTAGAAATTATGTCTGTGATGTCGTTGGAGGAGCCTGTGGAGCTCAAGTTCCGTTTATACGACGGAACAGACATAGGTCCTAACAAGTATGCGCCAGCAACTACAGTGGCCAACATCAAAGAGAGTATTCTCAACCATTGGCCAAAAGGTGCGTTGACGGTCATTTTAAATGATTGTTTTAGTGAGGTAAGGTAGTAGCACCCATAACCGTCAAAATAAGGGTTTTGAACATGATGATTATTAATAAACATCTAGCAAATTAGAGGATCCTATTAGCAAGAGATAAAATGATGAGTTTGCACTTTCGAATGTATTATTTGGATACTGTGAGAATAAGTTGTGAATTTTTTTTAAAGAGCCGACTGCAATTGCACCTAATACTAACACTAAGATTTCATGTTCACATGTTGTACATCCTTGTAATTACATCTATATGCTTCCACTGATTTTCCAAGATTTTAGAGGTGATGGGTATGGGTACAGGGATGGTTATGGGTGTCGCTACCTTAGGGCATTTCGTTTCCTCCATAATGATGGGATTTGACAGAATCGAGCTGTGCATCTGTGCAGAAAAGCAAAATGGCCCCAAGTCTATAAATGATTTGAAGCTGATAAATGCTGGTAAAATCTTGGAGAACAGCAAAACGCTCGCCGACTCCAGGGTAATTCTGGGGGAAATTCCAGGATGCGTGATCACCATGCATGTTGTCTTACGGCCACCTACTAACGATAAAGCTAGTGGTACCACAATTCTACCTACCTCTTTTTTTTTTTACTTAAATGGAAGTACTGTACTCATTGTAGCTATAATTTCCTTGTTGTCTTGCTGTCCTGTATTACAGTGCAAGACGCCATAAATCAACAAACATTTGGCCACAAAATGTCAAATAGTGGTTGATTTTGGGTGCTATCAACATATTTATGGCAAATGATAATTCAAATCTGTTTTCGTAGCTCTTTCCCTAAGATTTCTCTTCTTATAGTTACAAAGAGTTTCAATTCATTGAGGTGTTTATAATTACAAGGAGTTTCAACTTATTGAAGGGTATTACAGCATAAAACAACAAAGACCTGACAACCATACAAGTTATTCATAACACCCCTCAATAAGTTAAAACTCTTTGTAACTATAAGCAAGGAGGCCTTAGAACAAAAGCTACAACAACGGGTTCAAACTATCATTTGCCAAAAATACGTTGATAGCACCCAAAGCCGACTACTATTTGGCATTTTGTGGCCAAAAAGTATGTTGGTTTATGGTATCTTGCACTATTATAGTTCATGCACTATTATAGTTCAATGTACTCCAGAAGTTCGTGAAATGCTCCTTTTAGCTGAAGAATGGCTGCAACTTGTTCATTCATCTCTGGAATTTGCATGTTGTATGACTTTGGTCTACATGTTTGGCCTGCTGGTGATATAATAGTTGGAGCTGTATAGATTGAAAATAACGTATCACAGAGTTCTGTTAGTTTTTGCTAGCAGGATATGTGTTCAGTCGGGGGATCATGCAGTATCAGGAGTCTGTAAAAACCATGAAATCTTCTGTAGTTCCCTGAAGTCTCAACTACCTATTTTATTTACTTCCCATTTGACATCCTTTTCCATTGACCTAATCTTGTTTCATCTCTGTTGTGCGTGAAACAGAAAAACAACAATCCGAAACTCCCAAGAACAAAACTTGCTGCTGCACAATACTTTAGATCTCCGGAAGAGGAATTTGCAAAGAAGAATGCCTCAGATCATAGGTCAAAAGTTTGAGAAACCTGGTGGGTAAATGAGGCAATGGTATTTGCTCACCTCTCAGGTTCCAAATTAAAGACTGTACATGCCTATCGCCAAGTTTCTCTGGTGGATTTGTTTCTGTTATTCCTAAAAGCATCATAAAAGGAGAGAGCTAGCAGATACTGCTCATGTTCTGGTGATGAAAATAGGTCAGTGCTAATGCAGCAATAAAACTGCTGTGAGCATTCTTTGGATTGCAATATTTTTGTGGAAGTGGAGCCAGGAGTCGTATGGTAAGAGAGAAAAAGCCTATGGCTGGAGTGTCTCTTGACGTCCTGAAGTATATCAGCTTGCCAGCTCGAGAGTGCACTTTGAAGGAGGCTGTCTGCTTCTGTAATTTAATAATTTGGGTCTGTGCATGACCTGGCATTTTTTTTACTCCCCTCAAATGCTGTGGATTTCAGCACCTTTGGATTTTACATCCAGGGTTAGCCTCGTCTGCGTTTCCTGTTCCTGCTCTCACCTACAATTCAGAGAAGGGTCTGCCTGGAAAGCAGGTACGGTATTATTCCTACTTTGCCTCTCCTTGCAATTCAGACTCATGTTAAAAGAGTTAACTCTATCAAGATGACGAAGAGCCATCCGAGGGCTTAGATCATTTCACAATAGAAATCTAGTCGGCTGATCTGTGATGTATCAGTCTATTGCTCACCACCGCGAAGTAATACCTGGGGTTGTGGTAGAAACCAAGGATGACGTTGTGAAGGTGAATTAGAGTGGCACAAATGTTTTAGTGGTATCTCTGCACTTGTGCCTATATGTATGATACATGTTTTATGATATGGTATTTTTATCATACGATCATAACCCTTCTTTTGCTATATTTGTATGGAGCGTGGATACTTCGCTATTCTTGTGATAGCCGATTCATGATACTATATTGCCCGAACTATTGAATTGCCAACGCTGTTTTGCGATTGAAAAAGTTCTTTGTATTTAGAATGTTGGTTGCGTTATTTTGAGAATACAGATTAGAGTAATGAGAATTTAAATGTTAACATTTTGTGTATGTGAAATCTTGGCGCTTTAACCTCTAAAGGACCTTAGGGTATATGTTATCAAGTGCAACTTACAATAACGATTTCGGGATTGATATATCTACTATACCCTTTCAGCTATTCTACCACCCACCTGGGTAAATTTTAGATTTTAGATTTCTACTATTGAAAAGCTGAATTTGAGAATTTGGAATTCAGATTTGGACTTCAGAGACCGCAACTTAGTTTGGAATCATAAAAAAAAGGGTAAATTTTAGATTTTTACCATCAAAAAGCTGAATTTGAGAATTTGGAACTCAGATTTGGACTTAAGAGACCGTGATTTAATTAGAATCATTAAAAAAGGTTGTAATTGAACAACACCCATTGAGAAAGCTTATCTTTTTTATATAAACAAAAGTAAAAGTAATACTTTTTTCCAAGCTAAGCTTTTTTATTGGGTGTTGCTCAATTACAACTCTTTTTTTATGGTTCTAGACAAAATCAAGGTCTCTAAGTCCAAATCTGAATTCCAAATTCTAAGTTTGACTATTTGATGGTAGAAATCTAAAATTTATACCTGGGGTGTGGTAGAATAGATGAAAGGGTGTGGTAGACATATTAATCCCCTAATGATTTAATGATGACTGAAAATAGAAGTTGCAAATGACATAAGCTTAGCTTATACACAACATTTTTTGTGGGGAACATTACGTTATTTCTCCCAATACTCGGTAGAAATATGGTTTCTAATGTGACATCAAATCAACATGTTGGCTTATTATGTTGAATGGATAACCACTTGGACCATTACTCCATAGTGACCGTTTCACAAACTTCACTAAGCTTAACCCCTGAAGGGCCCTTGGGCTCTGCAGATACTGTACCAAATACGATTGTAATTAATATTCAAAAGTTTGAATTAGTTGGAAATTTAGTGTTACAATCATAAATATTGAAGGGTTGTATGATGGTGGGTGCATTAAATTTTTTGGAAAGTCCTTAGAGCAGCTCAAATATGTCTGTACATACGGTTGTACATACGGTTGTACATACGGTCGCAAAGGGCTTTCGTGTCGTTCAAGGGTTAAACCACCTTTGGCAAGTTTGGGGATGTGACCCTTTTTTGCCCTATGTGGCTTTCAAATGGTAACTACTTGGAAGTGCCTTTTGCCTCATCTAGAAATGTACAATTTTGGTGCGTTTATGTTTATGTTCATCTATATTATAATAGAAAGCGATTTATCCCCCTTTATTAGTCAAAGCTACATAATTGAGCTCCTTTGTTTGTAAAACTTGATTGGGCCGTTCAAAATAATTTAGGCCCCCTTTACACTAGAGGTGAGAAGCCATGGAGAGCAAAATTTCAGCTAATGAAACCTATAGAAATTGAGAAGACCAAGCAATGTGATTTTTTGTTGGAATTTTTTTTCCAAAGGACACAAAAAAGAAAAAGAAAAAATAAGGTAGACAACAGTTTTGTCCTCCATGACAATGAAAGTGCACAATTTTTGGGTCTCTTGGAATTGTGACCAAGCCTTCCTAAAATGCTAGGTTTGAATATAATTTTAGAGATTATTTGGTCAAAATCCATAATACAAATCATTTTTGTTCTTTTAATATTTTTTTTAAGGAACATGCTAAAAAAGTAAACTTAGTTTCATGACCCCTTCTGTTGACATAACAATCAACAGCTGTTACCTCCAAAGATTGACGTTTCAAGGAGAAGCCATGACCTATTTGGAATTTTTCATGACTTCTCACTTCTAGTGTAAAGAGGGCCTAAATGCTACCAATTTTTGCATACATGGAATTCAAACACTGATGGTCAATCTATAGTTGAGAAGATAGAGAGTTCTTGGACACTTGCCTTTGATTAACCCCTAAATCCTTGGGGCCATTATTTTGTCAGAAGACACTCAAAATTGCCATTTCTTTTGCAAAGACTAATTTTTTTTGAAAATTAGTTTTTTTGCATATCTAACTGTAGGATCTTGTACTAGACTAGTATAAGAATGCAGAAATAAAAATTCAAAAACTTTGACTGCACAGATTGCAAGATATTTGCATTCAAAGTGTAAAAAACAAATTGTTTTGCACCTTGTATGACCAGACTATTTGACTTTGAACTTTTTTAACTTAATACTTTTGCACCATAGAGTTTTGAATTTTATTTTTTTATGGTGGGACATTGAGTTGAGAATCTTTGGAAAAAAATCAAAACAAAAAATACATAATTTTCATGCTTTAAAAAAACATTAGGTAGAAGAAGGCATGAGATTGAACAAAAACTTAAATTGTTAATAACCTTGCAATGGAATTGAAACTCAATAAGCCCCATGGTGAGATTGTTTTAGAAAGCAAACTTCACCCTTTCCAACAATTTTTTTTGAAAATATGTTAAACTGGCATTCAAAAATGAAGTTTATAAGTTATTTTTTCAAGAAGATGCTTGAGGTGCCCAAAAAACAAGATTGTCCATAACTTTCTCATAACTAGTCCAAATGGAATGGATCAAAGCTTCAGATGTAGAAAAAACTATAACCTATGACAAAAGAAACAAAAATAAAAAAATTCAAGTTTTTGTAAATTTTTTTTGCTGCCCAATTTGCATAAATTTTTGCTTATCTAGGCATAATTTTTGCTTTTGGGCATTGATTGGAATAAAAATTAGATTCCCCTAAAGCTAATGTGTTTTCCTATCTTCAAGAAATGTTTCAAAAAATCAGGACAAAAATTGAGGTGAAATCCCATTTGTCCCTCAAGGGGACACTTAGGGATTTAGGGGTTAAGAGCATTGAAATTTTCAAAAGCAATAAACCCTAGAAGTAACAAAATCCAGTTATCTCTATAAAAGAAATTTACATTGAAATTACTTACCAGTCTGAGTTTGTTGCAAGTATCACAATGTGCATACGATTGCTGAAAAGCCAGCAATCAAAACTGTAGAAAAGGTAGAAGGCTCTAATTCGGCTCAAGCTCTAAAATGGATCACCTTCTTAAATGTCCTAGCTTTATATATGTTATTTTTCATAGCCCTTCAACAATGTACAAATAATGTATATTTGAGAAGGTGATCCATTTTAGAGTGTTGTGGCCTTTTAGCTTCAAAATTTCATAACTAATCTCACAAAATTCCAAAAAATATGAACTAACTTGGGTTACATGTTAATTTCTCTTGTCTTTGAAGAAAAATTTAAGAAGTTTCACCTCCCCAAAATTCAGTTTCAGCCCTTAGATGATCCACTCATGAGCCTCCTCCCTTAGAAGCAGCAATTCCTCTCCTCATGCCAATTGCAAAATCAAGTTTCCACTCTTGTCCGAAGCTGCAATGACCAAACTAACAAATATGCAAATCATGCACCATGGAAAGAAAAGCTCCATCTCCTCGGAACAAACACATACCCACATTTTCTATTAATGGAACCGCTTCTGGCGGGTCCTGGGCCGTGGTCCCACACGCCTAAAAAGGCATTTAACCTCGGAACAAACACAACTACGTCCACATCATAGAAATTACGCATTTCCAAAGTGTGAAGAGGATTGAAATGAACTTTCCACATTCACAGAGTGGCTTCAAAGAAAGTACTCCCTCTGTCGCTCTAGAAATGTCCAAAAACTTCTTTGCAAAGGATTAATTGTGTTTTTAGTCTTTGTGCTAGTGACACATGCATTCTAAAATTGATATACCATCAATTAAATGTATGTAAAATTTCTAGTTTTGATGTCACTGTTTGGGCACCCAGATTCCATGCAAAATGTACTATATTTGTGCATAGTTTGTGAATGTTGCCACTTCATTATTTTGGTCTTTGCGCTAGTGACACATGCATTCTAGAATGAATATACCCTTTACAACATTTATGCAAAATCTCTAGTTTTGACTCAAGTTTTGTTGTCGTTGTTTGGGCACCCAAATTCCATGCAAAAAGTACCAGACTTGTGCATGCTGCTAGCTCTTTATTATTGATGATTTAAAAACTAGTAGTAACAATGGTACCTCATATGGGCAAGGCCAAGCTTGCTAGGAGAGGAATTACTCTCTAATTACTCTCTAATTGCTCAATCCTTGAGCTCCCTAGCGATGCGATCCTATTGCTCATGATTTCAAAGGCTTGTTTGAGGCATTGGATATAATTTTTTGATCTTGCTATAAACTATAATTATGAAGGCATTCAAGTTGTCCATGCCCATGGAATAATGACAAGGAAAGCCAAATATTGTACAAGTGCTGCAAGAGATTTGATTGGGTGAAACACCATACAAGGCATGGTGACAAGCAACGTCTTATAGGTTGCAACCGGTCAATATTGTTTGCAAGCTTCCTTGTGTTTGCTTTGTGGTAGCAAGAAAGTTGTTGACAAGGGTTCAAGCATGTTCTAGACTCTTTTTATGACAACCATCATTGGCAGTGCTAATCATTGTTTTCCGTGCAATAGTAATTTGAAGCCCTAAAACTGGACATAAAGAGAAGGGCAATCTTTAGTAACTTACAAGATTGTGCATTCACATCTAATCTTGCTACTCACAAAATTTAAGATGAATCAAAAGCTTATAGAAATTTGTAAAAATTATCAAGTAGCAACTACCTAGTAATAAATGAGATTTTGCCATCACATGTTGTTTGATCAAATGTTATAATCTCCCATCTCCCATGTCAATTATTCCCAAAATTTGCAAGCCACTTTCTAAGTAGGTCTTCCCCAGGGTGGCAACTCACAATACAAAGATAGAGGCTTTCTTAACCCTTCTAATGTACAAGAAGGGAACAAATTGATTTATTAAGTAGGTTATAAGAACATAGTAAGAAAGAAGACATTGAGGGGATTCTAATGGTATCATTTTTATACTAATTATAAAAGTTTTAGGTTCTCAAAAGTTATTTTAAGAACTTATAGTACAAAGAATTTCTCAAACAAGTAGCACCACACAGACCCTCCAGCTCATTTTTGAAATTATTAAAAATTATTATTTCTTAAATACTCTTCTAAAAAAAATTCTAAGAATCCTAGTGTTAAAACTTCATTATTACCTATAAAAGATTTATTATAAGCTCTTTTGAAGTTATAATAATTTCTTAAATTTGAAGTACAAAGCTCATTTTACCCTTTCTCAAAATGGTCCTCCCTACGCATTAGACAGGATTTGCCACCCCGGGAGGTATTCCACTATTTCTAGTGGTCACTTTTTGTGAATCATCCAATTGACATAGATACAGTACATCAAAGTTGTAGGTCTCCCAAAACCCTAATTTTGGTGAAAATGGCATGGGCACTCAGGGATTAACTTGCCCCCATGAGATCATTGAACATTAGGGGTAGTGAAGACATGTCTGAGAATTCTGCGAGATCAAAGAATGCGGAGGTGGCACTTCCAGCGCAGTTCACAGGGAGAGAATTCACTGAGGTTGGAGACATTTTCTCCTCCACCGCTGAGGTTGGAGAATGGAGCTAGAGAAATTTTCTTGGGGAACTTTTCACCCACATGCACTTGTTTTTACCATGTTTTACTCTATTGGTTGCTCCTTAAAGTTGTTCCATGAAAGGTAAATCATTCTCCACTCACCATTCTCCACTCACCATTCTCCACTGCCCAAAAAGAGGTGTCCCAACTTCTCCATGGAGAACCAATCCCATTAGCTCCTATTTTCACTCAACTGATTCTCCATCTCCAAAAAAATTTCAATCTCCACGAATGCGTGACTACCACTATTGCAAATGCTTTCTCAACATTTGAAATCAGCAAAACGGAGCTTTTCAGTGGTGCAAGAAATGTGTTCGATTTGGATGTTTCAGCACGGTAGTAGGGTTTAAGCGGCAGTAGGTACAGGAATGCTTGAAACCGCGCCAGTGGGTGATAGTGACATGAGCACGTGACGTGTACCTCCACGTCATCGTCTGGTAGAGGGTGCTTACCAAAATTGTGCTCCAGCTGGGATTGACAACGACCGGCTGCTAGCGCCAAAGGAAAAAGATCTACCTACCATAGATTCAAATTTACGGCGCCGAATTTCGATCGAATTCTACTGTATATGTCCACCGCCGGCCTTCATCGGTAGACTTCTTCTTCCACAATCGCCGGGTGGGGTCCTCTCATGATCTCATCTACCCCAGTTGCCGAGGAATCACCACGAGAATCAATTGAACTCTGTCGTGCTCACACGCCGCTGTGCATATCACGAGGACAAAGCTTAAAGCCTCTCGTCCAATTGACAGTAACTTAAGCAGCGTTATTCTCATAGTTGCTGTCATGATTTTGTTAAAAGTAGCTCGTTGAATTGCACTCTGTTTTCAAACTATTGGACCTCGCTGGATTTGCACGCTGTTTTCAAATTGTTGGAGCTCGGGAAGACCACACTATGAGGTCGACTATGCCTTGCTTGAGTTTGGTTCTTGTCTTCCTCCAATTGTTAACCTTTTACAACATTCTAGCAGGTAATCAATTGAACTCTGTTGTGCTCACGCGCCGCTTGTGCATATATATTTCAAGGACGAAGCTGAAACCCTCTCCTAGTTGATTACCAATCGACAGTAACTTAAGCAGCATCATTCTCACAGTTGTTAATATGGTTTTGTTAAAGTAGCTCGCTGGATTGCAATCTGTTTCAAATTGTTGGAGCTTGCTGGATTGCAATTTGTTGCAAATTGTTGGAATTTGTTGGATTGCAATCTGCTTCAAATAGTTGGAGCTCGGGAAGGCTACACTATGAAGACTATGCCTTGCTCGAGTTTGGTTCTTGTCTTCCTCCAATTGTTAGCGTATTACAACATTCTAGCAGGTTGATCAATTCATATTCTAACTGTTCCTAATGATGTTTCTGTGCACGGCAATCGAGTTGAAAGAGTTGATTGATTGAGTAGAAACAAGGGTAAGCTTTAATTGAATTCAATGGCTCAGGAGCAAGCGGGGCGACGTTCACGTTCATCAACACGTGTGGGTTCACGGTGTGGGTGGGATTGCAGCCCAATGGCGGCATTCCGCTGCTGGTCAGTGGCGGCTTTGAATTGGCGGCGGGAGCGTCAAATGCAGTGACTGCACCGGAAGCATGGGGTGGTCGATTTTGGGGACGCACAGGTAATTTAACCGATCGAAATTAGATTGCTAGAACTCTGTTTCTGTTGCGTTTCTATTGATCAACGCAATGCTGAAATGCCTTTTTGGGCATGGTGGGGAACGTCCCCTTGGGCCAGCCTGAGGCGGTTTTGTTAATAATAAGGTAGGAGGCTCATAAACCGTCCATCTAAGCCTACCTAACTTATCAACCAAAGTACTAGATATTTCATCTCAAATGTCAACCATTCCTAGAGCCAAACGCAATTAGAGCATGAATCGAATTCAAGCCTCCTACCTTAGAAGTGTGTGAATACAAGGGGCGGGCCATAGATCAATGCAATATACGGGGAGTACTTGCATTTAGTTACAAGCTAGCTGGTTGATTTTGAGAATTGCCAAACTGATTTCAAAAGTTTAGGAAAAAAACTGAACATTTAAGAGGAAAAAAAGAGAATATTCTTTATTTCTATATGCGTAGAGCATGTCCTGCCACCCGCCAAATGAAGCCTCTGGAAACTAGGTTTGGAGTGGAACAAAAGCAGCAAGTAGCACAACAGGCAAGAACCCATGTAGTCTAGAGGATTTCAAGGCCTGCACTTGTATTACAATGAATTACATTGAACAATACTTGGCAAGGACTGTGAAGAGGGCCTAGAGAAACTTTGAATCTCACATGAACGGCCCTGCTCTTGAACATTGACAAGTACAGTGCTGTTGGAAAGACTCAAATTACAAAAATCGTTACGGGTGAAACGCAAAAAGCTCATTTGACGGATGGCAAGAGATGATCTTAGTTAGGAGTATACTCTACACAACCAATTGACCCTAGAATATTGGCCGGTTAAGCTACAAAAACCCCCCTGGACTGTGGATCAAAGTTAATCTGGTTACAGTAATCATCAGGGTGCAATTTCGATAGCTCCGGGAAGGGGACGTGCTTGACCGGTGATTGCGGGGGCGTACTCACCTGCAATGGCGCTGGTGGCGCCATTCCTGCCACCCTGGCGGAAATCACCCTCGACGGCGCCAATGGAGACGATTTCTACGACATTAGCCTCGTCGACGGCTACAATCTGCCCATTGCCATGACGCCATCTGGTGGAACTGGAACATGCGGTACGCCTGGATGTACCAGCAATTTGAACAGCAATTGCCCCAGCGCCCTTCAGGTATTTACACATTTGATTTCCACTGCATCATATCTCTTCTCTACAAACTTTCTCGATTCACCATAGCTGAACGGTGTTGTCTCTGACGAGGTTTCTAGTCTCAACCACTAAGGTAGGTGGCTCAAAAACCGCTCAGGTTCTAATTGCGTTTGCAGTCTGAGAACAAGTGACATGTTCTTTCAGATATCAGGTAGGAACACCTATAAGCGTCAGTGTCCCCATAATCGTCACCTCTGAAATCTTGGAAAATTTTTGGAAGTAAATAGATGTAATGACATGGATGTACAGCATGTGAACATGAAATCTTAAAAGTGGTTATGGGTGCAATGGCAGTTTGCTCTTTAAAAATTCACAACTTATTCTCAGAGTATCCAAATAATACATTCAAAAGTGCAAACTTATTTTTTTTCTGTTCCTAATAGGGTCCTATAATTTGCTAGTTGTTTATTAATAGTCATCATGGTCAAAACCCATAGTTTGACGTTTATGGGTGCTCCTAACTTCTATTAGTGTCAGTGATGAGTTAGGTAGGTTTCAATGGTTGGTTTATGGACCTCCTACTTTACTTCATGTTTGAATCCTTTAGCTTTTTCAAGGTTTTTTTTGAAATGCTTGTCATTCACTGTGGCTATGCTGGCACTGGTACTAAGAGCATCCGCACCCTGGCATGCAACTTGGAGCACTTAAAAACATGTGTTCAAATTGCATCCATAATCACGGGCTTGCTCAAATCTCCTATCAAGCACATACAAGCAAGCATTGAGAGCTTATTATAGAGGATAGTATTGCAGAGGAAAGTGTTGAGCTTCACTGGTGGACCTCTTGTGTCAACCAATCAACAAATTTTGATTGTGTAGGATTTGGACGTACTAAAAATTCATCAAACCTTGAACGTTCTAATGTTTGAGCTACAATTGGACAAGCCATGAATTTCATAAGACAGATGCATACGTCTACAATAAAGCTCACCCAGGAAAGCGGCCACAACAAGTGCTACTGAGGGCATGTTTTGCATCCAAGGGTGCCGATGCTCTAGAGCAGAATTTCTGATATACCATCAATACTTGTGATTCTATTTTGATTTCTATATTGAATTGAGCCTGTACTCTAGAGTTTGGGACTTTTATGAGATTTGTCGTCTCCTAACGGTGGATAAGTTGCAATGTGAAGTGCAGGTACTTTCAGGAGGCACAGTGATCGGTTGCAAGAGTGCATGCGATGAGTTTGCTACACCGCAGTATTGCTGTACAGGGACATACGGGTCACCTGCCACGTGTCCTCCCACTGAATACTCGAATGCGTTCAAGGCCGCATGCCCGACAGCGTACAGCTACGCATACGACGACGCCACCAGCACTTTCACTTGCAAAGATGCGAATTATGCCGTCACATTCTGTCCTGCAGGTACACACTAGCTTCCCTTATTTCCTTGCTATGTGTATTTGTTAGGACTGAAGTAGGAGGCTCATAAACCGACCAACTAAGGGCTGAAACTTTTTTCTAGGGAGGTGAAACTTCTTGAAATGTTATTCAGTAAATTTTCTTGAAAGACAAGAGAAATTGGCATCTAACCCAAGTTGTTTTGTATTTTTTGGAATTTTGTGGAATTAGTTACAAAATTTTGAAGTTGAAGTGGTATAGGGCTTTAAAACCGTTCACCTCTTCAAATTGTACACTTATTGTACATTGTTGAAGACTATGAAAAATAACAGGTATAAATGAAGTACATTGTTGAAGACTATGAAAAATAACATGTACAAATGAAGTACATTTGAGAAGGCAGATGGTTTTAGAGCCTGACTGGAATATAAGCCTCCTACCTTACCTGCAGCTATGGGACTCAGAGATTGTTGCTTGCGTTGCAGGGACACCAACAACAGGCAAAAACAGTACCACCACGAATTCTCCTCCTCCTCCTGGTATCTCCCAGTATGGCACAGGTGCAGCAGGGGTTCGCCATTCGGCTTGTGTAATGTTGTACATTTTGCTACTCTGCAGCGCGGCGTACTTCTCATTGCACTGTAAGCTTTGCTATTCTGATTTTTTGTTTGTGTCAAGATCTAAGGTAAGGTAGGAGGCTCATGAATCAACCACTAAGGGCTGAAACTGAATTCTGGGGAGGTCAAACTTCTTGAAATACTTGTCAGTAAATTTTCCGTGAAAGACAAGAGGAACTGACATCAATCCAAGTTGTTTCATGTTTTTTGAAGCTTTGTGGATTTAGTTATGAAAATTTGAATTTGAAATGGCATAGGGCTTTAAAATGGTGCACTTTTTCAAATATACATTTTTTGTACATGGTTAAAGATTATGAAAAACAACATGTATAACTGGAGTACATTTGAGGAGGTGGACAGCTTTAGAACCTCCTACTTTACTCTCCTTGAGGTAGAAGAGGATACCATTTGCGTCACTTTTAGTATTTGAACATGAGTAGGAGTGTAACTTTAATTGAAAAATCTTTTGGATTTTGTGACTTTTGTATGAGTTTCTTATACAGTTTTAAAGTGAGAGGTTGTAGGTCAATACAAGTTACATTACCCCCACCAAATTCAATGTCAAATGGCAAGTGCCGTTTAGTCAAGTCATGTTAATAGATACTTTTTCTGAGTGATGCCAACCAATTGTATTGTACAAATAGATGAGTTGCTGGGGTGCCAGGGTTAGTATAGGAGAGAGAATTCTCTACCATGCCTTGTAAGTAATGATGCTGCTTTTGTATGTGAATGCAAGACAATGAAGGAATGGGATTCCAAGCTAAACTGGGGAGGCGAGAACCATGCACTAGTACAAAAATGGCTTTTTTCAATTGCATTTTGCCAACTAGAGTATAACTAAGTTGTGAAACCACTGCAAAACAACTGCAAAATCACATGGCAACTCACTAAAGCAGTTGAACAACAGAGGGGGAACGTTAACAACAACCCAATTATATTGTAGTTGTATATATAACTACAAAAAACATCAATGTAACTGTTGAGGACAAAAAATTCTGTCATCATCAATTTACAATTTAGCCATGGATGCATTTTGTTCATATGGACTCCAATAACCATTTAAGTACCACCACAATTGTTTTTCAGTGGTTTAAGCAATTGCTGTATTACTAAAAAACAACTCCATTGAAACTAATGCAATTGTTTTTACGATTGCGTTTTTAATCTGCTCCATTAACATTTGAAGCTGCCCTTCTTTTGCTTTGCGCAGCTAATTTTGTTCAAATACTTCTGGTTGGGTTTTAGTGTGAATGCATATTGTAATTGCTGTTGTATGGCAGTTGCAAGCTAGTTGTTTCTAGGATTAGGTGTTACTACAAATCAACAGAAAAACAACTGCACTTGCTACATATTTATTTTTAATTTGTTCTTGAATTTCCATGATTACACAAGTTCCTTGAGATCCTCTGTCAAGCCTTGGGAACTGTCAGGTTTAGAAATTATTTTCAAAGTTCACTGTGTGAATAGGGCCACTTTTTTATAGTTGAAACGCAGTTGCATTACAGTTGATTTTGGGTTGGGAACAACTGCTATACAACTATATATCAGTTGAAAAACAACTCACTCTTTCTTTTCTTTCCACACAATTTGTTTCTTTAAGATCTAACATATGGTTCCCTTCTTTTACTCTCTCATTTCACTTGATCTGTTGCTACTATCCCTCATAGTCTTGCTATCAACTCATTTAGCTATTGCAATTGTGCTGTTGTTGAGAAGTAGTTGAGTAGTAGTTGACTGTAGTCAGCCTTGAGTCGTTAATGGGTTTAATGTTTAGGTTGTTTTATTTTTGCATGCTAGTTACTTCTATTGAATAAACAACTAATTAGCTACTACGTATCCCTGCAATTGCATTTTCAATGCATGTATAGTTGTTTTTTTTATGATACAACTACCTGACAACTATAGTCAATTTATTAATGACAACAAGAATTAAACTTTATTTGTACAGTGCAAGTTGATAGTTCAAAGTTCAAAAAATGATTGTGATTTGTGATTTGTACAAAACAAAAAAAATCTCAGAATATCATTTTGCTGCATTGATACATAATGTTTCCAAAAGGATCTCGTACAATCTACTTTGACCTTTGTCAATACAACATGTCTTTGTAACAATTCTTCCCAATCATCGTTGGAGGCGTCTCATTCACCTAATCCCCTCCAAACTTTAAATTTGAGTTCTTTACCGTGATTACTCGGTTGTTTCTTCACTGTTCTCAATAGGCACTTCCTCCTCCCTATATACACACAACAAGGTTAGTGGAAGTGCTCTATGCAAAAGAGCAATGCTCTTTTTATTTCTCTAGTCCACTGCATTAATTTTGTCTCTTAAGCGTACCCTATGCGCATTAAAAATGGGCAGTTCGTAGACTTTTTGGTTCTACTTTCACATAGAAATGGACCAACAATTATTGAATTTGTATTCAATTTAGACTTAGAATGTCGTTGGCTTTGATCTGTAGAATACAACTGTAGTGTGACTATGAAACAACTCATACATCACTCCAATACAACTTGTCAAATATAATCAACTGCGTAACATTTGACATACAACTACTATACAGTTGACAAATATATGGCAATAGTAAAAATGATTGTTATACAACTCAAGAAGTTAGTTGTTCTTGAACTCTGGATATCTGAGACATCTTACTTGTTTTTATTATTTTTCCCCTATTACTAAGCAAATTAGCATGAACAATAGCAATATAAGTATGAATAGGTGTCTCTCTCTTCTGTGGTTCCTCCACTATTTGTACTCTTCTTTTGGTGGAATCTGCATGCTCATTCTTGCTTGTGTCAAATGAAGGATCTAGATTTAGTCTCTACACTTGTAATCGATCTAGCAATTGAAAATTACAAGCACAATTGAGAAGGAGAGAACATACTTACAAATTACTCAAAGATGCAAGAGTTGTTGAGCTTGCTTCTAAATTTGTGTCATTGCAGGTTGTAAGTGGGGAATTGTAACCAATTTTGTTTTTTTTTTAATGTAGTTCATATTACAGTCCTTGCTACCATGCACTAACTAAGAAATAAATACTAAAGTGCTAAACAACATCAATTGTATTTGAGTCACATAGTTATTTCTTAGTTGTTTTTTAGTTGTTTTTTAGTTGTTTTTAGTTGTTTTTTAGTTGTTTTATAGTTGTTTTAGTGATGTTTCAGTCGTTTTTTGTTGCCACCGTGCGATACCTAAGCAATAAATGCTATAGCATTGCTATACGGCTGCAGTTGTATCCTAGTGGAGTAGTCGTTTTCCAATTGTTCTTGAGTGGTTATTTAGTTGTTTTTTAGTTAAGTTGTAGTTGTATTATAGTTGTATTAGTCAACTCCCAAACCCTGGCTTCTTCAAGACAGCGTAGTCCGTATCTCATTTTGCACCTGGTCCACAAGAGCTATGGTATTTGAAAATCCTTAGAGAGAGGTTGAATTGCATCATTGAGGTTAGGTTGTTTGGTAGTGAGCTTTGGTGTTCATTTGTGGTGTATATGAGTGCTTAGAAAGGATTGATTTGCATCATTGAACTTAGGTTATTTGGTATTGATCTTTGCTTTTAACTTGTGGTGTGTAAGAAGACTTAGAGGAGGCTGATTTGCATCAGTGAAGTTAGTTTGTTTAACATTGAGCTTTAGTATTGATTTAAGGGTGATTAGAGGATTTTAGAAGGGCCAATTTGCTTTGTTGAAGGTAAGTTGCTTGCCATTGAGCTTTGGTGTTGATATTAGGGTGTTTAGAGGTGTTTAGAAGGGCTCGTTTCTATAGTTAAAGCTAGGTTGTTTAACATTGAGATTTGGTGTTCTTTTTATGGTGTTTAGAAGAGTTAAGAAGGGCTTATATGTATCATTGAAGTTAGGTTGCTTGTCATTGGTTTTTTATGTTTAGACATGATTTCTGTAGCAGTTTAGAAGGATTGAAGATCAACACTTATTAGAAGGTGAAGCACGCGGAGATTGGCCGCATACTGGGTATTGCCCTAAACTGTACTTTAATGTAATCATGTAGCAATAGAGAAGCCCAGTGTGCAACTACATTGCAACTGGCCCTTGTATTAGGTATTTTGCCCTATTCATGTACAATTTAATCCCCACTGTATTATACTATTCAATCACTAATGTGCGACTAGTGTACAACTTCTTTGTCAGTATTGTGGAATTAGATTATAACTTTGTGGCAAGTGCTTTATAACCCAATGATGACTAGAATGAGTTGGACTAGCTTGCAACTCTATTGCAACTAGAATATAACTAAGTTACAACAAGAATGCGACTAAAACACAACTTTGTCCCTACTAGGTGAGAAGTGCGGTACAACTGATCAGTGATAACAAAGTCACCAAAGCCACTGAGATGCAACTGTCTTGCAATTGCATAGTTGGCAACTTGGCATGTAAGTTGTGAGGTTAATTTAGTTACAACTAAATTGCAACTATCACTGTCAATCTACTATACATTGCAATTGTACTATAGTACCAAAAAAGAGTGAAGAGTCACTTATGTCTTGAACTTGACTATAAATCGGCTATATGACAACTGAAAAACGACTAATGTACAACTGAATTTATAGGTGAACCACTTTTCTACTAAAATAATATAAGCAACTGCAAAGCAACTACCGGACAACTAATTTACAACTTCTTTACGACTGCGAGGGACACGTGTTATTGTGGATTATCAATTTCCCATTTCATGAAATTGCCTAAATACGACCAGAACCTCTAAAAATATGACAAGTGGCACCTAGTCATTTGTGTGTCTGATGTGCATTAATGGAGACATTGGGATTAGAGAGAAAGATGTCTTCTAACAAAAAAGAAAGAAGGGTAGAGGGGGCAGGTTTTTCCCAAAATTTAGGGTGGGCAATGGATGAAAAGGTCGCAGTTGTTTTTGAGTAGATGGCAAATGTGACAAGTGCACTATCACTAGCATGCAACTATGGTCGACTAAAGAACGACTGCAACCCATCTAGTTGTACATGAGTAGTTTCAAGTCATAAACCACTGAAATGCAGTCGTTAAGTGCAGTCGTTTTTTCCCCATTTTTTACTAGTGATGATAGTACATACTGATTTTTTAGGAGATTCAATGTACCTTCCAATGCACTCACTATAATAGCACATTTATACTGTCAAATGAATCAAAGAACAAACACATGATCTATGCGGTTTCTAGAAGAGAAGCCTCTTTTGTAGTTGTGTACATTCAGCATTTTCTGATGTTTCCCTGTATAATGTTACCTTGCTAGCAAGATTAGTGATTTCATGAATCAAATACAATGATTAAAAATTTGTACACAAAGATATTTTTTGGTTCCTAGAAGTTTTTCTATATAAGTTTTCTTTTGTTCTCTTCTAGGTGTTTAGTTTCACATAAACAAACATGCAACAAGGGTGATCTTTTAAATACCATTGTCTTGTAGATATTGGTAAGGGTTGTGCATAAAGGGACTCTTCATTTATGCACGTATAGTGGGACCAGTGTTCTTCTTCTTCCAATTGGTTCAAGAATGTCCAAAGAATTTAATGTGACAAAAGAGTATTTGAATAATGTAACTAACACTTTATTAAGTTAACTTCAAATGTTATATACTAATTAATTAATGTGCCTAACAATATAACTTTTTTTTGAATTAGAGCAAGCTAACACTATTTGTTTGGGGTGTAATAATTGAAAAGACTTGTGTATGAATCATCATTAAATGCCTCAATTTTTGAATGCATTTGGATGCACTAATGTTATTAGTTTGATATCATCAATAAGTAAAAACTGTAATATTTGCTAAGGTAGAAAGAAAGAGACACCTAAAGCCATTTGTATTGTAAAAACAAAATAATTATATTATTGTCATACATTTTGGCTCAGGACATGAGGGATTATAGTAGATATGAGTGAAGCTTTGCAACAATATGGTTTTAAGGTCTACTGCACCCCCAAAAATTCCATTTATAGTAGAACTTGGCCAACCTAAATTCATGTAAATTATAAAGAGAATTGATGTATGCACACTTGGGGTTTAGCATGAGCAAAATCCTGGGGTAAATTTTTAATATTTACCATCAACAAGTTGAATTTGGAAAATTTGAATTCAAATTTGGATTTAGAGATCTTGATTTAGTTTAGAACCATAAAGGAGGTTACAATTGAACAATGCCCAATGAAAAAACTTAGCCTTTTTTTATAAACAAAGGTAAAAGTAATAATTATTTTTCTAACTAGTTTTTCCATTAGGCATTGTTCAACTATAACATCCTTTGCAGTTCTAGACAAAATCGATATCTTTGAATCCAAATCTGAATTCAAATTTCCAAATTCAACTTGCTAATGACAAATATCTAATATTTACCCCCAATGTGCATATATCAAACGCCGGGTGTGCACATATCAATTTCCATTGAACAAAAAAACGGTCCCAACAACTCTAGTAGAATTTGTGAATCAAATTGATACAAATAAAAAAAATACTCTAAATTAAATACATCCCCTAATCCCACTATCCCAGCATGTTTAATTCAGTCAAGTTCTACTATAATTCTGATTCCGCCAAGGGAACACGATACCCGGGAGCACGCATCCCAAAACCACTACACCCGGGACCACTACACCCGGGAGCACGCATCCCAAAACCACTACACCCGGGACCACTACACCCGGGAGCACGCATCCCAGGAACACGATGCCCGGAAGAGCAGTACCCAGGAGCACGCATCCCCGGAACACGATGCCCAGGTTGTGTCATACGATACCCAGCCGGGTATTATGACGATTGCCAGCGACGGAGGTAATGAATGAGCTAAGCGGCTTCCGCAAGGCGAGGAGAGCGTCGTCTCACTCGATCAGGGGCGCACAGGTTTGCAGGCTATGGCGTGCTTGGCGTTATCGTTGCAGCCTGTCCACGGGCCCGATGTGCTGCTCCAAACGTAATCTCGCTCTTCCTCTTCCTCTCATTTTTTTCTAAAGCCTTTTCGGTACATTTTCAGCAATGCAAGTGCGATTTCTTTTTACTAACAATGTAGGTAGATCGGAATCCCTTCTCGATTGGCTTTGATAGAGAATATTTCTCAGATCGGTCTGTTTTTCAACGTAAATATTACTGAGGAGTTCGTGACCGTTTTTTTAGAGATCAATTGTAGTAATGAGCAGGTTGGAGAGCTTATTATCAGCTCTGTTTAGGCTTTTTATCAGCTTTGTTTAGGCTTTTCTGGAACATTTTAGCTCGGTAAGTTTTTCCACGGAGCCGTCCTAGGGAACTATGAACACGATTGTGAAGGTTGAATAATAAGAATTATCGATTTGATTCGTATTCATTAGTTAGGGTTAGACGTAGGGGAATTGGAACAGTGATGAGAATTTTCTAGTGGTGATTATTCAGCTTGGAGGTGATCAGCTTTGTGTTTAAAAGATAACGGTGGATATTATCAAAGAGCCCTGAATCACGAGAGCGTTGACGGCGAGGTAGTGGAGAGTGATGTCTAGACTATTGTTTCTGCAGCAACGGAGAACATCCTGAGCACATGGAGAATGTTGCGCATATGAATTCATAAAAGAAGTACAGGAAGGTCCGTATCACACAAATTGATCGAGGTAGCTCATCAGAGCCTCATGTGAAAGGCACTGCTGTTTCACTCGTGCTAGCGGAGTATTTGTGCCGTTGTTTTACGGCTGGAGTAGATATTTATCGGAATGTTTTGGGGACAATGTAGTGGCTACATGCGAGAATAGGTACATATCATAATATTTCGGAGAATAATGTTATGTATTGAAAATGTGAGTGTCCAATTATTTGAGAGTTCCAGGCGTAGATGGCTAACCTATATTTTGTCATTCTACTTCCGCGATCATCTCTTTGGCAATTTGCATAGTACTTCAAATCCTACAGTATTCTAAATCCTGATTTCAGTCTATCAGGGATAATTTAGAAATCGAATGAGCGTGTGCTTGCACTCGATTCTCCTGCTGTCGTTCCTGTTTTATGCCATTTGTAGAATGCCGATATTTTGGCAGAGCATCATTTTTGTGAGTTTTCTGCAACTTTTATCATAACTCGTGAACATCTATTTGATGCAGGCGAGAGTGGTTCCCACCTGCAAGGGCTGCACTTGCGACCTATAGTTTTCGGGTCACTCGACTTGCATATGCAAACAATAAGCATGATCCACTTGATGGCTTCGGACCAGGGTGAGTGCATTTAGTTTCTACATTACAATCTCGTAGCTTTTCTAGTTCCTTCTGGAATTGTTTGATTGTACAGAACTTGGAGTCTCATCTTTCGGTTTTCTATTTTTCTTTCCTCTCGCAGTCGTTCTTGTTGGTGACTCCACACTTAGAAAATTTTGCTATTGAGTATGGGGGACTTGAGATTGTGATTTTAGAATTGACGCCTATTATTCACCGTATCACTTAGTTCTGCTTTTTCCAATATGAAGGTTGGGAGATGAAGCTTTGGCAGCATCAAGTGGACAAGTGGTGGTTGGTAAAGAAAGCAAGTAAGCAACTTTTCCTGTATGCTTCACGCTGTATTTAATGCCGCATCGCGCTACTCCTGTGGCATGCATTGTTAGACCTCGCTGGTAGTTTGCAGTTGGGATGAAGAAAATCTAATGTTACGTTGATGTGGTTCGATTATTGGTTTTTATTTGAACTGCCACTGTTGATTTCATAATCTGTAAGTTTTTTTTCACCTCAACATCCGTTTCATTTATTTCACCCATTCTTTCATCTATGATGTCTATTTTTGTTCTATTACACCTTAAAAATCTGTTGAGTTTAGCTCTTATCCATCCATATAAATAAGGATGGACTGGTTCAAACAAATAAGACTATTAAAGACCTATAATTGGCTGAATTCTCATGCCTCTCTGATTTGCATGTTAATTTGTATCATATATTTCAGGAGGATTCGAAGTGTTGGATGTTGTATGGATGAATGAAATCTTTTGATCTTAGCGCGATAGGACTGAGGGTATTATCTCTCATGACCTATCACATATTGTCCTTTAGGAGTATTACAAATCTTCAACAAGAAAACTTTACACCATTTCTGTGCCCAATGGCACAGCTTCCCACTGTTACTCTTGTAACGTAACAGAAGCAGGAATATAAGTATAAACACTTGATTGTCCCCTTTTTGTTTTCTGAATAACAAAGGCCTAATTAAGACAGTTAGTTTAACTTCTAAAGCAGGACCCGTTATGGAGGTTTGACTGATTATCAGGGATTATATGGGCGCATTCAGTTCATATAGCACGTGCCCTTGACTACGAAGCCCTTGGCTTATGGCAGGTTTCGAGTTGTATACAGGCTGGTGAACACAGTATATGTGTTGGGCATTACTAGTGCAGACTTGGACGATGACACCAACGTCTTTGAGTGTGCAGGGACTGTCAACCAGGCTGTCAGGTGCCCCTTTGAACATATTGTGTATGTAATCTGTAAATTCGATTTGGAGATGCAGATACGTATGAGCTTCTTAAGGAACTTCTTATGTGTTGATGAGCTGATCTTGTTGTGCGTACATGATCGATTCCAAGGTTACTTGAGTACTATTCTGTGATGCAGTTTCTGCTTAAAAAAATGTTTGTGGCAGTGTCCTTGTGGCGGCCTGCAAAGGTGTTGATGTCACTGCAGATAAGATTGGCCGGAAATACACTGAGGTATAGTTGCACACCAATCCATGTAGTTTTCTGGATGCTTGATTAAGTCCAATTTCTATTACTAATCAATTTTGTACGGAAATTGGTGTTAAATCCTTGCCCTTTGTGGGCGTAAGATCAACCTTCAAAGCTGTGTGATGATGATAGTATTGAATGCTCTTGAGGCACTGATTTTATGTTTACAATTGTTGAATTTTGTGTAGGTGTACATGGCTTTAGATGTGGTACTCCATGGAGTGAGTGGAGCACGATTGGCGACGATCTTGGCTACTTTTCATGGAGATTCTGTCAATAACATGATTACATCTGCAACGGAAATTGAGAACAAAGCTCGTGGAGCAGATAGCTGGAATCACGTGAAAGCACACTCTCTTGATCGTCTTTCTAATGTTGAGGTGGGAATATCTCCTTGAATATTGCTGTTCTAATAAGGCTCACTACTTCATGCTAATTATAATAAGTCTAATTTATTCGTTTTTATTTGCGATGGGCCTGTGTGTGTGTGTGTGTGTGTATATAAGTGTGTATGTCCTCCGCTTCTCCTCCATCAGGGTTCTACAATGCTGTCGTGACAGGTTACAGAATACAAATTCATTAGATTGTGTTGTAGTTTCCTTTCCCTTTTCTCCTGCATTTTAGGTCTGAGGTTTACTTTCCATTTCCTGGGGTACGCATCTGACATTGATGATTTTATTTTGACTGCAGGTTTTATCGAAGATTACCTTTGATCTGCCTGAAGAAACCATAGCTGCAGGGGATGAGGCAGCAGCGGCTGCTTACGGAACTCCCCAACAGTCGACTGGGACGAGCACCCCAGTACGTGTCACTTCCATTATAGCGTGGTTGCTAGCAATTTGTTGATTTTATCTGTCAATCGATTTGTCTAAATGCTGTTCTTTCCATGGATACGTTGGCTGCGCGTTGTTTTTTCAGTTGACTTCATTTGTACTCCCACAGTATTCGGAAGCGGATTGGAAATAATCCTATACAACATTTTGATACTTATATAACAAGTTCTCTGAGGCCCGGGCTTGAATTGAGTACTGATATGTAGTGATTGAGGTTTGCGTATCAACTAATAATTTTGGGCATTTTCTCTGGATCTCAGCTGTCGGATAAAAGTTCAAGCACTCAAGTCGAGGATCCGTTTGCCGCTAGTGATGCTATTGTCAATCCTGAATCGGAGTTGGTTGGCAAGTTTCAAAAAACGAAGGACGGTCCAACCGACGTTATTGCCGGTCTTTCTGATCTCACAGTCCCAACTCTTCCCCCAGGTTCGACAAGATGCTCCGCATTGCTCTTTTTTATTCTTGCAGTCATATGTTCTGTCTGTATACAAAATCTCATCAGTTATCTGAAAGATGACGATAGATTATCTTCCATGGATGAGAGCCCCTGGTTGTCTGAGTCCTTTGTACAACTCACGGTATACCTTGTGTGGTATGTTTTTCTTGAGGGTCAGTGCTTTATTCTCATAACATGGCTCTTCCAGGTGGTGATTCATCTGAGTCAGTTACAGTAGCAGTTGAAGGATTTGAAGGTGATTATGGTGGTGTCGCTTTCGAGGACGAGTCGGGAGGGTTTGGTACTGCGTTCGAAGGTCTGAACGGAGCATTTGGAGGTGGACTTGATGCATCGGAATTTGGAGCTACTACATCGCAAAGTAAAGACAAGGATCTTGGTGGTTTGGGACTCATAGCAGGTCTTAGTGCAACGCCTGGGGCGACGGGGCAGTCCGTACAACCGAGTGCAGTAGACCCAAAGGTCGCCGCTGAGTTATCTGGAGTCGATCCGAATGCAGGTAACATCCCATGCCAGATGCAACTGAATATTATTATAGTGGACTTTTTTGGGCCATCCACTCCAGTCGTTCAACTATTCATTATTGAACATTTTTAGTTTGATTCTTTGGTTTTCAAGGAATATTTAATCAGATTACTACCATTGTGTTTCTGTTTTGTTTGCCGTAAGCAAGCCAACATTGAAGGGTTTCTTCTAATTCTCTTGGAGATTTGTCAGATACTATCTTTGCAACTTATTCTGATATGTATGAGAAATTTTAGCTGTTGTTGAAGATTCTGTATATGTTTGTGTGTGTGTGTGTGTGTGCGCGCATGCGTTTTGCCCATATTCTGAATTATGTTAGTATTCTGAGCAATAAGGTTCCATTTGTTTGCTCTGGTATCAAAAATACTTGAACTCATCGACCTTAGAAGGTGCTTGCTACATTCTTTTATTGCTCTTTCTCGTACACGGTTTTCCAAATACTGAACTCAGCTGCGGCATGTTTGGTTTTTCTTGGGTATTGTAGGCGCTGCTCCTCAAAATCCATCGGAAATCACTGTACCTGTCCTGTGGCTGACGGAGGAGATCAATGCTGAGTTTGAGGGGTTGAACCTCGTCTGCGTTGGTCTCCAAGGGTCCCTGCAGTTGCGAACACCTCCTCCTCATTCACGCAACGACAAAGAGATCGAGTTTTCTTTCTCTCTCAATCAACCTTCTAGCATCAAGGTATACCTCCTGTGCAGGGGCTTTTGAAGAGAGCTGCTTTTGTACGCAGAAATATTTCTCTATCATTGGTTATCGCGAGCTAACTTCCGAACATATGCAACATGTGGTTGAACTTTGGATCATGTGTGGTATAGCACTCCAGTATCCACTTGCTATAACCTGGGATGCTGTCACATGTGGGACGTAATTGGCTTGTCATATTTGAACATTATTGTGAGGTCTTTGTATCTTGTAGAGCATGACTTGGGTGTTCTTGAGGCTTTATATAAACAATACTTTTCGTGCAACGTTTTCTTCCACAATAGAATATTCCATTCCAGATAGTAATTTTGAAGCCCGTGAATGAGAAATGCAGAGGGCGGTTTTGCGGGGGGCTGTCACAAGTAGCGTGGGGAAAGGAGTATTTCACGTGCGTACCAAACCAGCAGAGCAACCTATGATAATACTAAAGTACCGGCTGCAACCTCATTTTACGCCCGTTCCTCTACGGTTTAGGTATGGTGCAAATCTGGATAAGTGTGCAAGGATTTGTGGCATTTCGCTTTACACGTCCTGCCCTTCAAGTTCTTGCTACAGGAAGAGATGACCGTCGGTCATGATTATTTGCCATTGGAACGTTCACCTCTCCACGGTGCACTTCAAATTCATGGATATACATGAGGTCTCTGTTGGTTGCTTGTGACTGTTGCATTTTGTGCAGTGCTTGAATTTTGCGTTCGTGTTTTGCAGGGTACTTACACAGCAGACTGATATTTCACTCAGTGTCATGGTGCAAGTAAGTCTTTTCAATTAAGTATATTTCATGTCTCTTGTGCTTTTAATCTTCTGTTTAGAGAAAATATTCTTACATATCTGACTTGTCTTGCAGTATGTTGTCAACCCCCACTTGCTTGGTGCATTAAAAGATGTGACTTTCATTGTACACCTGCCCTTTGCACCTATAACACTCAAGAGCTCTCCCAAGTACGTTCCTGTCTCCATTTTGTTGGAAGTTAATTTTTACGTCAGAATTTTGTCATAAAAGACTAGGTACTTTTCTTTTCCTTTCTTTTCTAAGGAGCCATTCTAGTGTCGCTTGGGTACTCTTCAAGACCTGCTTACAATATTTTAAACATTTTCTGCAGAGCTTCACTTGATCGATCTGCCAAGGAGGTGCGGTGGCTAATTCCAAGCATTGAGGTACACACATATTGTGAATCCGTTTTATTATTCGTTGCCGTTATTGAAGTTCCTCTGTAAAGATGTTATTTTATCTCCAAGCTCTGATGCTTTCCAATGTTCTATATGTAATCGTGAATCTTTTTGCATATGTGTTGCGCCAACCGCAAGTATGTTGGATGAAAAATACTAAATTAATTTTACTTTTTGTAATTTGAGCAGTATATTTTTACTAGTATAGTTCATTTTTAGGGTTCACCAAAACATTTAATCACGAAGCAGATTCAGGAGGATGTCGCAAGTGTTCTTGTGAGTTCCTAGATTTTACACCTAATCTGTCATTTTTGTCCTCCAGGCAACGTCTTCTCCTGACTGGCTTCGAGCCCAAGTGCCAGTTGACTCAAAAGCCCGAAGTCCCCTATCTAATGGAAGTGACGAAAATGGGCACAAGGCAGAACCCAAAATTCGAGTGCGGGTCCTCTTCTCCTGCTCAGGACCAACCTTGTCTGGATTGAATCTTGCTCCTATGAAGGAAGACTCGAAAGACTTCATAGTTGGTGAGCACTCTTTCAAGACTGGCCAATTCCTGTGTTCGTAACCAGGTTCATGTAGTAAAGTTTCCCTAGAAGGTCAGGTTTAGAACTTTTTGATTTTGGTGCATTTTATTCATACTGGTGAGTCTAATGAAGGGAGCATCTCCAGTGTTCCGATAGTAATAATGAGGATGATTCGTGGTATAATGTACATCCTTGTGGTTCTGCCTTCTTTGCTTGTGAGTTATGCATTCTGTACGTTTCTGTATTCGAGGGCTTCAATTGTATTTGGTTTTTTTGGATGTGCCATTTTATCTCCTTGCTCTTGTAATCTTTTATCTTTCCCTGTAGATGATTTTATCTTTCCCTGTAGATGATTTTATCTTTCCCTATAGACGCTATAGACTCAAGTAATGAAATATTGTAAATATTTCTTTTGTTTTGCATGAAGCTTTCTACCAGTTTTTTGCCTTCTGCTTCTATTCATGCAAAGCCTCCGCTAATGTCATTGTTTAAGATTACTTCAGAATACTAACCATTAGAAGCAAAGTGGTTCAGAGAACTTCGATTAACACTTTTCTTTTTGAAAGCAATATCAACTGCAGGGTCCTCTGGTTCTTCTTACAGCACCTTCTAATTGTACCCCTAACTTGATTCCTATATATATGTATTCTACATGAGATTTTTTTTGTCCATGTTAATATAATCTTGAAACTCTTTAATGCAAAGATAACGTAACTTGAGCCCTGTCACCCCAAAGTGCATTCATGTTATCATTCTCAGCAGTAATTTTCCTGTAAGGTCCACTAGAATTTTCTTCAAAGCTTTCGTTGAAGGTTTGGAATACAATTATGTTCATTTTAGGTGTATGTCTTGAAAATTTCTAAAAACTGAATTATTTGTTATACAAATTTCAAGCAAGTCAATGTTTGGAATCTTAAATTTTGAAGTAAGGGGTACATACTGATTTTGAAAATGTTGTTTATTCAGCGTCATGCTTGTACACTTCAATCCTTGTAACTATTACATGGGGTGTTTAGATGCTTTATTCTTGATATGTGGGAATTCTATCTGGTTTGATGGTAAGAATATTAATGAGAATGTGTGCAACACGTAAAGTTATAGTCATGTGCACTTCCAAATGCCCAATCGACCAATTTTTGGTCGCTGCCCTTTTTCTGGGCTGCCCGAGATGAAAAAATACATTTTTTGAAAAAATAAAAAATATCTTCATATAGAAAATCAAGTTTACTTTCCAACCCAATTTGAATCATGTGCATCCAAGTTAAATTTTGTCAAGGAGAATTTTTCAAAGACAAACACTTCAATATTTGCTAGTGTTATAATGTTTATTATTTCAGGAAACTAATAATGTTTTCTTTTCCAAAAAGAAAACATTTTTTACTTTTAGAATAGAATGTCAATTTTTAACCAATCATACCAAATTTTGAATTCCATGAATAAAATTTGTAATTTTGATGAATACTAAATGGTAAATGCTTTTGAATTCATTAAATAAGAATCCAAAACCTTTTTTGAATGTTTGGCTATATGGATAACTACTAAACATCATGATTCTTGTTTTCTCTTTAGAAGCAAACTTCATCAAAATTACAAAAGTATCATTTTATAATGCACCTATGTTTTGCACTTACCTCCTTGGGCGTTTAGGGGTTAAGGGCGTTCATTCTCAATGCACCTTGGAAGCACGCTTGACATAAATACGTTCTTTTAATAAATGATAAAATAGAACTTGAGGATCTTATTATTCAAGGGACATGGAGAAATTTATTGTGAATGCATAAGAAAAGTTGGATTTAGACAGTAGTTGATTTAGATACTTTGTTAGATGACTTTCAAAATAATCAAAGAGCTCTCCAAATTAAGCCTAAAAAAGAAATTTTAACCAAAGGGAGTGATTATTGTCCATTTGGTTGAAATTTCTTTTCTTGACCATGATTTGGAGAGCCCTTCAAACTTTTGGAAGTCATCTCACATTTGATGGGATGCATCTATAACAATTAATGTCTATATCCAAGTTTTCTTATGTTTTTGCAATAAAATTTTCAAGTTCCATTTGACTATCTATAAGAATATGCTAATTAGTATGCTGGCTTGTTTCCAAGGTGCATTAAGGATGTCTCAATAGCACAATTTGAAGAGTTGCATCAACTTTGTAAAGTTCTTGGCATCTCATTAATGATTTTTGACATTGCCCAAAACATTGTCTTTGGATTTTTATTGTAATTTAAATTGGAAACTTAGCACCATAATTTTACAAAATGCTATCTACAAGTTGTCAACAAAATAGTCCATTATGTTTGTTGACCTTCTAAAAGAGTGTCTAAAAATCAAACACTTTAATCTTTTGTACTAAATACTAGCTCACACAAAGAGTCAACTTGTGTTTTTTCACCAATCAAACATAGAATACACTTGATCAAAAGCATGGTATTGTCCAACTTGGTTTTAAGCAAGGAACCCTTTCAAATGCCTTTATTACTTGTTCAAAATTTAACTAGGCACTTGCATTTATCTTCCCAATAATTTTTTACATTTTGTCATCAAAACCACCAAATAGTCTATAGGTCAGTTCCCACTTGTATGTAGGAATTAGGAAGAAGCGCTCTTTGCCAGACTTTGAAGTGAGTGTGTTCACACTTGTGTAGGGTATTAGAACCCGATCCTATGTTGCAACCTTTATTGCAGTTCAATAAGAGCGTGTTTAGCTGCTACTTGTTGATAATATTCCGTGATTTTAGGGATTATTTGGAAAAATGTAGTAACAGTAAATCTTGCCAGAACTGTTGATTTGAGAAATTAGTAGCCCTCTAACACCACTTTTTGGTAATCCCAACTGTGAGGCTCCGTTATTTGACATTACTATGTGGAAAAATCTTGCAATTGGCGGCTAGAAGTCGCTTTTGCTGTGTAAGGCTCCAGCAACGACGCCTCAGCCAAGCTACTCTAACAATGTGCATAAGTACAGAGTGATTGTGAGCTTGCCCACCAAATTCACTACTGCATCAACATGAGGGCGCATTTTTTTTAAGGTACATCTCTTTCATCTTCAAATTTTTAAGGGAAAATTTCATGGATACCGTGAAGTTTGCAATATTTTTATAGATACCCCTGCTTTTTCAGAAATTTCACAATACCCTTGTAGGCATTTGTTTTGTTGTGTAAGTCACTTCTTTCTCCCTTTGTGCACACACAACTTCTTTCTTGTTAAGTGTGCCCACAAAGGAAGAAGGAAAGTGGCATGCACAACAAAAAAAACACCTAAAATTTTTGGTCGAAGGGTATTTGTGAAATTTCTGAAAAAGCAGGGGTATCTGTGAAAATATTGCAAACCTCAATGGTATCCATGAAATCTTCCCAATTTTTGAATGGGAGGAAGAAAGCACTGCAGCGCTAACCAAACAACATGTGCAAACTGCAAAGTTGCACGACAAAGTAGACAAGACAAGTGACTTTAGATGCAAGGTCTTACATATGAGTGAATGCAGGTGTAAACCCCTCACCCTGCAATGAGTGCTACTGCCAAGCTGGCAAATAAAGTGGCACAAAATTAATATTTTAACATCAATTGTGAACAGGGTGCTACTAAACAAAGTGCCTCAACCTGGACCCCCTTTCTACCCTAAATCGCACCTGATGCATCTAGTTTCAAGGGAATAGTGAATAGAATTAAATTATAATGCCGGTTTTTGATAAAGCCAAGTGAGAATTGAACTTAAGCTATCACTATTTACAAGATTTACAAAATTTGTTAAAACATTGTAACCAATATAGTGCATAACCATTTACTTACATCCTTTTTTTTGTCCATCTTTCTTCACCTTGATCACAACTTTCTATAACAAATAGTACTTCAAGACACTACATGCTTCAAAAGCCTCTTTAGAAGCATACTCCTTGTACTCTAATTATTTAAGCTTTCAAAATATGTTACATGGCATTTCAATTTTGCTAGGTCTCCAACTACTTTATTTTTGTATTGGAAGTCTGCAATCATACAAATATGCTTGATGCTAAAATATCTCTTCCTTCATTTTGACAATACTTTATATATATTCAAGAGCATATTATCCATACATTTACCTTGTTCCAATCTCAAGGATAACTCACATTGCTTTCTAAGTGGTATGTTGTATTATCATAAATCTCAAGATCTTATTGGTTGAGATGTTGAAAATTAGAACCTTAAAGCATTTCTATCTTACATTCTAAATCAATATTATCTTAAATATGCCTTTATAGCAACTTTTTTTGAAAACTTTGGCACTAAAAGAAGGTTTTTTTTTTTTTTTTGAATTTGCTAATAGTTTAATAAAGATTAAAAAAAAATAGAGGTAAGAAAAAGCTTCACATTATTTGCAAATACTTGAGGACACATTTGATGATAGCAACAACGCATTTTGCACAATTTTCCTTAATAAAGGATTTATTGATTTTGTCAATCAATGTTGATGCTCACAACTTCCTTTGGTAGGTGTAACCATACAATAATACTAATTTCTATTTGAAATTTGAAATTATACTTTAAAGATTACTTCTTGGCTATTCAGTTTGACACATCCAACTTGCAACAAGATCACCAACATCTAAGTGTTGCTTTGAAGGTTTGTACCATCATTGCTACATGCAAAGGTATTTTGAAGATTAAAAAAGCCCAACTTTACCTTGTGGACGCTAATGCAATGGTTTAAGATTTAGCAATAGAAAACATTGATTTAGCAATTGCAATAAAGAAGATTTAAACTTACGCTTTAGTTGAGGATTTTCACCTTGAAATTTAGAATCAACCTTTAACTTTGACATATTAAATTCAAAATAAAAATATACAAAAGCTAGATCAAATAAAAAAATTATTGAATAAAATTACTTTCTTTATCTATATTAATAATTGAATACCGTTTAGTTAGTTAGAGTCGGGCATGACTAGGATAGGGTCGGGCATGACTTGGAGAGGGTTGGGCATGATTGGGATTGGAAAGTTATAAATGGAATAAAGTAAAATCACCTATGGCTTCACTAGAAGTTGACAACAGGTCACTAGTAGTTGCACCACAACTTTCTCTCAGCCAAAAGAGGGCACAGGGACAAGGGGCACAAGGACAAGGGCACAAAGATAGGGGCATGGGGATAGGGGGCACAGGGATAGGGGGCACAGGGATAGGGGGCACAGGGATAGGGGGCACGGGGATAGGGGGCACAGGGATAGGGGGCACGGGGATAGGGGGCACGGGGATAGGGGGCACAGGGATAGGGGGCACGGGGATAGGGGGCACAGGAATAGGGGGCACGGGGATAGGGGGCACAGGGATAGGGGGCACAAGGATAGGGGGCACAAGGATAGGGGGCACGGGGATAGGGGGCACAGGGATAGGGGGCACAAGGATAGGGGGCACGGGGATAGGGGGCACAGGGATAGGGGGCACGAGGATAGGGGACACAGGGATAGGGGGCACAGGGATAGGGGGCATGGGGATAAGGGGTGGGGGGGCATAATCCCGTCAATACGATGGGTAGTACATTAGAAGTTGATAAAAAAAACGTCATTTTGAAGCCGCTTCAAATGATGTCATTTCTACTCCAAATCTTGCATACTCAAAAATTAGAACGTCAAATATCAAACCATGCCACAAAACTAAAAGAGAACATGAGCAAAGCAATTTTTAGAGCAAACAAAAGCATGTTAAGTAAAGTGGTGCTAGGAAATGCAAATGTGCATTCCTTTCACCTAAAGGAGAAAACATTGTCGGGATTCCAAACTGCCCAATGTCACTATCAACGTTGCCAAAAATCCAACTTCATTATGTCCAATTTCAAAAAGCAAGGAATTCAGGAAACAAATGGTGCTTCACAACTTTCATGAAAACCAAGAATTGACATAGTGGTTCTTTTAAAATCTAATTGAAAGATTACATTACATTTAAATCATGTTATTGAATCCTAGACTTCATGATTACCAATAGACAATGTACCGCACAATTATGTGCAAGACTAACTGAACATAAGAGAAGTACTTCAAAAAGTAGTAGTGATTATCATGAATGAGAAGAGGTGTTATGCAACTAGTGTTGCAACAAAGATCAATGCCTCAATAAGTGTCTAATCTAAATTCTAAAATTGCTAATTTGTTAAACTGATCCCATGATTAACAAACTCCTACTATTTGTATGCAAAAGCAAATCCAAGGTGACAAGGTAGACAATGCAAATGTTGCTATTGAGGCGACACCAAATGAAGTTGAAGAGTGACATGCCTTGAATTGGCGGAAGAGAAAGATGTGAGTTGCAAAGCAGACTAAGATGGCAACTAGCAATCTAACACGTTTCCAAATACGCCTTTTTGCTCAAGTTTCAATATTGTTCAATTTTTCCATATAAGGTAGGACCACCCATAAACGTCAAACTAAGGGTTTTGAACATGATGAGTATCAATTAACAATTAGCAAATTATAGGATCCTATTAGGAATTGAAAAAAATGAGTTTGCACTTTCGAATGTATTATTTGGATATTGTGAGCATAAGTTGTGACTTTTTAAAGAGCAAACTGCCATTGCACCCATAACCAACACTAAGGTTTCATGTTCACATGTTGTACATCCTTGTAATTACATTTATTCATTTCCACAGATTTTCCAAGATTTTAGAGGTGATGGTTATGGGGACACTAACGCTTATGGGTGTTCCTACCTTACATGTAGCTCACATTTAAAATTTGTAGAATTTCAGCAAATTAGCCAATCTAAGGAACATTGGGAGAGGGAGAGGAAAAGGCAAGAAAAGGCAAGGAGAAAAGTCACCTAAAAAGTCCCAAGAAATGGCACAAAATGAGTGCAAAGGCATATTTGTAACAATACATATTGTTAATAGTATAGTGGAACAACTGTGAACTGCCCCTAAATTTATCATTTGAGTAGTTTGAAAATTGGAATGTTCAAAAAAAATTCGAGGTATTCAATGATACTCCCACGAGGTTTATTTTGGAGGTTTCACTTGCCAATACCCATGAATAACAATGTCGGCAAATGTCTTCAAAGGAATGAAACGTGTTTAAGGCTTTAAAACAAGCCCATTCCAAATTTATAAACATCTTATTCTATCGTACACAAATAGCCTGGGATTTTTCCACTTCGATTATGAGTTGTTGAAGATTTTCCTTCAAGTATTTTACGGTGTCAAAATATGCGATGGAAGTTCTTCTCATGCCATTTAAAGCTTTTGTGGGCCACTCTTGCTCAATTCCTGTAAAGAAAAGACGAGAGTGAAGCAGAGTAAAAAGACAAGATAAAAACCTGATAGAAAGGGTCAGAAGTGCAAAAAATGAGCAGCAAACACATTATTCATTAATTTGGGGAAAAACTTACATATTGGGACTTTTGAGTTTTCAAATTTTAAGAGTTTTAGGTGATTTATAGTGAATATTGTGATGATTCTTCAAGACCTTATATCAATGATGAAATACCTTACATGGATTTTCAAAAAACTCACTTCAAATCACCAAAATATTCTCACAAATACAGAATTTAGTATTCCCAAATTACCGTTCGGGAAAGTGCTTTTTACCAATTTAATGAATATTGCTGCAATACTAACAGTTCCATAGTCTAGTTGCTTGTGCGGTCTGATCTAAAGGTAAAACACACCTCATGTAATATCTTCCATTGCTCCTCATGCTGGTCATCAAGAACTCGCCATGGAAGACCATAATCAAACTCGATGGTATTACCCTGTGCCAAATGGGAAGTCGCCACTGCATCTCTCTGTAGCAAGTTTGAAATTAGTCACACGTGCCAGTTACCCAATCATACTGTAATTTATAGAAGATTTCACATTCTTCCTTAAATCTCAGCATTTGCTTGTACACAAGGCACTCAAATTGCTTGGATCCTACAGTACTTATTACGAAGTTGAAAGACCATATCAAGATGAACACTACTGTAACATCAGTCCTAAATAACTCAAGTAAGATTGTAAATCAAACTGTGCCAATTGTAACTCACATAATTTTCATTATAAAAATCTCTTCCTTCTTTATTAAAGGAAAGATGGCCAAGAGTCTTTGATGATGGTGTTTTGAAATCATTTGGCTTAAAAGGAGTTATATCCACAAGCCTGCGCAACCACGAAGTCTTGTACTTAGCAGGTTGCGCAACATAAATGATCAAACACTGGATAATCAACCATTCACTAGATGCATTCACCACCGACAGACCCCTATTGAAGATAAATAGAAGCAAATGCTCATCGCCAAGCTCTTCACAGGAACTCAGCTAAAGAAATTCCTTAGTGAGACTCAAGAGGGATGAGATTGTAAACAACAAGAAATAGAGATGACTCAAAAGTCCACAAGCAATCCTCCCGCCATGTCCATAACCTATGGGTAAGAGAAGGTCAGACTTTAGCAGCGATATATGGTTATTTGAGTCGGAAAATTTCGATAAACAAATACGTAAAATGAAAAAACAGATAACAAATAAAAGGCGCAACTTAGAGTAAATTTACAAGTGAAGAGCTGACATACCTGCCCGCTATAAATACATGCTGTGTCTTCATTCTCTCGATAACCTTCGCTGCTAAATTGGAGGACGGAAGTTTCAATAGTGCAGAAGCTAGAAAGACAAGAACACACCAATTTAGGTTTTTTTATGAACGAATTTCTACTTATGTATTAATGCCAATTCTTCCACCTAATAGTAATCCCCAGGCATTGAGCTGCTGGTGGGCCATTGCGTAAGAGAACTCAAATAGAGGGAGAGACGCACTCGTTTGATGAGAAGACGACACGGGTGGTGCAATTCGCACATCACATCTGAACCTCATATGCTCAGTAAGGGCCTCCTGCATATCATTCAGGTAAGGGTCAATAATATACTTCCGGTTGTGAGCATGCGAACGTGAGCCAAAAAAGGATACATATTTCACGTCACACGGATATCGACAAACTGAACCGAAATTGATTAACCGTTCTGGTAATATTGAAAGAGAGAAAGTTCTGACCGCCACGTCATCAGAATGAAGCCCTGGAGCCAAATTCTGTATCAATAGAACCCTGTTGCTGATAATTGCTGGACTTAAATTATGCATATCCCAGTCCTGTACCAGTAATTCCAAATTCATTAGCAGAACAGTGGCTTGATCTATTCTGCGCAATATAGTTGAGACCAACGACCTTGTCTTAAGCAATTAATACATAAGATACCTTGCAGATCACTCACCTCAATTTTTGGTTTGAAAATCGTTCTTGGAGGTTTCTGCAGCGTCAACACATTTAAATGTAAATTCCCCATATCGGCAATACCCCATGCCCGAAATGGACTTGCATAAGAAAGATAAAAAATATGCAACTGATGGAACCACAAAAGTGTAATAGTCCTCTTCAAAAGCCATGAAGTATGGTCAGTGTGGGTTCTCATAAAGTTAATATATACTATTGTGCCTGCTCTCATATGTCCACCCAACAAGTAGGCATCTAAACATTCACATAAGACTTCTAAAGAGTGCTCTGAGATTGTAATCAGGTGACCGCTTGTTACCTGTTCAGCACGAGGCGAGCTGGCGATAGCAACACCTTCAGAAGATCTTTTCAGAAGCTTAGAAGGCTTTTCCCTCTCAACTGAGGCATTAGATTTTTCTGCAGGCTTCGCGATTTTCTTCGATGGCGACTCAGTATCAGGCGTGTTTTCAAGCTTCCTTTTCTTCACACCAGTCATTGCTTCCTTTATAGTACCAGATTTTGGTTTTGAGCCAACTGGAGTTATAGAAGAAGTTGGCTTTGAGACAACTGGAGTAATAGAAGAAGTTGACACTCTGAGAGAATCACCCTTGATTTCCGGTTTACGTGCTTCCACCACAGACACTGATTTACCTTTTCCTTCCGGCTGAATTGCTTTCGCCTTCGATGTTGATGCAGTCGGCGGTTTGATTTCCTTGACTGACGAAACTTTTTGTTTTCGAAGTGGATTGGGCCTCGATGGTGCAGGCAATCCAAAGATTAACCGGTCAAAAGCTTCATCTGGCCTTTTTTTCGAAGTTCCACTCGCCTCACCTTTGGGGAGGTGCAATTCGTTGCTTTTCTCTACAGCTTTACCTTTAAGTGGCTCTGATACCACAGTCTCGCTCTTCCTCTTCTTCATCTTTCGTTCCGTAGAATCTCCCGACACAGCAGGTGACGCCTCAGGAATAGAAATTTGCATGCCTTTGGCTGCACCCTGCTGCAAAGACGAGCCAGAAACAGCATGAGACTGCCGGTGCAATCTGGAAGCAGAGACCTACAAAAGAGTATACCAAAAAAAAGAGGTGGGAACGAAGAGTACGAATAGGACCAGACATCAAGCAATATGTTGGTGCAATAGACCAGCAACACCAAATTCCTTTAAAGTGCACAAAGCCATGAGTACTTATTCTGCAGTCCTACATCATTCCACCTACGCAACCTTGCATCCATTGTGCTTCTAGCATGGTAAAACAAAGCTAAAATAAACAGACGGCCATCCAACAGCCCCTTTTCAATTATCCTTGACAATTGCTGTCCTGCAAAAACTGCTTGATAAGAATTTGCGCATTATTCAAAAGTCACGTTCGTTTTTAACAGTATTGAGAAGGTAAGAAATCTCGGAGGTGATGTACAAGAATCCAGCAAACCTGTGACGACGAGCGGGCAAGAGTCTTGTCTACCGGTACCAGCCACTCCTTCTTGTTGTACACTTTTTGAGCTGCAACCAAACCATATTTTCCTTCTAAGAGAACTGTTTGGATCTAATCCGTACCTAACCCTAAACAAGATTGAATCAAATCGTTACACGCGCAGCATGCTTAGATGAGCGCACGAGAAACTCTCTGTTCGAAGTACTGCGAAAAAAGAGACAACGAGAAGAAAACGCAACCGGCCTCGGACAAGCACCACCTTCTTCGCAACGGTCGCTTTTAAGCAGGTTAGGGTTTTATCCTTTTAGAAAAGAAAAAGGCAGGTGCGCGAAGTGTAAAATTCGATAGTTAGTAAGCTTACCTCCGATGGCTTCTTCGACACAATCCAGTCCAACGATTTCCTCGCCGTCAGGATCATAGCCTCGACGAAAAAAGTAGTCCGCGGCTTGAAGTTGCTCACGAGAAGGCACCTCATTAAGGCTCTCCTTTGCAGTGCAAAGTACGACGCATCGACCAACTATCTTTTCCTGGATTGAAAGCTCGAATCAAAACCTCAAAAAAAGCTATGAAATGTCAGAAAAAGCAATAATTCAAACGGGCGACAGCAGCATACCAAAGATAAATTCTTCTCCACGTCAGAGCCTTCGCCAGAAGCCAGAAAGAGCTCCTTCGGCTCCGGATTGTAATCCAAGCCATTCACCGACACGGAAAACTCAGCAACCGAGAAGAAACTCCGAACTCTGCACATCTTCCTCCCGTCCTTTTCGAACAGCCTCACGAGTTTCCCGACATGACCTGGCTTCAACTTCAACCGACATCGCACACAATCCCCGAGGGAGAATAATTCCCCGCGAATTGTCACGGCCTTGTAGTTGCTGCCTACCTTCGCTCCCCAAACATAATCCGTTTTCACAACAACAGCAACAACAACACCGTCCTTCTCTGGAGCAGCCATAAGCATATTTCTTTCCGCCATCCACTCTTTGAAATTCCGTACACTCAAAAAGGTTTTACTGATCACGACTAAACTAGGTTTACGAAATCCTGCACGTCAGGAATTTCTTTCCTCAAACCCAAATATCGCCATGATTTGCTACGCATTTCAAAACTACACTAACATTTTCATAAACATTCAGTGTAATTTTGTACCGGTTTTAGCGATAAACGCTAATTACTGCTCCGGATTCAACACATTTTTCACTAGACTTAAGCTTAAGTGGAGTTGGTAAAGCGGGATTTGCCCGAGCTTTTCACTGACGGTCGCCGTGACCGAAGAAAAAAAGGACAAAGAAAATGTATACATGTCTGTTGTTAACTAATAAGCGATCTAATGTAATCAAGAAAAATCACTGTAAGACCGGAAACGAGAGAGAAGTATTATTTTTGTAGTCAAGAATATGCGGAGAGAAACTGTGTTCAAAGAAAGTACAAGAATTGTAAAAAAATGAGTTCAAAAAGAAGAGGAAAATCTAATCTAAAGTGAAACAAGTCCGGCGGCACAATGTGAGATCATGCGGAAGATCAGAATCTGGCGAACAACAAGGAATATGAGAACTCTAGCATGCAGAAATGCTGAAGAGATCAAGAAGGCGGGCAGAGTTCAGATTAACTAAAGCTTTACTGGAGCTCTCCCGCCTCGGAAGGGACGACAAGGATGAATGTGACTGTGAATTAGTGGATGATTTAATTGGGGATGGAACCCTAATTCGACTGTTCGTTCTACCTTCAGTCTTTTCTAATTACACTATCTTGGGATAGGGAGTAGGGGGCCTTCGTAGGGCGAATTTTAGCCAGATTATTATGAGGTTTTGACTTTTGACGCTAGCTGTTTTAGCACTAAATAGAATTGGATTAATTTTTTGATGAAATTATAAAATATCCCTAAACAACAACAGGGGCCACATAATTTGGATGCCAGTTTTTATATTAGTACGTTAGGAATTGATATATGTATCATTCCTTTTCAACTATTCTACCACACCTACTAAATATGTTTAATATTTATAATATTAAAGTAGGTGTGGATCAAGAACAAAACATCACTAATTTGAAAATATAATTTGACAAAGAAGTTACAACAATTTGATATGGTTTTTTTAGCTCCAAATCCTACTCAAAGTATCAATTATAAAAATCTAAATAAAAAATAAGCATAATTTAGATTTTTTAATTGATATTATGAGTAGAGTCTAGAGCTGAAAAACATAATTTAAAATTGCAACTTCTATGTCAAATAATATTTTCAAATTATTGATGTTTTTCTCATAATCCATACTTACTTTAATATTGTAAATGTTGACCATGTATAGTGGGTGTGGTAGAATACCAAAAAAAGGAGTGGTACATACATCAATTCCCTAGTACGTTTTGTCAATGAATGTATAGTACATTTTTGTGGATGAGTATATTGTAGATTTTTGTGGATGAGTATATTGTACATGTCATGGATGAGTATATTGTATGTTGTGGATGAGTATATTGTACATGTTGTGGATGAGTATGTTGTACATGTTGTGGATGGGTATATTGTACATGTTGTGGATGGATATATTGTACATGTTGTGGATGAGTATATTGTACATGTTGTGGATGGGTATATTGTACATGTTGTGGATGGGTATATTGTACATGTTGTGGATGGGTATATTGTACATGTTGTGGATGGGTATATTGTACATGTTGTGGATGAGTATATTGTACATGTTGTGGATGAGTATATTGTACATGTTGTGGATGAGTATATTGTACATGTTGTGGATGAGTATATTGTACATGTTGTGGATGAGTATATTGTACATGTTGTGGATGAGTATATTGTACATGTTGTGGATGAGTATATTGTACATGTTGTGGATGAACTTATGGTGCATCTTGTGGATAAACGTATAGTACATTTAGTAAATGACCTTATAGTATATTTTGTGGATGAACGTACACATGTAGACAATCATATTCAATTATTTCCTACGTGCACGGATTCAAGGGTGTGTCACTTCACCAATGAAAACAAACAACAGACATTCTCAGCCTAGAATCAATCAAGTTCATAATCTTTAATGCATAACATGTCATTGTCCAACATCACAATAAATTTGCCAATTTGTAATCATTGTTAGGTTGATCAATATTCATTCATCCAAATGTCATAAGAGTTGCTTTTGTGTATTATTCATATAGATTGTTCAAATACTAAATGCATAATGATTTTTGTACAAGGTTATGAATCAATTCATGTTGCAATTGAAAAAAACAAAAATCTTGAAAAATAAAGATTTCTTGTTTAAGAATTTTCATTCCAAACTTACTTCACATCAAAGCTCCAAATCTACATCCTCCCTTCTATTTCTACTTGACACTCTTAGTGGTTAAGGAATTAGAGTGTAGAACTGTAGGCAACACATTTGCATCCTTCCAATTACATTGAATTATCATGTCAATCATGGTTAAACATGAAGAGATTTACAAAAAAATATGTAATCAAATTAAAATGTTCATTTTTACAACTATTGTGCAACCTGTCATTCTACTTATAGCAAATTATGCATTTTTTGTTTCTCAAATAAAAATTCTGCATTTGATTCCTTGAGAAATAAGGGAGTAGTCCAAATTCCAAAAACTATGAAAACATGTTATAAAACACATTTCAAAAGAACAAAAATTGGATGACTTTTCAATAAAAGTTTTAGGTTGTTACCATAGAAAATGTTTTTATGATTGCATGTACCATTTCCCTCAAGAATACATGCTAATTAGATTTGAAGCCAACAACTTGAATGTTCATTCATTAGTTGATCATGGATTCAAAAAAAGTAATTTACAAAAAAATCTAATTATTTTTGTCTACAGTAGAGCATCAAACATCAAATATGGTGATTTTTTCTATTTTTATCATATATTTCTAGTAAAATTATTTTGAAAAACCAAAGTTTGAAAAAATGGTTAGATTTGGGATAGAATACACTTGTACTTTTTGGAATATTAATATTAGCACAATTTTCTATTGGAGATCTATACCATAAATTTAGTTGGACATTGTTACATGTTGCCTTTTATTTTAATGTAATATCACCCTAAATATTGTGATTTTTTACTCTCTAATTTCTTAGATTGAAAATGACCTTTAGAGTGCTATTTGTTAAATTTTAGGTATTACCCTCTATATTTCATATATTTAATATTGAAACACCTCCATGATTGTATATTTCTGTAAATGTAGTAATTACAAATGTCACAATTATTATAGACCATTATTGCACTTGTAGGCACTATCTACTAGTAGCTATTGCTTTCAATTGCCGACTAATATTGTACACTACAATGATACTTGGATACGATTAATATTTGTAAGAGAAATGTTTGGATAGTGTGCAAATTCCACTTTTATTTATGTTTTGAGCTAGGTTAAATGGAGTGTTTGTTTGCTGTGACTACTTGAATATGGTGGACGTTTTTCTCTTGTCCTGGGTATCGACCTTATCCAAGCATCACTATAATTACATTGGCAAGTTCATGCAATAGCACTGATTATATCTCAATGTTGGTTTCAATCAAGAAGATGCTTCTAAACAGGCAATCAAGCACTTGACAAACAATCATTTGGTTCTACTTTCAAACCATATAAAACACAAAATGTTATGTTCCATTTTGTTGTAATACCTGTAAATGTCATTTTTTAAGATATGTCCATTTTACTTTTATTTATTATATGTCTATATGTTATAGTTTCTTTACTCTAGAGAAATTACCTTTTATGAAGGCCAAATGTGTGTTAGAAAACCAACACAAGATATTTATCAATAATTATCTGAGAGGGATGAAAAAATTAGGTTTATTGTATGAATAGGGATAATTTGCATTCATTTATTTTTCAAGAATTTGAAAGTTTAGCTCTTAACCTGTGAGCGCCCAGGCCATTTTCACCCAAATGAGGGTTTTGGGAGACCTACAATTTTGATGCATCATATCTCAATCAATCAGATGATCCACAAAAAGTGACCATTGCAAACAATGGAACACCTACTTGGAAAATGGCTTGCAAATTCTAGGAACATTTGACCTTGGGAGATGGGAGATAATAACACTTGATCAAACAACACGTGATGGCAAAATCTCATTTTTTGGCAGGTAATTGCTATTTATTGATTATTACAAAATTCTATAAGCCCTTGATTCATCTCAAATTCCGTGGGTAGCAAGATTAGATGTGAATGCACACACTTGCAAATGATTGAAGATTGCACTTCTTTGAGTGCTATGTTCAAGGGCTTCAAATTGCAATGGCACTGAAAACAATGACAAGCAAAGTTGGTGAGGATTACCTTGACAAGGGTCTAGAACATGTTTGAACCCTTGCCAATGAATTCCTTACTACCATAAAACACATAGCAAGGAAGCTTGCAAGGGATATTGACCGGTTGTAGCCTGTAAGATGCTCCTTGCCACCTTGCCACATATGGTGTTCCATGCAATCAAGACTCCCTAGGTACTTGTACAACATTTGACTTGAGTGGCTATTACTCCACTTGCATGGACCACTTGAATATCTAGAATTGCACTTTATAGGAAAGTCAAAAATTAGATCCAGTCCCCCAAAGCGCCCGGTGAAATCTTGAGCGACGACACTCAGGGGTTAAGGAGTCACTTGTCATTAAACCTAACTAGTCAAGTGATGTAACATTATACTACTTGGGCAAAAATTATTAACTCATGCCAAATTTGCTATCATATTACAATATGACCGATTAATCTATTATCAAAGACTTCATTATTTAGCTACTAAAATTGACTACTAAGTTTGTTGACATTTGATTGAAGGATTGAAAGTTGTACAATGTTATTGGGTTTGCCCATGTAATTATGTGGTATATATGCTCTCTTTGATATGGTACTCACTCTTTTTTGTCATACCTCATCACTTTGTTTGGACCTACTTTCTAAATGGTTTGCTTCAAATAAGATGGAAGTTCTAATTCAATGTAGTGGAAACTTGCAATGAAGGTGAACATGACAATTTTACAAGTCATATCAAGCTTTGAGCTTATAAAATCCATAAATAGCAAGAAATGTTGATTTTTAAAATAATTAAATAATCACAATTAGGAAATTGAAAGTATTGTTGAACGTTGTATTGAACTAAAATATTGAAGGAAAAACTTGGAAGGATATATTATTCTAATACATTAATAGAGTTTTTACGAAGTAGTATCATAGAGCTAAAATTTGTCTTGCAAATTTATATTTCAATCAATCATCCTTCTCTATGTATTATAAATATGGACTTGATTGTTTTGATGGTTCTTTTTTGCATAATCAGTTTTGGAAAAGTAATTTCTGGGACTTCTAAAAACAATCTAAGGAATTACATATTTCAATAATATATTCCAAGTAATTATTTTCTCAAATTTTACACTTTTGATTTTCATTTCTTTCAGTTTCTTTATTTAATCTTCTAATCGTCAATGTTTTGAATAAGTTATCATTAATTGGGCTTTTATGTAATATTCTTTTTTTAAATAATTTTGATAGGTACTATTTCAATATAATTCCATATATGAATTGCAACTAGCGTAGTTGAACTTTGCTCATTGAAAAACTTTTCTTTTTATTTGCTCTTCTATTCAAGAATAAAGTTGTTCATATTATATAATTTTTAATCATTTTGGTTGATTTTGAGAAGTATGACATGATTTTTTTGTTTAACTGTTGATATATTACTTGCAACTAAGGTTCTCTTTAAATAAGTATGCTCATTAAAACTTTGACAAGCATTATATGATATCATTAAAATAAACCAATGAATAAAAAATAATAATATACATTAGAGATAACAATAAGGAAGCACTAAGTTGTTATAATTACATGAGATCCAATTATGCAATGAATAAACAAACCAAACATATTGGGTATGACAATTGGTTGTTTTAAATTCATTATGACCAATGTATATGGACTATACCATTATAATAAGGTACTTCTTTGTCTTCACATTTCGGCAATTCAAGAGGGGGTGTCACTACCTTATCCTTACATGAAGAGGACATGCAAGTTAATGCGATTATTATAAAGATGTGCAAATTTTAACATGTATTGTTTTAGGAAAATGCAAATAAAAATTCACGTCAATATGGGTTTATAAACAATAAAGAATAACTGCCATTGTTCTTGATGCTCCTTGTACAGTTTAAGCTCGTTAGAAATGAGTTGATACTCTCATTCCACATTTTTGAAACTTGTCACAAACTGTTTTTTGATAAAAAAAAGGGGACATACCAAGTATTGTGCCCTTTTATAAACAAAATCCTCAAGTTTGCATCATATAAATAACTCCATTTAAACCTCCATTGAAAAATATTGTCTTTACTTCCACTTTTTGAATCTACTAATGAGGAATTGTAAATTAAAAAAATAGAAAATATTGATGGTCAATTTATTTAATTGTGAAAAAACAATAAAGTATCCAAAACTTTGGCTTGCGGTGGTTTTGCTAACAATATGACTTTGTATTTATTTAAGGTGGGACCATGCTATTTCATTTTAATTTTAAACACCTATTTACAATTTAATGGTTGTCAATCTAAATCGATTACATGTCTCATTTTCATCCAAAATTTGTATAATACAACTTAAACATCATCCTTTCACTAAGCTTTATCCAATCCTTAAACACTTTTTGGATGAGCTTTTCTATTTTATTGATTGAATAAAAAATAAGACAAAATTTAGATTGTGTAAGGATGAATTAAAAATATGTTCATTAACCTCAACAAAGAGGGAACTAGCAACAAATCAAGAAGCGACTATATTTGAAAAAAAAAAATGAATTGAGGGGAAGTTGGTAATTTAATGCATATCTAATATTGTGTGTTATTGGTGCTTACAGCTTAGCTATGTGAAAATGTTGGAACCCAATTACATGATGTTAATTTGATTAACTTAAAGTTTATGAATTTCTAAATTATGTAGGTAAATCATCATAAGACACTAAAATTTAGAAGTTCAAAGAGTTGCAGTATTGGTGGATGCACAATACACTTAGCAGTTTCTACATGTTTACTAGTGTGTAGAAAATTTTTTTAGTATATAATAATGTAAATTGGTGGATGGAGATATGCTGAAACATTAGGAAAAATATGGGGCCCCAATAAGCCCTTGAGTTTGGAGGGTCCTTAGTCATGGGAACCCGGTTCCTAATAAAATCATGCAAAAGCTAACGTGGCACTATTGGTGCCATGTCAGTTTTTTCAATTTTTTTAATTTAAAAAAAATCAAAAAAAATTCTTTTTTTTCTAAGATTTTTTTTTTTTTTGATTTTTCAAATTGTTTTAATTAATTTTTTTTTGGCCATCAGCAAGGGCTTGTTCCCCACATCAGGAACAAAAAAAATGGAAGGACAGAATCGTTTATAAAGGCCTTATTCTGGCCCCATATTTTTCCTAATGTGACAAAAAAAAAAAAAAAAAAACTTACTTGAGCTTGCATAGTACTCTGTATCTCATCTCTACAATTGAATAGTGAGGTGCAGTCAAGGTCATGGAATGAATTTGCATGTATTTTATACAAAAGATGCAAATTATTGAGCAAAAATTTCACACCAAAAATCACCCATTGTAAAAGTTAAGCTACAATTTCAAATATGTAGAAGGAGAAAGGTATGTTAAAATTTAGGGAAAATTACAAATAGGGGCATGAGTATGAAAAATATTACAAATAGGGGCATAGTTTCAAAATAATTACAAATAGGGGCGCAATTTCAAAATAACTTGTAACTTTTTGTAACTTTTATTGGTTTGGACATTGGTTGATTTAGACATATCAAATCAAATGTTAGCTAACTTTCAAAAAACTTTAAGGACTCCAAAAATCAAGCATAAATAAAGAAATATTAGCAAAGGGGATGGCAACTTTTAGAAAGACCTGTAAGTTTTTTGAAAGTTAGCTAACATTTGATGTGGTATATCTAAATCAAACAACGTCCAAACCAAAAAAAAGTTACAAAAAATTACAAATTATTTTGAAACTATGCCCCTATTTGAAATTATTTTCATTTTCATGCCCCTATTTGTAATTTCCCCTAAAATTTAAGAGTGTGGACTATGAACTAGAAACAAACAAAAAAATAGAGTTTCTTTGAAAAATCTTCAACTCCTATATGTATTTGTAATTTGAAAAGATTATGCCAAATCTTTGTAAGTAACTTTCTATACTGACAAATAATTTTGAAATAAGGTGTCTTTTTTTGAGATTTAGTGAGACAACAAAGACACAACATTAGAAGAAGTGATACTTACAAGTTCTCAGTACATTTTGGTAATACTTTAAACGTTTATACATTTCTAAGAAGCTCATAGAAAATATCATACTTTGATAAAAATAAAAATAACAAAAAAATTGAACATATGTTTAAAAAATGTCACTTGGAATCAATTGATTGATCAAATCTAGTAATAATTAGACATAATTTAATTTAATAAGAAGTAATGCTTACTTTCAGTCTTATTATATATCATGAAGTCAACAAGTAGTGAGCATTTTCAACACAACAAGAAAAAAAAGAATGGTTGACAAGAGATACAAGTATACCCTAAATTATAGATAAGTGTTACTCTACATTGTAAAATACATCTAAGTAGTGAAATTTAAATTTTTATGAAATATATAATGCAAGAGCATTTTCAACTTCCTACGTATGAACCATTGCAAATGAATGCATCTCATACATCACATTCTTAATCACAAGTAAAAGTTTGTTGATTGAAAAATATAATCTTTGTATCATTTCTTGTGAGATATCACTCAAACTTGTTTGATGATATGAGTATGTTGATTTCAATAAAACTCATTTACTAATGTTGCATTTGAATCATTTGAGTGAAAAAACTTATATTTGCATTTTGTTTAATGTGGCCACATCAAAAATAATAATAGCTCCTATGAACCTCAAGTGTTTTTGGGATCATTTTGATTGCCAAAGGTTACCTTTATCTTTGAGAGTTTCTAACATATCATTCAGGATTTTTTTTTCCTTGAACGTAAATTTACACCGGACTTCATTCTCCATGAATGGCCTTATGATCACAACTCTTTCAAACTTCAAAACCCTTTCATTATATATGCTCCCATCTTGCAACTCTTTACGTATCATTTTTTTCATTCATTTATTTTTAAAAGAAATCACTTGTTTTTTTGAGTCATATATATTTTTAAATTATTATGTGAAAATTCAATATTTCTTTGAATAAACTAGAATAAAGATAAAAATAAATTGTATCAAATTCAAAAGGTTTAAAAAAAAACCTAAACTTTCCAACATAGGTATATATAGTAGTGCAAAACACCACGGTGTTAATGAAATTATTGTGTTATTCTAAAATTGAAAAAATCATCTTTATAGGCCCAAAGGTGAAGTTGCATTCACATTTGAGTTTAAGATTTTTTAAAATTTTAAAATTGTAATGAAAATTACACTCAATAATCATTATCTCAATCGCTATGCATACATTCAAAAGATATCATCTGCATGGCTAATATTTAAATAAGGGAGAGGGCTCTAAAATGGAGCAGGCTTTGAAACGGTGCACTTTTAGGAATGGTTGACATGTTCCCCTCAAATATTTATTACTGTTATTGATAAGTTAAGTGTGCATAGCTATACTTAACTTATTAATAACAATAATAGATATTTGAGGGGAACATGTCAGCCATTCCTAAAAGTGCACCATTTCAGAGCCCACTCCATTTTAGAGCCCTCTCCCTTAGCAAGGAAGGAGGCCCATAATACAATACAAGGTGTGCTGTGCATCAAGCATCTTTTTCAGTACATATGCCAACAAGAACACCATGAAGCAAATTAAAATATTTTTGACAATATTATCCATTGCACACAGGTTCAAGCAACTCCACAAACTAAAATTGAATGAAAAAACTATTTTTTTTTTCTGGCCACCAAGGGTACAAAAAGTCGTTCAACTACATTTTTAGAGTTGCTTGGTAGACATTTCAATGTCAAGACACAAATTTCTTTGTAAATTAGGGTTACTTTAGAGGTAATATGTGGGATTTAATCCTTAAAAGCCAAAGGGAACAATTTTTGTCCTTGCGAATACACAAGCCTTGTGTACCCACAATGACCCTGGCGCTTAAGGGTTAATTATACCCAATATCAATTCCTTGTTGTGCTCTTTCTCCAAGTTGGCATGTTTCCTTTTAATTCAATGCGCTTCCTCTTTTACATGAAGTTACTACTGATGTCTTGTTATTGTTTGTTAATATTACTACCAGTGTCTTGTTATTGTTACTATTCAGATCTTCTTACTATTATTACATGATTTTTTCTTATTATTACTAATGCTTTTTTGTTAAATACTAAGCTAATGGTCTAAGGAAGGTTTGATTTTGGAGTTGCATAGAAAATATCGTGTACTACTTAGTGTTGAAAGGTGCAAAAAGAAGGGACGCAAGGGTTTGGTAGGTTGCTTTTGGAACTCGTGAGAAAACTTAGTGAACAATCCCATGTTGAAAATTGCCAAGAGAAAGGACATAATCCTTGTACACGTGAGCAACTATCGTTGAGAGATTTTTATAAGTATCCACCCTTGTCCATGAGCTCGTTGAGAGGTTTCTATAAGTATCCACCCTTGTCCATGAGCTCGTTGAGAGGTTTCTATAAGTATCCACCCTTGCAAATGTGAACAACTCTGGTTGAGAGGTTTTTATAAGTATCCACCTTGTTGAGAGGTTTTTATAAGTATCCACGTTGTAAAGAGGTTTTTATAAGTATCCAAGACTAGGTGACCAGCGACAAATGCTTGACATCCAACATTTACAGGAAAGCAGGGAACAAAAACAACAACCATATTGAGGTTGTGTCCATATCTATAATCATCTTCACATTGCATCTTTATTTGCAGGTACTTTGCAATTTCATGTCCTTCCTTCTACATCTCCTTTTCACAACACTCAAACACCTATCATACTTACTCCTCATTTGAATTACGTTTTTCAGCCATAAAAGCAAGTGCAAGAAAAACCATTGCAAGAAACCCTAACGTTCTCCTATCTAATTCCCTTTTTCAAGTAACGTAGAAAAAAATTCTTCCAAACTGTTCTAATACTTTGCTCTCTAACACAAAACATGATTCACAGGTACAAAGCAAGCAAAAAAGCAGGGGTCCTTGAGTTTTGTCCAACTCGGATTACGCAGGGTCCTTGAGTTTTGTCCAACTCGCACAGATACAAAGCAAGCCAAAAAAGCAGGGTCCGTGAGTTTTGTCCAACTCGGATTACGCTTACGCACGGTCCTTGAGTTCTGTCCAACTCGGATTACGCACGGTCCGTGACTTCTGTCCAACTCGGATTACGCACGGTCCGTGACTTCTGTCCAACTCGGATTCGGATATCGCAAGGTCCGTGAGTTCCGTCCACCTCGGATTCCGCGATTGAATGGCCAATCGGATTGCGCCAGCGTGGCTCGAGCTCTTCATCACGTCCAACAACGTTCACCCTGATCGCAACTTCGTCTGCATACAAGCCGGTGCTTGCAGCGCCGCAGAATTCAAACAGGGGCAAGCGCATGCCGGCCATGCATACTTGCAAATGCGCAAGCACATGCTCCGGAACTACGTCGTGAACGCCGACGACCTCACGACCTTCATCAACACCACCGAGACCCTGAACCGCTATAACAAGAATGGCGTGTCCACTTTCTCCCTCCACGCTCGGGTGTACAAGCGATCGCCAAAGCGCTCGAAGCTCTGGACCAGGACCTGTGCGGTGTGCTTGGAAGCAATCAGATCGGAACAGCTCGGTGGTGTGATTGTGTGCTCCACCGAATGCTTGTTGCGGAGTTTGGAGCGAGTTCCGATCGTCGTGAAGGATTGCGCGCCCACGGGTATGCATGCTCCGAGGCGTCGGAGTCGGTGGGATGTCGATCGAGAGAGGCCCATGACACCGGATGCCACTGACATTCATCCTGTGTTTTTGAAAAAGGATTTCGTGGGTGAGGACGAGCTGCTGATAGCTACCAACGATGCAGCACCGCTCTTCGTTGAGGTCAGATTTGTGCTGAATTTATTTGAATTGTGCGAGTCTGTGTCTTTTAAGTTTTTCATAGTACGTCGTGGTGTGTTACCAATGGCTGAGAATGTTGTTAAGGTAGGTCCTATACCTGCCTGGTCCCCAATGCTGCACTCTACATTTGAGGTGTTCATCATACACTCTTAAATGCTGCACTTTATATTTGAGGTGTTCATCATATACTCTTAAACTCAAAGTGGAGCAGTGAACACTATTTGCACATTCAAGCTAATCCTATCACATGTCAATTGCTAAGCTGATTTGGGAGGGTTGGGATTGGGACAATCATAGGAACACATCCAAGCACTTTTGAAATTAGTCTACAATTGCTTTAGGGTCCTATGAGCTGTAACTTTGCTTTTTATTAGAAAATATTCTACAAAATACATTTTCGACAAAAACAACGTTCCATGATAGGTTGTTGAAAGTCTAATCCTACAGATTTTCTTTCCTGAATTTTCCAAGACTTTGCGGTACCCCAAACCCTTACACGCTCGGGTATGGGTCTGTCTACCTTGCATCTAGTTTCAGAATCATTCGATACAACTCGCAGTCTTTTATTGGGTATGTGGTGCAGGTTTATCTTTTCAATGCAAGTTATTGCGGGGTCCTCTATCTCCAAGAAACTTGAAAGCAAACCGAAATTTTGAGACTTAACATTCTGTGCCTCTCTTTTATGGCTGGGGCATGTTGTTTCTCAAAACGAAGCTTTTGCTTTCATGTTCCGTAGTTGACAGCAGTCTTGATCGAAGTACTGTTTATTCACAACAAACTCTTTTCGATTTCCTTATAAGGATTTGCATATGAATGTATTCTCTGTGTAAAATACAAAACAGAGGGAAAATATGTTGTAACAGGGAAAAGTGATAGAGGGAAAAATCACAGGAGAAATAGATAGAACTGTTTAAGAATTCCTTTATTAAGCATTCCTTTGAAGTGAACAGCACTCATAGGGAAAATGTGAAGAATTCTTGTAACTGAAAAAGGGAAATTAGCAAAAGTTTGCTGCGTAAGAATATTTGTTGGACTCTTTGTTGTGTATGAAGTTTCCTTGTTTTACCTACACAGATACATTTCTTTTGGGTTCGATGTATTTTGTATCGCAACGGCATATTTACGTCAACCTTTTGTGATCCCTTGAATTTTTTTTTATTCTGTCTAAAGTGGAATGTTTAAAGTTGATTGACACGTGACATTGGTGTGCAGCCAATTGAAGCCTTAGAATTCGAGAGTGAAAGCTTGGAAGTTAGAAGAGCTTCGGAAGAGGAGAATGAGATGCACGAAGTTGGAGCTCTTGATCATGGAATAACTTCGGCATCTGCGGAGCAGATGTGGACCAAGGCAAAGGAATGTGCAATTGATGCAACGTTTGAGCAAAACAAGGATTTTAATTGGAGCAACGCAGTAAGTGTTTGGAGTGCCGGAACTTATGTGCGGTTCCTCACATCCATCTTATCACACAAGGATCAAGTAAATCTGGAAGAGGAGAACGAGATACCCAAAATTATAGCTTTGCAAGAAGAAACTGAGACACCGAAAGTTGGAGCTTTGGAAGACGAAAATCAGATGCCCAAAGTTGGAGCTTTGCGAGAGGAAAGTGAGATGCCCAAAGTTGGAGTTTTGGAAGAAGAAACTAAGATGCCCAAAGTTGGAGGTTTAGGAGAGGATATTGAGACACCGGAAGCAGGAGACTTGTTTGAAACCGAAGATGGAGTAATTTCGGCATATGCGGAGAAGATGTGGAACCAGGCAAAGAAATCTGCAATTGATGCAACATTTGAGCAAAACATGGATCGTGATTGGGGCAATGTGGTGAGTGTTTGGAGCGCAGGAACTTATGCACGGTTTCTCTCATCCATCTTGTCAAGCGAGAATCGAGAAAGCGGCCTGGTTAGATTAGGCAGATATATCATGCTTGTTATGTAAATACGCAATTTTTTTTTGTAAAGTTTTGGCGAGTGTTTTGTTAAGCATATAACTCACTTGTAAAGGTGTTTGTAGAACTTTGATGAAACCTTTGATAGAACCTTTGGCAAAACCCTTTGAGCACGATTTGCTCGGGAGGGCTCTGCAGTTCACAATCATTTGAAAAGTTTTGGCAAAACCAGTTCACTTGCAAGGGTTGAGTTTGTAAAGTTTTGACATAACCCTTGGCAAATTTTGTTAGTGGGTTTAACTTAATCCAATTGTGAGCATGAACCGAATTGCGAGATCTATGACTATCCAATTTTTTATATTTTTTATATTTTTTAATGAGTATGCAATGTCCTTTTCATGCGAGAAATCCAACTTGTGCTTTGTGTTCAGACCTAATTTGTGGTCAATGCCCACAGAAATCCAAATTTGCTTCTTTTTTCGGATTAAGTAACAAAATTTTCGTTGAAATTCAAATATTGATGATTCCAAATATTGGCAGTCTCAGTGAAGGACCTGAAATTTTGAGATCGGCCTGACACAGAAGAAGATTTTTTGAACTTTATGGTTGCGTTTATGAGGAGTTTTTATACACACGGCTAAGGAATTCACTCATTTTGGATTATCATTGAAAAAGTGTAGGTGATTGTTGTTTTTTGGGTATCATTTAACCCTTGAATGTCAGCTGGGTGGCTGTGCATGCCCTCTACACTGGCATGTACAATGTTGTGGCAGGTGCCCACCACTAAAATACTATTTCTTAAAATTGCAAACATCAATAGTGCATGGCGGGATTGGTGCCCTTATGAAAATTGCAAAAAAGGCAACATGGGACCTAACACCATGGTTCTGAATCTTCTCACAATTTGGGTTATAAAAAAATATGAATACCTTAGCTAAGATTATTTTTTGCTTTCATGGTGCACCATGTATCTATGGTCACTTCTACAAGAAAATCAGGTGAGGAAGTACTTTTCTCACTACAAAAAAAAAGACGCTTTCTTGACTAAGCACTATGACCGCTGTGAGTCATTTTGGATAATCCATAACAACTCAATTTGGTCATTATGACTACCGTGAGTCATTATGGATTGTCCAAAATGACTCACAATAGTCATAGTGCTTAGTCAAGAAAGCATCTTTTTTTTTGTAGTGTGATCTAGTGAGAAAGTACATTTCTTTGTAGTATGGAGTGTTTTTCAGAGGCCAGAGGACAATTTTTGTCCTTGGCAACGTTTAAGGATTAAGGAGTGTAAGGATTGATAGAGTTGAATCAGCATAAAAAAGTCAACAAACTTGTGCACATATATTATACTAGTATGTAGGCACGCGCTTTACGTGAGTTGGACATGTATGGGTAATGCAACATTCAACTTAATAGAAAACTGATATCTCACAAATAAATTGGTCTAAAATCCAATCCTTATGTGTTTTACAGAAATGAACATCTCACATGTGGTCTAGAATCTAAAATTGGTGCACCATCATTTTGGTCCTTTTTTTAAACCAAAAATATCAATTACCTTCATCACAATGCTCCTTTTTAATACTTTGCTAGGGAGCGCTTGGTGTTTTGTTGATTTTTTAGCACATTGTTGGAGGATGTTTGGTATTCTATATTTGAGGCATCCTTTACTATTTCAACTTCCACCAAAAAAGTCTCACCAATTTTGGAAAAAAACATGGTTGGAGGGCACTTGGTGTTCTATATCTTGGGCATCCATTGTTGCTTTAGTTTACTACAAAAATAACAAATTCTAGAAAAGGGCACACTAAGAAAAATCCTCCTGCTCAGTAGTATAGAAGAAACATATTCAGTTGTTGGTAAGTATTTTTAATATGCCATTATTTTTCTAAGAAAATTGTGCATCCTATACGTTTGAATATGTGCCAACATCTTATACAAGGTTATGGTATTATTTTTGCAATACAAGTTAGTGCATGAGGTCAAAAAATGGCATCCAAATTTAGAGGGACGCCAACCATTGGCCCATGCACTAGCTTGTATTGCAAAAAACCTCATGTCTCATTGAAATTTCTAAAACTCACTGGTTTGGAGTGACAATTGACATTTGGCAATCTGTAACAAGTTTCAAGTTCCATGTCTTGGCCCGACAAGAAATGTCGTTTGGCCCTCACTACATTACGATAGATATTCATCTTTTACATTACTTATAATACACACTCTTCTTTACTGTCTTTTTATGAAAATAAAAAAACACACAAATAATCAAAATATAAATAGAAAGGCCCATATAAAAAGACCATCATACAATAACTTTGTAAACAAGACATACAAGAATTGAATTTTGAGTAAGAATATCATACAAAAATTTGTAAAAAGTTTGTTGTAATTTTTTTTGTTTGAAATATTAACTTACTCCAACAAACGTTATTTTTGTCACACACTATTTTTTTCTTTCACAATTAGCAAAGAATTGTAATATTGGATGGGCTTGTTTTTTGGCATTTGTATAGTAGAAATGTCCAATTGCTTGATATAATGGTACTTGGTTAACATCAACCTTTTGTAATAGAAAAATTTGGATAAGATCACATTCTCACTCCCTTTTAGGCCTAAAATGTGTTTTATGAACTTGGTTAAGATCAAGTGCTTGCATATGATCAATGTTCACTTTCTATCAATATCCATTCTAATTTATCAACTAGAAAAGCGGCTAGTTAGTGAACCAAAAACATGGATGGGAAAGTACCTCCAAAATTGTAACCACCAAAACTAGGGGAAAAAATGCAAATGAAATGCATACCAATACTTGTTCATGATCAATGTTTGGATACGTTCAACATTTTTTTCAAATCCAATATGTTACCCAATGTCTTGACCTTATCCAAGCACCACTGTAGTTCGGCCTAGTTTAGACCCCTGTAGGTTGATAGCAGATTTGGCATAAAACAATTCCCCAAAATTTTGCCTAACTATTCTATAAATTATTCTCCAAAAGTGCCCAATGTCAAACAAATCAAAAAATTGAAATGTCAAATGTTATAAAAGTCATCAAGCTTACTAACAATGGAAGGTCAAGGTTGATTCCAAGAGGGCTCAATCTACTACAAATTTTATACCAAGGGCTAATTTTAGAAAGTGGAGGATGCTTAGAAAAAGGCTTAACTCTACTAAAAAAATTGGTTGAATGCCAAATAATAACAACTCTTTTTGAAAGTGCCTAATCTTGTTTAATTATGAAATCATATGTCTAATTGGGTTTTTCTCAAAAAATAATTGATTTGGCAAAAACTTGCTGAATTTGCTCCCAACCTTTAGTAGTGTTTGGCCAAAAATTTCTCAAACGTGATTGGTTGAAATTTGGCTTTTTTCCGTTGTTGGGTTCAAACTGCGGGTTTGTACAGTACTTTTACATCCAACTTCACCATCATGGGGACCACCTTATATAGCCACATCAACGGACAAAACAGTGAAGATTTGGGGCCTGCTCCAAGGATGGTACCAAACTTGTCTAACAGAGGTACACTCTTGAATGATACGCAATTACATAGAAAAATTTCTATCAAACGAAACACCGGACGGGGACAGGGTGCTGATTTCCGTGTCTAGACCGGTCGCTAGTCTGAATCGGGCCTTAGTAGAACGAGCTGCATGGGCCGGGCCGGGTCGACAGCGGCCCGGCCCGGTTTTCAAACCTGAAAGCAAGCATTCTTGCTGGCGACGGCGGAGCTGCTCTCAAGGAAACAAAAACAGAAAAAATCAATGGCACAGTTACAGTACTTGCAAGCATTTAATACGTTTTCAGTTTGATTCCCTCGTCCCTTTCTTAACTGGCTAGCATTCATCAAGATCGGATAATTAACTTCTCGAAAGATCTACCGAACCTCCCGTTTAAAGAGCTTGATTTCTATTGACGATTCAATGATTTCAAATCCGATATGAAACCCTAAGTGATTCACCTAACTTTACTTCTAAGGGAACTGTGCCGGCTATGACGTGCGTGGCTGAGCTTGCACAGATCGTCGCACTCGCACGATCATCGCCGCATTGATGCTGCATTATCTTATTCACTGCTCTTGTTGTTGTTGTTCTGCCGGACTTCGTACAACAAGCGATTAACTTACCTCGTTTCGTCCGTCGCCACAGCAAAAGTCGAACTCTGTCTCTGTTACAACTGAGTTCGCTGCTTTCTCGAGAGTTGCTTTGGTATGTTATGTCTCATTACGAGGCGGACTAATTTTGTAGGATAGAGAAAGAGACATGCCATGTCGCACTTGTTGTTTGTTGTTGTTCTTAAAGAGCGATCAACGAGTTTCGAAATTTAAGTTACGCTTTTATTCGAACTCTGTCTCTGGTACAATTGAGTTCGCTTCTTTCTCAGGTGCTGCTTTGGTATGTCTCATTAACGAGGCGGACTAATTTGTAGGATAGAGAAAGAGACATGCCAGGTCGCGCTTGCTGTTGTTGTTGTTCTTCTTAAAGAGCGATCAACGAGTTTCAATTTTTTAAAGTTATGTTTTTATTGTTTCAGGTTTTGAACTTTTTTGTGAGGCGGACTAATATGTAGGATAGAGAAAGAGACATGCCAAGCCATGTCGCGCTTGTTGTTGTTGTTCTTCTTCTTAAAGAGCGATCAACGAGTTTCAATTTTGTGAATTATGTTTATATTGTTTCAGGTTTTGATTATTTTGTATTTTTTTTGGTTTTTGTGCTGCAGAGATGGGAGCTACGGTTTCATATTTCAGAGGAACGGTTGGACCGAGTGGTTTCAGCTCCAGTTCCACAGCTGAGGATGTCACCGCCAATCTGGACTTGACTTCAAAGACTGTCATCGTTACCGGTATCTCTTTTTTCTCTTTGATTTCGTGGTGACCAATCCTTGAAGCAATGATTTGGTTGTTTGACTGAGAGTATAGGGAAAGGACAATTAGGTCAATGTATTAGGAAATGGAAGGTAAAGAAGGTAAAGACCTAGCCGAAAAGATTCACTCCTCACAGTCAACTCCTCACCAAATTAAAATTAAGTACACTAAATAGTGCATTTAGGTTGCCTTACCTTGGAAAATTACCTCATGACCCATTGTATGACCACTTGGAGATGCATGCAACTCGCTAGATTCTAGAATTTCACATGGTTTACAATGTGGACGTTGCTAATTTAATTATTCTTAGCATCATTGTTGTTGCCAGGACCTTTAAAAAAATTGTTGCAGAAATTCCAAATGAAAATTATTGTAGCAGCCGTAATTATTTATATAGTGTAAAATGTTGAGAAATTAGTGTAGGGCAACCTAAATGCACTATTTTGTGTACATACTTTAAAAGTTGAAAAATTGGAAAGTTGAGAAAAGGGGACAAAAGGTATTGAAAGTTGAGGTGTATTAAGCAAGAGGATATGGTAGTAAAAAAATGACAAAAAATGGCCAAATCATGGCCACAAAACACATGAAGTTGCTTTGAGTCCATCACCAATTTACCATCAATTTATCACCAATTTATTCTCAATCTACTACTACAAGATAATTATGATTGACAAAATAAAACAGTGACGCTTGCCTTGGAGCAACTTAAAGTATATAAAATAATGTAAATTCTTTGAACACGTTCGTGAATAAGATCTATAATTACTAAAGGTGTACTTTATATGATTGATCCTTTTGTCAAAACAACATTCATTATGTTGCATTTCTAGTTATCCTAAGAAACATTGTAAATCTTTCTTTACCGTGGCCTATTATAGAAGAAGGAGATTTAGGATAAGGTTAGTGACCAGCAAATAAAGGATATATATATCTTTTTTTTGCCTCCCGTAGGTTCAATTCTTATCCAAAAGTTCCTATCAGAAGGGGGATTTGAACCCTGTGTGCGAATTATGATCCCGCTGTTCTAACCGACTAAACTATTCTGACATGCGAATTATCTATTGGTTTACTAACCACTTGCTTGCCGCTATATCTTGCTTGGGACGTTTGGTCTAGCTTAGGACGGGCTCCGCGTTTCAAGCTCGTTATCCTAACCATATACTCTGCTTTCCTAGGGCCCCCTAATGGGGGCAGGCCCATCGATCCCCGGCTTTTCCCTACTGCTCTAGCCATGATATTGCTAAACTTAGAAATTTGCCATTTATACATTCTATGCTACTTAATGTGCATTTTTTGCTAATTTGCAATAGCTTTTTCTACATTCTTGGCCCTCTTAATACCAATGATGAATGTCGAATGTTCCAATAGCAAGCGATTCATGTTATAGAGAAGAATATTAAATTCTTGCTCAAGCTCAAGTTGAGGTGCTTTCATGCCTTAGAGAGCAGTTACAAGCCAAAAGTGTTGATGAACATGGCATACTCATGCAAAGTTGTAGGTGGAAAGCTGCAAGTGGTTGCAAACATGGTGAAATAATAATTTACACCTCAATTTTCATTACTTTTGGTGCCGTGTTCTTTTAACATTCAGATTATGTAGCTATTTTTAGATTTAGTAAGGAATCAACTATATGGGAAGGTTCTGATTAAGGATTTGAACTTTTTGGCTAGGTATTTCAATCCTCATGCTAATCGTCTTATTACTCTCTGATTCTTTGATAATATTGTAAAGGTTTGCATATTTGAAATCATGGGAACCTAGTGTTTATTCTAGATTAGCCCTCAATTGGATACACAAAATACCTCAACTACAGTGGAGTTCTTTCACTCCAGTTAGAGCTCCTCGATTCTGATATCTAGTTTTTTGAAAGCTTGGGACAGTTTTGAAGATTATGAGCTCCCTTTGAATGCTAAAGCTAGGTGTTGCATTTTGAATGATGTCTCTTTTAACTATACTTACCTTAGGGCACGATTGGATTAAGTCCTTAATTCTGGAGACACTTTTATTGCAGGAGCCACGGCCGGGATTGGCAAAGAGTGTACTAGAGTTCTGGCCAAACGGGGAGCGCACGTTGTGCTAGCAGTTCGGAATGTGAAGTTGGGCGAGACGGTGTGTGAAGAAATACTCAAAGAAACTCCTGTAGCTCGTTTGGATGTCGTGCATCTTGACTTGAATTCTTTGACTTCAGTTCGTGGATTTGCAGCCAATTTTAAATCTCGAAATCTTCCTCTCAACATCCTCTTGTGAGTAAACTGAAACCTCTTCAATTTTTACCTGGAGTCTCAACCATGTCACGGTTTTAATTTTCAACAGCGTCTAGATACACTTGGAAATAAAATTCTATCCTTGTAATTCATAAGCAGGGCTCCAGAGGAAGAAGTGGTGGTGAAGATCACTTTGAATTATAAAATATAAGGGTTGCTGAAACAAACGAAATTTACTGCATTCATTGTTATTGATTGTTTCACTTGTTATTAAAATCATGAAGTGACAAGCTGCTGCGTGAAGTGACAAGGGCTTGTGGTTTCTGCAGTAACAATGCGGGACTTATAAACATGAAGTTCCAATTATCTGAGGACGGTGTGGAACAAATATTTGCCATCAACCACCTTGGCAAGTCTCATATGCCGATTCTGGTAGCTGCCACGCGTGTGTTTGAAGTTATATCCTTCATGTAAAGTTAATTCGCTTTCTTGGAGCAGTTTTTCTTTATATCTTTCAATAAAAATAAAAGAATATTTATTAGAATTTGGGTACGTCTTTTGTAAGAGATGAACCTTTTGGTTATTGTAATCCTTAATAGTTCTATCTAAATTTAGTCCTACACTTTTCACTTGCAGGCCACTTCCTTCTGACCAACCTTCTACTCGACATCATGAAAGTTACTGCCAAGGAGTCTGGACAAGAGGGCCGGATTGTGAATGTGTCATCGGTTGGACACTATATGACTTACAGAGACCATGACTTAAATCAGATCAGCAATCCAAAGAGGTACAATACAACCACCACTTCTGTTTCCTGCGTAGTCCACAATTCGTTTTGTTTGTTTAATCCCTAAAGAATGTGGTTGTATTGTATATGCTCTCATGTGTTGTATACAGATGGGGTATTTGGGTAGCACATGAATTTCATTGGAGCTATAAATTTTAAGCCAAGTTTTAAACATACTACCGGTCAGCTAGGATTTTTGGGGAATTTTTGACATTTGTCATAAACCCCCTTCTTCAAGTACTAAATCATCCTCGTATGAATACAGCCAACACTTTTGGTAGGCAACATCCTTTAGGGGTTAACAAACTCAAACTGAAAAAACATGTTTTGCATGCAGGTTTATGAGTTTCAAAGCATACGGTCAATCAAAGCTTGCTAATATCCTACACGCAAAAGAACTTGCTCGTCGTCTGCAGGTACGCTCCCAATCTGTGCTCATTATAATACAAGTCTTATTGTACATTTTGTCTTTCTTTTTTCTTTTCATTCCATGTATGATGTATATTTACTATGAAGAAATGGCCATAGTCAATTCATTACTGGACTTGGCTGCTTCTAGAACCATTATGAATACAATTTTTTGTGTAGCCTCTCAAGATTACTGTGAGAAATGCCTTCCTGCTGACGTGGTGGATAACATTATATTAGTCCTTTGCTCATTTATCAAACTTTATTTTAATTTATTCAGGAAGAGGGTGCAAATGTGACTGCCAATGCACTCCATCCAGGCACTATGGATACTGGTTTTGGTAAAAATGAATACTCATACAAGGTTCTCTCAGGTATCTCACTATTCTGTTGGGCCTTGCTAAACTTATTTTTTTTGCGTCGTCCATTAAGTCAAGTAGAGGTGCCAGTTGTCACACACACACACGTAGGATTATTAGAAGTCTTGTCATTGAGTAGTCTGCTGTTTAAATGATGATCTTTGCAAAGAAACTGATTCCGTCAAGAGTGGGTTTTGTTTGTTAGCTGAACTGATTTCTGAGTGGACAGCTAAATCGCATTTTTTTCCATTCGTAGAGTATGATCCTCACGACTCTTTGATAACACATCTTTTTTTGCAGGTATTTTCTTTACTCTAGCCAGCAAATTTGTGAAGACTGTTCCACAGGTAACCTCTCTTGCATACCACCAAACCTCCAATTTACGTATAACTTTATCTTGAAATTCACAGAGTTCTCGGGTGGTTGCTCGTATAACAGTCCACAGAGTTGTCACAAACCACCCAATAACTACAGTCGCTTTCCCCGCATAACTCCTTCTCCTTGTCCCTATTCCATCAACTTGCTCCCAACCCACATACAATCATGTCCTACCCATCACAACACAACACGCTCATTGAGTAGGTCGTGGAGGTGCTTTCTTATGCGCTTGTTGACGAGCAGTTGTCAAATTAGGTCACCTTGCTGGAAGAGAGGGAACCCTACAAGTTCATTTGATAACTTTTTGTAAAAAGGAACCATAACGTGTTTGAGTTATGGGGCACCTCCCAAGGTGCATGATAGAGTTATTAGACCTGATAACTTGTGAAAGTCATCAAGTTATGGGATAAAGTCACCTAGAGTTATTGGGTGAAAAACTCAAGCTTTTTACACCCCTAGTGCAAGTACAGAGGTTATGGTAGAGGATATTATTTGCATCACTTCCAGCATTTTAACATAGTTTTGTTAAATTAACATCTTGTGAACTCAAGGCTTAAATCTATCTGGGATTTTTTTTGTTTTATGCAGGCAGCTGCTACGTCATGCTATGTGGCAACAAACCCTAACCTTGAAGGAGTCTCAGGAAAATATTTCGTTGATTGCAATGAGCAATTGCCGGAGTTGCCTGCTGCTTGTGACATGCAACTTGCACTCACTTACTGGAAGTTTAGTGAGGAGCTTATTGCGTCCAAGAACAGAGAAACAATGTCTCAGACAGCTCCCTGAGGCCTCTTTATTTTAGAATTTCCTCTCTTGAATTGTTTCCGCCCTTTGGAATTTGGGTAAGGCACCTATTCCTTAAAACATAAACATAAGTAGTTGACTATGGTACCTATTCCTAAATCGACATAATTTTGAGTCAATCTTGTTGGCAATTGAAATAGGATTTTAGATTTTCATGTTTTGGACACCAAATGAAGGTTCATGGTAGACAGTTGGACGTGTTTGGGTGAGAATCTTTTTGTCTTCTTCCTTGACATTGGTCCTCTAACATGGTTTGAAATGAGACTCTCAAATGCATTTGGAATGTGTTAGTAAATCACGTTTTTTGAAATGACGCATTCCACCATTGCAAGCAACCAATGAGAAAGTTCCATGTTCATTCTTGAGATGCTCTTTGCCAATGAGAATGAAATTTTTTATCATCCATTCAAACAGTGTTTTTGGCTGATGAAACTGCCGTTGGACGTGCCAATGGGAATAAGGCATGAATCAATTATGAATATTTAATATTTTGTTATTGGCATATCCAATGTTGAAACTAGGCTCTCATGTTTCAAATGTGTGAATTTTTGGCAAGACTTTTATATGAGTTGGTTTTGTAAAAGGGTCTCAATGAGTTGTAAGGTGGAAGCACCCATAACTGATAACTTAAGCGATTCTGCAAAAAATTACAAAGAGTTTGAGGCAAAAAAGTATTTTTCCCAAGAAGATAAGAAATATTGGGATTGCAAATTTTCATAATTTTATTTGCAAAATTGAAATTATTATGAATTTTGGGAATCAAAAAGTGTTCCACACCCATTGCCAATGTTTAGATGTATGCAATTCCGATACTAGTCAAACTAATTTCAGCTCATTACTTCCTACCTCACTTTGGGACATGTGGCATGATTTAAGTGGCCCCAACCTTGAAAAGTCAATAAAATGCATTCCAAAATACATATCCTTGCTCATGGTGGAAATAGCACCCCCTACTAGTTGGGAATGGGGCGTTATTGGATATGGGTACTTTGACCTTAGGTACCTCATATTTGTGAACATTTGACAAGAAAGTGCTACATTATTTGAATGATGGTTAAAGACACTTTGCAATAAGAGTCAAGACCAAGGAAACTCAAAAATCAAGTAATCTTATTAGTGGAAAACTAAAATTATTCCCAAAAACTTAACACTACCCAAGACTTTACACAAGGAGTCTAAACCAACATAGATATTAAGATTTTCAAACCATCTTGAATTCAACAATGGTGTTCAACATGAAGGTATTTGGACTTAGACTTCCATGGTTGCCACTTCATGTAAAATGCCCCTTAGTCTATTTCCGGGCACCTAGTGTAAATAATGACTGTTTAATCTTCATAACCCATTTGGTAAAAATATCTTAAAATCTTATTGCTTGATTATGCCTTTATGTTGATCTTCAACAACTAGTTAACAAGTCAAGTGGTACAACTATTCAACAAATCAAGTGATATCCCCCTTGAAACTGCATAGTAAATCTGTACCCCAATGAAAGTATGCATAAGAAATCTAATCATAGTAATAAAATGCTGATCTCAAATACTTTTGTACCCAAAGGACTCTTAAATCTTAATAGGTCTTGAACATCTTTCCAAAGGTCCTAAAGGTCCATTCGCACCTGGTGTTAGAGAGTGCATAAGAGCTGTTCTACATACGGCTTTAGTGATTCCTTTCGTCACTTGCCTTGAAATTCTCACACAATTTCTCTTCTAACTATGCATTGGTTTGAAACTTTGGCTCTGCACAACTCTTCATGACTATTGTCATTATGGCTAGGGTTTGAGTGAACCCCAAATATAGGAGACGGGAGTCAGATTGTATCAATGTTTTATCCTCCATCTTTTGAAACACTGGTTAAGTCGTGCTGAGATCTTTTTGTTGTTTATTTTTTCTTGGTTGCAGTTGGTGGATTTTAGTAAGCTGGAAATTGTTACATTGAAGAGATATTGGAGGCATTTCAAATTGGTTATCTCCACATTTTTTACTCATACTTGAATCTCCATGTTTCCAACTCATTATTGAATTGAGATTTCTTCCTTTTATGGGGTGTTTCATCTTTACAAGCTTTTTATAAACCATTCAAGAGTGTATTTGGTCAATTTCAAAATTAAGGTTGCATCTACTGATTTTTCCTTCTTATGTTCCTTGTTTTAGGTGGAAGTTGATCCAAATTCAACCGAAGAGCAACTTCTACATGTTGTCGGTTGACACTTAATGTCACAAATGAGAATTGATCCCTCCACCCATTTTTGTAGACTCCACTTCACATTTGTAATGCAACGCAAGCGGTAATTTATGAAATTCAATTTTTTTTCCATCACAACATTGCTTACAAAGTTTTCCTCACTAGAAATGTCAGTCTCTTTTTATTTACACAAATTTTTGACTAAACCACAAACATCAGGCATTTTTCTCTTCCTCAAAGTACATATTACACCTCTTTTTTGCTCACGGTTTTCCAAAATTCCCTTATGGAGTATGCTTTCACAATAATGGCTAAATTTTACCAAACCGTGAGGAATGAAGGGCATTCGCCTTATGGCTATGTACAAGGATGTAGGTTTCTATTAGCAAGCTCTCGTTCAAACACAAACCACCTACATTTTCCACTCTTGTGTCCAATGTTTTTGAAGACGGTTGCAAGCAATTGTGGTGCTTTGCACAAGGTGTTCAGAGGGACACCACAATACAAAACCCTTGCCCGCACTTCCTCAAAATTACATATTTCTCTATGTGAACAGACAGTGCTTATCTAAAACCACTTACCCCACCGCCCACCCCAATACCCTAAAAATACACTTCAGCTTTTTCCAAACCTGCTGCTCCAAAAATGGGACGGCTCTTATGGATTTACATCGTTCCTTCATAAAGCCAGGTGCGAATGGACCATAAGAATGCATACAACCAACCCAAAAGGGTAATGGCCATTTAGGATATATCGAGTCTGAACAGATCATCGCATTCATGATGATTTACAAGTTACCTGCTGCATGGTCCTGAATCTATCGCACCTTCTAACAACTTTATCCCTAAAAACTACTGGAAACAAGTAACGAATCGGAAACAATGTCTACCTAATGATTAAAATGTGGTGGTGTGCCTGATGGCAGCTGCACATAAAAATGACTCGCAAAACTTACCAACCAACGTGGCTCACAAATCCATAGCAGCTAGACGTGAGGCAAGTTCTCTATACTTGTCTAGACTGTGCTCGTCGACATAATGTGCCACAAAATCTCCATCCCCATACTTGTCTAGCTCCTGAGCAGCTGGACTGTTCATGTACCTGCAGACAATTATCCATTTTTCTGAGAAAAAGCTCAACTAGCTCTTATTATTGGCACCGCAGCCACAAGTTTATGTAGATCAAGCGGACTTGGCCTCCGAAAAGTAGAGATAATCATCCAAAATAATGCAGGATTTTCCGTGTTAATTTAAGGGAAAATTTCATGGATACCCCTGAATTCACAGATACCCTTGGACCAAAAAATTTAGGTGTTTGTTTTGTTATGCATGTCACTTTCTACTCCCTTTGTGCACACACTATTTCTTTCTTGTTATGCTTGCGCACAAAGAAGGAAGGGAAATGGCATGCACAACAAAATAATCGCCTGAATTTTTTGGTCCAAGGGTATTTGTGATATTTCTAATAAACCAGGGGTATCTATGAAAATACTGCAAACTTCAGGGGTATCCATGAAATTTTCCCTTAATTTAAAAGGACGTGTAGCAGTACAACTATAAATAAGAAACAGGATGTCGAGAGATACTTGGAAGCAGACAAATAATTCGTGGGGTTGAGTATAAAACCTGTACGGTATTACAGCAACATGTGCATTGAAGTCATTGGCACTCTTCATGCGGTAAAGCATCACAGCATCACGCTCAGTGTTTTTTTGAAACAAGGAGGAGCTATAGAAGTTGTAGAGAGTCTCCAAGAATCCCTACACGAGACAGATCAAATGACTTCAACGTCAAGGTAACTCTCCAAACACATTCAAAAAAGATAGCCTACTATACATTGATACCACTAGTTCCTACACGCAAGCTCATTTCCTCTCAAGTTATTAAATGAACCAGTGCCACGTAAGGGGCTGGATTGTAACCATCGCTTTGGCCATTTCCATATCAGCAAGACAGCTAGGAACACTAGTCCACGTCAGCAACACTCGAGCAGTCTTAACATGCATAGGTATGTTATTGCCATGCGTTTATCACCCATCTGGATTAGTCTTGTCTAATAATTGGAGAAAGAAGAAAATGCACGAGCACTTCGAACACAGACATCAAGGGTTCATTTGTCCTAATCCTAATTTGATATGAAGAATTATCTAAGAAATCCTAACCAGCGTAGAGCCTTTCGGACATACAGACGACAGGAAAAACAAACAATGGCTCCACTGAGAGCTTAGGGAGATGTCAGTCATGACCCACCTTGGTCCATGAAGTGCTGCGCATGATGTAAACACCAGTGTTAACGTACGACTTTGCAGTCGCGTCACTATCTCGGTCTTGCTGATAATCGTTTGTGTATATGACATCTTTGTCCGCCAGGTTATAATCTTCTAGCTCAAGAATACTCTCTATCCTTATCGTTTTGTTTCGGATGATTGCGTCTGCTTCCATAGCAACCACGATATCGGTAAAGCTCAGCAGCAACGACATTGCTTTCAGCTTCGTCCAAGAAGGTGGGCGGGAAACGTCCAAAGAGGTAGTGATTTCACAATATCTGTACCCGTGAATTGACGCATAGGTCAAACGGTTTCTTCTTAACTGCACAAGATAGGCCTGCCATCATAGCCTGCCAAAATCAGCGGTGCATAAGGTCTCAAACATGACAGCGACTCTATATATGTTCTTTAAATTCCACGAATCACAACCCTTACTTCCACCTTATGTTGAGGACTCCACCCGATGACAAATTCATCAACTCGAAAATGAACAAGCATATAAAACCTAAAAATCTAGTATTCCTACATGCGCACGGGCTCTCTGCCATCAGCTATGGCTGGATACGTAGAATGAAAAGTTGAAGAAAATGTTCATGAGAATAAAGAACGTAAGATTCCCTGCTACCAGCATACAACACTACTCAGAATTGGAGGATAACATGTAAATAACCGAAGATATCTTAATCGGCCATTTAAAGTTCCCTTGTAATTATTTTGGAGCGTTTATCAGTTCTTAATTTCTTAAAACAACAGAATAGAGATCCTGGCCACATTAAGTAGCACGAGAAATTAAATTTCCAGTAGGCTTCGTTCTCCAATAAAGGTAGTCTAAGCACATAGCAGATGAGAATACCAGTGCAAGTACCTTTGGAAGGTCAATAGCCACAGTTAGGATCGTAACATTGCCGAGCCCAAAGCACAGCGAATTCGGCTTCTCTATCCAGCGCCGTTGCTCCTGCTCTGCTCGCGGGATCGGGGATACCACAGTCGATCCGTTCTGCGCTATTGACTCAGTACCCGGGGGAGCCTCTTCGTCTGAATCTGCAAGTCCAATCCGATTATCAGGCCCTCAGAAACCGCTGGAAAATGTGATTGCAAGAAAGCCTCTACAAGCGCTTTACCAAGTCATAGAAATTCTATTACGCACTCGAGCAAACATCCCCTTAGCATTCTACGAACATATCCTCGTCAATTCCAGCACACGAGGAGCAATCAAAGTTATCTTAAAAATCTGTCAAACAAAATACAACATCGTCAATCCCTAATTCTCCAACCACCTCGTTTCAGAAGCACTAAATGCGCATCCACCAGAGCAGCGACAGTCAGAAAAGACGATACGTCGAACAAAGAGCTCTACGAGGACGAGTCTCAACAAAGATTAGTGTCAGACATTTACACTCAGCCCTCTTCTACACGACAATTCTCATACTGTTACAGATTTACGAGAACAATCGCCTGGAGATCAAAAACTCCGGCTCTAGTCTTACAATCAGACTCTGTAATTAAATCCTGTATGTACACGAAGAAAAAGAAGCGTTCATTCTACGAACATGTCCTCGTCAATTCCAGCACACGAGGAGCAACCAAAGTTATCTTAAAAATCCGTCAAACAAAATACAACACCGTCAATCCCTAATTCTCCAACCACCTCGTTTCACTGGCACTAAAGGCGCATCCACAAGAGCAGCGACAGTCAGAAAAGACGATAAGTCGAATAAAGCGATCGACGAGGACGAGTCTCAACAATGATTAGTGTAAGAACATTTACAGTCATCCCTCTTTGAAACGAATATTCTCATACTGTTTACAGATTTATGAGAACAAACGCCTGGAGATCAAAACTCCCGCTCTAGTCTTACAATTACACTCCGTAATTAACCAGATAAATTTCTTAGACATATGAATGACACAAATCCCAAGGCAACCATGATGACCAGAGTGCCTGATACAATTGACACACAGCACGCATATTCCAAGGACTCCATCTATAACTGAGCTATCGCTCATATACAAACGAGATCTAAGGGTAGCGAGAATCACGAGACAACTGATAGCGCTCACAATTTCACGCACTTACAAAGAAGCTAAACAAACTTAAAAAACGCGAAAGATCAGGATTAAAAAAGAAAGTACCAGAAATGGAGGTCGAAGGCGCGGAGCGAAAGTGAGCGAGCACGGCATAGATTGCGACCACGAAACACAAAACATAACCGAACCTATAACAATACTTCCCGAGCTTCTTCATAGCTGTCATCCGCCTAACCCTACTAGAAGCCGACCACGCCTTCGGAGATCCCATCGTTACTTCCCTTTTTTCCTCCTCCTCTTTATAAACTCCTGCGTATCCACTCCATCACATCCTGAGAGTCTCTAAAATCGAACTATTCTCGTGATCTTTTTCTAAACGGTCCTAACATCTCCATCGCTTCAACCAGATCCACCAAACAATCAAACTCCTCTAAAACTCCACTCCACTAAGCACCTCCTCAAACTTGTTAACATTCACTGCATACTCAGCTGGCTGTGCCAATGTGAAACCCTGGCGATCGGCGATGTCAATTTTGAAAAGGCCCTATATCGAAATTTCGATCGTTTTAAAAACGGTAAAAGGCGAAGAGCTGGTGGAGGAGAGAGAGTAGCTTAATCATGCGTCTGTAGCTAGTCATTAAGATTGAACGGGAGAGCTGGTGTGGTGTGCAGTTGTGATGTGATCGAGAGAAAGCAGCAGCAGCAGCTGTGAAGGGAAAAGAGCAATCATCCAAAATGGCTCGCCGGGCGGAGCGGAGCAGAGCATTTGGAGAGGACGACGGTTCTGTGTCGGAATTGCTGCAAGTTTTGTAAGCTCAGTCTGCCGGGGTTGAGGGAGAGGACTCGTGGCACGCAGTCCCATGGCCTGGCTTGACTTACCATAGCTTTTTTCCATGTCTTTCTTTGACCTTGTACAATGGGTGATACTGTAGGTTGATAGCAGATTCGGCATGAAACTATTCCCAACAAAAGTGTCCAATGTCAAACAATTAAAAAAATTGAAATGTCAAATATTATAAAAGTCATTAAGCTTACTAACAATAGAAGGTCAAGGTTGATTCCAAGAGGGCTCAATCTACTACAAGTTTTATACCAAGGGCTAATTTTAGAAGGTGGAGAATGTTTAGAAAAAGGCTTAACTTTACTAATAAAATTGGTAAAATGTCAATTATAACAACTCTTTTTGAAAGTGCTTAATCTTGTTTAATTATGAAATCATATGCCTAATTGGGTTTTTCTCAAAAAATAATTGATTCAGCAGAAACCTGCCAAATCTACTCCCAACCTATAGTATTAGGTGCACTATAATGTAATTTGTAGCCCTAATTTTTTTGGGTGAGAAGAAGGATGAATGGAACAGGCTTTGTTAGCCATGTTGAGATTAGGGCATTTTTTTTTGCCAAAATGGAGCTAGTTGATAACAATTGTGAAAGATTTAGGCCAATGTGGGTTGGTCCCTCCATTTATTAAGTAATCAATATACGGGCACACGTTTTACGGCAGTTGGAAGTGCCAGGGTAATGTAACATTCAATTATAACTTATCTCATAATTGGTTTAGAATTTAATTTTTGATACACTATCATTCTGGTCTTTTTTTTAAACCAAAAATTATGATTACCTTCATCATATTACTACTCTTTAATATTTTTGCTAGCGCGGTTGGCCATTTGTTGGGTTTTAACACATGGTTGGAGGTGCTTGGTGTTCTACATCTTGGGTGTCCTTTGTTGCTTCAACTTACACCAAAAATTTGTAAAAGGTTTTGGAAAAGGGTGCAGAGTTAGTGGAAGAAATCCTCCCACTTAGTAGCATAGATAGATATAAATAGATAGATAGAATGTGAACAACAAAGAGGTGGCGATTCCAAAAAAATGCCTTGGTTCAGAGTTCTTTGACCTTCCTCGCCTATTATATTCTCCAATTGGCATTTTTTTCCTTGATGACATTTGGTGCACAAAATATCTTGATTTTTCCCTAAGCTAAATAGTGCATTCAAGTCATATTAACAATTGGATTGCCGTACCTTGAAAAAGTTACCACATTACTCATTGCCTTATCCCTTGGAAGGGGCATGCAACACTCTAAACACTAGGATTTCACTATGATTACAGCCATGATGCCACTAGTTATACTACAAGGATACGGGTATAAAAATGACAAAAATGTGATAGTCTGATGTCCAATGTGATAGTAATGTCCATTGTCACCCAATACTTTGTGCTTACTGGTCCTCGTTAGAATATTTTTAAAAGTGCTTCCAATGACAACGTATTTTTTGTGCCACGTCAACTGACAAGGCATTCAAGCGCGGTTTCACTTTTTACAGTGGCTGAAAACTTACATGGTTGTCAACATCTCACATGGTTGTCAACATCTATCTGTCTCCAAATATTTTGAAAACTTTTTGGACTCCACACAATCAAAATAGTTCTGAGGGGTCCATGGATGAGCTAATTATGACTCTGTTTTTAATAGTACATTGAAATTTCCTTTACACAATAACAAATCACGTTAGTCCAGACTTCATCATAGGGCAAAAAGCAATCACATTGAAAAGGGACCAATGAAAAATTCATAACAAAATTTCATTTGTTCCAAATCAGTACACGCTCTTGGACTGGGCATGCATGGATGAAGGACTGCGTCTGGTTTTCATCATCTACACTGTCTCTGTTCGTCAATTTTCCACATTTTTGTTAGTATTCCTAAGACAAACATTGTAAGCTCTATGTTTATTACAGTATGGTGATTTTAGAATTTACTACTTCAGCGATCCATTGCAAGTTTGAAAATAGAATTGACTGAATTTTGACCTCACTCTCAATATCCAGGTCAGAACAACAAAGTCATATCACCTAATTCAAAGCAATAATTGTTTCATTTCTTCAGAGAATTGCAACAACTACTTTTGCTGCAGTGCGTGAAGGCATGACAATTTCTCATGATCAATAGCTGTCCCTATAATAGAATGGCGTCATGCACTGCAATCCTAAAACTTTTTTAAACAATACAAAATAAAGGAAAACTAATATCATTGGCTTTTGGACTTATATAATTATAAGGTAGGATTTCAAAACAGCATTTGATATATCCTTAAAATCCCACCGCTTACTTGTCCAAAACCATTTCTACATTTCAAACATACTCTTCACTCTGAATGCCAAAGCATATCTTGTCTTCTCAAATTAGACACCATTTTCTCCACCCGCATTAATCACTATCACTTGTGTCCTTGTTATTCTTGCAAAAGTCACAAACAACTTTTTTTAACAATCTCTGTAATATATTTCATAACATCACAATAGCAAATGAGACTCTTGGTATTCAGTACAAGATATATGTCTTTCACTTACAAGAGTGTACATTTTCTTTTAAACCGTGCACGTTTAATGCATGGTAAAACGTACTGCTCTTAATGATGTCACTCAATTAATGCATCCTTCATTGAGTTCTTTTTAACTACCCAAAACAGACTAAAGTACTACACCTACTTTCAACAACTCAAACATGAATGCAAGAATTCCGTGCCCATGACACTGCAGACTTCATACATTTTGGTTAAAATTGAAAAGCAGTCATCAACCTTACCTTTCATTCTCATCTTCTTCATGCTTGCTTGAATCACTTGCAATGGAAAAAGTGAATTCACTGTCTTCAGTACCGCCTGATTCTCCATCTCCTTCTTCAAATGCTGGAGTGCTAAATCCATGTCGATAGTCTGAATTCTCCCATGCATCATGATTGTTTGTTCTTTCTTCTGTTTGTCTTTGCCTTTGTTGCCTTAAACGTGATCCTGACCTTTCTATACAATAATGCTATCCCTGCAGTTTTTTGTTATCAGCACCAACACATTCACGCACATTGACTTTTGGACGTTGACCCCCATGACATGGATAGTTGCCTCCCCAATTGATTGAGCGCTACTGAGTTCACTTGCCACCCTGCCACTACCGTTTATCCGACCTCTACCCATACTTTGTCTTTTGCTACTCGTTACTCTCCCATCTAAACCTGATGATCTGTAATGCCTAGGAACAAGTTGCTTTCTTAGCCTGACATTTTGCCCTGTTGATAATGCAGGCACAGGTTCTTCATTCACATGTATTTTGGGCATTATCCCTAGAAATTGATAATCTTCTCCCATTCCCAACATCTCCATCTCTTTGTCATCTTCCTCTCTAGGTAGTACTCTCCTCCCGCGCACCTCTTTCTGTAAAACCACTCTCCATCTAGGTGCACCTATTGCATCTGCATAATAAACTTGTTTACAATGTCTTGGGAATGCAAAGCTATCTCGAGATACTGAAAGTGGCCGCATATTGTACTTTGCTATTGCGAATCCCCACTTATCTTTCCTGATAGTTGCACATTCACCACAGTAGTTTGCCCTCACAAAAAAAGCCAACACCACAAGGCAGTGACGTCGATAATGTAACTCTAAAATCTCCTTGACATGCCCCACATACTCCACATTAGCCTGCACTAGATTAGTATCCCCTGCTCAAGATCAACATAGCTGTTGAAAAGTAGCCGCTACATCACTATCCAAAGTTATCCTCGATCGCTCTGCTGTGAGAGTACAAAAATGGTTGCCAAAAGCAAACATTGACTTGTATGCAGTAGCAGCGGGCAATGTACCCCAAGCAATGTCCATGACTTCACTATCTACATACACACTTGACTGCTGTTGTTGCCTTGCTTCATGCAGTATCCACTTCAAAAACGGTGGTATTTGGTGTAGTTCTTCAGGATAGGAGAAACGACCTCTCCTTCCCCCTCTTCCATTAATGCTTTTGTAATTGGATCTTTGTACATCATGGTCAGGTACTGTGTCATCATACCTCTTGCAATAAAATCAATGACATGTCATGGTTGCTTTATATTACACCTCACCATGAAGCTGCCATTGAATCAGAATTTCCCAGCAATAATTTTGAAAATGCCTAATAGTTTCTGTATTATGAATGCACGTTCACTTTGTCGGTACATGGTTCATGGTGCTAGTAAACCACATCGACCATTCCACATCCTGCGTTATTTTAAAACAAATTTATGAAGTCAGCTCCACACTAGTCCTTCACGCTCTCATCCAATTTTATTTAGGTTGATTTTCAAATATTTCCTGCAAGCACAACTTATTGTCTTATGGGTATAAAATTTGTGGATATGAAAATGAGAAATTAAAATTTAACAAATTCATTACTATCCATCCAAAGTTCAATTCATCTACATCTTAGTAACCTACACCATGGTATCATATACAACGAACCATCTTTTCAAAATGACAATCTATCCAAACATGAACCCAACGTATGAAGGCCAACATGTTCACTTCCTCCAAAATTTTCAAAAATTAAGTTTTATACTAATGAACTCTGCATTTCCTTTCATTTCATATGTAAACCTACAACTCATCATAGCACATGGTGCAAGTCTTTCTATGCATCATTCTAGGCTATGCGCTTCAATACTAACAATTTCCTAGTACATGGAGCACAACCTTCCTATAAACATCCATCACAAACCAGAAACAACTGAATTATATCCTCTAAAGTGTGATAGCACTCATTGAAACTGTCAAATACTGAGTCAATAGTTCACTTCATTATTATGGGTACGACATATACCTACTTTTTTTATGAAACGTAAGGACATGCATATGTGTATCACGGCTTTTGAACTACTGTAACACACATCGGGGTTACATTAAAGATTTGTACCATCTTCAAGCTAAATTTGAGAATTACAATTTCAAATTTAGTCTAACAGACTTCCATTCAGTACAAAACCATAGCAGACGACTGTAAGTGAACAATATCCATCAACAATTCTCAGCTAAGGGTGCTAATTTGACTTTTACTTTTGTTTCCAAATAAAGATGAGCTTTTTTAGTAAGTGATATTCAATTTGAACTTTTCCATGATTCTATACAAAATTGGGGTCACCATTTCAAAATCAACATTCCAAATTACAAAATCAGCATTCCAAATTACAAAATCATCTTTCCATGGTAAATATATGGCACTCATCTCCTAGGATTTGGTACAATAGCTGCAATGGTGTGCTATACATATATATTCACCAAATACAGACGTCAACATAACATTTGTAAACAGGCACAGTCAGTGCCACATTGACTTAGTAGGTGCAAATATAAAAAAAACAAGCAAAAGTACATTTTCAAAATAAAAACTATCATCCATGGAACGTTTGTGTTTTAGCATAATTGGTGCAAACAATATAGTACACTCTATATTGTTGGTTTCTAGAATGGATCCACACATCCCCTACATTACAGATCAACAAAGAAGTTTGAAAAAATTTCTAAGCAGTTTTTTTGAGCTATTCAGAATCCCAAACTCAAAATTCCTGTTGGTAGAGAATGTAAGTTACACAGAGACAAATATAGTATGTGCCACGGTTGTATCATGGTCACTATCGATTGGTTATCTATTTCTGTTACCCATACATGGATATTTGGCAATGCCCATATGCAATGACAACTCTCTCATTTATATAATAATAGACTAGATTTTTTTTTACGTTCATTCATAAATCAGCTTAGAATCATTTTAGTAGCAACTCTATCTGAATACAATTTGTTGCGGGTACTTTCTGCAATGTATATGTATTATTACAATTATATTTTCATATATATGTTTCATTGAATAATATTCTTTGCTATACATGTAGGCTTCTTAACTTCCATGCTGAGTCATGTCATAATTATTCTTGACGTCTTCTTAGGCATATGTCATATAGTAAATGCACAGTCAATGCTCCTAAAGCGCACTTCCTTACTACATGTAATATCTTCTCTCCTTTAAGGTAGGAGCACCCAGAAGCGTCAATCTAAGGATTTTGAACATTACAAGTATTAATAAACAGCTAGCAAATTCTACGATCCTGTTAGGAACAAAATCATAATGAGTTTGCAATTTTGAATGTATTATTTGGATACCGTGAGAATAAGTTGTGAATTTCTAAAGAGCAAACTATTGTTGTACCCATAACCACTTATAAGACTTCATGTTCACACATTGTACATCCTTGTCATTACATGTATTTACTTCCAAAGATTTTCCAAGATTTTAGAGCTGATGGTTACGGGGATAGCATTGCTTATGGGCGCTCCTACCTTATAGGGATATTACAGTGCCTTCAAACGTTACAACAAGGGAATTGATATGTGCACACTGGGGGGTTGACATATGCACACTGCCTAGGAGGTAATTATAGGTTTGTACCATCAAAATATTGAACTTCACATATTTGAATATAGATATGGACTATAGACCATGATTTATTCTAGAAACACCAATACAATTGCAATTGAACAACACCCAATGAAAAAGCTTAGCTAGGGAGGAAAGTGTTATTTTTACTTCTGTTTTTAAAATAAGAAAAGCTTCATCATTAGGTATTGTTCAATTGTAACCTTTTATGTGGTTCTAACTAGAGACATGGTCTCTGAGTGCAAATTTGAATAAAAATTTCTCATATTCAAGTTCTCCAAGATAGAAATCTATAATTTACACCCGAGGGATCTGGAAATATCAACCCCCCAATGTGCACATATCAATTCCTTAAAACAATATCAATTACTTCCTTTATACTTCATGTTTTTTAACAATGTTAATAAATTAAGTTCATTTACTTGTCACACTAAAGAACATACAAGAATGACTCAAGACATGTTATCAGAGAGGCACGGTATAAAATATACACACTACTCTTTGCATCACATGTTCCCCATTTCAACTATTACTACAATGTCATAAACATATGAATGCTTTAGAACATAGTATTACCACTCTCCATCTTCTAATGGGGTTCAAATTCATCAATTTCATTAAATTTCTCATATACCCAATCTACATAAAAAAAACTTTATGCATTTCTAATGCAGGGTTTACAAACAAATCCCATGCTTCGTACTTTTTTATCTTTACTCATTGTAGAATTTTAAGGCAATTCACAGTAATGTTTTTAATGACTTCCTCAAGAACTTAAATCTATGCTCAAATACCATAAAAAATCAAAAGAGTTCACTTTAAATAACCAAAATAGTATCACACATGCAATACTGACTACACCAAAACTTGTTAACTTAAATTGTTTTTCCATATTACTCACTATCAATTTTTTTCTAATATAAGACCCTAATGTAAGCTTAATTTGCATTATGTCTATTTGACAAGACTGCTACCGGTTTTGATTAGCCATACAATCTAATGGTTTACTTCTATCACATCATGGTAAACATTCTAAGCATTGAACCAATCACAGAAATCTCCTTATATCTGTGAATGACTGCACTCCATTTATATCTATGACAACGTCCTATAAGACTATCAAGTCTTCTGGATATATGTGTAAAAGTGACGTGAAGAAGTAATTAATGAAGTGAGGACATGAACTATTAACTTTCATTCTTACAAAATTGTCTTTTGCACTCTGCATTTGTCATTTTCAACACTTCTTCCTTATTCATTACACACCATTCCTTCTATGACATCACAAAACAACCACTCTCATAAGTGCATATTCTTCCATGTGTAGTATTCCCCCTTCCCTATTGACCTAATTGTTACATTCAATTCCAATTACATACCTATCAAAATTAAAATTAAAATGTACTTACATTGATTACCTAACGGAAGCTGTGGTTGGAAAAACTGGATATTACAAAATTAATTTATAAATCCCATAATGATTTCAAAAACTTGCCCTACTCATACATCCTAGAACACTATATTCTCATAAACATAGAGCACTACTCTTATACTCAGAATCAACTATTATACAAACAAGTCATATTTAGGAAAAAAACATACAAATCAATCATCAGAAATAGGGCTGAAGAGCACCTGCGATAGGACTCCATATGTATTGTATTCCCAATACAAAGTTGTGTATGAGTTTCATAAAAGATGGAGACATTGGTTGATTGCGCTTCCTTCCTTCCAATACCTCGTCTTTCATTATTGGCTCTTCATCATTGTCCCATGCCCTTTTTGTAGTGGGTGTGTACTCAGTTAGATATTCTATTAAGAACCCAATGGACTCATCCCAGATATATCCCTTTGCCAAGCTCCCCTCTGGTTTAGACTTATTCTTCACATACCCTTTTAAAGTTTTCATGTATCTCTCAAATGGGTACATCCACCTAATATGGACAAGCCTACATAGAAATAACTCTTCTATCAAGTGTAGTGGTAGGTGAAGCATAATCACAAACACCAATGGTGGTAGTTCTTTTTCCAAAGAACTTACTGTTTCAGCCATATCTTCATGCATTTGCTGCTTTTGGCTCACATCTACAACTTTTGAACAAATTTTCTTAAACATCCTACAAATTCGCATCACTGCGCCAACGACTGAAGCATTACCAATTTCCCTTAAACAAAGAGGTAGAATTTGTTGCATGAGGATGTGGTAATCATGGGTTTTCATGCCTTTCAAATTTCCCATCCACTATCCTATTGCTGAAGGGTGACACATAATTTGATGGAAATTTTAATTTCCTCAAAGTTGATAGGAAAGTGTCTTGATGTGCCTTTGTCAAAACATAGGGGGCATTTGGCATAAAGAAAGTCTCACCATCTACTTGTGCTTGTAAACGCAAATGGGGTCATACACCCCGTGCTCACAAATCTTCCCAAGACTTGACGCCATCTAATTCTCCAAAAAAAATTCTCAACAGATTATCACACACATTTTTTCAATGTGCATGACATCCAATGTATGTCTGATGGGAAGTTCTTGCATTTGAAACAAACCAATAAAATGTTAGTTATAGTGGACAGAAGTTTAGTACTAGTCACAAAAACATAAGACCTAGTATAATATCAAGAGTACCCACGTTTGTGTCCATGACATCATGATTCATGCCCATGGCTCTACACCACCTGCCATTTAGCTTAATGTTGAGCCAATACCTTTGTATCAAATCAGGGTTCTTTACTAATTCTAACATACTACCAATGAACACCATGTAATTATACAAGCCAGGCTAGGAATTTCCATTAACAAACTATGAAGGAAAAGGATTTCACTAATAAACCAAAGAAGATAGAGAAAATGAGTAGAAGGAATTAATTGTTATTATCTATACAAAACTAATATTAGTTATTATATCTTAAACTACATCTACCTTACGTTTGGAAATAAATTGTATGGTGGTAAAATGTACTTATATTAGGAAGTACCTTTTTGATGATTGAAATGACGGTGTGACATATACAGCTGCTTTTTTGAAATTTCATGGACTTCTGTGCTTGATATAATGACATTTGGAATTCATAAGGGCAAAGCAATTCACAAATAACCAACTAGTGGACTGTTTCTCCAATAAATAATGATTAAATCAAATGTACAAAAACATGTTCTATCCGGGTGTAACTGGGGAAGTCATTGTTTTAAATTCTTAAGGAAAATTTCAACATACTACCGACAATTATATTGCAACATTCTATGAGTACATATCTATTGACACATTAACCCAATAAGCTAAAAACTTGAAATATGCATTGCCAAGTACTCCACAATTGTACACATAAATTGACACTTGACAGGCGGGAATTCACTCTGATTTATAGTGACATGCATTCCACTAGTACTTGAAAACATGACTATAGTATCATTTACTGACATTTCTTGGCAGTTGAATTCTAAATAAACCGCGGCATCAGTGAAATCCAAGTGTCAATGTCAATTACATGTATGCCGTAAATACAGTGAATGCAATGATCCGGATCAATTCTTTTCCACATAGACGCAACTACTGCACTATTGATAATAGGTTGGAAAATGTTCTTTGCTTAAAAAATAAGGTTTAGTTGTTCATTTTAGAGGTCAATACATAAGGCATACTATTACAAAACTAATCTCCCCTATTGTAATTATACCAGTCATTCTAGCTATTTAGCATACAAAATCATAATGTAATTAACTATGCGTACCTTAGTGATCCTTTTCTTCCCATTTCACAATATTTAAATGTGAGTGCAATAGGGGTCAACATGGAGAACAACATACGGCATGACAAATTCTAAGAAATACTAAATTCATGATTTGTGAATATTGAAATACAAATACCTGTATGGTATGATTTTCTTTGAAATAAACTTACTACAGAGGACCTTACTTTCTATTGATCCTCTTCTTCAGATAGCAATAGCCAAACTTATTTTAATAGTACTTTATTTTTTCCTCATGCCCTTGACATTCACTTTTTGGTATTTGATCAATGAATAGCCTTGTAAAACTAATATGTATGGTACATGTATTGTTCATTACAAACAAATAGAACATTTTTCTTTTCCTTATATCCGTATTACCAAAATATAGATCTTTCTTTGAGCATGCACTAAACAAACACTCTTATGCCAAGTCTTGACATGAACACATCTACACAAGTTTTAGTCAGATAAACCTAGAAATCATTCTTCTTCTCTGATTTTTCCTTGAAAAGAAAAGAAAAGAAAAACTGACAGGGCAAGCTATATTTCTTACGTAACTGAATTTCACAAATATTCCATTCACGTCACTGACTGGGCAACATAAATGTAAAACAAACAATTATAACAAATCCACCTTAGTATCCTTTATGGATACTACACTGTGAAGGCCTCATCATTTATTAACAAAAAATACCGTCTTCAGTGTTAAAAACTTTAGGAAAGTGGAAGCATTACCTCAAAATGAACATAAGTCAATTCACTTTAGTTTCAATTACATATGTTGTGTAGTCCCCATGACCATATATTTGTATCCTTACATTTTAATAGGCACATACAGAACATCGTATGGTACTTTTTGTTTTTACCATTTCCAATGTACTTGTGCGTGACCATATGCAACAAATAACATTGCTCAATTCAATTCTAGATTCTGAGTCTCAACATTTTTGATGTTCAATTACACTATCATATTGAAATGTTCCCTTCTACTATTTCACACAACAGTACATACTAACTTCTGCTACTCTGTTATACTTCCTTTTATCCAATAATCAAGTCATCATCTTCATATGGAAATAAACAGCATTTGTTTATTAAGATTAAAGACTAACAGAATTATAAAAACATTTTAATCTTCAACGTGAAAATGTAGATTGATGTCAAGTTAATTTAATAAAAATTCTTTACTGACTTACGAGATACATGATGTTCACCAATGTGCACTTGCCTTTATATTCCTTCAACCATTTAAACAAGCATGTGGAATATTGGTATGCTAACACTGTAAGAACAGTCAGTTCTGATGATGTCATTCACAAACATGTAAGGTAGCTTACCGACCAATATGGCAATTCATAAAGTCGGCTAACTCTCTTCACTCCCGTTATTTTCATTGGGTCACTATCTGAATGTGGCCTCCCTCCTTCCTGCAAATAAGCTTCCCTCCTAGCACCATGTCAAGTAATGGTACTACCAAATTGACAAGTAGGTGCTTCTCTTAACTCCTCCTCTCCATTAAACGCTGGCCTTGCAAACCTCTAAGGATGGTTACACTTTAACCACCGTCAATTTTGCAAGCAAACTATTTTGTTTGCTTCTTTTGAGTGCTCAGCCAATGTTTGATCACCACAAACAGGGCAACCTGCATAACCCTTACCAGCTTGGCCTAAAATTAGGGTATATGCAAGGAAGTCATTGACTGTCCTCAATAACATACCCCTCAAAGTAAAATTCCTATTCTTTATCTCAGGCTCAAACATGTCTATGGCTCTCACTCCCACCCATAACTTCTTCTAATCATGCAGAAGTGGTTGCAAATAAATGTTGATAGTGTCGTCAAAAGGTGACTTTGACCCAAGTATTAGCATAGTGAGTGCCATGAAGAACTTCTTAGTCACTAAATAAGGAGGTAGGTTGTAAAAGACGGTAAGCAATGGCCAAATGGAATGTCTAGAGGATTGTATACTATGGGGGTTTACCCCATCCAACAACATACTTATTCTTACATTTCAAGGATCTCTACTGAAGCCCGGATATTATTCTTCGACAAAATGCCATTGTTTGCCGTCCACTACAGACCGCATCTCCCCATCCTCATATTGGTTGTCCGCATGCCACTTCATATGCCTCGCAATCTACGGGCAACAAAACATACGTCAAAGCCTCTTGATAATGGAAAAATAGCGTAAAATCCTACAGGGAACAGAAGAAGAACCGTCCACATACCTAGATTTGTTGCAGAATGGGCACTGTACTAGGTTCAAATTCTCCTTCCAATACAATATCTTTCCACATGGACAACTATGTATGGTTTCATGAGAGAGGCCAAGCTTTGTTAGCATGGTTTTTAGGTCATAAGAGTTCTTAGGGCAAGTGTTCAGATCAAGAAGAGCATTGTCTTTGAGAAAGGTTAAAAGCTCATCTAGAAAATGATGGCTTGTAGAGAATAGGGTGCACAGCAACATTAGTACTACACTGAATTGTAGGCTACTAATGGAAGAGCCATTATATAGCGGTCAATTAGACTCCTGAAAGATGTAGTCCAACAAGTCAGTCTAGTCTGGTTCATCTTTTGTAGAGGAAAGCTCTTCAAATTCAAGAATGGAGTCTTGCTCTTCCCTTTCATTGTTGTGAATCTTGTCTACACAAGAGAAGAAATTGTGAGCTATGGCTTCATAATTGATTGCTGTGTTTGGCTCATTATCTTCCAAAACTTCATGAAGTTCAAGATCGTGAAATAATTCTTCAAGTCCTAGTGTATCCTCTTCCACTGATGGCTGCCCCATGTTATCACCGTTTCTCTCTAGGGGTGTCTATAGTCAGTTTTCATTGGTCAATATTGAGAAACGTTGTGTGACATGGAAATAGGTAAACCCTAAATATTCATCAATGTTGAGCACTGATTTGTGGAATGAAGAAAAACATCTAGTTTTCAAAGATTGACCTAATTCCAAGCATGTTGAATATCACATGCTCATTACTTAATTTATGAATGTACTCTTGCCAAAATTTCTTAGATATTGTGAATGTGTCAAATGAAATTATGACTGACGGGGCCTTCTCATTTGAAGGAGGTTCCACATAGAACTTCTACTTATGCTGCTTCTTTAAAAAAAAAACAAGTGAAGTAGAGTCACCCTCAAGAATTTTTACTACTTTTTGGTACGGTTAATGTTTACCATTTCTTAATCCGTAAACATTCTCTCTAAAATCAGCTGCCAATGCATAGTTTATTACATTCTCAACTGACTTCACAATATCATGAATATCAGAAGAACCAACAAGGAAATGACTATTGAACAAACAAAGGTGAAAGTGGATCTGCAATGTTACAAATAAATGCCAGGTGCCTTAAGAATTTCCTTAATAAAAGTTTTCAAAGATTCATTTAAAATTTGTTTGAAGTTCTAGTATGCATAAAGAATGTGGTATATTACCTGTAATTGTAGTATTTCAAATGTATGATAAGATTGTGAAATTGTAGTTTTTCTCTATGGACTTCCATTCATGAATTAGATTGCAACACCTTAATGCCAACATATACGTCTAACATGTCTTATATGTACGTAATGGAAAAAATGCATGTTGTTGTACCAAGAGAGGGTTTATTAAATGAGCGTCTCGCCCGTTCCGTCTGTGGTGACGGTCTATTGTTTCCGTAGTCTATATCTTGAAGCCATGACATTTCTCACACCCACATGCGTAGCAAGTAATGCCCAACCTAGCTGCAATTGCCTTCTCAATATGATAAGCCTGACCTAGTTGGTAAGCCCTTGTACTCATCCTTGATCTGGATTGTGCACTAAAGAATATAGATTGCTGTAGAGAGTATAATTGTGTTACACCCTGCAGTGACGGGGTCAATTGTTTTGTAAGCGTAATGGACACAATTGAAGAGGGCAACTTGTTATTGACCTAGTAGATTTTAGGATTCCTCAACTAAAATGATTCACTAATATAAAACCCCATGGGATACATTTTTGAGGGTTATTGATAAAATGTATGGAGCTTTAGCAATTGATATGTCTTTGATGAATTAGTCTTGTAAAGTTTGTTTTGCAAAATTGAAGCCGCATACCAAATATAGAGTAGCACATTGATTGAAATTGCTTACTGATTATTGAAGCAAATTTACACCAGCATTGTGATGTACTGGGTCGTTGATTTGTTTGCTTGTTGTAGTCATTGTCAAATAATGCAACGCAAACTTGCAGGTTGATTTTTTTGAAGCTATATCCAATTGTGAGGTTGAGAACTCAGTCAGCAATAGCAAACCTGCACAATGAGAATAAGAAATTTTCTTCAATCCGAGTTCCAATTCAGTTTGACAGCATCAACAATAATATGCATGAAGAAGTTGCGGCCTTACAATCACAGAGATCTACTGGAGTGCGCTTGTAATTCCTACCACAAACTTGCCATTGCAAAATAGGTATATCAAATTTTTAGAAAGAGAAATATCTTCTTCTTCAACTCGCAATTGCCGTGAATTGTTCAACCTAGTACGCCATAGATCAATGATGCGTAGTAGCAAATGTATGTGACAAATCCAAGAAAAGAAAACAAATGGGTTTGGGAAATTCTCTCAAACCCTCTGCATGTGCATGCAGCAGGGAAGTTGGTCTTTGAAATGAACAAGATTGTACTCATTTTGTTCAATAAACATATCACTAAGATGCCAATACATCAAACCGGGATAACCTTAAAATAGCGTAGTATCCATGATCATGCCATGATTACTTGAAATTGAATGTCACTTTTGATTTTATCACACTATTCTAGAGTGTCTAATCATGTCGGCCATAAGATCTATATTGGCTAATTTGAAATTGGCTTCTCAAATCATTCTTCTTCCCTGTCAAGTTGGGCAAGGGTTTGCATTGAGGAACAGTGAAGGTGGCGTCAGATTGCCATTAGAAACCTGAAACTCTATGCAAAGAAGGGTTCTCTGTTTTTTTATTGTAAGTGAAGTCCGAGTTGCTAAGGTTAAGTTTGATTGTCATTGTGAGAGTACTAAGGACAAACATTATCTCCGCAAGGTCATTTGCAGGAAGGAAGAAATAGATGTTTCGCAAGGATGATGAGTTTGAGCTTTGGTGGAGACAAACGCAGTTTTTATTGACGATCTTTAAACCAGGTGAACAATTTGTTATTTTCACGGTAGTTTGGGTTTGCTTGAAATGCCAATTACTTTTGCAAACTTAGAAAGTAGGGCTTCTGAGAGTAATATTAGTCTAGTTCTTTACTGTGGACATGTAGGATTTCATTTAAAGCTGGGGACCACACGGTTGTTGACCTTTCTGTGATCTTTTTAGAAATGATAGGCTTTTTGTAAATAGAACTTGCTAACATGGATATGAAATTGTATAGGTCCATACCCATTGTATTCCTTATTATTGGAGGATGATGATGATAGCCCAGTGTAGCGCAATCCAGGATGAGAGAGTGCTGCTGGTGGATGTTTTCTGCTGAAAAAAACAAATTATGGCATTGTCATTGGTGTTGTCATTAAGATGCATGGCTATCATGGTGAAACTTTGTTCCGTGATATGCTCTCCTTTCTTTTCCAATTCCCTTGCTTTTTGTTGTAGGCAATACACAACGACGTCTTGGGTGTCATTTTGGCATTGTCGTCTTTTCATGTGGAGGACGGCATTTTGTGGCTTTAGCATTTCATATCATAAGTGAACATGACGTAAGAGTTCGTCTATCTATTGTTAGAAACAAAGAATTTGCTGTTCCATTGCAACCAGTAATTGTGGAAGTTGGATAATTAAGAGAGGCAATTACCGGATAAAGAAAGGTAGAGCGGGAGTAAACTTTGATTGAAGCATCATATAGTATTGGACATTTTGGCGTTAGGATGTTGTAATATGTCATTTGTGTGAGAAGCCTCAGACCAAAGTGGTTACTAGATTAACATCAGTGAACTCAAACTTCAAGTGAAGTAGAGAAAACAAAATATTGGTTGGATTGATAGCAAGATTTTTCAAATTAAGAACCTGAATGAAGTTGATGAATCCTAAGGTGCCTTACTAACTAGTATAGAATGTGAGAATTTTTATGAGGAGAATGACATCCTACAATAATTGAAATGCACCATATAATTTTTAAGAGTATTATCTTCTAAGTAATGAAAAATGTATGGAACTTTGTTGAGGTTTTGAGGACCGTTATGGCTTATTAAAGCAATAATTCTTCAAGTATGGGTCATGTTGTAAGGTAGTTACCCTTATGATAGAGCTTTGTCATAATAGAAAATACTCATGTTCAACTTGTAACAAGGGGTAGTGAGCACAAACGTCATTTGCACCTAGATCATTGCGCGCAGCACTAAGTTTATTATAGTGGAAGTCATGACTAGCGAGTGAGTTTCTCATTCATTAATTGGCACAAAAATGACATTTGGGAAGACAATTGACATAGCAAGTGTGACCCTTCATACAAGAATTTCATGAACAGTCATCCACATGTCATGACAAGTCACCCACATGTCATGACAAGTCACCTACATGTCATGACAACTCTATTCTACAAACAATAATAGATGGTTACGAAGAATATATATGACAACTTTGAAAACTGACCAAGTAATTATATGTGATTGGTTTGTAATTATGCTAGTTTAAAATCCCAAAGATAGCAATATTATTGTGACCTAAGAACCAGTATTGCGTGGAAATGAACATTTGACATCAATGTAGTCTATAACATTAACTGTAATTGGAAGTACTTTTTGTGTTTAGTTAGTGCACTTTTAATTCTCATTGATGTTCAAGATTTGTAGGTTATGAAGATATTGCAGGATTCCACATATGTGAAGAGCAAAACAAAGTTGTTGTAACCATGTGTAGAATTACTGAGTTAATTGTAGGTGAAGTAGTCTTTTATTCTCTTAGTATGATTGTAAATGAAGAAGTATGTAGATGCAATTATAATCTATAGAGGGGCTTTTTTGAGGTTAGTGTCTGAATGCCTTTTTACTGCAAACATGCATGCTAAAGTAATGAGGGGAACTTGGTTTATTAAGTTCGGGGGAAGTGGACATATTGGTACTTTGAGATTTTGTTTTTTCTACAGAGTATTCATTGAGCTCTATGTAGGAAACATGAAGTAAAGAAGTCCCAGATTGACACCTCTTCCCTATGTAGTATGTAATAAATAATCACTTTGTTAAAAAATTCATGAAATACAGCTTAACTAGTAAGATCATATTATGATGATTTTCACATGTTGTGATTAAGAACTAATACGTGAAGTAATTGCTTGTTCAGGCGGTATGGCTCAGTTGTAGAGGGGCATCATGTTGTCATTAAATTATTATGTAGTCTTGAATTACTGTGAATGAAATGCATGTAATTGAGAATAAGGGTCCACATTGTTGGTATTGGGAAGGTGTTATTGACTTCAAAGTCACTAAAATTGTCATATGTCAGACATATGATATAAGTATGTGATCACTTATAGTGGCAACATAACAATAATGGAAGATTAGACATAAAATTAGATTAACATTATTGAGAGTGTTGCATTTGTAGTATTGTAGGAAGGGTTTACACTTTGACATAATGATTTACCAAAGTTGTATGAATAACTCCATTGTTGATGTACAATTCTCAAGGAAATAACTTGAAAATCTTTTTTGAATATTGCAAGGAATATACGTAATCAAGACTCTAATTATGACTTACAATAACGTGGTCCTCAATTTGAATGAAATGGGTAGATGATGCTGCACTAGATGAAATTCATCGTGGTATTTCACAAAAGGGGGAGTTCTCTTCCATGAAGAATAGGTGGACCAACGAAAGGAACTTAGAAAATGATCAATCAATGGCATGTTATTGAATTTGCAGCTATGTCACTAAGAAGTATTTTTTAGGATTTTCCACTGATAATGAGTTGTGGGCAAAATATGCAGGAGATGTGTGTAAGTGATAGTATTATGCAATTCAAATTTGAATGATCTAACAGGATCACATGAATGATTTGTTGAATTGAATTTGTAGACTTATCAGCTTTGCGACAAATTCAATTAGAATTAATGCTTCTACTTATAGTATTCTTTTTTCACTGGAAGATAGGTGAGCAACAATGCAAAACCTTAAGTGTCTGTATTGGAAATGAACTAAGACATTATGTTCCGTGAAGGTTAATTGCAACGTGTTGTATCAGTGTCCAACAAGATGTTTGTGAATTTGGAGAGAAGTCTTTCCCAAAACTTATTCTGGTGATATTGATTTTTGCATTATCTATAAGGATTATTTAATTACACTACAAGATATCTTTGAACATTTCTTAAAGATGTTAATCTGTTTGTATAAGGTATTGTATAGTGTATCCTCCAATCCCCTTCAAGTCAATTCAACTTTATGGAGAGCAAGATATCTAAAATTTTAGTAACCAATTTATTTTCAACAAGAGAGGCCATACTTTGTTATTGGTTCTAACTTCTAAGATTGACCAAGTCAAATGTAGGTAACACCCATTGTACTACACTATCAGTACTCATTCTTCATAGATTTGGAAGCTCTACCTTAACAACAATTGTGATAGAAGGTGTACTATCTTTGTCTTCATGTAGAAATTCCATACTGGCATTCAAATAAATTGATTGTAAGATGTACTGACAGGGTTGTTTACCTTCATGTTAAACCTAACATTGAAGAGTGGTGCAATACATTATGCTTTAGTAAAAGAGAAACAAAAGCGGCATGTCTAATGTTCACAATAACTTCATGAAGTACTCTAGAAAATGTTTAAATTTGACATGAAATGACTTATGTTTGTTGAATGCAGAATGCCTGTAGGTATCAATCTTGACAATGGACCACAGAGGTTTGGGTCTTGTAAAAGTCTTCGACCGTTCAACAAGGAGAGCAATTCATCCACGTTGAGGACAAGGTATGTTGGAAGAAGCAATGTAGGTAGCCCTTTGGTTTATCTAACCAACATACAAACCGGAGGCTTGACCTTAGAAGGTTGTGAAAGATGAGAAACAGGAAATCCTTTTCAACCATTTGGACTGCCATCTTTTGTTATTGGAACTAATGGTGGAAATAGTAATGCGAAGAGTTGTGGTTTGTCATCTCTGATAGGAACAACATCCATTGGAAGGACCCATGTACGTAACAATGGGAATACATGTTCTCCGTTACAGTCTGGTTACACTATTTGTTTGCGGCATGGAGAATTCTCTAACCAACAATACACCTCACGTCTAGATGGTGAGTTCTTTAGGAAAACCCCTTTATGACAGTGACATGTTTTTCATCACGTATTTGTTGGTGCTATTTATAAAAGCCTTTGAAAATTTTTGATTTGGCAAATTCCATTGGATTAGGATTTGATTTCAGTTTCATTTGATGTAGAAGTGTGTGATGTCAAGTAGGAACAAAAGGCTAGTCAAAGAAATGTGTTGTTACACTTGCATGCAGAATGTGGAATTCATCTGTTGTGCAAAAGATTAGAGATATAGTAATGAAGACAGTCATTGATATATCATGCCTAACATATGAAGTGAATCTAGTTGGAGTGAATGGTATAAGTAAGAAAACTTTTTTTTTATGTTAATTGTAATACCCTTAGAATGTGACAGTATCATTTGTGCCCAACCGGAGTCATCAAATCAAGATCAAAAGTTCATTAAGTGTGTATAGACCTACAATAGAGAGTTTTGGTACAATATGTATTGTTGTAGTTAGGCTTCCAATTTATATTTTCATGGATACAATGTGTTGTACATGAAGGCAAATTGCATTGTTCTTTGAGGTTGTTTAATCTGACTCCTCCTAAATGCTTGTATGAAGGAACTTGTGCTGGCACTTTGTGACCATCAAGAAATAACCAATCAGAAATGATGAAATCCATGAGGGAAAGGGAATGTTTTCTGAAATAATAATGTCCATGATTATCTTCATGTGGTAGGGCATATATACCGTATAGACACAGGCGATAAACTTCCAAACAATGGTAGTTCTCAACCGAGGTTGGGAATTCCACCTTTGTAGAGGTCCACACCAAGGAAGGTCACTAGAAAGGAATGGCCTCCTCAGGTTCATGGAGATTATCTAAGCGGCTTGTCAAGTCACAATGGCACACTAGTAGAAATTGAGAGAAAAACCAACAAAAACACAACAACTTTCTATTGTTCAAGTTAGTGAAATCTGAGAGGACACTACTTTCACTGATTTCTGTATCAATTGAAGCAGACGATTTTCATGCTTTGTTGGTTCAGACGCTAGAAATGCCTCAGACATTTATGACAGTGTGTACAAATAATATTGTCCAGGTTGCTCTCTTTGCCATGCAAACTGGTGCCACAACCCCATTATGTTCGTCCTTAAAAATCTAGAGCTAGAAATCCCAATTTCAAGTACAATAAAAAGTCTTTTCATAGAAAGATCTGGCACCATAACATTGAAAATGCCTAAAATTTTCCATTATTTAGGGGATGGTACATAATGATTTCTAAAGCATTTCACCTACTTCACAATTTTCCCTCTTGCCCCATAATACCTACTGTGCTCTTGACATTTGTGCCTAACTTTGTTCGTATACAAGAATACAAGAGCAGCCGCTTCTTACTATTTTGTGATGCAAATAATGCTGCCATTTCTTCAAGTCCAAGTACTCAAATGAGGTTTTAATTCCACCTGGATAACAAAAAAAATTCAACATTAATTAACCTCCTCATGCACGCTTAAATGATTGAATACACTACGTTATTCTTTCAAATGGGAAGAAGATTAAATCATTGGACTTTTGCATTCACTAGTTCACAATGATTTCTGGTGCATCCTTGTGAAATTATGTTGATTTAGTCTGCTTTGGCAATGAACAATGACATACTGCCCATAAGTTACCAAAAAGGTCACTCACTTAAAACAACATCTTCCTATAAATACTAAAGTCAATGTTTTGAAAATGTAGCTGAAACTATTTCCCCCACGTCATTGTACAACTCTTTTGGAAAAAGCGAAATTCCTTGCAGACATTATTGCACTATTACTATTGACGTTGACAATTGCACTGTCTACAGAATTATCAGTGCAAGCAATATAATACAGAACGGTACAAAGGAACAATAACAACCACAATTCATGGGTGCAAGGATACGGTTTCATGGTTCTTACACAAGTACTAAGATTCAAGGCCCTGACTAAGACGCTTTAGTATTCAGAGATACGTACTGCCAAATGTGGTGCATTTAACCTCATTTCTCCCAACAAATACTTGTACATCAATTTGCATATTACATTGGAGTCGGAAAGACTTCAACAATGTCCAATACAAGATGTGATTCCTCCCTCTCTGATGAATTGTACATAGTAGGCAAACAAAGACTAGGACATACAGCAAACTAAAATTGAGGTTCACATTGAACCTTCCACAGTGTATTTGCTGCCATCCTTAAGATAATCACCCATTACTTGTCAACACATCCAACCAACTAGCAAAGACGGTGTCATTTTCCACTCATGCATATAGTGTTGACAATATTAATACCTCATTGCACCACTCATGCCTTATGCATGAATACTTCTCCAAAATTCCCTTTGCCCAAACTGTCATTCTTGTCTGTTTCTACAAACACACAAAATGAGCACCATAAGAAAGAGCAGTCCCTAAAGTAGCAACATTTAAGCACCAAGCACTGCAAGAATTACAAGCACAAATAGATGGGCCCAACTATGAAAAGAAATCCCTCTCATTACCTCATACACCTTTGATCTCCCCAAATTCCACGTCCTCTCAAATCACAAGACGCAATTTGGTCCACTAAATACTTGCTTCTTGAGAAATCAAAAATGTCATAGACAGAAATATGGATGCATGAGATTATAATTTAGCAATACTGTGATAATCTGCAATTTCTATCACACCCACTTTGCTGCACAGAACTTTCATGTAAATCACACATGACCCTTTCAAATACATGACACGATGACTATTATCTACACCCACAATCAAATGACGTCTATTACCATTCCTCACTACCTAACGAGAAATTTGCATTTGGTACTCCTTCATCAGTCCCTTAAGCACTATCCATTCATTCTGAGTGTAACGGCCACTCCCTTGCAAAGCACGGTTTTGATAGTTGTACACATACTTCACTCCATGATTGAAGTTGCTTAATGTCCACCAAATCTTAACCCATAATAATTGGTTCACTCACAAAATTACCTTCCTGTGCACCACCAAAAGTACTGTCACCAACATCTTTCAAAATGAATGTCGACTGACAATTGAGCCAACGCAACAAACTATCCTACTAGTGTTTCCCCATCTACGTCAATTGAGTCGCATTGAAAATGCTACAAGTCATACAAAAATGCCATATAAGCATTAATAGCTTGGTTCACTCCTAAACCTAGCATCCAAAAAACACACATACACTAACTTCCCATTAGCACCTCCTTGTTTAGCAGTTGCAGTATAACTTTGTCTGTCCCCTACAAGATCCCATAGCAGTTAATAAGAACCACTGTTAACATGTCATCCCTGTTCCTAAGTGAGTAGAGACACCGTTTAGAAATCTACTCATCAATCAATAATCAGTGAGAGCAACAACATCTTCCAACCTCCTTTGCGGTTTTGCAACATAATCTAGCCATGTCTAGGATATTGTTACTGCCAACATCATTTACCTTTCTCATTACATTATTCCCTACAAGTGTTATGTTTTTTGGTAATGGATATTTCACAACGTTGATACCCTAAATTTCCAGAGACTCACCAATCTTCTTATACCGTACAGTAGCAATACATGTACATAACAATGACGGATAATAGTGACTACTTCTCATTAATTTCCACATTGCTAATTTAAATATGACATGATCACACATACCATTGCTTCTGAAGCTCATCTCCTTCCCCATACTCTCATGACATCATGTTCCAAAACTCAAAATCACCCTGACGAAAGAAAATACATTACCATCATTTTTTATAATGTTCTGTCAGCAACCAACCAATTCTTGCCCAGATCTCCAAAAGATACAAACAACAACAAGAAGCATCAAAATCCACATTCCATCAGTACATGACATTAAAGAATGCATGCACTTCTCATAAAATGACATATAAACATGATTAGCTTTCAATGCAATAGTGCCATCTTATCAAGTTTGGTAACTCTAATATACGCAAATGTCTATAATTGCACGATCATAACAACCACAAGTTCTCAGTGTTTGGACTGCCTCTCTTTCATCATACACGTCGTATTAGGCAGTACCTCATCTCGCAGAACTTCTCAACTAATACAACAGCACCCTTTGTAACCAAATCCTCAATGAGAACATCATCAGTACATTCCTTTTCAAATTTAATGGACTGCTACAAAAATAGCCTTCACTTTTGCATCACAATATCACATGCCACAATCCTCTGAACCAATATGTCACGTACACTTATCATTCTCAAGGAAACTACTATGTCTCTAGCAATTCTAGATATCGTGAACCAGCTTCTATAGAACTCATTGAGCAATGTCAATATTTACTTACCACGCAAATTTAAGCACTTCAGTTGAGATTGAGATTGCGCGTCAACATGAACTTAAAGCAACACACATCATGAGAGGCCCCTTCTCGCTTGCTCCTTCTTACTACCAACACTCCACCTCGTCATCTCATCATACCACATTGGCACTGCATCGCTTTGCTAAGAATTCAACGTCATTTTTTTATAGTGTTGTCTGCACATTCATGTCCTCCACATCATAGACTGCTAGGACAACTACAGCTTCAGTAAAGTACACTCTTGCCTTTGTAAGTTACCAAACCATCACTTTTTAAAACCTTTGCCTCCCCTTGGCAACCACCCCTGTCATACTACTCAATTCCTGGAAATGCCAATATGAGGATTTGTAATAAGCTCAAATTCCACATCAACTCCTTATTTTAAAATGCACTCCTTATTCACAGCCAATCACGACTGATTATTGACATACGTAAAATAATACTTACCTAGCAATTTCTATATGACGATCATGTTTGCAAAATAGAGGTGATAGCCCAATGGACTCATACATTGCACTCACACTCTACAACAACTAAATACAACTCACACTTGCACAACATGATTAATTGCGAACTACAAAGCTCAAATTCACAACCATCTTCTGGTATTCTTTTTGTCTTAGTTCATATTCACAATCAACATCTGCTACATTTCTTGTTCATGATTTCATGCAAGACCATATTGTACGGCATTTTGTATTCAATACTACAAAAATTGACACACATGTGTATGTATCACAGTACCTTTTGCTCAACGCTATAATACTGCTTCTCTACAGTAGGTGGTACCACACATATTGCCACAACTACACTTCTGTTGCTACATTGCACTCTTTTACCAATGCCCCTTCTCAGCGAAGCACAGTACCTTTGTCATTCCCAAATAATGATCTCCATACAAGAAAAAGAAGATTACTAACATGAAACCACTGCATATCATTGCAAAAATAAAAAATCCAATAAGGCATTCACTTGTTGTTCTTCTTGGGAATAGTCTTAATCCTCTTCAAAGGATTCTCCAATGTCTTGATCATACATCGCAGCTTCCTCTTCAATCGCTTCTACAAGCACTTCATTGATACAGATGTGTCAACTGGTTCAAATGGGTGGCGTATGAAATTCCTCATCTACAAGAGATGCGCGTAGTCTTACAAACTCTACATTCTCTTCCATTTTGAACATCTCGAGCTCCCTTTTGCAGTCATCTGCACTATCAACTCTGCGCCCTTGGACCTCATTACATAAGACTACCTTCCAACTTGGCTCCTCTGCAACGTCTAAAAAGAAAACTTGATCACAATGCACAGGGAAAGCAAATGATTCGTAGCCAAATGGTACAAAGGAATTGAAGTTGGCCAAGGTGAATCCCAGGTCGTCTTTCTTCACGGTCGCATTTCTACCTCTATTATTTGCCTTCACCCAATCACATACTAGCAATAGAGTACAATGTCTTCCATAGTTTAACTCAACTATCTCCAATATTTGACCTATGCACTCAAGGGATTCACCATATTTGAATCGCGTCTGTCAAATCGGCAAGGTCTCCAAAAAACAGCAGCCACCCTGGAATCACAAGTCTTAGTGATATTTTCCTCCGCACTATTCACTCTATAATGGTATCTATAAGCGTACATACTTTGGAATTTCCGTGCAACTAAAGACGGTGCTGCTGATGAGTTGACAACATCATTGGGAACTACTAATCCATTGCTTTGATCATTTTGAACCTCTCCTGCAATCCACTCTGAGAAGGGTGGAATTTCCTCTAGATCACTAGGGTACGGCACCCACCTCCGCCCGACTCTATGCGGATGTGCACTTTGAAACTGCGCTTTTGTAGTAGTTTTGCTCTGCCAAAGCTCCTCGTATGTGCTTCACCACAATCCCAACCAACCCTTATAAATTAAAGTCATGTCTTCAGTACATAAATAATGAAAACAATAAGTGCAACTAAAATTCAGACAAAAACAATGTATGCATATACCTTCAATCTCAAAGTGGCTGCTGTTAACATCAAAAATTTCTTTGTTTTTGATTATTACTCTTTCTCACTCAAACATTCTATTGTGCAAGTAGTACTGCTATACTTGTTCTATTGCTGTCTTTCTGTAGCAATATTGACAACCAAAACCGGCAGTACCAAACACATACTCACCTCTGATAAGGCTCTAGATGAGCGGCATTATCTAAAACAAATTCGTGCATTGCATTACGTAACTCCACGGATAAAGTCCTCTTCTTCCCCTTCCCCTCTACAATCTCGTCCAACATCACTGGGTCCTCCTTGTCATCCACATTCTCCTAGAAGTAATGTTGTAATCAGACATATACTCAGTAATAAACACTAGTGCCTCTTCAGTTTGGTAGCCATAAGCAATGCTTCCTTTGAGTTTAGCCAACTTTTTAATAAATCCCTTCAACGTCTTGAAATAGCGCTTGTAAGGATACATCCATCTGGTGTGGACGTGCCCTAGCAAGAAAAGCTCTTCTACTAGATGGTTTGGCAAGTGCGACATAATATCAAAAAAGGAAGGAGGCATCACCTTCTCCAACAAACACATGGTCTCTGCACACTCTTCCATCAGCTGCTCCTTACTATCATGACAATTTTAGCACAATTTTTTTGGAACACTCTACTCAATCGAATTATTGCTTGAGCTAGAGATTTGTTAGAAATTGTTTGAAAACACAAGGGCAGAATTTGCTGTAGAAGAACATGAAAATCATGTGATTTCAGACCACTTAACTTCCCTTTGCTGATTTTAGAATGTAAGGCACTAGCATAATGAGTTGGAGTATGCAAGGACTTCAACACAGATAAAACCTTCTCCTTATCCTCTTGAGATAACACATACGGTGCATCTTGCATATAATGCTTGTCAAGATGACCAAGAACTCTTTGCAAATGAAGATTAGGTTGAATTTGTCTTGCCTGCATATTTGCCCTAATTGCAGGTGAATCTTTCTCCCCAAATGTTGTCTTCAAAATTTTTTTGCAGAGATTCTTTTTACAATGCATGGGATCAAGACAATGACGTACAAGTAACTTCTACAACAACGTATACAACAAATTCATGAATAAAAACACTTACAAACTCATAATGATGGGTGATATTTTGTTTTAAAGACAAAATACATTAAGAAAACTTCCAATAACCATAATTGTTTCAACATAATTAATTTTTTTTAATGCTACTAACCACCCCAAAAATGGGCTTTGCAATACACGGTAAAAAGTACACCTACAACAATGTTTGCTGCATTTCATGGATTCACGCTACTTTCTTCTCAAACAATTCATGAAAACTTTTTAAATATTTCATCCACACCGTCATAATCATCACCACATACTCAATTACATAGACAACTCATACACTTTCACACTTAGGCAACAAAACATTACCAATAACAATAGGTTCTTTATTTGCTAATAATTACTACATTCTAGCGGATAGCAAAACAGAAATTTACAAGCTGCGTTAAAGCTACCAAATCAATATCACAACTTCTCTCAGTGGCATTACAAAGAAACTAAGTTAGAAAGTGCATGATGCAATATGGCTTAAATCTTTAATAAGCTTCAAGGCCTTGGTCATAAATCTGGTTAAATCGCCATCAGCGGCATATAGGTAGAAAAATAGCACTTTCAAATCAAATTTGTTTCTCATAGCTTCCTCAAGGATAAATTGTTCTTCTGTCCACTTTCAGTCCAATAGCAAAATATGCCTTTGCTCACATTGTTTTATCAATTATTTTAATTTTTTTCCGTTTTATTCATGAGTTATCATAATTTTCAAATTAAAGGACTCATTATGACTCTAAATCTATCTTCAACCATTTCCTTGAACCTTAACCTTAAAATGAGAAAACAAAAAAAAAGTTCACCGATTTAATAATAATCCAAATAATATTGCTGCACATGAGGTTCATTCAAAAACACTTCATACTATTTCGAAGAAAACTACAACATCTTCTACATCAGAGTATTGGAATTTCAGGTTCCATTTACACCTGAGTTATGCGTTTAAGTTTTAAAAAATAATAGAGAAATTAAGCGGCAAGTACTCAATACAAAACCTATTCAATTCTCCATAGTATTACAAACATCTACTCACTCTCTTGTTCTTAGAAACATTGCTTAGATAACAATAATTGTGCCCCTGCATTATTAGACTTTATATAAGTGACTAGACCACCATTCCAATAGAAATCCAATAAAGATGTGAGATTCAAAGAAACTTACAGTCCAATATGGGAGGTCATGGAAAATAGACTTTCGTTTAACACCATGGAGTTTCACAGGGTTGTTGCTATTTTGGACTCCACCATCTCTTGAGACTACCTCCCTTTCATTTCCCCATTGCATAACCTCGTCTCTTATTGGCCTCTGGGGAGCCATGCGCCACTCCTTGTAATTGTTGAATGCTCTTCTTGCTTTCCAAAATCAATGATTACCATCCAAATACCTCCTGCCACCTAGATACACCTTTTCCCTAGAAGTCGTGCATACTCCGCACAAGTCTCAAGACCACAAAGGGGGCAGCCCTTGTAACCGTGGACTTGTTGCCTTGATAGAAGCCCATATGTTGGAAAGTCATTGATTGTGCAAATCAACATAGCTCTTAATGTGAACCGCCTCTCGCCCATTGGCTTGGAAAGATTTACCGCCCAAACACCTCTCCACAACATCAACAGATCCCGAATTACAAGACCTAGGAAAACATCAATGTTTTCATCATGAGCGGCTTTTGGTCCAGGAATGAGGAGAACTAATGAAATAAAGAGTTTCTTTGTCAATAGCCAAGGCGGGAGATTAAATATTGTAATCGAGAAAACCCAAGTTGAATGCTTAATAGCATTATTCTTGAAAGGTATAATCCCATCCCCGACAAGTCCAAGTCTTAAATTTGTCTTCACTTCTGCAAAATCTGGATACAGTTGATCCACAGTCTTCCACTGCACACTATCTACAACAAATCTCATCATTCCACCATTGGATTTGTGACTATTGTACCACGTCATGTGGTTTGCAACTTCTAGACATTTGAACATTCAAACAATATGCTTGATGAAGTCAAAGTACCGAACAACTCTTTGTGGAACTTTATTTGATCTTGCTAGGTAATGACTCTCCTAGCAAGTCAGGCATTCAATTAGGTTTTTTTGTTCCCCCTTGTATAGTATGTGGCTGTGAGGGCAGTAGTGCACTTGGTGATGTTGCAGTCCCAATTTCATGAGCATAGTCTTCACCTCATACAACTTTCTTGGAAAGCAATTTGAACTCGGAAAAAGGTCTTCCGCAATCCATTTCAGCAATGCATCTACAAAAGTTTGCGGAACAGAGTACAAGCTGTACAGGGAATATAAGACAATTGCACATTGCAATCGGTTGTGAGTGCTACCTTCATACACCTTTTCTGTGGATTCCTATACCAAATACTCCAAATTCGCTTCATTGCAGTTTTGGTGTTTCTTTGCGTTTCTGAAGTCAAACTCAACGCGGTTGTCATTGTCTAGAACCTCTTTGTGAATGTCATCCACCCTACCAAAGGCGTCTCTAGCCATCCTATCTACATCCACAGGGTTTTGGGGCTACCATCTCATTTCTGCATAGGAATCATGTCTGTCATTCTCACAATATGGCTCTCCTTCTCTGTGCACCTGTCTTGCAGGACCCCTAACATTTTGGCCATCAACGATCTGATGCAATGCAATTCATGTACCTTTAGAAATGAACTAAAAGTCTCTTAGTAAATTGGAAGTACATATTTTCATAATACATTAATTGTGGACAGGCACATCCATATATGCAATGCTGTGAAAATTTATGAGAAGCTGATATAAAACTTAAGACTATGTTGCACATTACGTATAGAATGTTCAAATACAATTAAAAGGAGCAGCGTAGATACATAACAACATTGTAGGTGTAAATTCATGTTCTTGTAATGTATATGTAATTTATTGTTATGTAGAAGTAGCAAGTTACCATAATAAGATAAATCAAAAATCAATCACGTCTATGCCTAATGTGATGTCTGGCAACAACGTTGACTTTCTTCAATAATGTGCCCTTGCATCTTTTGCATGCACAAAGGTCAGCTAACTCCAGCCTATTGGCAATTGATCTCTCTATATGGTAAGCAGAGCACTGCCGGTGACGTCGCATCACTAGTAGAAAACTCCATCCAAAACAATAGAAATCCAACAGTTTCTTGTTGTTTTGGGCACTAGCTCATGCTAATTGATTAATTTAATAGAATTTTGTAAAAAACTAAATACATTTTGTTGATTTGGACACCACTATCTAAATCAATAGAAATTTTGGAATCTTTGAAAATCTTTTGGGAATCTTTTGGGAATTTTTTGAGAATCTTTAAAAATCTTTAAGAAAGAATTGGAAATCATTGAAAATCTTTTCAAGATTTTAAAGAATTTTTAAGAATCTTTTCAATATTTTAGAATCTTTGAGAATCTTCTTGGAATCTTTGAAAATCTTTTAGGAATCTTTGAGAATCTTTGGAAATCTTCGGAAATCTTTGGAAATCTTTTCAAGTTTTTCTGGAATCTTTGAGAATGTTTGAAGACAATTGAGAATCTTTGAGAATCTTTGAGAATCTTTGAGAATCTTTGAAAATCTATTAGGAATCTTTGAAAATCTTTGGAAATCTCTGGGAATCTTTTCAAGTTTTTCTAGAATGTTTGAGAATGTTTGAGAATGTTTGAGAATCTTTAGAAATCTTTCAAAATCTTCTTGGAATCTTTGAGAATCTTTAGGAATATTTGAGAATTCTTGAGAATCTTTGAGTATAGTTTGGAATATTTGAAAATCTTTGGAAATGTTTTAGGAATTTTGAATTTTTTTGAGAATTTTTGAAAATCTTTACGAATCCTCTTTGAATCTTCTTGGAACATTTGAGAAGCTTTGAGAATCTTTAAGAATCTTTGGGAATCTTTGAGAATCTTTTTGGAAATTTTAAAAATCTTTGAAAATCTTTGAGAATTTTCAAGAACCTTTTTGAAATCTTCGAGAATCTTTTTAAATTTTTTTTTGGAATTTGTTAAAATATTTCTATATATTTATAGAAATAGAATCTCTTAGACTGAATTAGAGTCCTTTAGGAATCTTTTTGGAATTCATCAAAATACTTTAAAATATTTTTAATAAAAAAACTATTACAATAGTTTAGGTTTGTTTTTGAAATCTTTTTGGAATCTTTTTGGACCTCATTAAAATGCTTTGAAGTTTTAAAAAATAAAAGAAGTTTTCAAAAAAAATAGAATCTTTTTAGAAGTTTGAGTGTATATTGACTGGTTTTACTTTCTTTCCTTTTCACAATTTGGTTAGATTTAAGATTAGTAGCCTTTAAAGTCAAGTAAAAACATGACCATAATAACAAAAAAATCAACAGTTTTCTGTTGATCTAGACACTTTTGGACACAACTTCACTAGATTCAACAAAATTTTATATAAAAAGCACTACATTTTGTTGTTTTAAAAACCAAAATTTCTTTACAAGCAAATATAATAGATGCTTCTCAATTCTTTGAAAAAATCATATATGTCTCTTAAGGATTAAAAGTACCAAAAATATCTTTCTTTTTTGTATAAATATCAACAATGCTTCTAATATATTGGGAAAATATAAAAAATGCTCCTCAACTATTTTTCATTATTTGTATCTTTGTGTTATATGATATCCAAGTGTATAGTTTAATGCAAATTCTTACAAGAAACCAAAGGTGATTCTTACATTTCAAATAACACAAGGATATATTTAATGTTTCAAAATAAAGGAGCTTTTTTATTATTTTTCCAAAATAATAGGAGTATAATCGATATTCCTAAAAAAAAAAGGAATGTTTTTTATGTTTCAAATATTTTTGGCATAAACTTGATAATTTGAAAGACTTAAAGGGTATTTTTCGTGTTTTTCCTTCTAAACCCTAATCAAATGAATTAAAAAAAGCAATCTTATAAAATATTTTTATAAGCTTTAAAAGATGGGAATTGATATGTGTACCACATCCTTCCAATTACTATACCACACCACGAGATAAAATTTAGATTTCTACCATCAAAAAGCTGAATTTGAAAATTTTGAATTCAGATTTGGACTTAGAGACCATAATATTGTCTAGAACCATAAAAAAAATTGCAGTTCAACAACACGCAATGAAAAAGTTTAGTTAGAGAGAAAATTGTTGATTTTACTTTTGTTTGTAAAAAAAGATAAGCTTTTTCATTGGGTGTTGTTGAATTGCAACTTTTTTTATGGTCCTAAACAATATCATGGTCTCTAAGTCCAAATTTGAATTCAAAATTCTCAAACTCAAATTTTTGATGACAGTAATCTAAAATTTACTCCGAGGATGTGGTACAATAGTTCAAAGGGTGTGGTTCACATATTAATGCCCTTAAAAAATATCCAAAGCTATACAAAAGTCTATAGAATTTTGATTTTATAATTGCAAGGTTTTAATTTCGTAACTTTTTACAATTTCATGTTATTTAAAGCTATCAAACTATGGAGGCTATTTGAATAGAATAAGGTTTTTTTTACAAAAAAACTAGCACTAAATAATAATTCTTAGTGAATCCAACCTTTGTTTGCAACAATCTTTTTGAGATTTGTGAATTCCAATAAAAATTTATAAACAAAATCAAAAGGATGGAAATAAACAATTTATTTAAAATTTCTAAACACCTTCTCTGATTTGAGCTCATAAATTTTTAATCAAAAGATTGAAATCCAAAAAAATTTGTTGGAGGTAAAAGTAAAATACATATATGAATTTTTTTTAGTTCTAAGTTTTTTAAGAAAAAGTCCTTTAATGGACCAAAATAGCCTCCAAAGTCTATTGACTTATTAAAAACATGAACATTTAACGTACAAATGCAATCATGATACTATTGTGTACATGTGTGAGTGCATGTGTGCTCATGGTTGTGAATGATGTGGTAGTCTTGTGGTTTGTGAATCCGGTGGTGAGGGGTTCAAACCCCACTACTTGCAACCCTGCTTGGTGTTGCGGGCAGCTGCTAGGAGTCGTTGGTAGTTGCCCGGCGTTACGGGCAGCTGCCTGACCCCTAAAAAAATTTCACTTTTTTAATAAAAAAAAAAAATTCTATGAAAAAAAAAATTAATTTAAAAAAAATAGAATTGAACAACGTGAAAATTAACAGAAAATCAATAGAAAATTAACAAAAAATAGCAAATAATCAACAAAAAATCAACAAAAAATCAACAAAAAATCAACAAAAAATCAATAGAAAATCAACATACTCTTATTGAAAAGTACCCAAATCAACGTGACCAAATCAAAAGAAAAAATCAACAGTTTTTAGTTGAAATTTTGTTGATTTTGTGCTAAATTTTTTACTAGTGCATGGTGCTAGTCTTAAGAACTAGGCGGATATCTCCGTCGTTATTGGCATAACAGCGCACTTTTCTTTCATTATCAAAAATATAGAATTCAATATACTCTAGGGTAGGCCTATAATTGAAATGCACATTTGAACTTTTAGCAACGTATATTCAAAAACCATAATGCATATTAGTACCCTTAAAAAAATGGATGTTTCGACATGTCAGGCTAGGAGAAAAGCCAGGCATGACACATCCCTATTTTTTAGGAGTGGAACAATTTGCCAACATAGTAATTTTGAGATTCTGAGTTTTTATTAAGTATTACTAGCCTTGAAGCTCATTGTATTTCAATGTTGCCTTCCAGTCCTATTTGGAATTAAAAAAAAGGAGCACTTCTCCCATATAGTGGCTTAATTGCAGAGATTAGTTTTATTAAACAGAAAATGTATTTCCACATTGGTGAGACAGTTACCAAGCAACATGACACTAGGCTTCACATATAACCTTCTATCTTTCTGTAAATACTACTACTACTAAGAGGACATGTGGCTCCCATATTTCACAATATCACAAATCATAAAAATATTTTTGTTTGAGAGGACCAATTTAGAGTGAAGCAAACAATTAAGGGTTGTTAGAATTACAAGCTCCGTAATCTGCAATACCATTACATAAAGCACATGTAAGTTTCTTGTAACCATTGCCAAACATAGCAATACTTTACACCTTAGCGCAGCCATAGCTATAAACATGAATATTTTACACACATTGCACTCATGTACAAACGTTTGTTCTTCATATTACATGATTTTTCACTATAAAGAAAGGAGAAGGCAGTTGGAGTCATAAAAAATACTAATCAATATCTTAAGTTAGGCGCATCTTCTTTCCAGAGTTTTATTACGTCAAACACTGGTACTAGTGTTCTCTAAACTGGCTAAATTTAGCAAGATTGCTAACAAATTTTTCTTGTAGCTAAAGAAAATGTAAGCTTTCCTGTGTTAAATTTGAGAATTTTAACTTTTTAGCAGTGTTTTTAGCCACTTGTGCTAAAAGTGAAAATCATATTTGGGATCACTAAGTACCACTAATACTTCATAACAATTTTTGCTTAAATATTGTTATTTAATTTTCCATATATACTGATGTTCCTGTACTCTGACAACAATAACAAATAGTTAATGTTAATTGACAATTACTAGAAATTGAGTTCATTGGCATGAATATTGAAATTCCGCAACAACATCATATGATTATAGCATTACCTAAATCTATATGCTGCTAAACATCATTAAATCCAAAAGGAGAGCTCAGATAATAGACATTATTATTAGAAGCACAATATTGATAACGTGGAAATGAAAAGAAAGGGAAGGACTCTTCAATATTAAACCGTAATTGTTGTTCCTCATATTTTCCAACCAATCTCTAGTAATGCTCATACAATGTTCAAATGGTATTATGGGAAATATGAGTCACAGCTGTGTTGAGAAGATTTTTATGATAAAACTCACAACTTCCACATCAATTTTTAATGAGGTCATGTGACGAACCAAATTGGGCATACAATGCTTAGACAGAGAGAAGTACTAACCGATCCTAAAATACAATCAAATTTGGTTCGACTACTTCATTATTAAATGCTAACTATTTCCATCAAAGAATTACCATACGTTAGGTGATGTGAGCACAAACAATTTTGAGAGATGCATTTCATTTAGGTAAGTGGAGTTACAGTGTTACTTGTTTGATGGAAAAAACCATTGGAATTGGTATGTCCGGTGACTATTTTAAAAGTAGTGCAAATAGAATTGGTAAAGGTACTTCATATAAGCAATTATGAAGTCAACTTAGAGAAGGGTAGGACAGCTATTTGGAGAACTCTCTGAGGGATGATGGTTCTAGAGAATGTCTGAATAACTAGCAGTTCCATAACTTTTTTATATCTCAAATTCAGCAGTGTTAAGGTTTTTAGGTAAAGAACTATATGATGAACTCTTATGACAAGACATCAATGACAACATGTCTTCAGGGAATTCTCAATAGACTGCATTGGATAACTTATAATATTTTTGGAGAAGCTCACTATACTCTGTCCAAAGTATAATTAGAGACATTGTCTTTGCATGAGTAAGAAATACTGTTTTACAAAAGCATAGTTCTTGATTGTTTACAGCTGTTACAGAGTAATTAACTCAAATAAATTAAGTAGTTGGATAAAAATACTGACTGTTGTAGTTGAGTGAAAAAAGAAGATGTACTTATTGGGCCAGTGTAGAGAAACTTTAGTCTCCTAGAGCTCTGCACCTCATTTTACATCCTCTTGGAAATGGAAGTGTTTCACTTGCAGAGAAGTGCAATCTTTGTAAGTTAGATGATTTCCATTGAACTTCCATGAAGGTAATCTCCCCAATTTCTTAAATTCCTAAATTCTCATCATAAGCATGTTGAAAGAACTCTTTGCCCATACCAAAAGGAAATGTTGAGTACAAGCACTTTGGAAATTCAAATTTCACTTTGTCGTTGCATTTCTGAAAGCGCCCTTCCCAACTAACAACAACGAAAAATGCCGTCTAATCACAATACAAAATTACTGTCATAAAACAAAGCACTCAAATTTCTATTGAAATTAGGTAAGTGCATATCCATTCTTAGAAGTGAGCTACAAACCACTACAACAAATTGAGTTCTGCAAAGAAGTAGAGCTACACATTTTCTGGCGACTGTGCCAGACGTCCACTATGTGAATGTTAGATGAATAAAATGCAGTACTTATGATTTGATTTTACAAACAACATAGTTATATTTGTAGTAGTAAAGACCATGTGAAGCATGACGTGATAAAATCAAAGAAGACGTTACATTCAATGAGTCTTTAGAATCACAATGATTTCTAGTGACATTCACGTTCTATTGATAGTGTACTGTTTAAATTCCTTGAAGGCCCAAAATGAAAGTTTGTTCTTATCAGTGGCAGAATAAGGTCACATTATTCTTGTTCCGGCACAGTCTTTGATCTAGTATATTGCAAATACGTTTTGCACCTAGTTGCCATTTCTGCAAACCCTACAAATTGTATGTTCGTTAAAAGTATTTGTGAATTCAAGTGTACAAGCAAATTTGCAATTTCAATCCAAAGTACTAGCTACAGACATGATTGGATTGATGTGGCTGATGTATTACCTTAATTGGTGTATTCTGACTGCATGCCAAATTGCTTCGCATACGCTGTTTTTGCAATTAGGGTCTCTATACCTCTTCCAAATGTATTTTTGAAGCGTGAGATCATCTTGCACTAGTCTAAGGAAATAAGTCACTCTCCATAGAACCCTGATGTTTGCAAAGACATAAATAATTACTTTGAAAGTCATCAACTCTAAAAGGCAATACTTTGGAAAATTTAGGCATATAAACTACCGCAACATCTTGGATATTTTCCAATTCAGTGAATTTGTATGGAGGTCCTCACCTCAACGTAGTACTGCCCATGAATTTTATGTGGAAATGTTATTGTCTTTGTATATGTCATGTGCTGTCCAAGTGCATCCCCAAATTAGGCAAAAAGTGAGTACCCACTTGCTCTTTGTGATCAAAGCACTCACAATTCAACTGGTCCAAATAAGGCATGCACCAATACAAAAATGATTGGTAATGTTTCCAATGTCCTCGGTGGTCCCTGTCTATGAATAGACCTCCTTCTAATGTCAAGCTGTACTGATGCGTGTGCAGCGAAGTAGTTATAAATTTGCGAAAAGTGTGTGTCCTCCATGCTCCTACAATTAGTGCTGGCAGCTACAAAACGTGTCCGCGTTTTGTGTCACAAAAACCAGTTGAGAATGTGTTTACTCCTCTTGGGAGTGGTGCCTTATGAAACCCTGATTTTGGTTTTGGATGATATTCATTTGTAATGGACGTGGTAGGCGAGAGGGTTAGCTGCCTGAGTATGGAGGTCATGCATTATTCTAGAAGGCCATTACCGCGACTGTCAAGACAAGTCTAATTGTTTTCTCTACTTGGTTACACTGAAGGTAATGTTCACGCTGTTCTCTCAATGTATGTTTGACAAATCCAGCGACTTGTGAACTAATTTCACTAAGTTCTTTGTTGAAAAAGGATTATTTGGAAGTTGTTTGCAAAACTTGAGTAACCTTGTAAGAGTAACATACATGTAGGGGAATTGTTTTGCGGATACAAAACTACTCCGTGCCGCTTAGGAGTTAAAAATGGGGACAAATTGACGAGGCAAATGAAATACAGAGGGGGAAAGTTAAAATGTTAACCTACTTGTGGAAATGCCGGCTGAACCTGCGCTTTAAAATTTTGTACATCATGTTTTGCTAAGTTTTGAAAGTAAAATATTGTTGGAGAAAATGCTTGACGCTATGGTGCACGGATGCTTTGAAAGAGAGACAAACCTTTTCTGTAAGCATGTACACTTTGTATGTGTACACCTTTAGGAAGATATTAAACTGGGCAATAGAACCATACTTCACATGAACGCACCCAGCAAACCTTGAGAAAACAGTAGACCATGAGGTCAATTCACAACATTTGTGTCCATAAAGAATTTTACGTGAATGGATGAAGGTGTAATTGCTGTGACAATGTGGTATGTTTTGCATATGCCTTGACGTGGATGGCTAAGGCCTGTCACCATATCTGAATCTGTGTCTCCGTACTACAATTTCCACCTTGTGAAAAGTATCAATTTAAACATGTTGGTTCTTGTCAGAGGATATGCTCACTAACTGTACACAATTGTATTGCTCAGGAGAACTGCAATTTTTATATGCTGGAAGTCTGGGAAGTAGAAGCCTAGAGTTTTGGACCTGCCCGTATGTTTTGTGGATTTGGAAAAGGAAGTAAAGATCCACTTTCTTCCAAATGAAGGTCTACCTGTAGTTTTACTTTTCTCAAGAGATTTTGTATAATATACCACTAATGCATATTAGTAAGATGTACAGTCATAGGACATGTTTTTTGTATTTACGGTAATAACCAGTACTGACCACTATATGTTTGTGTACATTTTAATAATTGGTAATGTTGTTGAACAGCAAAGGGCATTCTCTAGATGAGATATTTTAATCAGCCCTATATTCTCATTATATGTGACACAAATTTAGATTAGAGATAATGAACATGTGCATAGTGTTAGAAGTTGCTTGGAGGTAATAGAAAGCAATACTATGGTCATAGTACTTCCAGAATGTAAACATGTAACACCACATTGTAATGAGTACCATGTCTATTACATTTTTTTTTCAGATCCCCTTCTTTACGAACACTGTTGGTGTTTTTTCTATTATTAGCAGATTAGCAGCACACAAGTTTTTCTAAAAAAAATATGAATAAAAAGTGCTAGAAAAGTATTGTATGTTTTGTAGTGCCTAAGCTACATATTCTCATTTTAAACCTAAATGCATCATTGTATGACTTTTCTAGAGTGGTATTAATGAAATTCTAAAACATAAAATGTGAAGATTTGATTTAGAATTTTACGCAATTGCATTGATCATTGTGTTTTCAGTCACCTATATTATGATTTTGTTATTGTCTTAGGAATTCTCATCTTCTTCCTAAATTGTTGCTTGTAAAGAATCAAGAAATGGCTTCTTGTTTGAAGGACTCAAACCTCCCAGAGGCATGGAATGCTTTGAGGAACTTGTCATCATCCACATCAAAAGCAAAAAAAGGTGTTATGACATCACCACTTCCAATGCTCTTAAACCTAGAAAACATTTTGGACAAGACTCCTAAGAGGGCCAAGGGGTGACCAAAGTCAAAATTGAAGTCATCACTTCCAAGCACAAGCAAACAAAGCACAAAGTCTTCGCAAATATCTTATATAGATGCTGTACTTGGACGTCTGGAGAAGGCAGTACCAAATGTAGATGACCTTTGGAAGAAGAGGGAAGAAGACGCAATGGCGTGTGGACGGCATGTTAGATTAGTCCTTGATCCTCTTGTGAAAGACTCTATCTCAGGTGCTATATCCAAGCTTCCATGTGATCATGGTAGGGATGAGCACACCATGCCAAGAAACACAAATCCAAAGACATTATGCCGTGCAAATTCCTTTGTAAATAGACCAAGGACAAGTGAGACAAAACGCTTTAAATTCAGGTGTACAAATGCAATGTATGCTTGTTTAAAACATGTATAAAATTGTCTCATGAGTTTGAAAAACTAGGTATGTGCCTGTCTCTTGACTACTAACATCAAAACTGCTGCTGAAGCAAAATAGTGAAAGGATCCTTCAACTGCTTCTCATATATTGTGTGCAGTATGATGTAAAATTAACAAATGGAGCTTGAAGACTAACTAAATTCTATGGTTCTTAGAAGAGGGAGTTCTGAAAACCATGTCTTGGTGTTTTTAACGACTGTTTGTTCAGTAGTTTCCATCACTGCATGCCACAATAGAAATATGCATTTAATTGAATTCATTTTCTAATTATCTCCTTGTGTATTGTATGAGTAATTCTTAGTCTTGAAGGTCTCCACTGTTGTTGCCTCAATATTCAAATCATATTATACGTATTTCCATATAAATGCTTTTATTGTGTAGAGAATGCTGAACATGTCTTAGCATTGCTAGAAGAGTCTCAGGAATTGGAGGTTGACGTCATTCCAATACTGCCTCTGCACCGGTTGGGCAAAGATCCTGTGAACAAATATTTTGCTGATGTGGCGAAGACAGCAAAACAAAATAACAACTACCAAAGGGATGTCTTCATTGTTGAAGATTACGTTCATCCACAGCATGCAGGGGGAGTATCGTCCACTTTGAAATTGAAAGGACGTTTGCAATCAACCACAAAGGTTATAAAAACACGGTATTTGCTAATTTGAAAAAAAAAAATTTCAAATTATGTTTTTGGGATACTGAATTCTGCAATTGAGGGAATATTTTTGAAATTTAAAGTGAGTATGTCTAAATTCTAATAATATTTTTCATCATTGATATAATGTCTTGAAGAGATCATCATAAAATTCACTCTAAATCACTATTAATGTATGTGAATAATAAATTCAAATGTCTCAAAATTGGGTTTTTTTCCTGAAGTATTGAATTTCTTATTCAAAATGTGTAAGTATTGTTAATTGACCTTTGAATCCAACAATATTTGGTCTATGCTTAGTAGTAGTGCTCCTAGTGGAGGAGTATGAAATCTGATAGGAACATTTCACAAAAGTCAATGGAGTGATGTATATAATGCCATACTCGTAAATAGATTTTGTAATTGCCCACTGCTTCCAAGTAGACATGCCTTTGTTATTTGTTTATAGTGGTAAGGACAGTATGTAGTGTTGCTGGTTCATTGTACATGTCTCAAAGAGAAAAAATTGTTATGAAATTTTCAGGGAGGCAATTATATGGGGAGTCAATCACCGGTTGATGCTTGTAACTTGCATGCGACCCAGCATTTTCAGTCTGATTACAAGAGGGTCAGCCCTCAAAAGAGGAAGAAGGTCAATAGTCTTATACTAGAATATTTTGGCTCGTGTTGGAGGCGGTCAAGTAGCCCACCAAATAGGCAAGAGCGTTGATCTCAGTGGAGTTCAGAAAGACATATACCATATGATCACAAAAAGAAACCTGCATATGAATGTGATGATGGTAAGCTTATTCAATCTTTGAAGTATGCAAGGAATTGTTAAGTAAGGTATGGGACAGGGATGTGCCATCAATAGTTATGCACCTGCTAATAAAAGTTTACTATGACTTGAAGCATTGCGTACGTCCTTATTTGAAATAAAATCGTAGAAATCCTTTATTTGTGCTGCTGTCACTAGTGATTGTAGAGAAAGAAATTGGTCATATCAAGTGTTGTCAATGATTGTTTTTCTATAAGTTTTTAATGTATTTAATAAACAATTTACATGCAAAGGAATGGTTGTACAAGGAATTATCCAAAAGAGACAAACCTTGTCATGGAAGTTTGAATGCAGCATCTCCTCATAGATTTTGGGAGGACAAATTACGGGAATTAGCAAGCCATGGGAGGTCGCCATCACCAAGAGGTCTACAACGTATGAGGTCACCTTCAAAAGGCCAAAAAAGGTTTCCATCACCACGTGGTTGGAGAAGGCGGAATATTAGCAGGAGTCGCACGTGTTCTAGGTCACCATCAAGAACTCTTGCATCGTTCCATCATTTGAGTAGAACTGATAAAATGGCTAGTATGTACATCAAGGACAAGGAAAGGACGCAGGAGGCCTGGGCAATTGAAAGGAGACACCGCCAAAAAGATGAACGTGCTCGTGAGGAGGAGGTAGTGAAACGAGAGATGTGTGGGAGGAAGTCTTTCACTCTGACGGTGGATAAGAACGGAATCCCATATGGAGGAGCTAAGAAAGCATGGTTAGTTGAAATAACTAAATTGGCAACAAGACTTGACCTCTCATGCACCCATATTAGGAAATAAACTTACGAAGATGTGCAAACATTCAAGGATCGGATGGACAACAGTTTTGACTATGTTGGAAGACTAAGTGAAGATCATCTTAGAGGTTTAATGGGCAAGGCAGTGACAAAGAAAAGATCTGCATTAATAAAACACATCAAAAGGCATGGACAGCAACCTTTGTATATTGATAACAAGGTATGGGGTTGTTTGCGGAAGTTAGTGTACAGTAAGGAAACTGAGGAGAAGTCTCAGCAAAGATGATACGCCAATGTATGTTGGAGAAATGTTAGTAGAGCTGGAGCAAGTGGCATTCATGGTATGAGAGAGAACCTCCGTGCAGCCTTCAATAGATCACCAGATCTTGACAAAATAGAGGAGGAAATGCAACGAGACAAGGGTTATGGAGGATCTAAGCAAAGGAAATTGGACTTTGATTCAAAGAGGAATAGCATTGGTGAAGTCTTGTTGTCCAAGGATAATTTGCCTTTCAATTCAAGTGGGAACGACTCAGACGGATTACACTTTGAAAGTATTTACTCTCAGCAGTATAAGCAGAGTAACAAAGGAGTCATCAAATATGATGTCCATGTGGATTTATTCCTATATACTTTGAGGTCTTGTTCAATTGCGGTGGTCAGTACTACTCTAAAGGGTTTCACATTAGTGAGTAATGAGTAGAACTATGTACGTCAAATGTGGGAAGAGAGAAGCAACTTTTACAAAGTTACCATGCATATGTATCTTGTAGATAGTATTATTTGCTGCCATTTTAGGATGTATGTGGAGGGTTTTTTTTTTAAGATGCTTATGTGGGGAATTAGTTTCTGTCACCTCTTATTATAGGTCAATAGTCAATAATTGATGTGTGTTGTACAATACTGTCACTTGGCTTCTAAAACACAACTTCAAAAGTTCATAGGTATTCAAAAGTATTGACTCTGTCCAAATTGTCTATCTGTTCATAGTGGGTTCTGAAAGTGCTTAAAAAGAAAGTATGTGACAATGAAATGTGTAGTTTAATTCTCTATTAGTAGTAGAGAGTGAGATCTAATCTTGGCAAATGTGCTAATTTTTTTGTATCTTTTACCACTATAGTGATGTGGTTATAGTGTGAGGGACTTTGTAGTATAGTTTATGACATTGCAACACCTGTAAAGACACCCGTGTAGGTGCATTCTGTACAACTCGTGATAAAAGAGGAGCAAGTACGAGTAATGATACTGATGTCCTCTAGACAGAGCAGTATCTTTGAATGTCAAGATTCTCCTAAAGATTGAATGGATTTGTCATGTGCAGGTCCGGAATAGTGGAAAAGGGAAGCAGCACAAAAGCAAGAAAGATGGCCGCAGCCGGCCGCAGCAGCAATACATTGCGACAATAAGATGATAGCAGCAAAGGTGATGACATTTTGAAAGAGGAGTATATTACAAGGCTGGAAGCAGAGATTAAGATGCTGAAATCCAAAAATAGTCAGAAGAGTATATCAATTATGGTAATGCAGTAGCAATTGACAAGGTCTACTGCAAAGAGTAATTGCAAAAAAATATTAGTAAGTACCTATATCCCAATCCATGTGGTCTCCTTTGTGTTTGACAATGACATGTTTGTTTTGAACAATGAGAACTTGTTGTAACCCATCGTTGTGTGTTTTTTTTGTTTGAGTAGTCGTCAATCATGGATGTCCTATTCTGAGTAGCATTGCAACACAAGGGAGTGATTGGAGGTTGGAGGCAAAGGATTTGAAGGGGGAGGGGTTGGTCATGGAGGTACTGTGACTTCCTCTAGTAGAACAGTGGAGCATGATTGTCGATTGATATAATGGGAGAACTTGGACAAGAATTACTAGACATCCAAGATGTCAATACATATCTTTGGATTATGTGGAGGTCATTGTACTCATGTGAACAACAACACATGAGATAGTGCAAATAGTTTGTCTAGTGCATGGAGTTGTAGAATTAATATGTTGCAAAACACTGTGTGTTTTCTGTAGGGAATTGTTTCCGAGTGATTTTGTTTGTATGTCTATGTAAAATGTGGTTGTGTAATGTGGTAATGCCTCAAGTACTTTATATGTTTAGTTACAAAAATGTTGTAGTGACGTCGTTCTTTTGATTTTCAGACAAATTTCCGAAAGAGTGGCAATATACAATTTATGTTAAAGTGTATTTGTATCGCTTTATTGTTGTGTAATGATTTCTTTTTTGTTACTTGCATCAATGGGTTTGAATTGTGGGGATATGATGTGGTTCAACTTGAAGAATGAAGTGACAGTCAAGGCGATAATTGCTAGAAGGAAATGTTTGTACAAACCAACTTACAGAACTTGGGAATGAAGGTATATTTCAGGAATTTGTATGTTCTGTGAATGTTGTACATTTTGTATGTGGATCAGGGTTATCTCAGCTCTTTAAAGTTAATAGGAACGTTTTTGGGGTGTTTGACAATAGCCATTTTCCAATAGTGGATATGATTTGGAAATTGTCCTTATGCCTTCCTTTCATTCTGCAATTTTGATAGAGTATTGGGATACCTATATCAAAGAGGACATAGTTTCTAACAATGTTTCATCATCACTAAATCTTGCAATCAGGTGTTGTGACTCAACATCTTGTCAAATATGGTAAGGAAAATGAGGTCTTGTAGTAGTTGAATGACATGTACAAATGTTTGTATTAAGAGATTCTAGTCATGTACATACGGCCAAGACATCTATCTAAGTTTTATGAAATCTGTGTAATAGCAAATTGCGGGGAACTACTACTATGAAAGAGGACAATCCTTATGACAAGGTTGTTGTACTAACCAAAAAAGTGAAAGTCTTCACTAAGTCAATGAGGTACAAAGGGTTGAAGAAGCTCCAATGGTGACGTGGTAGATTCTTATTACTAATAACTTATGAAACATGTGAAGTTCATGGCTTTGATGCTGGAAGGTCTTTTCATCTTCTCCTGTACTTTGAGGAGCAAATTGAATATGAGTTTTATAGTAATGAACTTAGGATTACTGTAAATGAGCATCAGGTTTATTCAATTCTGAACTTCTTCTGCACTAGAGGTGTCTGATGTAGTTTCGGGAGTTCTTAGCAGTGTGAAGCTGTATAAAGTGGGGTGGAAGTGTAAACTTTGGTTACTCTATGATCCGTTGCCAAAGTAGTTCTGAATGCATGCGCTAGCATGAAGTATTTGAGAGCATGAAGTGTATTAATTGAGCTTTCATTATGTGAAAGTGGCATCTGCATTTTGGAGTTTTTGCTGCAAAGGACCTGCCTTGGGAGGAGATCCAGAATGAGATTGACATTGTAAGAATCAAAAATTGCTATGCAATGTATGGAAGTACGTGTGGCCAGTTATTATGCATGCAGATTAGAACAAGGTCATTTTCCTTTACTGATTCACAAAAATTACAATGTAGGAATATTAGTAAGATTGAGACATCCTAGATAGTTATTTTGGAATGATTGTGATCATGAGGTGTTTGAGTATAATGGATTTGTAAAACAGCGAATGTAGTGAGGAGAAAATTTTTAGGACCATGGAGGTATGGAAGCTTTAGATGTAAGTATGGGAGTAGTGGAAATTGGAATAAGTGGTGAAGTCCAAGTAATCGTGTTCAACAGCTTTTAGTCTTTTTGGACAGGATCATTTCCATGTATGTGGATGTGGAAATTGTGTCCTAGTAGAAGTCATTGAATGAGAGTCTATTTTGTTCAATGAAGAAGCGTATAACACCATATTCTTTAAGTTGGGAGAACCAAATTCCCAAATTGTACTTTACCCTTGTTTGAGATGGTCTCAACAAACCGTAAAAGTTTAGAGAATTCCTAATGTAATGAATATGGCGTTGTGTTAAGTAATGGTGAAGGTTTGACGGTCAAGGTATTACTTCAATTTCTGAAATTGATGTCGAATTTGAGAGATCATCCTAATTACTTATGAGGAGGGCAATCGTGTCATCAGCACATTATTCATTAATGTGGAAGACAGAGAGAGGCTGCATCTTATGATAGTTGTAGTTAGAAGAGGTTGTTGGTGGTTTAGAACATGAGTATGGTTTCTTTGAGACCTCGCGTCATGGATAAAATAATGTATGAGAATCTTCTAATACTATCTCCTATTAAGTACGTAAAGAATTTTCAGAAAAGCTAATTCAGTATCCTTAAGTTTTTTTGGGTCTGTTGTTACTGTCAGAGTAACAAATACGGTGTTTAATTACAAAGACAAATGTGTGGACTTTTGTATTGTAATACATCATAAGAGTTTCGGAAATGAAGCTTCTCAATTACAATCGCAGATTATGATGAGTAGAATTATGCATATAGTGTTTGAGGTCAGTTGATGTATCGTGTTTGAGTTGTGTGCTCTATTGTACACTTACGTGTGATGATAGGGATTATGCAGACCTTCTCTACCTTGGTAAGTGTATGTGAGTGTGGAACTAATACAAATATAGTTGTTAGGCAAGAATGCTTGATGACAGAGAGAGGCTTGGGTATGTCCTCCATTGTATGAAGGAGAAGTTTTGAAGACATGCTAAAACAGGACAAAAACAAGATGGTCAAATTGAAGTTAAGAGAATGTTGCAGGTGTTATTGCGTGTTTTCATTATGTTAGTTGTTATGTTTTGGGACCAATGTCATTGATGACATATGTGAATATGTTGTGTTTTGGAGGTGAATGTTCTTCATCCTAACCCTCCGTTGGAGTTTTCATAATAGTATAGTCTTACTAATCAGTTGTACTAGGTGAGTGATTGTCTGAATTGAGTTTACGGTGAAAGTGTGTCTGTCTGTAATCATATTCTAGTCCATGAGGAGGTCATATCAATGTAGCTCATGCTAAGATCTTGTCTTGATGCAAGGATGGTTTGAAAAGAAGGCGTATTTGAAGAAGACATCCATGAAGCGTTGAAGTCCAAAAGTGTTGTATATTGTGTAGGAAACGCTGTTCTTGTTTGTTGTAGTATTTCAAGGCAGCGGGAGAGGTCAAGCTTATCCTTTCTTGCAATGTTTAGTACAAATTGTGGAAATTAAAGTTTTCAATGTTTGTGAGAGTGCATGGATTAGAGATGTATTTAGAAGCAGGACTAATAAATTTGCGTGGTGGTTGTAGGTTGGGAAGCTCATGAACATCATGGTTTTGGTCATGCAATATGTCAGGCTTTGAAGCTAGATTTGGAAACTTACAAGCATTGTCTCTATGAAACACCGTAAGTTTGTTGTCAATGCAAATATAAGGATACTACACCTTGTAGAAGTACTTTCATTTGGGTTTTGAATGTTTCAAGTCAAACAATGTCGATAAAGAGGTTAGGGGCAATGAATGGTAATAAGATTGAGGTATGTAGAGTTCTTCATTGTGCATATGTGTGGGCTTTGTCCTGGCAAGGATAAAGGAGGCATGCCTATACCAAGTAGTAGTTGTGTTTGCGTAATGATAATATGATGGAAATGAAGCCAATGCTGGCATATGCAATTCTAGATTGTCGTTTTCATTTCAGTCACGTGCGTAAAACTAATCAAGAATTCTCTATGCACATAATTGTTTCAAAAAAATAAGGAACTTGTCCTGTCTTTTGCAGAGTTGAAGTGATTAAAGAGGATATGCCAAGTTTTGGATGTTTGGAATAGAGGGGGACCACAAGAAGGGGTTTGTTGTATCTTACCTGTTGTAGCATTAGAATGCGCAAATACAAATTATTGGGTTGTTTGTCTATAGAATTCTTTTAAGCAGTAGGTATGGATGAATGCACCGGCAATTGTCATGTGCACTGATGATATATGTGTCAAAAGAGTAGAAGTTGATCTTGATGTATGTACCCTACTGTTCTCCTTTTGGAAGAGGCAGTATTGTATCCAAAAAAAAAAAAAAAAAAAAAAAGTATGTTGAAATGAAAGCATGTGTTTGTAAATCTTGTTTTTGTTCATCTAAGGTCTGGTCTTCTTTGCAGCAGCAAGGAATATTATGTGGTTGTAGTACTGTGAAAGAGGATTATGTCAGTCAGATGTATTTCACACATGTCTTTATGCTTAAGGAGAAGAGCTTTGAGTTTGTCATATGAATACTAGTGTAGGAACAATTGTGTACATAGGAGCAATGACAAGTGACAGCTAGGAATCCAAGAATACTTTGGAGAAAATGAGTGATTTGGTCAAAGAGTTGTTTTTGTAAGAAAATCCTTGTAATAGATGTGCATGTATAGGGCAGGTACAGAATGAAGTGCTGCAAATGTAGTAGGTAGAAGTAATTGGGTACATAAAGAAGAAAGTAGGAGTATGAAATTAATTTGATTTTGTATTGAACAGGTAGTAATCTTCAACGGTATTTCCATGTGATTATTGTGTGGTGAATGGAGGAACCATGTGCAAAAATTTGAAGGTTTGCATAGATTAATTGAAAAAAAATTGAATACCAAATGTAGTATTAGGGGATAGAAATGGCCTAAAATTCACTGAGAAGAAATGAATTACAAAAAGTGAATGACACCCTAAACATAGAAAGTGACTGGCAAACAAATTGACAGCATGATGTCCAAATTTAGTATAGAATATCTTTTCATACACGTATCAGCAACGCATGTTCAATGATTATTGAACCAAAGCAAAACTATAAATTAATAGCTCCTCATCCAAAAGAGCAAAATATTTACTGATTATGGACTGAACCTCAATAGCCAAATGATAGAATTAACAAAAAATGAATTGAAGAAGAACGATCTGGTGTTGAAAATTGTCCTAACAAACACATCCAAAGTCATAGCTAAAACTAACTCATTACAGTATGAAATCTGCTCATTTCTCATTGCATTTTCCACTAGTGGCAGCAAATTTTGCCCGTTCCATGCACGGGAGGTATCGTCGGAAATTAAGAACACTCAAGTGAATTACTGTGGTAGGCACTTGGAAGAGCAGAGAGGAAAAAAATCACAAGAAAAATATTGGAGACCCCCAACTACCCCACGTTTGAAGGATGCATGAGTCTTGGTAGATCAGGAAGTCCATCGCTAGTTGGACTTCATGAAGAAGTTTGAACCTACCATTTCTTGTTCAACTGAATTATATAGTAGTAATGATTTTATGTTAGCAATGTTTTAATGACATGCAATGTAGATTATGAAGTGCAAAATTAGGTATCATCGACATTGGTGTTGGATGTAGTTGAGTAGTTGTGTGTTTAAAGAATTTGCAGATAATATATTCATTTGTAGTTCAATAGATATACTATATTGTTATGATATGCAGGGGGTTTTTTAGAAGGAGGTGATGAGGAGTTGCAACGGTGTGGGTAGAATATGCCAATCTTGTCAAGCAGTGATTCTCTTGGTGACCACAAAGCAAGAGGACATGAAGAAGGATGGCACGAATATAACCATGTCAACAATGAGATCTTGATTGAGGAAGATGAAGAACTTCAAATCCAGCGTATGCAAGGTCAGGTGCCAGAGTTAAATGACACTGAGAAAAGAAGGGAAAGAAGACGTACAATAGCCAAGTTTGTGAAGGAAGGAGACAGGCGACGACAACAGGGATTGAAAAGGAACTTATTGAAAGTTGACAAATACAGGAATAAACCATACAGTGTAGGTCTCACTTTTTGGAGGAAAGATCTGAGTCTGCTATCTAAGAAATTTGACCCCACTATAGCTAATATAAAGCATCAACCTGAGGGGTTAATCAGAGAGATTGAGGAATGGGTACAACTCACGTGGGAGTACACCCATCCAATAAATTTTGAGTATGTCAAAACAGCAGTTGCTTGAGGAGTTACCCTAAGACGTGCAACTCTGAAAGAGAAAATGAAGAACAATTCACCAAGACCAGAGGATGTGTTTGATTGGACATGGCGGAAACTTGCAGAGCAGTTTGCACAACCTAAAACTAAGAAGAAGGCAGCAGATTGTAGTAAGGCAAATGCTTGTAGGCTACACTTTGGCGGAACTGGGCCGTCAGGAGAGGTGGGTGTGCGGCATAGGCTCAAGGGGATATTGAAGCGCACTCCCGACCCTGAAGAAGTCCAAGCAAAAATGTCCCATAATAAGGGTTACAGTGGGCGGTCTAAACACTAGTAGAAAACTCCATCCAAAACAACAGAAAATCAACAGTTCATGTTGTTTTGGACACTTCCACACGCTAATTGACAAATTTAACAGAATTCTGTAAAAAACTACCCGCGTTCTGTTGATTTGGATACTATTGTCTAAATCAATAGAAATTTTAGAATCTTTCAAATCTATTTTAGAATCTTTGAAAATCTTTTGAGAATCATTAAGAATCTTTTGAGAATCTTTAAGAATCTTTTTGGAACCTTTAGAATCTTTGAGAAGATTTGAAAATCTTTTCAGAATTTTTAAGAATCTTTGAGGATTTTTGAGAATCTTTGAAAATCTTTGAGAATCTTTTTGAAATCTTTGAAAATCTTTGAGAATCTTTTTGAAATCTTTGAAAATCTTTGAGAATTTTTGAGAATTTGTGAGAATCTTCTTGGAATCTTCAAGAATCTTTGAGAATCTACAAAAATCTATGAAAATCTCTCATAATATTTTTAGAATCTTTAAAAATCTCTTAGGGATTTGTGAGAATCTTTGAGAATCTTCTTGGAATCTTTGAGAATATTTGAGAATCTTTGAGAATCTTTGGAATCTCTGAGAATCTTCTTGAAATCTTGAAGAATCTTTTTAAAATCTTTTTGGAATTCATTAAAATACATCAAAATCTTTATAAAAATAGCATCTTCTAAAATCTTTGTAGAATCTTTAAAAGTCTTTAAAATACTTCAAAATCTTGTATAAACCCTTGCAATCTTTTTGGGTTGTTTTTGGAATCTTTTTAGAATCTTTTTGAACTTCATTGAAATACATTGAATTTTTTTTTAAATAATTGAATCTTTATTAAAAATTTAGAATCTTTTGGACTTCTTGTTGAATATTGAAAGTTTTTCTTCTTCACTATTCAAAATTTGATATGATTTAATAGATTTGAAAGTCTACTAAAGCATGTTTTCAGAAACTTGGTTGTTTTTGTTGTTTTGGTTGCGTTAAGTGAGTTCACTTTTTTGTTGAAATCAACAGATTTCTGTTAAGATTAACAAATTTTTGTTAAAGTTCACAAATTTTTGTCCAATACAACAAAAAAATGAATTCAAACAACGTTACCAAAACAACAGAATAATCCAAGTTTCTACTAGTGATGACCAAAGCAACAAAAAAACAATAGTTTCTTGTTGATTTTGGACACCTCTGAACACAACTTGACTAATTCAACAAAATTTCATAAAAAGCATACAACATTTTATTGTATTAGATACCACAATTTTTTTATGAAAAAACATAAAAATTGCCCCTCAATTCTTTGAAAAAATCAAATACATCCCTTAAAGATTTAAATTATCAAAAAACCCTTGGCTTTTTGAAAAATTATCAATTATACCCCCAATACTTTGGAAAAATTTTAAAAATGCTCCTCAACTACTTAGAAATATCAAATACATCCTTGTTAAGTTTGAAAAAAAAATTTCCTTTGGTTCTAAGTAAAAATTCCAATTAATTTGTATTCTTAAATTTTGAAAATACCATAAATACCTCTAGTTGTTTTGTGTCTTTTTGTAAAATTATATTTTAAATGTTATATTCAAAATAAAAATCACTGTGCAGTTGATGCAATAGTTTTTGCACTGGTAAATCTATGTGCAAAAATCCTACAAAAAGTTTGAACAACTTAACTCGAAGATTGAGTTTGCATTTAACTTCCCTTGATTTTTAATAATTTTCATTGTCATTCTAGTAGTTACAAAAAATTATAATGAAAAAGTGAATTCTGGGAACTTCTAGTATCCTCAAAAATAACTAAGGGTATAGTTTAATTATTATTCTTACATAAAACCAAAGGTAATTTTTTTAATTCAAATAACACAAGAGAATATTTGCTATTTCAAAATAAAAGGACATTTTTGATATTACTTCAAAATACTAGGGGTAGAGTTGATACTCTAAGAAAAAACGAGTACTATTGAAATTTTAAATTGTTAAGAGGTAAATTTAATATTTTGAAACAACCAAAGAGCATTTTTAATATTTCCTCTTCATTTATGAATCAAATTAACAAAAAAATTAAAATCTTATGGAATGTTTTTTGAATCTTAAAAATGTTTGAAAAATCTTCAAAATATTATAGAAACTTTTTTAATCTTTGGATAATTAGAAAACTTGATTGTATGATTACAACTTTATAATTCCAAAACTACTCAAAATTTGATGGTTTTTGAAGCTAGCAAACTATGGAGGCTACTTTAACCTAATAAGAGTTTTGTTTTCAAAAAAAAAAAAACTAATTTTTATTTAGAAATGAAGCTAACCCTCACTTGCAACAATTATTTTGAGATTTATGTATTTCAATCAAAAGTCATAAACAAAAATTGAAGGGGAGGAAATAAACATTTAAAAAAATAATAATCTAAACACCTTCTTTGATTTTTGCTCATAACATTTGATTAAAGTTCTGAAATCTGAAAAAAATTGTTGGAAGTGATAGTAGATTACATCAATCAACTTTTTGTTTTTTTGAATTTTTTGAAAAAAGGTCTTCTAAAAGGTCAAAATAACCTCCAAAGTCTATTGCCTTTGCAAAGTGTGTTCACATTTAGTATACAAATTTAGTTTTTACATGCATATGTACACATGCAAATGTGTGTGGCTTGGTGGCCATGAGAGTTGTGTTAGGGGGCTTGAGTGGGAAGCTTCAGGTCTAGGGTTCAAATCCCAGCCCCAGTGCCTCTGGCCGGCGCTTGTAGTTGCTGCATTGCGTTGTAGGTGCTCCGCCAATCCAACCTTCAAGCTGGTTTACTTTTTTCCCAACATGCAAGATTTTCTTTAATTAAAAAATGTTTTGAAATAAATAAATAAATAAATAAATAACACAAATGAACAACAAAAATTAACAAAAATTAACAGAAAATCAACAAAAAGTCAACAAAAAAACATCAGACTCTTGTCAAAAAGTATCCGAATCAACTTGACCAAATCAACAAATGAAATCAACATTTTTGAGTTGAAATTTTGTTGATTTTTTATTAAATTTTCTAGTAGTGAAAAGGGTTTGTATTGCAAATTCAATCATGCATGGAACTATGATTTTGGTATCAAAGCAGGTACACATGCAACATGTGTTTCCTTTCCTTGATTCTTATTTGTATTCATGCCTATGTACTTGTATCGCACTAGTGACCACCACATTTTGGACTAACAAGGCTGAACACAGGTTCCACAGACTAAGCCTGCTATAATAGGTCCAACAGCGAGCAAGGAGCAGTTGCAAGAAGAAGAGTCCAGGAAGGCCTAGGCAGAAATTCAGAAATTAAAAGAGAGGATTGCAACTATCAAGGCCCACCAAGCATAGGGTTCAATACAGAATGCGATGTCTTCACTAGAGGAGTTTTGCAATGTTCAATTGTCTCAGCACCGGCTACCTGTATTCAAAGAAGAGCGTGGAGGTGGATGAAGATTTGGGGCAATATTATCAGGAGGTGATGAGAGAGAAGTCAAGGAAGACGGGTGTTCAGTATTTGGAGGTGATGAAACTGATCTCATGAATGCATTGGAGGTAAGAATTCATGAAGACAATTGTGTGGAAATCCAAGAATTGCACCATCCTTATTTGATGATCTCATCCAGTAGCATGAGCATGTAAAGCAAAGTTAACAGAACTAGTGAAATGTGATTATAGTATTCCGTACTTCAGCACTGCAGTTCTAATGTTTACGATTGCTGCAAGTAAACGGCTATTAATAATCTATCTTGTATGTCTTTCTGAAGCGAGTCTACAAAAGAATGTGCACTACAATTAGTAATACTATTTTTATAGGGTGAACATGTTCAAGGACAACACGTACAGTGTGCCTAAACAGAGCAATTAGTGATGATGTTGAGAAATTGTAAGTGGGGGCATTGGAATGAAGTAGTTGTATGAATCTAAAGTCTTGTAATTTTATTTAGGGAAGCAGATAATGAATTAGATGTTTAGTAAGATTGAAACAAATATGCATGTTCAATATAGCATTAGGCGTTATGTTAGCAGGATGTATTTCATACCTCAGATATGTAGGTATGATCATTTTTGATTTTAGATTTTTATGTTGGGATGGTTCCTTGGTTTGCAATGTATTAGTCTTAAATGCAATGGAATCTTCCTTTTTTGTTATGTTTTGGTATTGCAAAACATGGACTAGATGGCTATATTAATGATTGATGTGTGTAGTGTGGCAGAGTAGAAATGGAAGGTGGTTGCAGAGGATGAATTGTTGATTTCAACGTGCGCAAGTTACAATAATTGATGAATCCGTCAAGAGTGAACATGATTTATAGAGAATTGATGTACGGCTTTTAAAAAAAAAAAAAAATAGGTGTCATTGCAAGTGATTATCCTTAGGCAGGCTTTGAGATAGTTACATAACATAGCGTGCAAGTAGCAGTTCATCCCTACACGATTGAGTAGTAAGTATGTTTTGCAAAGTTCTCTTGTGACATAGGAGTAGTGTGGAATATTAAGTGTTTATGTATTTGTGATATAGTCCAACAAAGCAGTCAAATTAAGTTTTGTTTGATAAATTTGTATTCTGGATTATTTGAATTTGACAGCTATTGAAATGGCAAGACCATTCCACATATCCATATGCTTTTTCCAATGAATGAATTCTGTAGCCAGCAAATTTAGGAGGGATGTGTTTTGATTTATCCCTTTTATTAATTAATTCCAACTACAAGCGACTAATCAACAGTTGTAGGCTTACCATTGTAGACCAAATAGGGCGGTTGAACTATATTTAAGTCGTCTAAATTTGACATTTGAAGCATTGTTTTCAGAGAAATTAATAATAGTAAGTAGCCAAGAGGGGATGTACTTTTCCATGAGTTACTCTCAAGTCCCAAGAGCCACTGCCATTTGGGGATTTAGTGGGTCAATTTGACAGTGACCACGACAGCTCTTATGATAGGTCTTGTCAATTAAGTGTCCAAATCAGAGTAAAGAAATGATAGAACATTTGACTAGAATCAGTCATTTCCTTGTCATAACGGACCCCATTCCCCTCGTAGTGGTTTGTTTTTCAACAATGTTATTGTTGTTGCTAAGTCTTTGAAATTTGTTAATGTTTTTTTATTTCTAGTAAACATTGATGAAAATTATTTTAATAGCAATAAGTATTTACCTGGCATAAAATGTCTAGAATTTGCTGTTTGGCAATCTAAATGCACTATTTAGTGTAGTTTTTAAAACCGCGTTGTTCAAGAGGTTGAAATTTGGGACTAGTAGTCTTAACCCCTAAAGAATTGAGCCCTTTTTTTTGCAAAAGTCACCAAAAAGTGCCACTTCTAGGGCAATGAGTAGAAAGGTAGAAAAAAACGGTTATTTTAATCCAATCATAGGATCTTGCCCTAGGTTACAAGAGATACGTGTTGGGAAAAACTCAACTCATTTCAATTGGAAGAAAACCGTGAGATATTGACATCTAAAGTGAAGTAAAAAATTATTTTCTTTCTTACCCAAATTTTTTTGGGGCCTTTGCCGCTCCTATAGCAAAAAAATTACTCTATACAAAGTTGAGGTCTATTTTTTCAAGGTTGAGAACCTAGTTAGGCATGTGTGAGAATTCTCAAATGATTTGGAACTATAAAACATACTCCAAAAATCTTGGAATGCCAAAAGGTCCTGGAATTTGCAAACACACTAGGCAAAATTGGATGCTTTATGTAAAATTCAAAAATTTGAATTACACTAATCTAAATGGTGAAAAGCAATGATTCTTAACCCACTACAACTTAGAAAAAAAAATTAAAAATTTTAATTTAAAGAAAACAAAAAAACACATAATGCTCACAAAAATCAACTACCATATCTTGCAAGGAGCAAAAGGAATGGAGGGTTAAGAGTCCCCAAAGACAGGCTCCTTGCACTCCACTCTCCTTTGCCCAAGTGTCCGCACAGTGTACCCATAAGGGTTGAACTTCCTTGAAATCAGCACCCACTTACAAAGGAGAAATTGTGCTTAAAATGCCCCCATTAGCAAAGTTTTGAGCCCTCCAAGAGCCCCTTAAAAAGTCTCTACATGGATCTTACAACATGTACTTACTTCAACAAACAAAACACTAATCCCCTATTTTTGCTCACCCTTTGAATTCAATGCAATCATGAAAACTATACTATTATGTAATCCCTATTGGATAAAAATTATGGGTACAAATGTACAGTAGGACCATAAATTTTGCTTTACTCTATTTGAATAGATGAATGAAGTACTTGGATAGTGAGCAATGAGTACATTTACATATTTTATGAGTACAATACCTTCTTTACTGTTTTTGGTTGAGCATGTGGCTTAGGTCGTTCGTAGAAGGTAGCAATAGATATAGGTGCCCTTTTCTTGTACTCAAGCTAGCCAATTAATACCTTGGTTTGTCAAACATTATGGAGCTCTTGGAGGGCTCAAAACTAGGAGGTGAGTCATCCCCTAGTTTTGATAGTTTTTTGCATAATTTTTTGTTGAATGTTGGAATGATGAAAAAATTATATGCCTAAATAGATCTTTGAACTCTCCCTCTTCAATAAAATTTTCAAAAAATCACATAAATTAAAAGAAGTTTCGCCATAGGTACATGCCCAAAATCCCATTTGTCCCCTAAGGAGACAACAATCCTTTAAAGGTTAAACTAATAACAATTGACTTTTGTTTTATGCTATATACAAGATTGTAGTTTTTGAAAATTTTGGCATTAAGAAAGTATGACTTTGTTTCAAAGACTGGATAGAAAAACATTAGAAATCTAACTTAATACAATATTCAACAAAATGAAAATTATTAAAAAAAATAAGGAATGTACTTGGCCGTGGGGACGTGAATATCATGGTTGTTACATTGGACCACCCATCCTTTTGCTTGCATGTCCACCTAAAGTGTACGGTTGAGCCCATGTTTGTCCAATGTAGTCAACTCATAGTTGATTTTAAAAAATGATAAAAAATGATAAGAAAAAATTACTTTGTATATGGTGGTGACATTCATTGTTGTCAACATGAAATCAAAATGTGGATTTAAAGCCATATCACGTAATAAAAATGAAAAATACTCAAGGAAAAATATTATTTTAATTCTTCTCTTTTTAAGCCAAAAACCATGGTTGTTACTTTGGGCAAGATTTGGCTATCAAATAGCACAAGCGGATGCACAAAATAGACGGCATGGACGGATATGTCCATCTTCTTTTGTTCTTTAGGACATTTTAGGGTTTTTAATTCAAAAAAAAGAATCAAATTATTATTTTTCAGTTCTACTACATATGGTTTTAAATCGACATTTTGACTTCATGTTGACTATAATGAGTGTCATTAAAATGTGTGAAGTAAGTTTTTTTTGTCATTTGTTATTATTTTTTAAAGTCAACTATGAGTTGATTACATCAAACGGACCATGAGCTCAATTAGACACTTTGGATGCAAGGGCTAGTGGACAGACGGGCTGTTCAATGTAATAATAACGTCAAAAACCCTTAAAAACACCCTAAAAAATAACCTTAAAAACAAGAGTAGATAGATACGTCTATTTGTACCATCTGTTTTGTGCGTCCACTTGTTTTGTTCAACAACCATATCTTTGTATTGTCTTGCCTAAAGTAACAATTGTAAGTGGAATTGAACTTTAAAATTTTGTGCCATACTTATTAGCAAATTAGATTTTTCTTTTATCCATTATTTCCTTCTACTAAGCACAACATATTCCTATTCAATCATAAACTTGGATTGAAATTTGCTTAAAATCACATTTTCGATGTGTTTTCAAAGTTTTTTTCAATATGATGTCATAATGCACAAGTTTTAGAACATGATTCATTTTTGCTAAATTTTTTTGACAGACGTGAATGCGTTATTTGTTAATTTGGGACAGAGCTTACAAAGTGGGACTTTTGGCTTTTTTGGAAGAGAACGCAATGTTTATTGAATTGGGAATCAATTGACTGTTTTCTAATGAAATGAGGTATATATCTTCCAAAAAGACATTCATTTTGGACAAAAAATTCATTAACATCTGAAATTTTGGACAAAAAGTTCATTAATTAGGTTTCAGGAGGCCTCCTTAATTTAACAAATATGGTTCCACATAAATTAAGGTGACAATCTCATATTCAAGTGAGTACAAAATGGAACCCCTTGTTGTCCCAAATTAATGAATAATGCATTAAACGCTCGAAACATGGTCTTATCTAAATATCTAACAAGGCACAAATCCATCCTTCATGAGTCATGACTGGATGTACTAACTCCATTAAATATTTGCAACATATATGGATATGGTGAAGGCCTAAAAGGCTAAAACCAGTGATCTTCACCTCAAACCACCAATTAAATGAGTGGTCGGTAAGATCCTAATTACAAATTAAACAATTCATTCAACTAGAGGCTGGAAAGCATAGCTTGCTTGCACGCTGAGCTGGCTATAAAGCTGCCAATACCACAAGCAATTCCTGTTGTACAATACAGTCAGGAACTTAAGATGACTTTAGCCATGCACAGAAGAGATAGTCAACCATAATTAAGGTTTTCAATACAAAGATGCAAAAGCATAAGCATATTTCAGAATTGAAATTTTGAATCAATAAACATCACTGTGTTATAAACCACTCTGTGCCATCCATGTCAAGCGATACCCTGATAAAGGCTAGAAACACTGTGATGAACTCTTCAAACATGCAACCAATCAAACAAAAGCTTGGCTGCTCGCTCATATTCTTTGATAGAAAAGCCAAAGCAATACACAAATCAGGTGTGCTAGTTGGTACATGACAAACACAACGGCCACAGCCAGTCCAAAGACACGGAAGCCATGAAGAATTATAAAGAAATTGCTGCTTACACAATATCAAACCCAATAGATCCAGAAAAACACCACAGACCCCCACATCCAATTCCATTGCTCTCTCCGGAGATACACATTCTCTCCAACCAAACAAACCCTTGGAATTCTACACCTCTCTCTCCTTTAAACCGGATGCAATCATTTACCCCAAAAATCACCTGCTGCTGCAGTTGGAGATCACAACGGTGACGTTTGATCCCCGAGAGCTGCGGCGGCGTTTGGTTGTGCAAATTGCACTATCATACACCGTCACTCACTGATCATTGCCTCATCCCACTAATCATCCACTAATCAGCCGGTGCTACTTGGACGAGAAAATGGGATCACCTTGTGCCGCTTGTTTGGCCGCTGTATAAATCAAGCAAAGAACTTGGGATTGGCCTTGACCGCCGCCGCCAAAGCTTCCCACACGCTCACTAGCACATCCCTGACGTGTTTGGAAGGGCCCATGTTGCCCTCCGGCACGTACATGGCCTCCCAAGTGGCGCTGGTGGTGCCGTCGCGGGGACCAGCGCCAAACTGCATGGTGGCTGCAAAGTGCTTGTAGCTGGGATCGCCCTTGAGCACAGTGTACCCAAGCTTCTTCTGCTTAGGGTCAATGAAGTCCATGTGCTTTGTCACCCCCTCTGCGAATTGGATAACTGCACTCAATTGGGGACACATCATTCAGTTGAGTCAAACAATCAAAAAGCATTTGACTAAATAATCTAGCAAAGCCGATTGCATCGGGACGAACATGGTGACATCTAGTGATAAAGCCAGCAAGTTGACTGCATACAAAAAAAGCAATTTGACCGCGATTGTTGCAAGGCGCGGGTGTAGATGATGAGCGAGTGCATGCGGGTGTAGGTGATGAGCGAGTGTCATGCACTGCAGAAGATTTGAACCAGGCGATACATATCGGGGAGGGAGTGGCGCTAATTACCGGGTCCAAACTTGACGACACGCACGCTACCAAGTCCGCCGTGGCCCTCCACCATGGTGGCCTATTAGAAGTGCTTTGGCATTGCCCGCAGAAAAATCTTGTCCGCGTGCTTGATCGCGTTCCATAGAGCGTCCAGGGATGCGTCCAACGTTTGCGTGTGGGCAAACGTCTTCTTCAATCGCACCGCGCGCTCCAGGGTCTCGAGCACCATTTGGGCGACTGCCCTAATGTGCTTCCAGGGGCCCATGTTGCCCATTGGCACAAACATTGCGGTCCATGTGGCCTTAGTGACGGCTTTGCCTTGGGGTACAAACTGGATCTCAACGTTGTAGCAAGGGTCGCCGTCCAAGACCATGTAGCCCAACATCTTGGTGGCAGCGTCAAACTTGTCTATGCGCTCCTTCACAAAGCGCACATGCTGGATGACTGCACCAATTAAACGGAAGGCACACATCACAAAAGCAGTTGCCGAACGTGTAGAATTGGAAGAAAGCAATCCAATACTCGAAATGCAATCACAGCAAAAGAACCGCTGCAGCAGCAGCTAGCATGAGCATTGGCGGCGCCGGATAAAGCACATATAACAGACGGATGGAAGTACAGGTGGCACCACTGGTTACCTGGACCCATGGTGACTAGACGGACGCTGCCGGGCTTGCCGTGGCCTTGTAGGAATTTGCTTTTGGCAAAATACTCCGGCAGGAGGTCGCAGAGGTTCTTGTTGGCATGCTTGCACACCTCCCAGAGGTTGTTGGTGGAGGCCCAAAGCACGGAGGTGTGAGAGAGTGTCTGCAACATGGCCGCCAGCAAGAGTGCGTGGAAACAAAAAGAAACTATAGTGGAGGGGCTTAGAAACGGGAGTACATGAAAGACGCGGCCAAGAAAGAGCAGAGGAGCAACGAGAGCAATTGAGGAAGAAAGAGGCCTTTAGGTCCAAGAAATCATACCCAAGAATGGGCATGGGCTATGGAGGCGGGAGATTGAGGAGTGCCCCTTCCAAATGTTGGGACTCGGAGCTTCTCCCTAATTTCAAATATTTTCAAATAACTTACCTCTCTCTGGTTTGGTGAAAAAGTACTTGCGTAACTATTTGCTGGAGTGTTTGGTCTTTGCCACATGACATGGATTAATGAATGGTAGAAGTGGGTAGAAGGTTTTAAATTATCTCTTTCACATTACAAAACAAGAATTTGGTTTAAGACATGCAGCACTATAATTTATCAACATGACATTTGATAATGCTTTATATGTTGTGTTTTCTAAAAGTTCAATAGGTGTAATTTTTCAATTGTTTTTATAAGAACATCTCAACATTTTTGTTAATACTCATAGCGTATACTATAGAGTTTTTCACTAAACCATAGAGGGATAAATTACTTGAATTTATTTGAAATTTGGGAGAAGTTCCCAGTCCCAAATCCCAAGTCCCAACATTCAAAAGGGAGACTCCACAGTCTCCTGCCCCCACGGCCAACTCCCACTCCTGGGTATAAATCTTGGGATCAGGGCTTCTCTCTTCCTCACTCACTCTTGTTGCTCCTCTCCTCTTCTGCTCTGTTGCAAGTTTCTCATGTACTCCTGCCGCCAACTCACCTCTAGCATTGTTTCTTTTCCCTTCCACGCATAATTGCTAGCAGCAATGGCAATGGCAATGTTGTAGACGCTTTCTCACACCTCTGTGCTTTGGGCCTCCACCGACAACCTCTGGGAGGCTTGCAAGCATGCAAACAAGATCCTCTGCGACCTCCTGCCAAAGTACTTTGCCAAAAGCAAGTTCTTGCAGGGCCATGGCAAGCCCAGTAGCATCCGTCTTGTCACTATAGGTCTAGGTAACCAGCGCGCCACCCTTGCGTCTGTCCCTTTTGTGCTTTATATAGAGCCGTTGCCGCTACTCATGCTAGCTGATGTAGCAATTCTTTTGCGTGACTGCATTATGAGTACTAGATCGCTTTCTTCCAATTCATGACGCTCGGCAGCTATACTTCTAATGTGTGCCTTTTAAATGTTTGCTGCAGCCATCCAGCATGTGTGCTACATGAAGGAGCGCATGGACAAGTTTGACGCTGCCACCAAGATGCTGGGCTACACATTCCTAGACGGCGACGCTCGCTATAGTGCCTTCAATGCTAAGATCCGATTCAAGGCACACGGCAAGGCCATCAGCAAGGCCACGTGGACCACAACATTTGTGCCAGTGGTCGACATGGGCCCCTCGGAGCACATCAGGGCAGTTGCCCAAATGGTGCTCAAGACCCTGGAGCGCGCGATGCGGTCAAAGAAGATGTTTGCTCACATGCAAACTCTGGACACGTCTCTGGACGCTTCGTGGAATGCAATCAAGCGCGCAAACGAGATTCTACTATGGGCGATGCCAGAGCACTTCGAGTCGTCCACCATGGTGGAGGGCCACGGCAGACCCGGCACTATGCGCATTGTCAAGTTTGGACCCGGTAATTAGTGCTACTCCCTCCCGATATATATCGCCTGGTTTGATTTGCCTGCCGTGCATGACACTTGCTCATCACCTACACCTGCACCTTGCAACGATTGCGGTCAAGTTGCTTTTTTTGTGTGCAATGGACTTGCTTGCTTTATAGTGGCTGGATGTCATCATGTTCGTGTGGATGCAATCAACTATATGCTGGATTTGGTCAAATGCGTTTTGGCTTACTCGACTGAGTGATGCATCTTCAATTGCATGCAGCTGTCCAGTTCGCAAAGGGGGTGACGGAGCCCATGGACTTCATGGACCCCAAGGAGAAGAAGCTTGGGTACACAGTGCTGAAGGGCGATCCCGGCTACAAGCACTTTGCCGCCACCATGCAGTTGGGCACCGGCCTGCTTGACAGCACCACCAGCGCCACGTGGGAGGCAACGTACGTGCCAAAGGGCGACATGGGCCCTCCCGAGCACGTTAGGGACGTGGTGGTGAGCGTGTGGGAGGCCCTAGCAGCGGCGGTCAAGGCCGGCCCCGAGCTCTTTGCTTGATTTATACAGCGGCCAAATGGGCGGCATGAGGTGGTCATTATCTTGTCCAAGCAGCTTCGGCTGATTAGTGGATGATTAGTGGGATGAGGCAGTTAGTGAGTGATGGTGCATGATTGTACAAATGCGCAACCGGACGCAACCACAGCTTGCGGGAATCAGACGTCACCGCTATGATCTCCGGCTGCGACAGCAGGCAACTTTTGGGGCAAACAATTGCATTTGGTTTAAAGGAGAGAGAGAGGTGTAGAATTCCAAGCGTTTGATCGGTTGAAGAGAATGTGTATCTCTAGAGAGAGCAATGGAATTGGATGTGGGGTCTGTGGTGTTTTTTTGGATCTATTGGGTTTGATATTGTGTAAGCAACAATTTCTTTATAATTCTTCATGGCTTCCGTGTCTCTGGACTAGCTGTGGCCGCTGTGTTCGTCATGTGCCAACTGGCACACTAGATCTATGCATTGCTTTGGCTTCTCTGTCGGTGAATGTGAGCAAGTCAAGCATCTATTGGAATGAATGCACGTTTGAGGAGTTCATCATAGTGTTACTAGCTTTTATCAGGGTATCGCTTGACATGGATGGCACATAAGTGGTTTAAAACAGAGTGATGTTTGTTAGTCAGATTCAAAAATTCAATTCTGAATTTTGCTGATGGTTCTCCATCGCTTCTCTGGAAACCATATTTACTACTAAGTAACTGTCTCTTCTGTGCAAAGGCTTTATAAGTTCCGGATTGTGTTGTAGTAGACAAGAGGAAATGCTGGATTTGTTGGCAATATTGTCAGCCAGTACGATGTGCAAGCAAGCTATGCTTTCGGGACTTTAGTAGAATCATGACTTGTTTAACTTGTAATTAGATCTTACCTATCAGGTTACCACCCTTTTAATTGGTGGTCTGAGGTATCATAGGTTTTAGATTTTCACCATATCCGAAGATGTTGCACATGTTGGGGCTAGTAAGCTTACATACAGGTCATGATTCATGAAAGGCGGATTTGTGCTTTGTTTGATACATAGATAAGGCTACGTTTGGTGAGTTCATGTTCCTGGATTGGATATTGTGCTCACAGGAAAGGAATGGAAAATTCAAAATAGAACTAAGTTAGTTCTATTCGTTAAATTGGGAAAAACAAAGGTATCACTTTGTATTCCACCTTAATCTTACATACAATAAATGTAGCCATAGCTATAGCTCAAAGTTGAAAGTTGTTTGAAATTCTTGTAGGCAATCATTGAGCCTTCAGTATTGTACAAAAAATTGCATGTTTTTTTCTTTTGTAATATGCTGAATTTCACATAATGACAAAAATAGTGAAAGTCCCAAAATGTATTCTTTTTCTCAATTTAACAAATATGGCGTTATACGCAATATTTGTTAAATTGTAGGAAAAAAAGGACAATTTTGGGATTCTTGAATTTTATGTTTTTGAGAGATTTTTGGTGATTTGGAGTGAATGTTATGATGATTTTTTCAAGATCTTATATCAATGATGAAGCATATGTTATAAAAAAACTCACTTTGCAGCAATCAAATATTCTCACAAATCCAAAATTTAGCATCCCAAAATAGATTTTGGGAAAGACTTTTTTCCAAATTAGCAAATAGGGAATTGATATGTACCATGCACCCCCTCTTGACTATTCTACCATACCCTACTATAAATGGTTAATATGGGTAGTTGCAAGAATGACCTCTCTGTTTTGTCTCAAACACTCTTAGTACTAGTAGACGGTAGTACTAATAGTACTACTGAGCTTTTGGAATAATTTTTTTATAAATAAAATATGGAAAATTTGTAAAACACTTAAAATAGCATACTCATGAAAATTCACACCTAGAAAAATTTTATTCTAAAATTTATGCTAAAAACAAAATCACCTTAAAAAGCCAATTTCTTTCTTGCTTTTTAGAAAATAGTAAAATAATTCAAAAAAAATAAAATAAAAACTGGCCATTTGAGAACCCATTAAACATATTCACATGGTACAATTGCTTTGCTGAGGAATTTCTTTGTATTTTGCCAATGAAGGGAGATAGGATGCCCACTTTGAGACAATGTAGATGCCATGGAATTTACAATTTTGCAAAACCCTTCTATGAATGCATGTAAGCATGCTCCATAAACAACATTCCGACTTTATAGCCCTAGAAAAGCTTTTTTGGACCCAAAATAGTACTAAACACCCCCAAAATGGCCAAGGTAAACACCCATTTGGGGGCTGCTTAAAAATAGCAAAATCATTTAAAAAAACACCAAAAATCACTAAATGTCAATAACTTGCATGTTTAGGTTACTCTAAAAGGACAAGTCAAAGTGACTTCTTTTGCAAAAGTTACAAGCAAAAAATAAGCCGCACTAGGTGAGGGGGACAAAATGTAGTACAAGTCATTCTTGCAATCACCCATATATACAATATTAAAGTAGGTGTGGACCACAAAAGAAATATCATTGATTTGAAAATATAACTTGACATAGAAATTGCAACTTCAACTTTGTTTTTTAGTTTCAAATCCCACTCATAGTATCAATTAAAAAATCTAAATTAGGTTTAGTTTAATTCATTAAAAAAAAAAATTGATGCTAGTGAGCAAGATTAAGAGTTGAAAAAAAATTGTATCTTCTATGTCAAGTTGTATTTTCAAATTAGTGATATTTTTCTCACACCAATTTAATATTGTAAATATTGACCACATATTGTAGGATTTGGTAGAATAGCCAAGAAGAGATGGTACATGTATCAATTTCCATTTTAATATTGTAAATATTGACTATATGTAATAGAATGTGGTAGAATAGTCAAGAAGGCTAGGGTAGTACGTGTGTCAATTTCCTTTTCTTTTGCCTCTTTGCTAAAAAGTTTGTAAGTCACAATTGCACCAAAGACATTGGCAAAGGAAAGTGTATTGTTTAGTTAGTGCAATGGCTTTGGTCACAAACAACTTAAATGCAAAAATCCTATATTAAGCTCAAAGAGCTTGCCTCCAAGATTTGGCTTATATTCAACTTGCATCTAGTTTTTGTGATTTTCATTTTAATCCCAATATTTACAAAAAATTGCACCAAAGAAGCACAAGAAAACTAAGAATGATTGTGTTAAAAGTTTTCAAAGACAACTAGGGGTATAATTGATATTCTTACACAAAATCAAGGGTATTTTCAATGTTTCAAAATATATATAAGGATATATTTGATATTTTGATAGAATTGAGGGGCATTTGTGGTATTTTCCCTAAAATTTATTCTAAATCACCCAATTACTCTCACAAACGCAAAAACTCAGAAATCTTGATGGTCAAATTTCATATCAATTCAAAAGTCAAATTGTAAATGGAGCAAAGAAGCTAAAATAACACAATAAAGCTCCTTTGTTAATTGCTACCAACTTTTATTGAAATCCATCCATATTCTAAGTTAGTCTTCAAAGATAAAAGCTCAATTATTCATTCTATAATACCCAATGTTGCAATCAAACTATTTTGTCTGGCAATACATAAGCAAAATAGAGAGAAACTGCTCTAAGTCACTTATTTCTAAGAGTTGCTTCTCTTATACTATGTTAGAATGGATAATCAAGCAAATCAAGGATTGAGAATGTGCTGAATAAGTTCAATTGGTACCAAACTACCAATATGGCAATATTTGTGAATTTGGGAAAAATTGTATACTTTGGGACTTTCAGGAAGTGAGTCATGAAGTTTGAGGTGATCACCTCAAAACAACACGTGTCCTCACTTGAGAGGAGGGATTTGCGAGGGAAGAAATCTTAGTGCCTCAATTGAATTTGATACCTTTAAATCTGGTTTTAAAGTAACTTTTTGGGTTTGAGGGGAAAACAAAGTGGGATCCCTGTTTTTCCCAAATTAACAAATATTGCATTCAATGCTTGAAAGATCGCAATGTTTCAAAAACAAAAAGCAACAAAATTTGTCCAACAAGATTTACATAAGGTAGGAACACCCATATCCGTTAATTTAAGGGTTTTGAACATGATGAATGTTAATAAACATCTAGCAAATTATAGGATCTTGTTAGCAATAGAAAAATAAGGAGTTTGCACTTTTGAAAGTATTATTTGGATAACTGTCATTGTACCCATAGGTCATAACTAACACTAAGATTTCATGTTCACAAGTTGTACATCTTTGTAATTACATCTATTTACTTCTACAAATTTTCCAAAATTTTAGAGGTGAAAATTAGGGGGCATTAACACTTATGGGTGTTCCTACCTTATGCCCAAAGTAAAAAATGGAGAAAGCACATCTGACCAATTTTATGATCTTCACCTCATATTTTTTCCCCTAATCAACAAAACTTTTGTTCAGCAATGTGAAAATATACTTTAGGAACTCCAGTAAACGCCTTACTCACGAAAATCTGCACTCCTACCCTAAATCACTTCCTCCAAATTGCACAGTTCCTCTCAATTGCTTTTTCCTTAGGCGATGTCAAAGGTACTTCAGCAAGGGCCAATCAGCAGAGGGCCACTCTAAATTCAATGTCACACTAAATCTCCTGTGTCGTGCTGATGTGGCCCTCGAGTGCATTGCTTATCATTCCTGCAATCTTGAGCAGAAAAACACACACCGCGCTAGTTTTTGGTGGCCTCAACACAAATTTACCACTCGCAATCACTCGGCAGCCATGGCTATGGCCACAGCGTCGCCATGGACAGCCTCATCCCTCCGTAATCTCCTTAGCAACAGAACCTCCTCCTCCTTCTCCACTTCTTCGCAAAGACTACGCATACTTTCTTTGAGCTGTGGTGTGCACCTGCCTCTACGGCGAGTGCATTGCCATCTAAGCAACTGGCCTCAGAGCGGAAGATTATGTAGACGGAGGACGACATTGCTGGCTCCGAGGGCAATAGCCGATGAGGAGCAGCAGACATCGACTGTCAGTGTCAAGGAGTTTCTGGAGGATTTGAAAGCAGTTGGCCGGGTAAGCAATTTCAATTGATAGAGAGCTCTCACAATTAGAATATGAAGAGAGAAACTAGTTTAACAGATTTGGTGGAGGCGCTCGCGTAGGTTTATGTGTGATCTCTTGAAATGCGCTGCTGAATCGAAGCGCGCGATCGCGTAACGTGTACTTTATGAATAGGACGTGTACCTTCTGAGTCGAATTTATTGTTATCAGCATCCAAATCTTTCGAGCGAGTGTATGCACGGCCTTTTCGATATCTCTTTTCTTGCATTGGCTTTTAACAACTGAGATACCGCAAACTTAAAGATTATGTATCTTAGAAAAACCGTCTGAGCAACTAGCCTCAGAGCGGAAGATTATTTGAACGGAGGATGATAACGCTGGTCCCTAGGGCAATAGCCAATGAGGAGCAGCAGACATCGACTGTCAGTGTCAAGGTATTTCTGGAGGATTTGAAAGCAGTGGCCGGGTAAGATCTTTCCAGCCAATCGTCGTGATACAATTGATAGAGAGCTCTCACTCAAAGTTAGATATGAAGAGAGAACCTAGTTTAATAGAATTTTGTCGAGGTTTATGTGTGATCTCTTGAAATGTACTGCTGAATCGAAGCGCGCGATCGAGTAACGTGTACTTTATGAATAGAACGTGAGTCAAATTTATTGTTATCAGCATCCAAATCTTTCGAGCGAATTTATGCATGGCCTTTTCGATGTCTCTTTTCTTGCATTGTCTTTCAACAGTTGGGATATCGTAGAGTCTTAAGGATTATGTATCCTACAAAAAATCGACGATTAAAAGTAGAAGCTGATGGTGAGCCTCATAGCTAGATTATGAGAGAGAGAACCTAGTTTAACAGATTTGGTCAAGGCGCTCGCGTCGGTTTATGTGTGATCTCTTGGAATGTGCAGCTGAATCGAAGCGCGCGATCGGTTAACGTGTATTTTAAGAATAGAACGTGAGTCGAATTTATTGTTATCAGCATCCAAATGTTTCGAGCGAATTTATGCACGGCCTTTTCGATGTCTCTTTTCTTGCACTTCTGTTTCTTGCATTGTCTTTCAATAGTTGAGATATTGTAGAGTCTTAAAGATTATGTATCTTAAAAAAATTTGACGATTAGAACTTAGAAGTAGAAGCTGATAGTGAGTCTCACAGTTAGATTATGAAGAGAGAACCTAGTTTAACAGATTTAGCCGAGGCGCTTGCGTAGGTTTCTGTGTGATCTCTCGAAATGTGCAGCTGAATGGAAGCGCGCGTTTGGTTAACGTGTACTTTATGAATAGAACGTGAGTCGAAGTTATTGTTATTAGCATCCAAATCTTTCGAGCGAATTTATGCACGGCCTTTTCGATGTCTCTTTTCTTGCACTTTTTTTTCTTGCATTGTCTTTCAACAGTTGAGATATCGTAAACCTTAAAGATTATGTATCTTAGAAAAATTGACGATTAGAAGTAGAAGTTGATAGTGATTCTCACAGTTAGATTATGAGAGAGAACCTAGTTTAACAGATTTGGTCGAGGCGCTTGCGTAGGTTTATGTGTGATCTCTTGAAATGCGTAGCTGAATCGAAGCGCGCAATTGGTCAACGATAGAACGTGAGTTGAACTTATTGTTATCAGCATCCAAATCTTTCGAGCAAATTTATGCACTGTCTTTTCGATGTCTCTTTTCTTGCACTTCTGTTTCTTGCATTGTCTTTCAATAGTTGAGATATCGTAGAGTCTTAAAGATTATGTCTCTTACAAAAAATTGACGATTAGTAGTAGAAGCTGATAGTGAGTCTCACAGCTAGATTCTGAGAGAATTCCTGGCCTTGTGGATTTAGTCGAGGTGCTAGGGTCAGTAATTGTGAGAACGTGGAAACGAAAGCGCGCGAACGAGAAGCGTTCATTTCGAGAGTAGAATTTGATTTAGAGTTGTTAGCATCATTCAAATCCTTCGAGGAATTTGTATAGTGCTTTTTGTTATCGCTTTTCTTGCACTTCTTTGTTTGTATTTTCTGTAATGGTGTAGCTTAAAACAGAGCTATTATCGAGAGGTATTGTATGATGTGCTTTATCAATCATTAATGGCCGGTTTCCCCTGTTTGACGACCTCAGCTTTTGAGCACTCTTGTGATTGAGAGAAAGGAGAAGAAGAGGAAACTGAGAAACGTTATTCCGAAGAAGACATATGCATTTGTGAGGTGTGAACCTTAAGCGCGGGAGGATTGGCCGCTCGCGGGCATGACTGTTATCAGAGTATCCATGATTCTGTGGTTTAAGCGTTACAGTGGCTGTATTAAAAGTAGTTTCATTACACTTAAAGCTGTGAACTCAGATATGCTTGTTATTTGTTATAGGCTTCGTGTCCGCAGCGTGAACAGTTTTTTATGGGAATGACTAGGGTACACCCCCTAGTTGCTACGTGGACACCCCTATATCCCAACCTATTAAATTTGAGATTATTATGATGTTGAAATATGAAATAAAGTCAAAACAATATTTTAGTGAACACTTGCGTCTACAAGCATTGCAAACATATAACAAATATGTCTCATTTGTGACATGGTCAAGAGTAAAATCAATCGTTTCCTTCATTTATAAGTTTAACTCTTGACCATCACGCAAGTGAGACATATTTGTTATATGTTCGCAATGCTTGTCAATGCAAATGTGCATTAAATATTGTTTTAATTAATAATTATCTCAAATTTAATAGGTTGGAATATAGGGGTGTCCACGTAGCAACTGGGGGTGTCCCCCCTAGTCATTCCCTTTTTTAATGGTATTCTGTTTGATTTTGCGATCATCCGGAAATTCATGTGCAGGCTCTGTCGGCATTGATTAAGGTGATGCCTACCGCACTTTGTCAGAAGCTATTTGTGTGTTGCTCACAAATCAAGATCGACTTACAATCGTGTGCATCTGGCTCTTGCAGGTTAGGTTGATCGTGAATACGGGTGTGGCTGTTTTGGAATCGGTCACTAACCTAGAGAAGCTGTTCTATCACGTACTTCCCGGCCGTGGAGAGTATGCCAATTTAATGTTGAAGGAAGACAATGTGGATTTTCATCTGCTGATTGACCAAGTTGTCTCTGCCAAACTAGAAACCGGCAAATCTATGCGGGGCGATATTACAACGTACATGGTACGAATTTTGGACGACAACGAGGCAGTTGCAGCGAGCTTGCTTGTCATGTGGAAACCCGGCACTAATGGTGATTATGATGATGGCCAGGTAGACGCTTATCAAAACTTGCTGAAAAAGTATGGCTCATTAATCACGTTTGAAAACGACGCCTCTGAATAGGATGAGATCTGCTTGGAGAATTGGTGTTTGTGTTAGAGAGTGGACACCTGGAAGTGCAGGAACAATTTTTTGCTACAGAGTGCTTGAGGAGGGACTAAATTGATACCATTTCAAAAAGGCCAGGTCAGCGTAGATTATACTGTCTCAATTGTGTTAGATCGTCGATCAAAATAGGCCTGGAATTGTACTGTATGATCTTTGTCGTTCGTGTCATAGTGATTAAAGGTGTCAACTGATATTACTGCTCCTCTGGCTAATTCGTCTTGAATTTGTCGACATTGAATTTTTCTCTTATACATCTTTCTCGCAGCCTAAGTGCATCTGTTGACCGTCAAATGATTTTATTACCCGCAACTGATTCTGCAATGTTATCATCTTCCCAGGAGAAGGGTAATAGAAAAAAAGAGGATCTCCTGCGTACAGGTTGCTACATTTGAAATAATTCCCTGCGTTGGATACAGCAGGAGCAAAGTCTAACATCGTCACACCAATCCTCTGGTCGAGCCAACTTATTTTATTTTCAAATCAATCGCTGATAATAACTTACCATTCAAATAATTTGGTTTTCGCAGAGAGTACTATAGCTCGTTGCAAGTTGCGAGGACCGTCATAGCTCGATTCAAACTGTGCCAGTAGAAGCTGTATAACTCAAGTATCTATTCTGCTCCACTAGTTGACCTTTTTTGGCGATTGCTTGTGTATTTGTGATCAGCAAGGTGATTCTATGCGGAATTTAATTATTAGGTCCCTTGGCGACAATCTTAATATTGAGGTTGGTTCTGCACAAGACTACTAGGTACCACCTGCATTTACTGTTACAGTAACCTTAGGTCTCTTTTGTGAATGCCTCTTTGGTTGCAGTAACCTCGGTAATAGGGTTGGTTCTGGTCGAGATTGCTAGGTACCATCTTCATCTACCGTGTAACCTTGGCAGTAGGCTTGGTTGTGTTGCATATAAATCACGTATGGAACACACTTTCACGTGTTGCCATTACGAACATTGTTGGCGTTCTTTTCAAAAGTTTCTTTAAGTTACTTTCCTTCTTGATACTTAAGTTTACTAGTTCTCTTTTTGAAAGACCAAAAACGATGGTGTCTAGTAGTTTAGGTGGCGATAGCTCGGATAATGATAGCCTGCCCTCTATAGAAGTGATTCGTCCTCAGAGTGGTGCCAAAAGGGATTGGTGTAGTGAAAATGGAAGCCCATCAAGCTCCAACCACGTTAATCAACTAATTTGTGACCTTGAAATTGATGCATATCACGTAGTGTTCAAGGCAATAAGCGCTCAGTCGGGAATCTTTACTTCATCTAAGCAAGAGCTTTTGTCCAATTTGAAATGGGAACTAAGAATCTTGAACGGCGTACACAAACAATTGTTGGGGATTATTGGGTATGATGAAACTTTCAAAGGATTAGGACTAGGAGACCAACAGGCATGATGCCTCCTCGTCTTATGGACTCTGCTCCAAGTCCTATTGTGTTTTGTAGTAGTAATAAACATAAAAAAGGTTGTGGTGCTCTGACTCTCCTTCCCCCTGCTCCTTGTACCTGTGCCTTGACTTCAACTTCAGGTGGACAGGGGTTGAACAGCAGTGGAAATTCTTGCAGCAAAGGGATTGCTAATATACCCAAGTTTATTGGTCCGAGCAAAGGCTCACCAAGCCATCCTTTGGGCATAGGAGCAGCGAGCTATGGCCAGAGAACAACATCAAGGATCAACCAGAAGGGTGCAGGACCATCAATAGTTTCACATGGTGAAGACTGGGTGGGTTGGAGCATTTGGGTAAGGTGGCCGGAAGATAATTCATTCTACAAGGCAATTGTTGTTGACTACCAATAGCAAGATACTGGTATGTAGCATTGTCTAGTATATGATATTGGTACTCCAGATGAAGCCTTTGAGTGGGTAGATTTACAGGCTTTAGATGCCAACAATATACAATGGTTGGATAACAGAGTTGACTTGGTTTCACTGAAGGGGAAATCACTTCTTACTTCAGATAAACAGGATGCAGGAGGTCTCCAACGGCCACCAGGAAGACCCAAAGGAAGTAAGAATATACTGGATGTTTACAATACACAATGGCTAGATAACAGAGTTGACTCTGTTTCACTGAAAGGGAAAACACTTTTAATCTAGCTAAACAAGATGCAGGAGCTCCCCAACAGCTACCAGGAAGACCCAAAGGAAGTAAGAATAGTGTCAATAGACTGGATAACAACAATATACAATGGCTAGATAATAGAGTTGACTTGGTTTTATTGAAAGAAAAAGTACTAAGTCCTTGTATTCCAGCTAAACGAGATGCAAGAGGTCCTTGACGGCCACCTGGAAGACCAATAGAAAGTAAGAATACACAAGATGCCAACAATATACAATGGCTGGATAACACAATTGACTTGCTGGTTTCACAGAAAGGGAAAACACTTCCTTGTATTTTGGCTAAACGAGATGCAACAAGAGGTCCTCGATTGCCATTGGGAAGACCAAAGGAAGTAAGAATGAAGTAAAACTGCCAATCTTGCTAGACAGAACTTTGACAACAACCATTCTGAAAGTAGGACCCTATACAATTTGAGCTCCCATTGAAGTGGAAACCATTGAGGCTGACAGTACAAGTTGCCTAACACAAATTGTGAACACGGAGGTGGATATTTTTGTGAAGGAGATCAATAGTTTGGAACAGGAGAATGACTTGAACATGCTGCAAAATACCAAGCAAACAGCCAGTGAGAATGAAGTAATATTGCAGAACACTGTCAATCACCTTCCAATTTTGCCAGCAACCATTCTGACGCTTGACGCAACTTTGCTAGCAACCATTCCAAAAGTAGGACCAGGCTGTACAATTCAAGCTTCAGCTGAAGTAGAAACCATTGAGGTAGACAGTACAAGTCGCCTCACACAAATTGTGTACTCGGAGGTGGATTGTTTTGTGAAGGAGATCTAGAATAGTTTGGAACAAGACAACAAGTTGAACACGTTGCAGAATGTCACGCGGTCAGCCTGTAAGAATGAAGAAATACCACAAAATGCTTTGGATCACCTTCCAATTTTCCTTGGGAATGGTGTTAGTAAAGACCAGTATGTGAATATAGTGGACTCCTCTGCACATCCCTCACCATTAAAGAAAGATCATCAAAGTGATTGTGAAACTAGAGATTGTCAAGAGGAAAGCAAGAATAACAATTTTATTAGGGATAATGGATTGGAGTCTAAGAGCAAAGTGGAGGGTCCTAGTGGAGATTCTAGTGAAGATTCTAGTGAAGATTCTAGTGGAGATTCTAGTGGATATCCTAGTAGCAATTCTAGTGGAGATTCTAGTAGCAATTCTAGTGGAGATGAAGGATCAAAGGGCAATGACAGAGGTTCAGGGAGGGTAGATGCGTCAAGTGCAATAGTCGACCAGGCTGAATACAATGAAGATGTTGATATTGAAGAAGTGTAACTGCAGGTACTAGCAGCCACAACCCAGTGGAGTGCAGGTACTACATTTTTTAAGGGTCTAAATAATGGTTATTTTACATAGGCTTGATTTGATTTGGGTATGGGTATCCAACAAGACAATATTTTCCTTACACCACTTGAGTCAAAGTACCATGTAAAAACCATAATAGCTAAGTTAAAGTTATCCTAAGTATCACTCCGGGATTGATTTACATATGTTCCCAAATCAAAAGATACCTTCCAATGTTGATATCTAGCTAATACTGTAGAATTTGATCATAATCATGTCAATCATATTATATAGTAGCATTTTAATATTGATGCTTACATTCCTCATTGAATTTTATATACTTGAACAATGTTGGCGTAGTGATCAGCTTTGTTGTTTGGACATGGATATTGATTCATTTGTGCCCTTGTTGCTTGGAAGCACTTATGTAATTCTATCCTTGTTCATTTGTAATTGATTTTTTGACATCTAGCCTTATTCCTTTATTGATAATTGGTTTTTGAACTTGAGTCTTTTTTTTTTTTGAGAAGTATTGGGCCACCATTAGGGAAATTTTGAGCCCTCAAAGAGCCCCTCCAAAGTCTCAAAAAGATCCAAAGATAATTATGTACTTATTTCAAGAAACAAAACATGAATCCCCTATTTTCCTTTCACTAAGACAAAAAAAAAACATAACATCAACATTTTGTAAGCTACCACACATTTGAAAGCCTCAAAGATGTGATCATAATACATTAAGTTTATTTTGGACATATATAAATAAAATTGTTATACATAGAGTAAATATAAGATAGAGATGGGGACACAAAGATCTAGTCCTCAATCACACACCTCCCACACCATCACTACTTCACCAAATCTAAAATTTAAAATCACATATGTTAAAAGCTCTAATAATAACATGAGAATGTATTGGTTTTAGACTAATGGTGAACTTGTAATGATTTTAAAAGCGTTTTAATCATAATTTGATGCTTTTTCTAAAAGATTTTTTATTAACACTTCTCCAAATTTGATTCATGTCAAATTTTAGTACTTTGTGTCCCTCTTTCTATCTACAAGAGGCTCGCTTGAGTTGAGGCAATTTCAAGCTCTAGAAGGTGGTTAAATGCTAAAAAAATTGTTGGTGGAAGACTAAAAACTGATGAATATAGTATATTTGGTAATGCAAAATTGCACTTGGCATGGGTTAAAGGCATGGAGTTGGAATACTCTACATCTCAAAATTTAATGCATGTTTTCCTCCTTTATAGGCTTTTAATATATGTAATTGGTTTTAGGTTTGGTGAAGAATTGATTACATGGAGAGGGTTTAAGTGAGGAATGGATCTTTTTGTCCACATCTCTATTTCAATTTCACCTCTTGTGACTTTTCTAGTTTTCCATGCCTATTCGTTGAACTCAATAGTGTGTGATAATTTCTACAAATTATTTTATCTATAGAGCACAATTATGTAAATGAACTTATTGATAGAGTGAACATTTCTTGAATTTTTATAAAATTAACTAAAGTTAATTGAATTATAAGGTAGCAACACCCATAACCATCATTGTACCTATAACCATCACCTCTATTGAAAAACGTGAGAAAGCAAATAGATGTAATTACAAGAATGTACAACATGTGAACATGAAACCCTAGTGTTGGTATTAGGTGCAAGTGCAGTCAGCTTTTTTAAAATTCACAACTTATTCTCACAATATCCAAACAATGCATTGAAAATTGCAAACTCATCATTTTTCTCTAGCTAATAGGATCTTATAATTTGCTAGATGTTTGTTGATAATTATCATGTTCAAAACCCTTAATTTGACAAGTATGGGTGCTGCTACCTGAACATCATTAACCCTTAAAGGACCAAAGAGCCCAATATGGCCAAAGGGGGTGCTTAGAGGTGTGAAAGTATACAAAAGAGGCATTTTTAGCTCAAATTTTGGTCTGCCACTCAAGTCCAAATGGAGTTGCTAGTTCAAGAAAAATTTCTAATCAACTTGTTCCTTGAAGCGCCTCCTTTGCTCTAGATTCTACATGGAATATGGAAAATGTTCTATTTTTTCAACAATTGGGAGAAGAATGTCTTTGGGCAAATGAAGGGAGCAGCTTATAGAGCGGATGGGATGGGTGCTCTCATGTCTTGTATTGTACAAGGGAGAAGTTTGGTGATGTGTCACTTTTTTTTTCTTGATTTGGGCAAGGTTTTTGTAGCTCTAAAGTAAGGAGCTAGTGGAGTCTAGCTACTTTGAGTGACCATATCTTTTGGAGTTTTTTTCCATTTGTGGAGTTTTTTTTTCCATCAAGTATAGCAAAACACAATCTCATGGGATCAGCCATTAGGTAAATCTTTTTTTTGAGAAAATATAACATGAAAGTCCAAAATCCATATTTTGAACTGTTGCCCAAATTGGAAAACATGAGATTCTCAACGGTGGGAATTTTGGAGATTTACTTGGATTTGAAATCAAATTGGTTCAAAACATTTGATTTATAATTGGGTATAAAATGACCAGTTTGGATTATGTGATTACTTGTTCAACTTTCCAAAAACTCGGGGATTGCGTTGAAGGTTTCATGTTGGAGATATACTGAATTTTCTTAGCAAGACGCTTAGGGGTTAAGCAAGTCAGGACTTTTGCCCCTTGATTGGCTAGGAACAAATAAATTTACAATTGTAACCTAAAACTTGAAAGTACATAGGAACTAGTAAATTATATTTATCCTATTGTATATGTCACCAAAGATCCCCTACTACTTTATATATAAATATACAATGTTATGCTTAGATTAGGATTCTCAAATGTAGACTCTCAAACTACTACTTCCTCTATCCCAAAATGATCTTCATGTTGACCTTTATTTAGTGTCCCAAAATGATCTTGTTGGAGGAGGAAGGGAGCTAGTGACACTTGCACATAGTCCAAAAGCATGGGCATGCTAACCAATCCTATGCCATCAAGTGAGTGGCCACCAATGCTCTTCAAAAATGCCTCAAAAATTCAATTTTCAAGCACTTTGAAACCACAATTTGAAAACTAATTTGAAACTCAAAATTTCAGAACAATAGGAAGACATCAAACTCTATTCACAGGTCCAAAAAAATTTGAAAAATGATTCTTTTTGAACTTAATCTATAACATTTTGTGTAACAGGAAGATCATTTTGGGATGGAGGGAGTATAAGATAATGATTAAAAGAAAATGATAAATGGCAACTTAACCATCTTCAATTATGTAGAAGAGTGTTTTATTTGCATCTTAGCCTACTTCCTTTAGCCTACCTAAGGTACAAATTTATAACAAAAGCATTTTATTCCTAGATTCATACAACCTTTCAAAATTTGCCTCTTCATACGTCGTTTCTCTTCTCGCCCTCCTCAATTCCAAAGCAGCTCTCAAGGTTGGAAGTGAATAAAACCTCTCACGATGGATTTTTTTCTTTTCTTCCTCCCCATGTTGCTCTCATTTTGCACAAGCCATTTTGTGATATAATCCTCCAAAATCTTTGTTTTTTAGCTAAATCCTAAGAAACCCAAACTCATCATCCAATCATGAAATCAAAAATCGACCAACCTTGAGTCAAATAATGTTGGAACAAAGAGTTTAAGAATTTGTGAACTGTCTACTTAGTCAAACAAATAAAAAAGAAGATGAAGATTGGCAACTCCAAATGTGCCACCAACCAAAAAAAAGCTTGAGAATGTTTGGTAGACTACTACCTACAAGTCATGGATAAGTGAAATCTACAAGGATGGATAAATTGTGTGTGAAGAAGGGATTTGGATGATGGGCCAGTTACTTGTAAAGGCAAAGTCGATTTATGGATCTCGGACGTCGGAGGAAGAATCAGAGAGTGAGTGGGAGAGTGGCTCAGTTGGATCCATTTATGGTTCCGATAGTGACGTGGCCTCCATCTCTTCCAAAGGAAGTGGTATTGACGAAAAGGATAAACCCATCATTATGGTACTTGGTATGTAATTCTTTCACAAAACCAAAACAAAAAAACTGTTAATTTTATATGTAAGGTGCATGACACTTATAACCAACAACTCCCAAATTTGAGCTGGCAGTACACTCTTTGTCAAAAAATTTATCTAAAATCCAGAATCATCACAATGAAGCTGTGCTCTTCTCGCTGGTAAAATCACTTTTGAGCTGATGGGTATATGTGTTGTGTTTTAGTATTTTTTGTTGCAACAATAGTTGTTAGTTACAAGTGTCATGCACTATAGAACTATCACTTTTACCCATGGTTATGAAATAAAAAGCTTCTTTCGTATGCATTTGTTTGTTTCCATGGTTATGTAAAGCGCTTTGGTCCATCCATTCTAGACTACTCATTTGTCTTGTTGAACGTGTAAGTTTGGACAACAACATTTTGTGAGTGTAAAAACAATGAGTCATGAGCTGAGAGCCAAGATTCTATGAACTAGAACCAATTTTGAGCTCAAAATCAATAGAAATACCAAATGAACATCAAGTTTTTCAAGAGATGAAAGTTTTAAATGCACAATAATAATAAGATACTATGTACACAATTGTAGGTAAAATGTAGTATTTTAACAAAACAAATCCAAGCTTACGGCTCACCTCCCACGGTATAGCTCTATGATAGTTTTAGGTTGATATCAAAATACATATGTTTGGGATGTTTTGCAAATTCTTCCTACTTTTGCATTGAAAGGCATGTAGCTTTCATCCTACTCAACCTTAGCTTTGGAGAATGCTATATTGTGAGCAAGAATTTGTGGGGCTTTGAGCCTTGAGCTTAGATTTTTTGTCAAATTATCAAATTTCACCTATAATTGTGTACATATAGTAAGATCTTTTCCATTGATTTTAAGCTCAAAACTGATTTTTGCTCACAGAATCTTGACTCACCGCTCATGACTCACTGATTTATGCTCACCAAAATAATGTCATGAGTTTTAGGGTTTTGATGATTTGGTGTGTTTTTAAATGCATTTTTATGAGGTTGCTGCTGTTGTTGATGCAGGTGGACCGGGGTCAGGGAAGGGCACGCACTGCAGTCGCATGGTGGAGGAGTTTGGGTTCAAGCACATTTCTTTGGGGGACATCCTGAGAGAGGAGGTGAAGCAGGGGACGCCACTGGGCAAAGAATGCTCCAACATCATGAAGGATGGCCAACTGGTGCCGGTGAACATGACGCTGGATCTCATGAGAAAAGCCATGGCCGATTCCCAAGACGCCTCGGGCTTCATCCTCGACGGCTTCCCGTGCGCCACCAGCCAAGCTCGAGCGTTCCAAAAACAAGTACCACCCAAACTCCTCTTTTAAAGTTTTATTGAAGATTATGTTGACAGTTGTTCGCAAAAGAAAAACTTAAGTTTTCTGTTTTTAGGGCAAACACTTGCAATTCACAGCTTTGCTTCTGAGATGCAAATTAGGGATAGTCACACCTTCTTCACCCTATTCTCAATCTTCAAAGAATGGATTCATGGCACTTTCTTCTTGTCCAAAGAATGGGGTTCTTGATTTGCAAAGATCACATTCTTTGAAGATTGAGAAGTTTTTCTCTTTCACTTCTAGAAGAAAAGAATGAGTTCAAAGAAGACTTGGCATGTGTCTCTTTTTCATCTAGCTCTTCTTGCTCTTCACCCCGTTCTCAAACTTCAGAGTATGGGGTTGTGGTACTCTCTCCTTAATTTTTGCAAAGGGCCAATTCTTTGAAGATTGTGAGAGGTTTTTCTCTTTCACTTCCAAAGGAGAAGAATGGATGTGAAGAAGATTTAGCATGTGATGTTTTTACCCATGTGTATTCTCTTCTTTCATCTAGCTCTTCTTGCTTTCACCCTCTTTGTAGTTATAGACTTTGGTTAAGTGTGTGAACGCAACTTGCTTCCTTACCACATCACCATTTTTTTTAAGTAAACTCATTCTCCATTCTCCACCACCCACAAAAGGGGAGTCACACCTTCATCATGAAGAAGTGCTCCCATTAGCTCCTATTTTCACTCCTAAACTTCTCATTCTTCACAGATGTTTCAGTCAATAGGGGTAGTCACGGCACTTCCTTGGCCGAGTCCGAATAATGAAAATGCACACGTGCCGAGTCGCTGGTGGCTGTCGCACAGTACCTTTGGTTTAGCATGCTAAACTTCTCAAAGTTCCATTATTCTTCTCCGGAGGTGAAGAATGGCGTGAAGAATGAGTTAGCGTGTGAACTTCTTACCATGATCTACACGTTTTCCCCGTTTGTGAATTGCTTTTCATGCTAGCTATTTCTGCTCCTCCAATCGCTGGCCATGCTACCTTTCTTTAAGTAAACTATTCTTCATTCTCCATTCTCATCCTTCAAAACACACAAATAGGGTGTCACGGCGTCTTCACAAAGAATGAGCTCCTATTGGCTCCTCTTTTCTCTTCACATCTTCTCAATCTCCATTCTCTCTCCATTCTCGAAAGTGCCGTGACTACCCCTAATGTCTCAGGGTTAGAGTTTAAGCTGCTTGTGTCACAATACTGACCGGTGATCATTTTGCATGGGGACGGGTCAGGTGAAGGCCCCTACTCTAGTTCTGTATCTGCACGCGCCCCAACACGTGCTTTTGAACAGGCTCTTGTCCCAGGGAGAAAAAAGCGGCAGAGCTGACGACAACGCCGAGACTATCCAGAAGCGTTTCGACACTTTTATAAGGGAGTCCCTGCCTGTGGTCTCCTATTACGAAAAGAATAACACTTCCGTTGTGAAGAAGGTCCTTCTCATATTCACTCACTCAAAGTAACAAGAACCAAAAAAATAAAGGGGGAGAATTTGATGAATACCCCTAAAATTTGCGATATTTGTAAAAGTTACCCCTGGTTTTTCAGAAATTGCACAAATACCCTTGACATAGTTATTTTGCTTCTTCAAAACCATTGGTTTTAGACCTTGTAATGAATGTCTCAATGCTTTAAATATAGGAACACACAAAGATAGAACAAAATAATTGAGAAATAATATTCGCAAAATCACCTTGAGATGCTCCTTTTAAATGTCAAGGGTATTTGTGCAGTTTCTGAAAAATTAAGGATATCCATCAAATTTTCCCAAAAAAAATTGATTTTACGAAGGCACGATCTATAATTGCTAACACCTTTGTCAAGTACTTCTCCAGGTCTGTGCAATCGAAGCACCAGATGTTGTATACAAGCAGATCCAGGCAGCCGTCAAAAGCGTGGTACGTTACAAACCGCCTTGTCAAGTCCAAAATTCGTACAGCTTTTGCTACACTTGATAGCACTAAGGTGGAAGCACCCATACCCAATAACTTAAGCAATTCATAAGTTTTCTGTGTAGGAAGATAAGAAATATTGTGACTGCAAATTTTTCATAATTGTTCTTGCAAAAACAGAAATTACTGTGAAATTTGGGAGTTAAAAAGTGCTTTGAACCCATTTTCAAAGCCTAAATTCATTTAATTTTAGTACTAGCCAAACTACTTTCTGCTCATTACTTCCTATTTTTTTATTTACCACTTTGGGACACTTTGGGACACGTGACATGACTTAAATGGTCCCAACCTTATAAAGAAAAAAAGAACGCATTCCAAAGCTTGGTTAAAAACTTGTCCCAACTGAGATTAGAAATAACACACCCTATTGGTTGGAAGGTTGGGTATGGGGCAAGGTTGGCAATTGGTGCACTTACCTTAGCACTAGAAATAAACGCCATGGAGAAAAGAGAGAGAGGAAGTGAAACTTGGAGAGTTTGTGGTTGCTGATGGGAGTGTTGCAATGAGTTTGGGGTGCAGATCTCGTCGACCACGCAGTTGAGAAGACACGTCAGGCGGCGGGTGAAGCACAACAAGGAAGCCGAGGAGTTGCATGTGAAGCGGGTGAAGCGGCGAAGGGTGAAGAAGGCCGGTATCAATTAATGCGCAGGACATCCGTATGTGCCTCCGCCTCCTCCACGCCAGTGGGAATGCATCCTCACGTGACTCAAGCCTTGGTTTTTGCACCTCAGGCTTTGAATTTTGCAACTCAGGTATAAGGTAGGAGCACCCATAAACGTCAAACTAAGGGTTCTAGTCATGATGATTATTAATAAACAATTAGCAAATTATAGGATCCTATTAGGAACATTAAAAAAATGAGTTTGCACTTTCAAATGTATTATTACAATACTGTGAGAATAAGTTATGAACATTTAAAGAGCAAACTACCATTGCACCCAGAACCAACATTGAGATTTCATGTTCACATGTTGTACATTCTTGTAATTATATCAATTCATTTTCACAGATTTTTCAAGATTTCAGAGGTGACGGTTATGGGGACACTAACGCTTATGGGTGTTCCTACCTTAAGCTTAGTCCATTCCTCCAAAGCTTTGGCTGCGTTAGAAGACTAGGGGAAGATGGCCTTTCATCACTTGCAGAAGCGATGATTGTAAACAGATAGTTGGTTGTGCACCTGCAAAATCACAACATCATGATGTCACGATTTGAAAAGTTTTTTTCTTGGATGTTTGCCAACAAGTTTAGGTACCTGTTAGTACCAATGGAGGCAACAAACACCATATTTGTTAATTTGGGGGCTAAACGCCCATTTTGGGAATAAACTAGGTTTAAGGTAATCACCTTAAACCGAGTTTTAGGTTTAAGCAACGTTTTTTTTTGATACATGTGCCTTCACCTGAGAGGAGGAATTTGCAAGGGACAAAATCTTAGTGGCTCAAACTAAATCTAATACCTTTGAATCTGGCACTTAAATAGTTTAAGGTAACTTTTTGGGTTTAAGGTGAAGTACAATTTGGGAATCTGGTTTTCCCAATTTAACGTATATGGCGTTGACAGGAATATTTTTGTTATAAAAAAATTCTGCAGTAGTCATTTTTATCACAAAATGTGGTCAATTTCAAAGATTTAAACCATGAGTAGCCAATTAGCTCACAAGTGCAAGCAACCAAATTTAAAGTAAAGCTTCATTGTAAATCACTTTACGCATGTAGCCCTCTCTCCTCCCCTGTTGGTTCTTTGCTAAAAGAACAAATAGGATATTGAAAGTTGCACTAGGACACTCTCTTTTAACCAATCAAAATGAACAACTATGCATATACCCCTCTCTCTCCCCTCTTGGTCATTTGCTAAAAAAACAAACAGATCACTCAAAGTTACACCACAACACACTCTCTCTCAACCAATCAGAATGAACAGCTTCACCAGACAAATTCTTATATATTTATGAATTTTCTTCTTAACCTTACATACCCACATCAGCATTGGAATGCAAAACCCACCCTTTCTGGCTCTAGAATCCGCTCTACAGGGAATGAATGTCGTGTAACTCCGTGTGCGTTACTTTGAAACCATCTAGGAATCTGGGAAAAGATTTTTCTTCTGCATTTCAGCGGAGTTTACAAAACCCAGCTGAGAGTTGATGTCAATACGAAAGAGAGGTTAAGTGCGGTTACATGAACGTACGGCCTTGTGATGAGAAAGAACATCCCTCACAATTCTTGTGGCTTGGCATATTGTGTCACAACTAGGTGATTGCTTGTTTGTTTTACGGTACTTAGTCTCTTTGAGAATTGCAACCCATCGTTTGCCCAATCGGCCAAAGTGGCAAAAACATAGTCCTAAAGCTTTGCGCTATATGCCAAGATCGCGTGTGGGTTGGGGAGCAAGATGATAAGATAGGATTAAAAGGGAAGGAGTTATGCGGGGAAAGCAACCACAATCATCAAGTGGTTTGTGAAGCTTTGTAAGGGGTGACAACTCTATGTGATGTTGCACAAGCAACCACCCCATAACTCTAAGTGAATTTCAAGATAAAGTTATCCAAAAATCAAAGGTTTGACACCCATTATTAGGGGGCCTCAAACTTAAACTTTTTCAAGTGACTCACGTCGCAATTCACCTATGTGAATTCACTAGTGAATCGTGACGTGACTCACCTTTGGACTTCACTCCTAACATGATGCACGTGAGGAGTGAACTTCAAAAACTCACCTTCGTGGCTTCTCGTGGCTCATGCACCTATGTCCTCATATCCCAAAACTTCTTTCACAGAAACTTCCGCAAACTCATAGGTGTCTCAGACTTTGCGCATGCAAGGGAACAAAAACAATTCACTAGTGAACAGAGATCCTAGTGAACAGAGATCCTGTGAGGTGAGAAGATCAAAGACCAGATTTACTGTTTGAAGCCCCTATTGAGGTGAGATGAGATTGTGGGGTGGGGGGCTTGTAAAAACGGTTGCGTACCTCGAGAAACCCGATCAAGCTTTCGATGCTTTCCGGCTTGGATTGGGACAAGGACTGGGAAGGGCGCACCACCACGCCGTCCAAGCAGAGCCCGGATTTCCAGGGCTGGTCGGGCTCCACGGCCTTCATGGAGAAGCGGAGCACGCAAGGGGCGTCGCCGGTATTCACCTCAAACTCGCCCACGTCGTACTCTCTCCACCCGTGGTCCACCCGTCGGGGCATGAGAGCGCTGGCGTGGGTTCTGGGGTCCAGAAAGCACTTGCGCTCCTCGCTCACGATACTACCGGTGCCGGCACCGGCATCGTTGGTGGTGATGTGCGTGGACATGGCGAACGTCACGGCCTTGGCTTGTCAGTTGCGCAACGTGTGGAATAGCAAGCGCCATGAGAGCGTGTATTTGCCTGCAGGCAAACAACACTCCGTCTCACCTTTGGCCTCAAACCAGCACACCTTCTTCACGCACGCTACCTCCGGAAACCTGCTCACTCCCCAAGTCCGCTTGTCACTCTCAAGCTCAGTTCAGTTCAGTCTAAACACAAAAAGTGGCACCCCTTCCAATCTTTCATCCTCTAGGAGCATTTCCATGTCATCCAAGATTGTTGGAGAAGTGAACATTTGCAATAAAGCATGAATGTTCAGAGCCACCCTACTTAACAAAGTAGGAGTGTTTGTCTATGAGAAAAAGGAGCCACCATAATTGCAAGCTCCAAAACTTCACTATCTTGCTTGCTGAGGTGGCTACATTGGTTGGTGACTTGGCCACACCACACTTCATATGGACAAAACTCATGATTATTTCAACATTTGAGATAATTTCAAGGCCATTTTGGTTTAGACCTAAAGTGGACGTCCTAGTGAACAAAATGCTTTGTCTAGTGGTTTGTCAACTGTTTTGTCCACCTTCATTTGGTGGGAAACTATCATGATGGCATTATTGATTTTGTCCGTCTAGTGGATAATTTCAGATTAGGAACCAGATGTCTAGTGGAGTTATAGTTTTGCTCCCACTTGACATGATTTTATCTTTCCCTTATGTGAAGTGAGGCTTGGTTCAAACTAGTGACTAGACAAAACACAAACAATGGCACCCCATGCATCTAGTCCTTAATCTTCTAAATCACTTCTTTCATCCTCTAGAGCACTTTCATGTTATCCAAGAGTGTTGGAAAAAAAGTTGCAACAAAGCAAGAGTATTCATCTACCAGACAAGTTTGGAACCACCCTAGTAGCAAGCCCCAAAACTTCACTATCTTGTCCATTGACCTAGCTATGCTGGTTGGTACCAAACAAATCTTAAGTGTGAAAACTTGAATGAACAAAACTGTTATTTCAACCAATGACATTTGAGATAGTTTGTTCCAGTCATTAGTTTGAACTAAGACTAAACACAACCCTCCCATTAACCAATGAGATGTCCCTACATCTTATCCACTTCCCAGTTTGAACCGGCCCTCAGTTCAAGTATAATAGAACTCCTCTAAACTAATATGGTTGGGACCCCAAGAATTAAATTAGTTTAAATAGGTTATTAGATAATTACCTTGAGACTAGTGCCAAGATACCACCAAGGAGTATTACTACTATTGAATTAATTATTTTGGTTTATAACTGACGTATGACATGACATTGAGATTTGTGTTATACATTAGTTTACAAAACATATTAGCTTACAAGATATTACCTTACAGGAGTTCTACTGTATTAGGATATGTGCAAATTCTCAATCTATGTGCGCAAAAGGTATGTGATGATCTGTAAAATTTTGTGATCAACGGTGTTGCTGTTTGTGAAAGTGACATTCAAAGAGTGCCTGGGGTTGGTTGGGTCATAAGTGAGATAGGAAGGTAAACGGTGTAAAATTTTCTCACACTTGTCAAACTCCTTGTTACTACATTTGTAGGTGTGGAGTAACAAAAGTGCGACGGTCCAAAGATACAGTGAGTTAGAACTGGATAAACTCAAGCCTATGAAGTGAGATTGCTACAGATGGTTGCGCTCGGGGAGATCACTAGTCTATGTTTTAAGAACCATGTGAGTTAAAAGATAGGGTTCATTTTATTCAAAAGACAAAAAATTTATATAATATGTAGATCTACTATAGGGTTCGTGAAATACTATATACTTTAGTATAAATAAATTAGGGTATGTAAAAACATTAGGTAGTAGGATTTTTTTCTTAGTAAATTAACTTTGACAAATAGGGGTTGTAAAAAAATTTAGTGTTGTTTGCTACTCTCCATGTTAAATTGTTTTAAACACGTGTTATAGAATTGAGAAATACTAAGAACTTGTTACTAAATTTTTTCACTTAGACAATAGCCCTCTAATTCATATGCTTGTTATTGGTTTCATGGTGAATACCATATGTGTATACATAAAAGAAAGTAAGATTTTTTTTGGATGAATACTAGAGATAGGATCAAATTGGACAAACAAAATTTATGCATAAAATAGCCCCACTTAAAAACCAAATGAATAATTTATTTTTTAAAATAGGGTACTAGAAATATGATCCGGGTAACTTTATATATAAAAATACAGTCACTTTTATTACCATATTCTAGATAAATAACCCTACGTCAAACACCCTTTTAACTCACGTGTATACCATAAAATCACAAGGAGTGATCTCCCTGAGCGGTTGCATATGTAAGGTGGAGCATGCTAATGCTAAAACTAACCCCTGGCTAAGAAATGGTCTCCAAAATCCAAAAGTGCAAAATTTTACTTTTTGAAAATGTTGTACATATGAGCAGAAGCTTAATCCCAACACCAAAAACCCACAACAAACTCAATAAGAGTTTGAAGAGTATGAAGAGTATGAATAAACGTGTGTTAGATGCAACATTAAGGAAAGATGAATCAAATAAGGTAGGAGATTCTAAAAGTGACCATGTTTTAAATACATTCCCTATTTAGGAATAAGTAACATGTTCCTTCATATATTTATTATTGCCATTGATGAGTTAGGCCAACTTAAATGGTTGGTTCATGGACTTCTTGGGCCAATTTCCATGGGGAGCTGGAAGGTCCGGCTTGGACGGCCAGGCCTCCAATTCTACAAAAATCAAACTACATCCGTGGAGGGCCTAGACCCAAAATCGGGAGGTTGCTTTCTAAACTCTATATGTCGTGAAGATTACATAATGTTCTCTTCTTTCTGCTTGTGGTCACCTTGAATGGGCCTCAGGTTCTCATCACCCATGAAAACTAACCCTTACGCCTTTTCATAGGCAATTGGAACCGGAGGCCCTTACGCCTTTTCATAGGCAATCAGAACCGGAGGCCCTTACGCCTTTTCATAGGCAATCGGAATTGGAGGCCCTTATGCCTTTTCATAAGCAATCGGAACCAGAGGCCCTTACACCTTTTCATAGGCAATCGGAACCGGAGGCCCTTCTAGGCTGACCTCAGGCAGAACAACAAAAAAATCCTAAAATACCTAATTTAGAAAATAACTTCCAACCAATTCTGGATATAGGCCCTCTAGGAATATAATTTGACTTTTAAAAAATCGACCGCGGACGTCCAGGCCGGACCCCTCCAGCCCCCCAGCCCCCCATTAGAGGTGCGCTATTTGAAAGAGACGGGTTTACTTGGACTTGGCGAGAAAACCGAGGATGAGGAGGTGATAATAACGAGGTCTGGGAGATCGATTTTACTTACAAGGAGTGATGATGTTGATCAGGAAGCCAGCTCCAGAAACGATCATCGTCACCGTGCTCGATATACATCGCTCGTGCCGCGATCCCCAAGCAGACCCCTCCCGTCCCGCAATCCAACCAAAACCCCTGCGAAGATCACCGACGAACCAATCCAGTGATCAAGAACCTTTGCAAAAACCCTCAAAGCTGCAAAACCCCTCAAGACTGCAAAAATCTCTGCTTGCATTATTGCGAGAAAAACTGTCCAAATTGACTAAATGTGTCTGAAATGACAAAAAATATCTATAATGACAAAGAAAATGTTCAAATCAACACACTCAAATGACAGAACTTGTCCAAATTAACATTATTTGATCCCTTGTAGTGAAGGAGAGACACGCAAATTTATAAAGAAAAACTATCTGCAGTGACACGTCCAAATTGATTAAAATATCCAAATTGACAAAAATTTGACAAAAACATGTCCAAATTGACACTGCTCCCTTGTACTGTAGCACATGGTACCTGAGTGTGGTTGGCAAAGGACACCCGATTGGCGCAGAGATATTGGAAGAGTTGTCGCTTGCTCGCGCACGCCATTGCAGGCTCCCAAGCTCCGAGCACCTCCTTGAACTTGTTCGGCAGACGCGCAAGCGCAACGTTGATCCACACGGAATCGAACGATGACGCAGCACGGAACGCGCGGCTCACGCTCGCCGCTCTCGCCACCTCTCGTGGCGGCAAGTGACTCAGAATGCGCGCCACGAAGTCCACAGGCAGCGCTCCCAGCGTGGCTTCATTTTCACTGAATGCCTCCACCTCCACCTCTACCTCGGCACTGTCGGACATTGTTTGAAGCTGGAAACTCAAGCCCCAAGAACAGAAAAGCTTCAAGCCCGAAAGCAGAAAAAGCTTCAAGCCCACAAACAGATAAAAGCTTCAAGCCCAAAAACAGATAAAAGGTTCTAGCCCAAAAGCAGATGAAAGGTTCAAGCGCTACAAGTCCGAATTGACACATCCAAATTGACTAAATCTGTCTGAAGTGACAAAAAATATCTGCCTTTAAAAAAATGTCTGCATTGACAAAAAAAATAATAATAATAATGAAAACAAAACGTTAGAAATGACTCGTCTGAATCTAGAGAAAATGACCGAATTGACAACGTTCTCTTGAAGCTAGCTCAAATACAGAAAAGCTTCTAGCCCAGAAACAGGAAAGCTTCAAGCCTAAAAACAGAAAAGTTAAGAGGCAATGCAGCTCTGGGAAGAGTTTACAGTGATGTAGAGGAAGACTGGAAAGCAGCGCAATGTGACACGAATTGGCTATGGTAGTGACAATTGCTACTGTAAGTTAGTGACGCTGTGAAGCTGCATCAGTTCGTCGTCAGCAGCGCCAGTTTGCTGCACACGTTGCTTGCTTTATAGTGGCACTGCGAGATCTCAGCAAGATCCCAGCTTCATGCCAGTGCCGCAGAGGCCAAGGCCAAAAGCAGCCGGTTTTGGAACGGCCGGTTTGCTGCACAGTGCACACGCGTGTTTGTGGGGGCCAGGGGTGGAATTGTGGAAAAGCTCGGATCAGATCAGTATTGAGGGGAGAGATTTTAGCTTCACCGTCAGAGAGGTTTTAGCTTCACCGAATGAGGTTTTAGCTTTACCGACTGAAATCCGGCATTTTCTTCACGAGCATGAGCAGGTCGGGGTTTTTATTTTAAACTGTAGCTGCACAGTAAATACACTGACGTGCCCTCTCATCAGAGGTGGAAATATCGAGGGTCAGCATCACATTAGTCCATTTCGAATCTTACGATTGCAGATCTGGCGATAAATCGTCAGAAAAAAACCCTGGAGCAGGTTATTTCTTGTAATACTTCCACATTGAATATTGCATTTAGGTTGCCCCATACTAATTTCTCTACATTTCACTCTGTATAAATATTTATTATTGCTACAATAAACTTCAACAAAAATTACTGCAACAAACAGTATTTAAAGAGTCTATCAAGAACAATTAAGCTTCAAAAAAAATTTAACAGCTTCCAAGTTATAAACCATGTGAAAATCAAGTATTTAGAGAGTTGCATGCACTTCCAAGTGACCAAGTGATGAGTCATGAGGTAACTACTTTGGGTAAAGCAACCTAATTGTCAAGGCAACCTAATTACAATGTTTAATGTATATTTCAACTATAGTTTATGTATATAAAAGAATTCCTCTAGGTTAGGGTTTTGGTGAAGCTCCTCATTCTAAAGAGAGAGACTTGTGGTGTTGTAAGGTGGTTTACACTAAGGCTTTTAATTTGAATAAAGTTGTTGCCTCCGTTGGTACAACGGGTACCTAAACTTGTATACTATAATTAGGTTTTTTGGAGAAAAATGACCAGTTTTTTTATCTAGTAGTTTTAAGTTTCAACTAGTTTTTTTGCAATTCCAATTGGTTGACAATACACTAATTATTGGTTCTCTCCAAACAAGAGCTTGGATTTTGCACATGACAAAAGATGTAAGAGAGTTTAGAGTTTTACTACTAAGAGATTGAATTAGGAAGATTTGAGTTCATGTTTGGATTTAGAAACCTTTATTTTGTTGAGAATCACCAAATAGGATAAAATGGACCAATCTCAAATAGAGGAGGCAGATCAAAACTTTTATTCTTGTTTGTCAAAAGGACTGGGATTTTTTCACCTTGGCTCTACAAACACATATGTGCAATACACCAGCCATTTGGAACAAATGAAAGAGTAAAGTATTCCAAATGAAAGAGTAAAGTATTCCAAATGAAAGAGTAAAGTATATTTCTAGAGTATTAGGAGACAACCATTTTTGCTCAAGGTACCATGTGTTGTTTTGTTAAAGGTAACAGCTTCACCATTCAAAGGCATGAGTTTGGAGACAACAATTTCTAAATACTCAAAATTGCAGATTTCAAATGGAACATAAACATAAGTGTAAAAACTTAGGGGTCTATATTTACACCAAAAAAGTGAGTGTCACTTCTTGTTTTTTACAAAATGTTGATTTGGAACAACAATTAATTTTTGTGGCCCGCCCCTTAATGGATTGTTGAAGGAGAAAATGGAGTAATTAAGAAAGCCATGTTTTCATATGCAAAAAATTAGTGGGAATTAGGCTGAAATTTAGGTCTAGCTAAATGGTTGAACAAAACCTTGGGTGATGTTCCACCTTCTTTGAACCAAACCCTAAGTGAATTTTCACTTTCTTTGATGCCAAAATTTTCAAAAAGTACAGGCATGTAAAAAAAATGTAATGAACTAGGACGTGAGACTTGGGAATTGGGATGTAGTGTGAAGCGGCAAGTCCTAACTATTGGTTGTAAACCAATGAAATTCTTAAATAAATTTAAATGGATATGGGACTTGGGATGAAAGTTAGTGTAAAAGTCAAATCCCAACTCTTGGCTTTACACAACATGATTCTCAGATTGAGTGGAATGTGGGATGTGGAGGCAGAGTGTGAACCATGAAGGCCCCCTCATTAGGGGGTTTCAAACGTAAAATCTGGCCTACAAGTTTCTCACCTCACAGGAATTTAGATCACTAGTGAATTATTTTTGTTCACTCACATGCCCAAAGCTTAGACACCTGTGAGACTGAAAACCTCTCTAATAATATTAGAGAAAATCTCCTCATGACATATCTATCTAAAAGAATTTCTTAAATGTTTTGTATCTTTATTCTTCTCTTTTTACAAAAAACTTAGTAAAGAGGATTCATTACTAAAAACACGTTTTTTACAATTCAAAATTGTGTTCCATCAAGAACCCAAAAACATTAGAGCTTATCATTTTGGAGTCTCTAGAGTAACTTAAGCTAATTATGAAAATCACACTTAAAAACTACAAACCTATAGAGGAGTTTAGCTTTTTTGTTTGAAGGTTACATGTAGAGTAACCCTTGGTCTAGGTTTTAAATACCTTAACCCTTGAGCGCCCATGCCATATTCACTCAAATCCATACCCTTGTGTACTTAGTTCAATAAAAGTATTACCTAAGTAGAGTCAAGTAGCTTGAATTTTTTGTGAGTGGTAGTAGACACATGCCTAAGGGTACATGAAAAAGTACAAGTCCTTTGACTTTACCATTAAGAAGAGGATAAGAGTCAAACGTGGACATTTTTCAAGACTAAGCGCCCCATTTTGAGATCTTAGGGCGCTCAAGTGTTAACTAGAAAAAAAATGTGTCCTAAACAACTCATTCACAATGACTACAAATGTCCTAAATAACCATAATTGAGTCATTGTATAGTTATTTAGGACATTTCAAGTTGTTGTGAACAAGTCATTTATGACACATTTTTCTTCTAAAGACTCAAAGTGTAATATACAAATACATTGTTTTTATGCTTTCACAAGACTTTGTTTTTCTTTCTCTTTGCCTATGCGATAAATCATTCACAATGTAAAACTTATAAATTGAAAATTCAAGATTTGAGCTTCTAATTGGTTGTTTGATAATTGGTTGCGGCACTCATTTGCTACAACTAATTGAAGGCTTTGAAATATTTCTTAATTTTTATCAGACTTTTTTTACTTCCATTTTGTCTTGCTCTTGGTAGCAAGTTTTGCTGCAATTATGTTTTTTGAAATTTGTGTGAATGCGTTCTATTGAAGGAGTTGTAGTGTAGTTGCATCCTAATTGTTTAAGAAAATATTTTTTCAATTTGCAATACTTTTGCAAGATTGTTCTATAGTTATACTACAGTTGTGTAGAGGATATAATTTGCAATCTTCCTTCTCTTTGGTTAATCATACAACAGGTATGCAATTGCAGTCAAGTTACTTGGCAAATTAATATTCATCATTATCTTACATGTTCAATAACCTCAAAAATTCACTCACATTTTGTGAGTTTCAAAATTAATGAATTTGTTCAATGCTTTAAGCATTCACCTATATTTATAATGGCATTATATTATAACCATAAAATTTATTTGCATCAATTGTGCTCCTTTGAGTTTCAAATTTTAGGTGACACAAAGACATCCAATGTTTGACACTCAATATGTTACAATGGAGAATTTCAAACTAGTAAAAGAATTTAGAAAAAATTCAATGACTTTTCACCCTCCATTTGAATAACTTTCCCTCTCCCTTCTCCACTCTCTTGTGATGCTAATATAGAGTCATACCATGAGATGAGCAACCCGTGATGAGTCATTTTATTATGAGACAAATAGACAACACACTCTTTCTATTTTACAAGTATGCCTTGCATGCACTTCTAATTGTGTCTCTCTTAATTTCCTATGACTTTTGAGGTGACTTTTCACCTTCCTTTTCCATATATTTTCCTCTCCCTCCCCTTTTCAAATTTCCGATGACTTTTCACCTTATCTTACCCTACCTTTTCCTCTCCCTCCCCTTCACATTTTCCTACAACTTTTCACCCTCCCCTTCCTTGCCTTTTCCTCTCCCTTCCTTCCTTAAAATTTCAAATTTTGAGTTACAAAAAAACACACTCAATATTAGACACCCAAAAATTTATAATAAATAATTTCAAACTTATAAAAGAGACTTAGAAAAGTATCCCTATAACTTTTCACCCTCCCTTTGTGTGCCTTTTCCTCTCCCTTCCCCTCTCTAATTGAACATCTAATGTCAATTTTAGAATCATATCATGTGACTAATAACCCACTATTTATAATATAGAAATAGTACTAAGATTTTTTTTAATTTTCAAAAATATTTATCTTTCTAGAGAAGTTGTATTGATCATAATTAGAAAAACCTAGCTTCTTATGAAGTTTTTTCTACATCTTATAAACTATGAGTCTTTATAAATTTTGAAACACAAACTAAATATAAAGTTTTATTTTCAAGAGAACACATTTCTTTGGTTCAAAATTTATCATGACTTGTAGTTATATAGTTAATATAGGAATACGAAGTAGCTTGTAGGCATTTTTCTTACATTGTTCCTTTTATTTATTCTAGTAATTCAAAAAAGGTAAGATCATGGACCTTCAAAAGTGGACAATGAGGCATTTAAAGCATTGAATCCAAAACCCTAATGTTTTAAATTTTCATCAATGTGTAAAAAAAATCATTAAAACCTACAATATCTGATCATGTTTTACTAATAATATTGACTTATAAGCACAATAAAATCAACAAAATTGCTTTTACTGAATAGCAAATATGTTCTTTTACACCAGTCTTATGTCCAAATCAAAAGCTACGTTGCTAATTGAATCACTCAAAATCATTTGTCAAAGGTTTTGATTTGATGCTTGCTCTTCAATAGTTACAGATAAAAAATTTAATAATATTAACCATTGATATCGGAGTCTTCAAAAATAATTCACAAACAATTATACTTATAGGAATCGCATCAAAAATTCTTTACATTTGCGCGTACCTAAACTGACTACAAAAACATTTGAAAGTTAAACAACTTGTTTCAAAGATAGAAGGGTTAACCCCAAAGTGACATTGCATTTCTGGGGCTTCTAGGAATTTTCTTTAATTTGAACTAAAAGTCAATATTTTGATAAGTTGTATTAATTCTTTTGGAATTTTAGCTGTATAAAATCAAACTAGATAGGTTAGATATCACATTAGAAAAGAAAACACAATAATATTTCTTATGGATTGAAAAATTATAATGTTTAATCATGAGTGTGTTAAATTTGTGAAAGTGATTTGAAGTCTTTCAATCTTCTTTTCACATGTAAAATCAAAAAATTTGGTCACCAAAAAAATATGAGGTTAAAGAGCCTAACATGCATAACCCCAATCAATTTATGATTTCTCAAAACTTACTCTACAATTTTTTTAAATGAATTTCTAATGTGATTTTTTCTCAAAAATCTAGTGTATTTGAGCTCATTCCAAAGAGCCTGGCCTCAACACTACATAAAGTCAAGATTGCAATGAACACCCATGCACAAAATCTTGAATAGAAAAATCATAATTAATCATTTCCAAAATCAGATTGTTGAAGCTAAAACTAAATTTCAGAAAGAGCTTTTCAAAAATATAATTTACTAAAAATAATAATTTGGTTAAATTAAATTAAACCTCAAAAATTGATCGAGGAGTTTTTGTCCCCAATGACGCTTTGGAGTTAAACACCAACCATCGCAAAATTTGGAGATAAAAATGAACCATTGCTTATAACTCTCAAAATATTCATACTTACTATTTTATATCTGTTTTTCCACACTCACAAAATTTAGAGATTTTTAGTTGAAGGTTCATGGATAACAACGAACAACAAACAAACCATATGTGTTCTATAAAAAGCATAAATTATATCACTGCAACACATTGCAGCTTTTAAAATTATAAATAGGCTTAAATTTTAAAAGCCACAAACTCCACTTATAAGAAAATTTCAAAATCATTAACTCAAAGAGGATCAATTGGATTTTATCTTTAATTCTTGTACAATAAAACCGAGAATAAAACTTATCAAAAATGACAAGTTTGACTGATATTGGTACCTCCGCATTAATAAATTGTGTGAGTGCATCGTTTTTTTTCCTATGTTTTATGATTTTTAGAGTGCAACCACTAAATGATCGAGTGTATTTTCCAAAGTGGTATATAAAAGATCCTCAAAGAAAAGGAAGCCCATCAAGTAGAGTTCACCGTCGAAATATGGAAAGATATTTTGAAACCACGTGTCGACCATATTGGATGTCATTTTCATGGATTGCGTCAGCATTACGTATGCCTGAGCAAAATCTCATTGAGCACGCGGGTTTAGATGCTGTTGTATATCTCCGCATATATCAAATTGGGTAAAATTCCACAAATACTTGCTTATTTTTTATAAGGACTTTGTAACTATTTTTATAGAGTAATGATACAAAAGATGTAAATTTGATTCTTCAATAGTGTAGGAAAAGGCGTGGTATCTATGAATTATATATGTATATATTTTTGAGCATTTTTGTATCAATGAGTCTTTGAGTGTTTTTGTATTGAAGAGTCTTTGAGCATTTTTGTATCAATGAGTCTTTGAGTGTTTTTGTATTGAAGAGTCTTTGAGCATTTTTGTATCAATGAGTCTGAGTGCTTTTGTATCAATGAGTCTTTGAGTGTTTTTGTATCAAAGAATCGAGCACTTTTGTATCAATGAAAAAGCCCTCTACAAAGCACAATTCATTTTTGTACATTGTAGGCAAAATTCAAGAGCTATAGCGTATATAGTTAGAGATTTCATTGTTTATCCAACCATCAAGTTGAATCTTTAATATCCCTCAATCAGTCTAGACTTCTTGGTAACAACCTACATATTTCAACCCAAAACCCTCTTGCATTACTACAAAGAATTAAATCTTCTATGATGCAAGTGCATATTCATTTGTCTATTTCAATTTAGGAAAATCTAAATACTTTCTACAAGTTGAATTTCAACCTAATACAACAACAACAATGTAACTCTACAACAAAAACTTAAAGTTTCCCTACACTATATATATATATATATATATATATATATACAATTTTGCAATTCAAATCATAAAATAAAAATCCAAATTTACATACATATACTATATCTTTGTTTAATCAACATCTTCATATAACCTTGTTGTTCTTACATAAATATATTGATTAGATTGAAAATATTTGTACCATTAATGATCATGGGACTCTCAATTATAGTAACAATCAATGTTGGAGGGGGCCATTTAAATACGTTAGACTCAAAGGTTAATACTAACTCAACAATGAGCAATACTTCTAATTCAACATCCACTACAACTTTGTTATATAGTGATATTGATAAACTATCAATATCTAATGTTCCAAATGGATCTAAAAGGTACTTAGGTATACAAATTCAATAACTGTTTAAATTCTATGTTTCTTATTGTGACAAAGTGAGTAATGTGTTATCATTCTTTATTTTTGACAAAGAGTATTATTGTTTGTGTTTGATTACTTTGAACAATTGGTAAAATACATCTAACAAACTTTTTTGGCAGGTTATGGACACACTTAGTAATGGCATATGTTTTCACGGGTTGGACTTGTTTTATTCTTTACAATGAATATAGAATAATTTCTAAAATGAGATTGCAATTTCAAAGTACTGACCATCGACATCCTGAACAATTTACGGTAATAAAAACCCTTATTAGACGGTGATTAAATTGTTATTTAACTATTTAAAAAACTTCAATAAATTGCATTAATTCTAAGCTTGTTGCTTGTGCTAATTTGGATTTTATTATTACTAAACCTCCCTTTTTGAATTATACTTTGAACTAGCCCATGGGTTGAGGTTTTGACTTAATTAGCTCCAATTTGACATTTGTCATATTCAAGTAGTTTCTCATTGGATTGCAGTGGACATTTTCAATATTTATACTAAAACATACTACTATATGATTAAAAAAAATTGTAAAATTTGACCAATTTTTTGGTTGGTGATTTCAAACTAAACAGTTTTTTTTTTTTTTTTTTTTTTTTTTTTTTTTTTTTTTTTTTTTTTTCAATTTAACTTGCCTAACAATACACTAAATGCCTGTTTTCCCAAGATAGTGCATTAAACTCTATAATAGAGTTTTTAAATAAACAAACATTCTATAGAAACTCATAAAAATTTCCTGTTTTAATTTGAGAAATTTTACTAAATCATGTCATCAATTCAAGAGCCAATAGTGCCAAGTATATATGAATGATAATCCAACATTTATTTCTTTCAAAGATACTTGCAAAATATTGAGAGAGTTAGCGATGTTTTGCATTGTCAAGAATTAAACAATAATAATCTAAGACAAATGTAGTATAATGGTAAATGCTACTTAAAATTGGTTTTGTTTTGTTGATGGTATACGTGCATTTGAGTAATCATAAACCAAATAAATATAGGTCCTTGTTCGCCAAGTGCCTCAAACATCGCAAGAGTCTATTTATATTCAAGTGCAAAAGTATTTTCAAGTGCATCATTCGGACTATTATTTATCTCATCAAGTAAAGACTCTCTTTGTTCACTATTTTTCAAAAGAAAAGAAAAAACTAAATTTTACATTTGTATTCATTATCTTAACTTTTGGGATTACAAAAGGTCTTTTTAGAAATACTTTCAATGTTATCAATACGTAGCATCGATTTAAAAATGTGATCACTTCTTGAAGAAGCATTAATAAGTTATGGTTTTTTAAGTAAATGTTTTTGTTACTGATAGGCAGCTAGTCTACAATGCAAATAAATTGGCAAAAATTGTTAGAAAAAGAGAAACAGAAGAAGAATGGCTATCGTTTTGGTTATTGAAATTTCAAAGATCAAACCAAAAACCTACAACGAGGGTAATGTTACCATTTACTTACATTTCTAGTTGGTATATTACAAGTTGATTATGTATTTAAATTGCAATTCTTCTATTTGTATTATGTGAAGAACCATGCCAACTATGCAAGACAATGTAAAGCAACAAAGATCTGTAAGTATTTCATAGCGCCCCTCAATAGGTTGAAACTCATTGTACCTATAACCAAAAGGGTATGAGGATAAAAGTCACAAAACAAATGGGAGTTACCATTTGCCAAAAAAATTTATTGACATTCAAAATCACAACCATTTGAAATTTTTGGCCAAAATTTTGTTGGTTTATGGTGTCTTACATTGTAGTTCTAGTAATGGTTGATATTATTAATTTCATAAATTTTTGAAATAAAAACAAAGTTTTTACATAGTGATTTGTGCTACCATTTAGAGTTATAAGAATAAAGAAAACAATTGAATTTGTAAGTGTTTTTCATGTTATTTAGAAATCAAGTGAAGATATGCTTAAGTTTGAATTTGTGTTTTTGCAAATTCAAATTAATATAGTCTGACTTGGAATTTATTACTGGTTGTTGTAATGTAAACTAATACCTCCTTTTTTGGTTTTTAGGCTATAGGGTGCGGACTATGTGGAGAACAAATTGATGCCATTGAGTTGTACCTTTCAAAGATAGAAACCTTAAATAAACAAGTAAGAATCTGTTTTTTAAATCATTGACAGACTCTAGCCTTTTGACTTTCTTTAAGTATGAACTATCGAAGATTGAATGGATCGCATGAATAAACATGAGGAGAATTAAACTTTTACGTTAGTTATTTATCAATGAAATTCAATGCCATAGTAGTATTGTATAGTGGGGGTACATCAAATATGCAACACCATGTTACGTCATTCAAAATAATTTGTACATATCATAGAATATAATTGGCATTTTGTTGTCTTGCATCATTCATATTGAATTTTATGTAATCCCAACCAAGCATACCAAATTTTAGTTCTTAAAAATCAAAACTTCATTTTTGGTGAATAATTTTGTGGAAAATTTGTAGTTTCACATATATGATGGTATAATTGATTGAAGAACATTGATGATGATTTTTTGCAATTTGATTGCACAGAGATTTGTAGAAAATATACACACACATATCTTTCATGCTAAAAAAACCCCCTTAACACCTAAACACCCCAAAAGACCACAGTGGTCCTCACAGGATTACACATGCTTGTCTGAGGTATTGGATCTAATTTTTTGACCTTGCTATAAGTTACATATGAATCATGAAGGTATTCAAGTGGTCTATGCAAGTGGAGTAATGGCAAGGCAAGTCAAATGTTATATAAGTGCCTCAAGAGTCTTAATTGGGTGAAACACCATACAAGGAGTGGTGGCAAGCAATGTCTTACAAGTTACAATTGATCAATACTCATTGCAAGCTTCCTTGCATTTACTTTGTGGTAGCTAAAAGTTCACCGGCAATGGTTCAAGCATGTTCTAAACCCTTGTTGGGGCAACCCTCACCAATTGTGCATGTCACTTTTTTTGCCCAATAGCAAATTGAGGCTCTATAACTTAACCTACAAAGAAGTAAAATCTTCAATAAATTGCAAGTGTGTGCATTCACATCTCATCTTGCTACTCAAAAACTTGAGATGAATCAAGGGTTTCTAGAATTTTATGAAATCATTAAATAGCAACTACTTACCAAAAATGAGATTTTGCCATCACATGTTGTTTGATAAAATGTTGTAATCTCCCATCTTCCATAGTCAATTGTTCCCAAAACTTGCAAATTATTTTCTAAGGATGTGTTCCACTAATTTCAATGGTCACTTTTTGTGAATAGTCAGATTGATTGAGATACAATGCATCAAAGTTGTAGGTTGCCCAAAACCTTGATTTTGACAAAAATGGCATGGATGCTTAGGGGCTAAGTTACAAAAATCTGATTTACAAAAAATTCAATGTAACATGTAATATGTCCAAATTTTGTTGAATAGATTGTTTATATTTTTAGCTAGCTTTTCACCAAGTAAACATAACATCATATTTGAAGGTACAAACTTAGCCACAATGTATGAGTCAAATTTGATTATTATAGAGATCTTAATGAAACATTTAGTGTAGTGCTAATAAGCTTTGTCTTACATTTTTTTTTAAATTTTGTCTTTACCGTTTTTTTCTCACAATTGGGGTGGGATTGATGATATAGGCAGAGGCTGAAAGGAAAAGGGTTCATGAAGACGCTTCCAGTACCATGCCCACGGCCTTTGTGTCCTTCAAGTCTCGCTGGGGGGCGGCCGTGTGTGCCCAAACCCAACAAAACATGGACCCCACCACGTGGATGACGGGCTGGGCCCCGGAGCCCCGGGACATCCACTGGACCAACCTGGCCATCCCTTACATGCAACTGGAATGCCGGGTGGTCATCGTGGGCCTTGCCTTGTTTCTATTGGTCTTTTGTTTCATGATTCCTGTGGCCATCATTCAGTCCTTGGCCAGCCTCCAAGGATTAAAATCTAAGTTTCCTCAACTTGAATCTTTACTTGAACAGTATGTCATCTCATTTCACCCCCATGAATTATTACTTTTATTAAAACGACATCTTACATCAATTATCATAACATTTTAGGCACCAAAGATGGTTTTTATTAGGCAAATTGACGATATTAGAAAATGGAACCCAAATAAACACTACTAAAAAGATGGAACCCAACACTAGTAGAAAACAAGACCTAAATTAAGTGGTTGTAAGCAACAAAAACATGTCTTACTCAATAAGCGTTGTCCTAACCGACACAAACATGTCCTATTCAATATGTGCAGTCTTAACCAACATAAATATGTCTTAATCAATATAATTTTGTTCAAAATGTCCAAATCAAGGCATCCAAATTAACAAAATGATGCTGTCTCAAGTTCCATTTTTTAATAGTACAAATCAACATTAGTGGAAGATGGAACCCAAATCAACATTAGTGGAAGATGGAACCCAAATCAACATTAGTAGAAGATGGAACCCAAATCAATGCTATTAGAAGATGGAACCCAAATCAACGCTATTAGAAGATGGAACCCTAGTCAACAATATTTTGATGGTTTGGATGCCTTCATTTGGACATTTTTTTAGCCAAGTTGTATTGATTAGAATTGTTTGTGTTGGTTAGGACTGTTTGATATGGGCTTTGTTTTCTAGTAGTGCAATCTTATTGATTTTTGAGTTTCTCAAGTTTCTATAGTGGTGTGATAATGATTATTGGAACGTGGTGCACAGAAGAATGTTTGGTTTTGAGATTACCAAGTTTCGAAGGCTTTTAGCACAATCAGAAGTGTTTTCTATTTTCTCCTTGCTTATTCATTTGAGTTGATTATGGAAGATGATCCTAATTGGGATCAATACAAAAAAACAATGGCATTTTGGTGTTTTGGTACTTTTAGTGTTGTATCATTTAACTCACTTTAATACCTAATCAATTGATTATCAATGTTCATGTTGATAGCTAGTGTTAATTTTGGATACTACTTTATTGCAAGCTAAGACAGAAATAAAACTTTTGAAAATTTAGATGACAAATAATGTTCACATTGAAATTTAGTTGTGATAACACCAATTGATAGTGTTGTTGACATTTAGTGTTACAATTTGTAATTAGTGTTGCTAACATTAAACACAATTATTAGTGTGGTGATTTTGTTTGGCATGTTGAAATGACAGGAAGATGTTTGCATCATTCATTCAAGGATTTATACCGGGATTTATATTGAAAATATGCATGTTGGTGGTGCAATATATTGCCAAATACCTGGCCATTGTGGAGGGCCACGTGTCCTTATCAGGAATTGAGAAACAAGCCGCTCGCAAGTATTATTATTTTATGATTGTGAATGTGTTTTTTGGGAGCATTCTCACTGGTTCCGCTTTTCAACAACTTCAGTCATTCGTGAATTCATCCTCTGTAGTTGAGTATGCATTTTTATTCCAAAACATATAAGAAAATAAAAAGTTTCAATAAAATTAAAAAACCTATTTACCCCAAATCAATTACATAAAATACAAATATGTCACATTTAACTAAATATTGACTACGCAAAATTTAAAATAAAATAAAATAAACCATATGGTATGGGGCTCGCTTATAAATTAAAAAACCAATCTATTATTCTATCAAATTTGTTTTTATTGAAAATTCAAAACCACAAAGATGAAGCTTAGGGTTTTTTCTTGTTACTAGTGGAATCGCTTGTGAGCTCATTGATGTGTGTTGTGCTTTAGTGTTTGTTGTTGTGACAACAATTATTGATTATAAGTGTCATGATTATATTGCAAAAAGATATGTTCAAAATATCTCAAGAGATGTGTTTAGAATATTGTGAGGTGTCTTTAGAACATTGGGATTTGTGTGCAAAACATCAAGAGATCTATGTCCCTCAAGTATTTAAGGAGATTTTGAGCTTCCTTATTAAAAATCTAACATTTCTTGTGTTCAACCTATTTGTTTAACCCCTAAAGGCCCAAGCCCTTTTCTCTAATGAAAGTCACTGTTACTGCCACTTTGGGGGGAATGAGTAGAAAAGTAGGAAATAAAATTTGTTTTGCAAATTCAACCATAGGATCTTGCCTTAGATTAGAAGAGGTACTTGTGGGAAAAAATTAGGTCATTCTAGAAGGAGAGGAGGGAGATATTTGCATCGAAAAGGCAAAAAAAAGTTTCTTTCTTTGCTGCCCAAAAATTTCAGAAGCCTTTGCCCACTCTTACATGAAAAAAATTACTCTACACAAAGTTGAGGTTTATTTTTTCCTTGTAGAAGATCAAGTTAGGTATGTGTGGGAGAATTTTCAAATCAATTGGAACTACACAACACAGGGGGAATATAGTAAGTAAAAAGTAGAGAATGAGTCAAATCACTAAATTGTTAAGAATTTAATTATTAAAATGAAAAATGCAAATCCCAATGGTTATGATGTTGTAATAAACAATCTACCTCCTTTGGTTTAGTTTTTTTTTCCAAAATATTGAAAATTGTGGAAAATAAAGGACTTCAAAGTTTATTTTAGAGTAGAGAATCCATTACTGACTACAAACTAAAACATCTCATAACTTAGTCATCTCATTGATTGAAGTTGAATGATTCAAAGCTTCCCACATATGAAAAATCTAAAGAACCAATTTCAGATTTCTATTTTTAGAAAATACAAATTTTTAAGAAGTTTTTGGGCTGCCTGGATTGCCCTCCCTCCCTCGGGTAGCAAAAATTCTTGCATATCTTCTTTGTCAAATGTTAGAATGACAAAAAAATTAAATGCTTCATAACATTCAGTAGCCTGAAGAGAGGGTGCCTTTCCCTCACTTCACGTATCATCCATGAACTTCATATTGACAAAAAAAAAAAAAAAAAAGTTTTTTTTTAGTTTATTTTTAATAATTTTCCAACACGTCTAGCCCCCTTGACGTGTGTGCACTAAACTAAGCCTCCCTTTCATAAACTCTGACAAATTCAACCAAGTGTCCCCATAGCTAAAGAAGGGTGTGGAATATTCCACACCCTTCTCTTGGAGGGAGGGCAGCCTTTACTAGTGCTACTGAATGTTATGTGCGTAGGTTTTGGCATTCCCCATCTTCAATAAAAGTCTTAAAAAATCACAAAAACTAAATTAGCTATAGGTACATGCCCAAAATCCATTTATCCCCCGGGGATAGCTAGGCCTTTAGGGGTTAATGCATGCATCCAACATTCCTTATACTCTTATATTATAATCAGACATTTCCCAGAAATCTAATCAGTGTTTTATCCAATTCATTCAAATATCAAGTGAACCAGTTTACTTAATATTTCATTCTTCTGACTTTTTATTGTTTTTTTGGATCTCCCTGCTCATTGTCTCTCAACAAAAGCAGATCTCCATTTGTTTTGCATGCAAAGTCTAGAATCACAAGAATAGTCTAGGTTTAGCTAAAATGTGGCATAAAAGCAAATTTGATTGAAAAATATATTTTTAATACAAGTATATACTTACATAATGTTATCAAAGAATTGAAGCATATGATTACGGGTTATGAAACTAATTTGGGCTTTTTGGTTATTTTATTTTTGCAGCTTCATAAAAACTCTTGCTTACACAATACCTATGAAAGCAACATTCTTCATTACATACATTATGGTGGATGGATGGGCTGGGGCTGGTTTTGAAATTCTCCGGCCCTTGACATTAATTTTGTACCACATAAAAAATTCCTTGTTTGTTCATACAACAGCCGATAAATTGCGAGCCATGAACCCCGGACCCATATGTTTTTTTGTTCGTTTAGCCCAATTGCAATTGTATTTTCTCATGGGGCTAGTTTATTCGGTTATAACGCCTATTATTTTACCATTCATAGTTTTATCCTTTGCAATCAACTATGTGGTTTATCGTCATCAGGTACAGGCTTCATTTTAATCAACTTTGAAATATAAGTATGCTTTGCCCGCACTTTGCGCCGTCTCATTTGTTTTTTTTTTTTTTTTTTTGTCCAGCTAGTTTCCATCTTTGCTTTCCTTTTTCATCCTTCCTTTCCCTCTTCCTCCCCCAAAATTTTGATGGCTTTTCAACCTCCCATTCCTATCTTCTTTTCTCCCTCCTCCCCCCTCTCTCTATAAGAGAGTTGCAACCTTTAAACTTCAATAGACAATTTTGAATTTATTGTGACACATTTGATGCTTTACAATGGAGATTCAAGTCTTTCCAACAAATCTCCTTAAAAGTATCTTTCCATGGTAAGCAGGAATTTGTAAAACTTAAAAACAACACACAAGTTTGTTAAGTAATCTTGTTTTTGGTTTTTGAATATTTGTATTTTGGAGGCAACGTGGAAGAGTGCCACCAGTAGATGAGTTGCAAATAGAGATTATGTTTTGGAAGGACACAAGTGAATATGTTGATTTTTTTTAAATTTTCTTATTAACTATGAGTAAATGTAACAATTAGTAATCTAGAAAGGATGGCCAATGAAGAAGGATTGCTTTCCAAACCCAAAAGATTGCGATATAGCAATGTGTCTTATATCCACTCTATTCTAAAGTTCTTACTGAATATTAATAAATGCTTTCATGGTATCAAATTTATTTATTTATTCACAAAATATAAACATGTTGCAACATCCAATGCTATCATAGACTTGGTTATTTCTATTTCTAGAAAAAATATGCTAGGACCATACTAGATTATTCATTTCAATTTCTATACACATACAAATGGTCTTACAAAATCCTTTTTGGCAATCGGAAATTGAACCATTTGTTGAGTACAATATATTATATATGGGCTTTAGAATGTGTAAGATGTTACTCAATAAATATATGCAAGTGCATAAAAGAAGCTTCTTATAAACTTCAAACTTCAAGAAAATGCAATAGAAAGGTTATAAAAGTACATATTTTTGATTTCATTCAACAAAATAATGTAATTTTGAGATTTCCAAGTTGAGCTATTTTGTAGATAGCAAGGGAAAGGATTGTAATACTAGTTAATTGTTTACATTGCTTAGAGAGATTTGTGTTAGTTGGAAATGCCTCCAAATTTGGCTTGCCCAATTACTTGGGATTTGGAGGGTGATTTTGAATTTTAAGTAAAAAAAGAACTCTCTTGTGATTAAGAAATCAAAAATTGGTTTGAAATCTTCACATAAAAAATGAACAATTGATTTGGAGAAAATAAACAATGAAGCTGTGTTTCAAGATCCAAATGAAGGAGAACTTTACTTGATTTATTGGAATAAAAACATATACAAACAACAAAATCATTAATTATATATTTATTATAAATAGAATTATTGTGCATATTGTATGCTACTTGCTAAATCAAATAATGAATCATGTTTTACTAGCATATCTTTAAATCAAATCCTTTGTACACTTTGATTGTAATATTATGCTTTTGGATACTTTTAATCAATCACTACACTTTATATTTATTTGATTGATTCTAGGTGATAAATGTATATGAAGCTGCATATGAAAGTGCTGGAGCATTTTGGCCTTTTGTGCATGGATTTATTATTTTATCACTAGTTATTGAACACTTAATGTTGATTGGATTGTTTCTTATTCAAGGACCTATTACATTTAGTACTATAGGAACTGATTATGATGATTCCTCCATTTCTACCATACAGAGAATTTTAATTAATGTAGAACAATACATGAGTTCAACGCCATTTATAATAGCTTTACCCATTTTCACCTATATTTTCCATAGATATTGTAAATCACGATTTGAACCATGTTTCACTAATTTTCCACTAGAGGTAAACCATAAAATTCTATATTGATACATTCTAAAGTATATTGATTTTTAATGTATGGGAATTTAAATAATCCATTTTCTTTATAAAAAAACCTATTTTATGCAGCATGCAACCCAAAAAGACATAGATGACAAAGCTAAGGATCCAAACTTCAACATTTCTCATTTTTTACAAAATTCTTATAAACATCCAAACTTTCTTGATGAAAAGCCAATGGAAGAAACAAAAAAGACCATCAAGTCATTTGGGCGGAACACCACTAAGAAAAAAGCCAAATCCTCATTTCCAAAAGAGGAAAAAATGGATTCTACAATTGACATTCCTAATGTGGTAAGACTAAACAATAGTTTTTTCATATAAAAAGTACAAAAGTTAAAAATGAGGACATATTCATGTCTAATATTAAAAAAATAGTATATTTTAGAACAAGTTATAAGGAGTTGATGAAATAATAAGATTCACACAAAAATTACATATCAATAGTTTCACGGTTGATTTTCATTTTTTTTTCAACATTGCAAAGAGTCATGGATTTTGTCTTATGCACTTAAGTAACCAAAACTACATTAAATAGATTTAGATATTCATCCATGTATATATGTACTACTTGGCTCTTTGTGCCATCTCACTTGCTTTTCTTTTTCTTTTTCTTTTTCCACGACTTTTGACCCTCCCTTTTCTCTCTATCTCCCTTCTCTTTTTGATTTTGTAATGACAAAAAAGCACGTGAGTCTTGATAATATAGATAGACAATACATACACTTTATGCTTTTGTGAATGATGAAAGAGATATGTTGTGAATGGATAGGTAAAAGATGTACCTTTGGCACAAGTGATGAAATTAGATGATTCACAAAAGAAATTGAAGCAAATCAATTCAACAAAAGGCTTAGAACCTTCTCCCCAAGGATTGTTGCCTAGTGTTTACAGTGTTGCTCCATCAAACAATGATATTAAGTATCAAGAAAAGATAAATAATGAATTGCCATCAAAGGATATTATAAATCAAGAAAAGACAAAGAATGGGTTGCCAACAAATGATATTAAATATCAAAAAAAGATAAAGAATGAGTTGCCAACAGATGTTGTATTAACAACTCCAAACATTATTGGAGAAGTTGCAAACAACAAAGAATCAAATAGTGTTTCAACAAATATGTCAACAAATGGTATGTTAACTTTGATAATTAGTCCACAAACTATGGATGAAGAAGTAATTACAAAAGATCTTGAAAAATCATATGATTCCAGTCCTATAAATTTCCAACAAAAAGAAGTCATTGAGGACAAAAAGTTGGATGTTAGTGAAGAAAACAATAATGAAAAAAATAATGGAAAAAATAATGAAGCATTAGCATCAACATCATTTGATCCCAGATCATCAATATCAAATGTGGAAGAAGATGCTATATTTCAAAGTTACCAACCTATATCAAAAAAAGAACCAAAGTATGTTGGCAATTATGCAAAACCTTTAAAAGGAAAAAAGAAAAAATGAAGAAAAAAGAAACAAAATATGTAGCCAACTATGCCTAGCCTTTAAAAGAGTAAAGAAGAAAAAAAATTGAAAATGATATTGTGATGTATTTACAATTTTTTTAATATAAATCTTCATAGATACCTCGCTTAACTAAATCTAGACTATATATGTAATTTTAAATTTTGTGTGCAAAACATAGGGAGATCTTCTTATGGTAGGGAACATATAACTTTTGACATTTTGTGTATGTTGATACCAATGTTTTGAACACATCTTTTGATGTTTTGTTTGGTTCATTTACAATAAAATTATTAATATTGACTTTGCATGGTCTAAATTAGTTAAATGTGGCATGTGACTAAAATTTGTAAGTCTAGAACTTTGATGTTCCAAGTTTGTATATTGGAGTAGTGCATGAAAACCTCCATAGCACTTTTATTTCTTACTCGCAAATTTATTGATTGAATCCAACAAAAAAAATCAATGTTGTGTGTGTAGATAGCATTGAAATTTCTTATTCACTTTTCTTTTTTCATGTGTGATAAGTTTGGTTTTCATAACGACAAGGCCATTAAACTTGCTCTTATTTCACGTTGAGTTGATATTTGGACCTCTTAAAGCAAAAATACTTTTGGTTATTGAATGCACATCTTTTTTTTTCTAAATTAAAATATTCAAATTTCAATAAATCAGTTTTTTATTTAACTCATAAGCTTGAGGGAAAGGACTTGGTGTATGATTGAGTACAATTTGAAAAATATGATAAAAAAGAGTGAACTATACAGGCATGGTTTTAAAATGGAAATTTGAAATTTCTTAAAGTAAGTAGTATGCCAAGATACGCACAATAGCTTTAGTGCAAAAAGGTGTTGAAAGATGTTTTTGATACAAAACCATACCTCCACCTAGACAAACAACTTATAGCAAAACAACATCCAATCATAGAATAATTTAGGTTTGGTTTACATTAGAGATTAATTGAAAGAAATTGGAAGAAAAGCCAAAGTATCATTTGAATATCTTTTTGTTTTAATTAATTTCCTACCACCTTATTAATTCCAAACAATACTTCTCTTGTAGGCAACTTTGCATTATAATATTCACAATTTATTTACTCATTAATGTAAGTTTCAATTCAAGGATTTTACAATGGTAGATAGCTTGGCACACATAAGAAGTGAGAGAAAGATAATTGAATTTCATGGTGTTAAATCTATTTGCACTTGAGTATCTTATTCAACTCCTAAAGGCCCAGTGTCCATGCAAGGGACAAAATAGATTTTGAGTAGACTTATTCTAATAAGATTTCTGATTAGTTTAATTGAATTTTGTTTTTAAAATAGAGTTTCACAAGGGCTATACATGAATAAACTTCTTTACAAAAATTAAAATTAAAAAGCTATTAGTACTCTTGAGTTAATGCTTTAAGGATTTTTTCTTGTTTAAAAGGCAAGCATACCATTTTCTATAAAAACACCATATTTATTACCGGTATAATGAGAGTTTTCAAGTGAAATGAGAGTAAATTAAAAGAAATACAATCTGAAATTAAAAAGTTTTAGGGCAATTTGACAAAAGGTTTTAGGTCAATTGAGCTGAATTGACACAAGACCTTTCACATTTGACCTGAAATTGGAAAGTTTTATTTCAATTCAGCTCAAACTCTCATTTTAATGTTTATTTTGAGAGGTCCCCATTCTCTCATTATAACAAATATGGTGTTATTAACTATTTTCAAGGGCAACCAATGAAAGCATGACCCTTCATTGGAGTATATTCAAAGTAACAATGTACTATAAAGATACATTATGATATTTGATAAATACAAATAGCTCAATGTAATAACTACTAGAGATTTGTATTTATTTCCAATTTTTTTTGTGGTTGTAAAAAAAAAAAAATTCAATCCATCATTTGGATTTCTATGTTTCAAAATCAACCCTCCAAAATTTGATTTGCAAAAAACCTTAGTGTAGTGTGAAATTCAAGCACATGTTTGCAATGCAAGTCCATGTAGGAAATGCTCCAAACTTGAAAATTTTGGGTCAATTTTTTATGTCATGATCCTTGCTACAACCTTTAATGGATGAATGCATTGATAGATGAACAAATTGATAATGATTGTGTCTTGACCTTTGTCAAGACCATAAATGGATGAATGCATTGATGGATGAACTAATTCATGATGAAATGTAAAAGTAGTCACTAAACAAAGATTGCCTAGAGGTAGATGTTTTTAGATGGTGGACTTGTACATGTACATTGAAATTAAACAACTCCACTTAGATGATAAGTGCATTGCAATGCATGGAGATAAATATCTCTTGTTTATGCACTAGAGTTAAACAATTCCACTAAATGATAAGTAGATTAGAAGTACACTAGAGTTATACAAAGGTGTTAGAACTTGGAAATAAATAGTCTCTAGCAAAGGATTAAGTTTGGATAAGGTATAAAGTCATACTTAGAATACTCCTAAGTATGACTAAAACTTTTGTTGTGTGAGTGGTTCTAGATGGAATTAAGGATAGAAAGCTATAGTTAGAAAAAAAAAGACCTAATTGATTTGAAGAATTGATAGTCTATGACATGATTTTGATGATATAAGGTGTAGGTTGGAGATTGAGGAGGTTCTTTCTATTAGGAATTGACATCTCTATGATTGGAAGGCTGAGCCCTTTGTAAACTTTCCTCATTTGAAGTTACAAATAGTGGGACATTTGTAACGTTTTTTATTCTAACTTCAAGTGATTGTATCTCTTAATCTGTATAGTCAAACCTTGTGAGACTTTCATCATGCCTTCTTGCATAAGTCTAATGGAAGGTCTTTGTTGTTAGATTTATAGAAAAGAGAAGAAGAGTTCTTGAGATCAAAATAATGCTTGAAAGTAACAGTTTTGAATACTTTCTATGAAAAAATAGGCTTGGGCATTTAGGGTTTAGAGACACTACAATGATATACAAATTCACAAATTTATGTTCAAAATAGTCTAAAAACGCATTATTCATATCTCTTATGCTAGTCTCAAATGTACTACTTGAATAGTCTACACCTTTTATTTTCATAATCACTACCTTAATTGCCATCACTTAGACCATTTAAATATCCACTTTAGCATGCCCACTTTACTTATAGAATTGTGAGTCTCAGACCAACACTACTGTCTCAAACGCTAAAATAAACCTGAGTGAAACAAAAAATGGGAAATGAACATAAAACCAAGAAAGAATTTATTATTATTCAAACAAACCCTATCCCATACCATGTGTAGCAAAAATAGGGGGTGTCAAACCTTGGAGTTTTTCACATGATAACTTTGGGCAAGTTCATCCCATAACTCAATTAATTTTGCAAGTTATTAGGTCAAATAACTTCTATCATGCACCAAAAGAGGTGCTCCACCCAAACTAGTTATGGCACTTTTGACACATAAAGTCATCAAAAAAACTTGTCAGTGATCTTGTAAGGGACCTCCTTTCCAACAAGGGTGACCTTGTCCAAGAATTGTTTGTCAACAAGCACATAGGGAAACACCTCCTCAACAAGCCTAGTGAACATGCTATGTTGTGAAAGGTAGGGTATGATTGCATGAGGATTGGGGAGCAAGATGATGGGATAAGGATGAAGAGTTATGCAAGGGAAGCAACCGTAGCTATCAAGTGATTTGTGAAGCTTTATAAGAGGTGACAACTTTATTAACTGTTGTACAAGTAACCACCCAATAACTCTAATGAATTTAAGGATAAAGTTATCCAAAAATCAGAGGTTTGACACCCACTAATAGCCCCAGAACTCTCTTATGTACACTTCCATAAGAATCCACCCCAAAGGCTTCAAACCATGACAGAACATAATATCCAACACCAAAGCCAATAAAACATAGTAAAAATATTAGCTTCGAATCCTATATGGAGCCACTCACCAGCTCTGCGCAGCAAGAGAAATCTTCAACTTCCTTATACACAATTAAAACGAATTATATCATAATGAACAAGATAATACTCAACGCCAAAGACACTTGCAAGCATAATCATACACAGTACCAAGCTGTTCCTCTGCAATAAACAACATCTAACTTAGATCTGTACTTTTCAATTATCCCAAACTTTCAATTAAAAAGGAGTAAGATAGTGTGTTATAAAATCCTCTAACATCTAAATCTGTACTTTTCAATTATCCCAAACATTCAAAAGAAGAGAAATTAACAACAGTGTACTATAAAATCCCTTTGTTGCGTAGCCAATGAGATATTGATACAAAGACCCTGAATCCTACCCCCAAGGCCACTTGCACGCTATGCACAACAAAGAAAGATCCCCAAAACTAGCTAATGCACAATTGTTTATCAAAAAGTGCCAAAATAAACAAAACGATGCCTAGAAAACGCACTAAATGTTCAGCAAAATGAAGAGCACTGAATACTGGTTTTATAGGAGAAGTGAAGTTATTAGGCTGCTCCGTTGTTGTATCCCTTTGTTGCGTAGCCAATGAGATATTGATACAAAGACCTTGAAATCCTACCCTCAAGGCCACTTGCACGCTATGCACAACAAAGAAGGATTCCCAAACTAGCTAATACACAATTGTAACAAACTCTATCAAAAAGTGCCAAAATCAACAAAACGATATCTGAGAAATGCACTAAATGTTCAGCAAAATGAAGAGGAAAAGGGTTGCTTTGAATACTGGTTTTACGGGTTTTAGGGTTTAGTTTGCTGGGCTGCTCCATTGTTGTTCCGGTCCTTGAGAGCAGCAAAGAAAACAGCACTCTCTGCAAAGATGTGAGCTCGAAGCTTGTAGGCTTCCACAGAATTGCCCCCTTCGGTTTCCAACACACTCTCCACTGCCAGTACTGAGCTTCCTTCGTCGCAGAGGGATTCACTGGTGCCAAATCTCTGCACATTTGTTGAATCTTTTGTGTCGTTGCCCTTTTCCACAGTTGCGTACACGCCGTTGGTGGTGGTGGTGGTGGCGGAGTCTTCTTCACTTTGGTGACTACCACTAGTTTGCTCAGTGTTGGTAGAGCATGCTCTCCAATCCTGAATGCGTGACAATGCCGACTTGTTGAAGTAGCTTTGGCTTTGACCCTGCAATTCCAACGTACACAGATCAGTGTCATTTACAAAATGAGTGTTTTTTTCAAAATCCTACTTGGAAAGGTTTAATTTTAAGGGAATGTTTCATGGATACCCTTGAATTTTGCCATGTTTGTATACATACCCCTAGATTTTCCAGAAATTGCACAAATACCCTTGAACCATGATTTCCAGGCGTTTGTTCTATTGTGCATGCCACTTCCTTCTCTCCTTGTGCGCAAGTTATTTCTTTTTGATTCTATTGCACTCCTTACTTTAACATTGGTCACGAAGGAAGTGGCATGCACAACAAAACAAACACCTGAAAGTTATGGTCCAAGAGTATTTGTGAAATTTATGAAAAACCAGGGGTATCTATGAAATATGGCAAACTTCAGGGGTATGCATAAAAATTTCCAAATAATGAGAAGAAAGGAAAAGTACGTGGAGAAATCCCATAAGAATACATGAGAGGATTTCAGACTTAACAAGAGGACTAACCAATGCTCACTAGAACAAGGTGAACCTCGCAACATAAGAAGTTGATAGGGTTATTGGTCATGTAGGGGGACGAGAAGGGAAATATTGCAACGTGGACACTTGCATATGCCAGTTCTACGTTCAGAAGCTTTCTTTGGAATTGCTACCTAATTCCAAAACGATTGAAGCCCAGTACATATAAAAAATAGGGAAATTTTCATGGATACCCTGAAGTTTCCAATATTTACACATATACCCCTGCTTCTTCAGAACTTACACAAATATCCTTAGACCGCAAATTTTAGGCAATTATTTGTTGTGTTCGCACTTCCTTCATGACCAATGCTAAAGAAGGGAATGTAAGGAAACAAAAAAGAAGCAATGTGCGCACAAAAGAAGAAGGGAAGTGGCACGCACAACAAAACAAACGCCTGAAAATTTAGATCCAAGGGTATTTGTGTAATTTCAGGGGGTATCTATGTAAATATTGCAAACTTCAGAGGTATCCATGAAATTTTCCCTAAAAAAATACAGTGGTTCAAACAGGAGCGAGCAAGGGGCTGACGAAGCTCTAAACTCTAAGACAACAATACCGAAGTTCAAAATATTAGACAGGATGTACATCTTGATTATCTAAGAGGGTGTACACCACCTCAAAGTAATAAGTGACAACTTTAAAACATCTACCCGTCCAATAAGATTTTGACCCTCCATGAATTGTGAATACAGTAATCTACATTGCTCTCTTTTTGATGCACTAGAATCCTGAACAAAGTTTGCCTAATTATTTCACACGAGTCTAACAACTCAAAAAACACACATACAAGCAAAAGTAGCAACTCTCGGTATCCCGGCCTAAAACCTGCACAGATCCAAAGATAACCTAAACCAACAACCCCGTGCAAGGGTTCAACTAAATTAGGTCACAAACCCCAAAAAAAAAACGAAAAAGCAATAAGCAAAGTGTCACATAGCTGCATATTTCATGAAGTAACGTCCATCCCGACCATACACCACGCATCTCCAAATAAAATAAAATAAAATACCCAAAAAAACGTGTGTCCGAAGCTTTCACAAATCTCACACGGCGGATAATTAGAAACCCTAACTTTACAACACAACTACCAGGCGGGCTACCAAGACGAGATTTCCAAGGTCACACCCTCTCGCAGCCAACGCATTCAACAAACACACGCATCAATCAACATGCTTGAAATCAATCATCGTGGGAACCAAAGCACCTGCGCAGCGGAGAAATGAGCTCCGTGCTTCGACATGGCGATCATCACAGCTCGGTTTCGCTGTGCTTCTGTTTGTACAGCAGAAGCCTGGACGACACTCACACCCGCCACACTGCTGCATTGTAATGCTTCCATGATCACTTCCGCAATTGAACTAATCTCTCTCTCTTGCACTCCGTGACGAACTGAATTATACCGCAATCTGTGGAGTGAGAGAAACAATTGCCTCAAAGGGATGGTAAACAAGGTGCAGGTGGCTTGTGTTGTCACAATGTATGCTCTCAACCCATAATGTATTGAAAATCTTGGGCGATAATTCGTCTGAGAAGTGCTGTTGGAGCGCAAGGGCAAGATTACAATGTCTCGAATGTTCGGGAGGGATGTTATGTGGAAATATAAGCTAAGCTTATGTCCGTTTTAAGCTGAGGAGCCGCCAGGGGTGATGACTGATGAGTGATGAGGGGGGCCGCCGGGGGTCCAGGCGGCAGCTGCACTGCGATCTTCCGGGAGGAGCGGGCGAGCGCGACGACGAAGGGTCCACGTCGTCACCTGCACGACTGCCACGTTGGACATTTAAAAGCGTCCATGCGTAACTACTTTGGTGTCGAGTTGGGGGACACGGAGGAATGGAAACATGCTTTTGCCAGGTGTGAATTGAACGTAAGCTTAGGGGGATTGTTGCATGACGTTTACGTCCAAGGACCAGCCTTTATAACATTACAAGTCTTTTGTGCGTCGAGTCAACGCGATTATGCCTCCCACGGTCCCCATGACCCCATGATTGCATGTCCCCCATGACCCCATGGTCCCCATATCCCCATCCCCATGACCCCATGGACTCCATGTCCCCATCCCCATGACCCCATGGACCCCATGGACTCCATGACCCCATGGACTCCATGTCCCCATCCCCATGATCCCATGGACTCCATGACCCCATGGACTCCATGTCCCCATTCCCATGACCCCATGATTGCATGTCCCCCACAATCCCATGGCCCCTTGCCCCCATGTCATCTTCTCATGCCATCCATGGTTAAATTTGGATTTTATTTTGGTTAAACTTGTACTTTATTTTGGTTAAACTTGTACTCTACTCTACTTTTAAGTGGGCATCCAAATTTTACTTTAGTTAAAGTTATACTCTAGTCTATTTTACACAAAATTTGCCTTTGACCAATGGGGTGGAGGACTACGGCTATGGACAAAATTAGGCTGCATTCAATTATTTAATTAGATTACTATCATCACTACTGATGATAATATTATCATTCTATTTGTATCAATGTTATTATAAATAGTATTTTTACTATTATTAATTTTGTTACTATAATCACTAACCCCTGAATGCATGAGGCATCAAATTCTAGTGTAAAAAGCACCAAAATTTGGTGCCTCAAGCATGGGGCTAATACTACTAGTATTATCAATAATCTTATTTTTATTAGAGTAAAATTTCATGTTACCACTAAACCTAGAGAACCCAAAAAAGAGTAGCAATTTTATTAACCCTTAAAGGCTCAGCTGTCCCCCTGGGGGACAGTTGAGATTTTGGGCATGTACCTATAACTAATCTAGTTTTTGTGATTTTTTTAAACTTTTATAGAAGGTGGGAAATTCCAAGACCTACGCAGGAATCTAATTTTTTTGTCATTCTGACATTTGACAAAGAAGATATACAAGAATTTTTGCTGCCCAAGGGAGGGAGGGCAATTCGGGCAACTCAAAAACTTCTTAAAAATTTGTATTTTCTAAAAATAGAAATCTGAAATTGGTTCTTTAGATTTTTTATATGTGGGAAGCTTTGAATCATTCAACTTCAATCAATGAGATGACATTACAAGGGATTTGAACCTAAGAATGGGCCCCTTCCCCCAAAACTATGGGAACTTTGGGAACACTTCCACAACACTTCCACAACACTTCCACAACACTTCCACATAGGCAATTTGCAGCAGTATGACATGGCATTAGGGTGACCACGTCAAATGTTATTATTTAATTATTTTTTGGAAAAAAAAAACTTTTTTAAATTTTTATTATTTTTTCTAACAACTTGCAGTGGCTGGTTCTCAGCATTGGGAACATCCAAACTCACAGCCCTTTCTTGGACCCAAATCCTTTGTAATGAAGTTATGAGATGTTTTAGTTCGTGGGCAATTATGGCTTCTCTACTCTAAAATAAACTTTGAAGTCTTTTATTTTCCACAATTTTCAATATTTTGGAAAAAAAACTAAACCTAAGGAAGTAAATTGTTTATCACAACATCATAACCGTTGGGATTTTCATTTTTTCATTTTAATAATTAAATTCTTAAAAATTTAGTGATTTGACTCATTCTCTACTTCTTTTTACTTACTACATTCCCCCATGTGTTGTATAGTTCCAATTGATTTGAAAATTCTCCCACACATACCTAACTTGGTTTGCTACATGGAAAAAATAAACCTCAACTTTGTTTAGAGTAATTTTTTCATGTAAGAGTGGACAAAGGCTTCTAAATTTTTTTGAACAACACAAAAAGAAACCTTTTTTTGCACTTTAGATGTAAATATCTCCCTCCTCTCCATTTAGAATGACCTAATTTTTTCTCACAAGTACCTCTTCTAATTTAAGACAAGATCCTATGATTGGATTTGCAAAACAAACTTTATTTCTTATTTTTCTACTCATTCCCTCAAAGTGACAGTTAACATTGAAGAAGAAAACTACTTGGACCTTTAGGGGTTAAATGTATACTTATCGATTTTTTAGTTTTCCAATTCCAATGCCAGCATGGAAGTTTGGTTATACTGTTATTGACATGTTTTTTTGCTTTACTTTTAGTTTTCCTTTTTATTCTTTCACTTTCAGTGGGGTCTGCTATTGCGGCTTTCTACGTCATACACGTCACTGATGACGTGGCAATGACATATGATTGACTTGGAAGTCGTGGGTGCTTGCCGTACGTGACCCAGGGTCTGAGAGAAATTTGGGCTGAACCCACTCAGAAACCCCCTTCACACCTTCAACCAGCCTTTAAAATTGGTTTTTTGGTTGGTCGCTGGACAGGCACCCAACAATGCAAGCATGAAGGGAAAAATTGGATAGAAATGTATAGAATCAACGAAGCGTGTAAGATCATCCATAAAATTTACTAATATTTGTCACTTTTATTCAAAATTTGGCAAAATCAGTGTGTACTTGAAGAAAGATTTGGTAATTCATCCAAATTTTCACCCAAATTTTAACCCAAAATTTCTAGTGTTATGGTAGTTAGTCACAATTGAGGTAAGATTTTGGCAAAAACTTGCCAGTTATTTAAAGGCTGCCTTCAACTAGCAATTTTTCAATCTGGGCAGGCAGCAGGATATGAAAACACCACATTTTCACATTTTCAAAAATCTAGTTACTTTCAATGTATAATCCTTGAACCAAGGGTAAACTTTCTTACCATTCAATTAGTATAAACTATGGTGATGCGCATAACACTGACATGTGCTCAAAGTGACTTGTTGAGCAAACTCTAACATCAATACTAGTCAGTTGAGGTTGGTGCACAAGTTATTTCAATTCCTACGCTCTAAACTAATAACGTCAACTTGCACTAGCTCAAGGAACAAGTGAATTTGTGAGGCGCACAAATAAAGTAGTTCATACTAATCTAGCTTATATCAATATCATGTAGGTCGCAAACACCTATATATTATCTCAAAAAACGTGACCCAAGTGACCAAAACTTTGAGGAGATTTTACAAGTACATATCTCAACTAAAAAGTGAAGGATGCTGAAACTCAACCACCAAGTTGCTATCTAAGGGGTGGCTGGAACAAGAGCAAGAGGAATGTCAAAATTTCACAATAATTAGACAAAATTCACCTAGTTTATTAGTGTGAAGAAATCTTGGAGTATTCTAAATCTTGCACTAACTTCGACAACTTGTGTAATAAGAAAATGAACACACCTGAAGTAGCTGTGGGTAAATTACTCCTCAAACAGATAAAAAACAGGCCACACACTTTTGTAAGAAACATTCAACACCCCAATTTGTAATGACACGTGGTCTATGAGTTGAAGATTAGCCAATTCAACCTTGGAAATGGATCCCTATACAAAGCTTATTCTTCTGAACAAAAACCATTCAAACTTAACTTACATATATTACTAATGTTTTCTAGACAAGTTAGATGGCTGATGCAGCTTCACCATCTGTGGAGATTGCCACCTGTACAATCTCTGCTGCAGCTGCTGTAGCGCTGCTCAGGTTGCTCTTCTCCGGAGCTAACCCTAATTCAAGGGCTACAATGGAGAAGGCCGGGAGAAAGAGCTGCACGTTGGGCCCTGCGTTGGAGAGCTTTCTCACTTGGGGCGTCACCTGCTCCAAGCAAATTCAACCCCCACATCACATCACATCACATCACAAGAAAGCAGCTTTTTTATTTTTTTGTTTTGAAGTCCCTAAAGCCTTCACCTTTGGAAACTCACAATTTTGCTTTAAGAAAAAATATAGCTATTGATGACCAAACTTGTCAATTGATTGAATTTTGGTTTGAAACTTGTTCTTCTACTTTACATATGTAAAAAAGAAGAAGCTAGGTTTTACACCTCTTTTAGGTTTCTTGTTTTTAGTTGAGTTGTGTTTGTGGCGAAGCTTTGCAAGTAGTGCAAAGTCTTGCGCATAGAGTAGGCTTGGTATTTGAAAAGACTTGTTGCACTGTGTTGCACTAAGCCAAGAGTTTATACAGTGAATAGTCTCTCAATTTATGATGGGAAAGAGTTGTTGTGCATACTAACTGTAAATCCCTTCAAGTCCTAGTATGAGGATCTAGAAAACAAGGGAATGACAAAGGTCTAAATGTATGGGGATCTAGGAAACAAGTGAATAGTAAGGGTCTAAAAGTATGAGGATCTAGGAAACAAGGGTTTAAAGATACAATTAGTAAATGAGAGTCCTAGATTTTAAGGGCACCATCAAGGTTTGTAGCGCCACATAACTTCTCCATCCCATAGTTCATAACTGTGGCCAAAGTTGATTGGTTTAGTATTTAGAAGCACAATATGGTGGGGCATTGGATGTTAAAACGAAAACAACCATGCCTTTCTGGCCTAACCAAGACCAGAACCATGCATATGCTTTGCAAGGCCAATGTCAATTGGTAGGTTTACTGAATTTGTGTTTTCACGTCTATGTTCAAGTGTTAAACATTTTGCAATGGACATGAACTTAAATATTACTAAATTTGTGTTTTCACATCTATGTCCAAATGTTAAACATTTTGCAATGGACATGAACTTCAATATTTAGATTTAGAGCAAACTTCCACGCTAACCCTAGAATTAGAAACCAAAAACAACAAATCAAATTTACAATGCGAACTTGTTTGTCATTTTTGAGTTTTACAATTCCAAGCCAACATGGGAATTTTTCCTAATAGGTTTGCTTGCTTTTTGGGAGCATGGTTGATTTTGGATTATACTCACCTTGTTTGGAGTTATGAAAGAGTTTTCATCCATCAACGCCGCAGAGGTCATAAGGGTGACGTACGACTCCTCAGCAACAACATTCTTGGCTGATATTCCAGAAACTGAGAGATCCAAGTTGAGAGCGCCGTTGCCGAAGTTCACTGCCTGCAAGCAATAACCGACATTCTCTCCAACTTGAGCTAATTTTCCAAAAATAGCTTCATAAAACATCGAAATTTTGACACAAATCTCATGTCCCCACAAGTAGGAGCAAATGCTTACAACAACACAACTCTTACAACATTACTACAAAACCCATCAAAACGATATATTAATGGTGGTCTAACCTCTTGCAAAGATACTCTTGATGTTATTTCAAACGCATTTCTTACAAAATTCCAATGTTACTCCAAGTGCCATTTTAAGTTACTCTCCTCATTAGTGTTTTGATGGATACCCCTGAAGATTACAATATTTGTATAGATGACCTTGGTTTTTCAGAAATTGCACAAGTACCCTTGCACCATAATTTTCAGGCGTTTGTTCTGATATGCACGTCAGTTCCTTCATGACCAATGCTGAAGCAGGTAGTGCAACAAATCGGGAAAGAAGCAACATACAAAGGGAGAAGGACACGACAAAACAAATGCTTGAAAATTATGGTCCAAAGGTATTTATGCAATTTCTAAAAAACCAAGGGCATCTATACAAATATTGCAAACTTCAAGGACACCCATAAAAAAATTCCTTCTCATTAAATAGTGAAAATTCACAAAATTGGCAAGCAAAGTAATTGTTTAAGTTTTGATAAACTCAAAATATGTAATTTTGATCAAATCAAGGAATTCTTCAAGAAATGGAGTTTGTAGCAAAAATGTTGCACAAACCCCGTGGGAGTTGCCAAACAGGTTCAATGAGGCTTAATGTTTCATTTTGGCAAGGAAGTATGCTAACTAAGAAATCCCACACTACCCATAATTCCAACAAGCATTCCACTTTTGTTGCAATGACTCCGCTTTTCTCAAAACTAATTGCTTCAAAAGCAGTTTTGAGACGCCTAACAGAAATCTGGAGCCCCTCTTTGAGATTTTCAAACTCAAGTTGCCCATTTATGTACTTTGAAAGTACAAAGATTCAGAGTTTTGAGCACATGAATGTCACATTTTTAACATACTCTGAAGTCCACCATTTTAGCAAACATGACCATGATTTAAAGTATGTTTTAGGGTTTAGGGTTCAGGGAGTTTTGCAGCGTACCTTCACAATCAAGTAATCTAAGCCATTGGAAGAATTTTGTGTGCGAACAGCTGACGTTATGAGAGACGCCAGGCTAGTAGCCGAGTCAGCTTGCACGGTGGCAGGAATCAGGGTAGCGCCATTGGAGTTTTTGAAGAAGAGCTGCACCCAATAGCTGGGTGTCCCATATTGTTGCCAAGCGTTGAAAACAATGGCATCAGGGTTCCATCTGATCTCCACACCAAAAAAGAAAACAACAGAAAAAAGTCCTGATTAACATTAGTACACTTCGTGAGGGTTAATAGAAAGAGAAGTGAAGGTTTGCGATTCAAAAAACTCAAAAAAGAAAAAAGCTCCTTTTTAAACGCCCATAAAAATACTTCAAAACTTTATCAGAGTTGACAATTTTAGTGTCGTCTCCGTTCATACGAGGAACATACCTTCTGTCGTTGTCGTTTACAAAGAGAGGTGCATAGCTTGCCATATGCACTATATCACTGCACTCTCACCAAAAAAGCCAAAACCAAACCAAACCAATTTAGTAACAATTCATGAAACAATCACAAAGAATGTTACATCATGAGTGGGGATTCGTAAGCCCTGAGTTGTGAGTCTAGCTTTTTTGTCAAAATTTTATATTTGACCTGTAACCATGCAAATAGGACCCTATCATTGTGCATTTTAAACTTTCATCTCTTGAAAAACTTGCCATTTTAAAAAAAAATTTAATACTTTTAAGTTCAGAATGGGTTTCTGCTCATAGAATCTTGCTTCACCACTCATGGGTCATTTTTTTACTCTCAAAAAATAGCGTCGTCCCTACAATCACGTTGCAAAATACTGCTACAACCATTTTGCTTTGTGAAACCTCGAGTTAAAAACGAATGATCTCTGGAAGAAGAAAATAACAGGAGCTAAGAGAAAAACCTGTTGAGTTCGAGACCAATAAGAAATGCGCCTTCAGCCAATGCTGCCAACAAACTGCCTCTGCCGGAGTCAACTCCAGTCACTGCATATTCACTCACAAAGGCCTGCAAAAACACAGACACATTAATCATCGTATAAAATTAATAACCAATTCTTGCCAAAAGCTTGCCAACGTGGTTCACTCTCATTGGATCCCGAAATGTTGGTTCGGTTTAGGACTCACAACTTAACCAATGTTTGCATAAAAGCATATGCACTTGAAATTTTACCTCCTATCATAGATCTTTTGTACCATATAGAGCTCAGAAACGTGGATGTACATAATTTGCTAGCTTTTGGCGGACGAAACATGACAACCACGGTGAAATTTGAAGTTTCAAATTCCATTGATATAACTAGTCCCAACTAGAGTTTGGACAGCAAGAACCTAGTTGGCCGTGATCCATTGCGCTTAACCCCACTCACCCAACAAGCTTTACACGGTCTCGCATGCTGGCTCACAACCAATAACTGGTTCCAAAAAAACCCACTACCTAATACATAATATAGGCAGATCTATTTGTTTATATTGAGACAGTACTTGCTAGATCAAGTGTTTTTAACATAAATGCTGGTTACTTTGTATTACACCGGATCCAGAGGAGGACACCCTAGAAGTAATTTAGGGTTTCTTCAATCATTGCAAGTGGAACTGGACTTTCTTCATACCTTGGGGCCAATTCTGGAGGTTTGATCAAACGAATGGCGCATTGCAAAAAGATTGTAGGCATTTGTGTAGATCTACAACATAGAGCAAAACCCTTGTCAGACCGAAAAATCCAACAACCGTAAAGAAATTCCGTCAATAGTACCCAAGACTCTTCCTACAAAAACAACTAAACCCTTAACGCTAAAGACGGCGTCTTTTTGTCCCTTGCATAACAAAAAAACACTCTATAGGATAAGAAAAAAAACCCATTTTTCATCTGATTTTTTTAAGAAGTGATCATTAATACATGGTGCATAATGGAAGGGAAAAAACAATGTTACCAAATATACTCATATTTTTAAATAACCCAAATTGTGAGAAGATTCAAAGACACAATGTTAAGTCCCATGCTGCCCTTCTTGCAATTTTCATGAAATTAGCATGCACTATTGACTTTTGCAACTTTTAGAAGTAGAATTATAATGAATAGGCACTTATCACACCATTATAGAGCACTATATAGCTATTGTAGAGAGGGACAAACATGGTGACTAGCTGGGCGTTTAAAGGTTAAGAAAAACAAAAACAAAAAAACCTTACGTGGTAATCGTAAAGGTCGGCAGGATGGTCGAGAGGGCCACGGGTGCCATCGCAGTTCGATATGATTTCAACATCTGGATACATGAGCTTGATGGCTCTGTAAAACGCCATATAATTTCCTGAAACTCATCCAAGTACGACGATGTTGTGCATTTTAGAGGAACTTCTACCAATTTGTATCTAACAGTGAATGGCTTTTGGAATGTAAAGCAACAAAGTTCTCTTGTGTCCAAACACCTTGTGGCCAAAAAGTCAAGGCCATTAGTGTGTAAGCCTTTGAAAAATCTCAGTAAAAGAAAGAAAGAAGGAAATCAAGTAGAGCCATTGAGATTACTATTCCATCCTACAAATGTCAACTATCTAAAAAAACTTCTTTTGTTCAAATAATTGTGTTTAAGTAAAAAGTTTGACAACAATCCCATGCAATGAATAACTGGCCTTTCCATTCTCGACAAACCCAATTTCTAAAGTGAGGGTTATGTCAAATATTGCATTTTAACCCTTAAACATGTGAAAGACCCTTTGCGGCCTGTACAATACAAGGTATTTTTATTGTTTTTGGAATGGATCCACGCCTTGACTACATTTGAGATCAACAAAGAAGTTGGAATATAGATCATAGTGAGCTGCTTGAGATCCCAAAATTAAAACTTCTTTGTTGGTAGCATATACCAATTATACGGCAACGTATTTACTATCCTCATCAAACGTTTAACCCTTAAGTGGCTAAGCCTGCTGCCGTTGTGATCAATACAATAAAAGGTATTTTTCTTGTATTTGGAATGAATCCACAACTTTACTACATTTGAAATCAACAAAGAAGTTGAAATGTAGATCAATGCAATCCTAGTGAGCTATTTGAGATCCCAAATTAAAACTTCTTGTTGATAGCAAACACCAATTATACGGCAACCTGTCTACTATCCCCATGAGACGTTTAAGGGGTCAAATAATGGTTTTCAAAAGTTGGCATTGAAAGGGCTGAGTGTATGTCCTCACCTTTGTAGTAGGGTTTCCAACAATCTTCATTGCCAATGGCCACATGACGAAGGTGGAAAGGTTTTGGGTGTCCCATTTGGGCTCGCACTGCACCCCACGTAGAGTTGGCTGGTCCCCTTGCAAATTCAATGCCGTCCAAAACATCCTCCACAAAGGGTCCGATCAGCTCCGTTGGCACGGATTGCTCGTGGCTGATGCCTGCCATCATTCATGCACCTCCCTTTCAGAAACCCTAAAAATGAAAGCAACCAAACCCACCCTCCTCTCCAACAGGACAACAACCCTGTTTTGTGAATGTAAAACGGTGAGGCATGAGTGATGAGCTAAGATTCTGTGAGCAAGAACCAATTCTAAGTCCAAAATCAATGAAAAACTGAAAAAACAACAAATTTTTCAAAAGAAGATAGTTTAAAATGTACAATTATATGGCCCTATGTACATAATTATAGGTGAAATCCAGTATTTTGATAAAAATCTAAGCTCATGGCTCACAAATCCCAGCTCACGATATAGCATCCCAAAACAAAACAAAACACACAAACAATACAGCCATGGTAAGAACTTGGCTCTTCCTACCATTGTTGAACACCCAGATTGGTGCTGCCTTAAGATCCTCTGCAAGCTGCCACAAAACCCCCAAACAGTCACACACACAAGCAAATTCTACCAGTGAAACTCCATTCAGATTTGGGTCATTGCAAAAAGCAAGGGAGTTTCTTCTAAGGATTTCATATACCAAGCTCAACGCAAAGTTTGACAAAGTGGCTTGTTTACAAGCACATTATCAATTGTTAGTGTTCTTGTGGTGCGTCAATGCGTGAGCACATACAGTCATTTCTTGTGCAGATTGGCATGATAAATCACAGTCATGTGTCTCAATTTGTATTGGTGACAAGCTATAAACAGTAATGACCACAATGTGAGCCAATCTAGTTTGTAATTGAGCTGCTACCTCTTGCTTTGCAACTCAAGAGTAGCTCAATTAATCACAAACTGCACTGTCTCACATCTTGACCATTACCTAGTCTAGTGTTTAGGGAGAAATTTGAGCTTCACCAGCTCAAAACTGGCATTTCCCATTTTCCACCAGTTTTCCGAAGGCATGCACTGGTTCTTTCCTATAAGTTTTCAATATTTAAACTATAGTACATAATAATTAGTTTTCTTAGAAACAATTGGCCAGTTTTTTATCCAATATTTTCAACTTTCAATTGATTTTTTTGCAATTTCAACCAGTTGACTATACACTAAATACCGGTTCTCCCCAAACCTTGACCTAGTCTGCTACCTTTTGCTTTGCAACTGACCAAGAGCAAGCAACTGAATCATTACAGACTGTATTGGCTCACACCTTGGCCATTACGCTTTCGTTTCAGGGGTGTTAACTGACCTGAAGGCCCTCATAGAACCCGAAGCCATCGTCAGTCCAGTAATTCCACACATCTCCGAAGTGGCCCGGCCGATTGTCGTAAGGGCCCACCGAGTCCCTCCACCGGAAGGCGTTACTCAACCGTGACCCCTCCACGTAGCACCCTCCTGCACCACAGACGTGCAATTAGAGAGGTGTCCTTAAAATCTTAAGGTCTTAAACCCCATTTCAACACTACGGTAGGAGGTTCTAAAAGCGATCATGTTCTAAATGCGTTTCCTATCTAAGAATGATTGATATGTTCCATCACATATCTATTACTGTCATCAATGAATTAGGTAGGCTTAAATGGTTGGTTAGGCTTAAATGGTCAATTTATGGACCTCCTACCTTAGGTCACACTGCACTTCACCACTTTACCACTATCTTGCAACTCTGGGGTAATTTTTTAATGTTTTATAAAACTCCAACTCCAACTCCAGCTCATTTGTCACTGACGTTTTTTGGTATAAGCAAAGGGAAAGAAAACCCACTTGTGGGCTACCAGAAAAGGAATTCCGAAACGTGCAGAGTTAGTCAAAGTCGTTAAAGCTTCCTTGTATCTTTTTTTAGATTGACAGGCAAAGGGTATAAAATCCTACGAGGAAAAAACGAAACCTTAATTCAAACGCACCAGGGAACCGAAGGAAGCCAGGTTTCAAATCTAAGAGCATTTCTGCGAGCTCCTTTCGAAATCCATGCCCCTGCAGCACCCGTTTCAAGGATCAACAAGAGAGAGCTTGGAAAAAGGAGAATTTAGGCTTGACCTAAAGACAAGGACTTATTAAGGACTAATGACCAATTTGATTGGTTTTGCATAAATGAATATGAATGAAGGAATGAGATGAGATGGAGGAAAATTATGTATCATTAAAACCAATGAAGAATACTGCATGTGTTGGTAAAAGAAAATCAAAGAAAAAGAAAAAATTGAAATTGAACTAAACGAAATACTCCATATGACCCTGCTGTTGCGCAAAAAAACAGCTTCAAAACTCGCACCTTGAAAGTGTCGGTGGGCATGGCGGACACCTGGTCCACCCAGAAGACGCCTTTCGTGTCACTCGTTAACAACAGCCGAGCATTATGGTTTGTTGAAGTAGCTGTCAACACAACCGCCTGCTTGCTCCACTTCCCATTTGCTTCAGCATCCACCCTAGCAATTTGCCCCCAAAAATCAACCATTAAAGTTCAAAGGGGGAATGCTATATACCGTGAGCAGGGATCCTTGATCCCTGAGTCTGGATTTTTTTGTCAAAATACTAAATTTCACCCATAACCGTGTCCACAGGACCTTATAATCTTAAATTTAAATTTTCATCTCTTGAAAACTTGCGATTCTTTTTAGTTTTTTCATTAAGTTTAGGCTTAAAATAGTTTCCCGCTCACAATATCTTGGCTCACCCCTCATGACTCACCGTTTTAAGCTCACAAAATAATTTTGTTTTGAGAAACAGCATACCTGATGTATTTCTGTGCCACTAGAGCTCCTTCGACAGTTGCAAATGCCACCGACAGGTTGAATGTGTTCTCCGACCGCACCCAGAGCTCAACTCGGTACTTGGAACCGGCCAACACATTCTAACACATTCCACGAAATGCAGCAAAAGTAAAAACTCAAATTGTGTAACATTCTCAAGAGTACTACGAGTTATTGCGGGAGAGACACGTAAGCAATCGATGTCAAGAGTTTGCCTTTATCAAGAAAATTCAACATTCTTCATCAAATAGTACAATACTTAAGGACTTAGAGCATCATCAATCCAAGATAAGGAATAGGACTGTAGCTTCATTTCTGTTGGTGGGGCCTATTGTGTGAGAGAAAGAGGTATTTTTTGGGCTCCAGTGCAATCATGGCAATGCACAATCAAAAGAGGGCCCTATCAAAGCAACCACTTTGGACGCAAATCTACTTGTTTCCCAATGCCCTAGGATTTTCACGGTAACATTTGCTTGCTTGCAATAGCTAGCAACTTTTTCACAACAACTTGCAAGTACTCGCAAGTGACTCTCTCATGTGCCTAAAATCTACACACAAGAGTAGGAGGATCTATCAGGTGAATGGGATTAGGATTGGGAGCAGCCAATTCCCAGTTCCAAACCTAGTATACAGGTTGATGAGAGCATCATCAACCCAAGACATGGAATGAAATTGTAACTTCATTTCTCTTTGGTGAGAGCCAATTGTGTGGGAGAATGAGGAACTTTTAGGGTTCCAAAGCAACCATGGCAATGCATAACTAGGAGATGGCCATGTCAAAACAACCTCCTCAGACGGCAAAAATTTGCTCATTTCCCAATTTCCCAATGTCCTAGGTCTTCCACTGCATTTGCTACTGGAACGACATGTTGTTTGCAATAGTTTGCAACTTCCTGACAACAACTAGCAAGTGCTTGCAAGTGTCTTCTCCTGAGCATGAATCTCCAAAGGAAGTTGCGACAAGGTTGGGAGAATCCCTCCAATGAAAGGGAGCGGTACATAGCGACTAGATTCCAATCCCAAACTAGGTGTACGGGTTAATGATGCTCCCAATACACTACAAGAAAACATGGTCCAAATTGACTAAACCTGTCTAAATTGACAAAAAAGTGTCCAAATTGATAAATAAAAACGTCCGAATTGACACATCCGAGTCTACAAAAAAAAATGACCAAATTTACAGCGTTTTGTTGCACTATATAGTGCGGAGAAAACAGCGTCATGAGTTTTTCTGCATTTTGAAACTGAGGTGAGAACCCTAACCATGCCCCAGAAGCCAGGGTTCGCAGCACCGACGCCGCCAATTGGACACACGTTATCGCTGTCATCCTTGTCGCACAGAACGGCAACTCGGAGAGCCACGGGGTTGCGATCCAACGGCGAGCACCGCTCGGTGCCGATCGTGGCCTGGGCGGCGCTCCCGACCTGGTACCACGGATCCACAATGGACGGCGTGTTCGGCCCTCCCGCCTCGAAACCCCGGTTCTGCACCAGCTCCGCCCACAACCCACCGGCTCCCGCATGGTTGATCTCCTACCAACAAACAATACCACCAAAGCAACCAATCATCGGTGCAGAATTGTGCACACAAAACGAGGCTTGTCCATGCACAATTCTTGCAGAACTCCACTCGAATTGCAGCACAAAGAGCAGCCATTGGGATATTGGTGCAGAATTGTGCACAAAACGAGGCCTGTCCGTGCAAGACGCAGATCAAGAATTTGAATTTCAATTATTGAATAAAGAATATAAGTTAGTGAATTGTGCACAATGGAAACGAGGCCTGTCCGTGCAGAATTCCACTCGAATTGCAGTACAGAGAGCAGCAATTGGGGTTTCCGCCTACCTCAAAGAACAATCCGAAAAGCGTAGTCGGGATTTTGCGTCCTGGATCGGTGGCATTCACGGTGAGCGTCACGGTGGGCGCGGTGATGGCTTGCGTCAGCGCCAACGCCGGGCGGCGAGAATAAAACACCACAGCTACGACGCACAGCACGCTGCCGCAACAAACAAGATAACCCGTTGCGAGTTCCTGATCAGCAATTCAAAACAAATACAAAAACCGAAGTTCAAGTTCAAATATTCCGGGCAATTTTGAAGAATTCGATGGAAATGCGTGAGCTGTGGTGCCCTTACCTGGATGCCACGGCAGCTGCTCTTTGAAACTTTTGACGACGTTGCTCTCCATAACTAATCGCCATGCTGCTGGGACAGTAGAGTACAAATTCTTGCGTCGTCGTCTCCTCTGCTGCGTTCGTTAAACACTTGCAGTCTCAAATTCGGTGCTGTGTCACCAATTCCACATTCTCATCGAATTTTGTTGCTTGAAAGAAGCAACATGCCCGACGCTCCCGGGGGGTTCGGAATGGCAGCAAATTGGGTGAGAATTGTGGAGAAGACGGGGGTTCAGTGAGAGAGTGACTGCAATGGAGACTTTTTCGTCTGTTGTTGATGGAGGATTTGCGAGTGGAAACGGGCTATTTGTTTCGCTTATCCAATTGCAAGTGGGGTCGCGAGCAGCGTCGAGCAAGGTCGAGCAAAGTCGTCGGTGTGTCGCCAGTTCGGCCCGCGCGGAGAGATTGTGCTGAGTCAGCATCTCTCGTGGGGGGGGGGGGGGGTGAGATCTGGCAGCGGCGTTCTGGATTGGGCTTTTTCTCTTCCTCGCCACTTCACCGACACAAGGCTATTCTCCAATTCTCCCCTTACCCCATTTTAATTTTTAATTTTTTGTCTTTTTTTTTATTTAGTTCTTTTTGCAACTAGTGGACCCATGCACCCTTTGGGCCCGCTTCAAACACATAAGTTAACTCCTAAATACTCAAGGCATCAGATTCTCTGGTGTCCAATTTTTTTTTGGAAATTTTGAAACTCTATTCAAAGCACAGGTTTTATTGTTTTGAGGTTTTTTTTTTGGAAAAGTTGCGCGCTGAAGTTAGTTTCATTGTTCAAATTCAACTTCCTCCATATCTTACTCCATTTGTTTTTGGTGGAAGGTTAACTGCAAGCATACATTTTCTATCATGAATAGTGTTGTGAATAGTTTCATAGAGCCTATGAGAAGTTGCCACATTGCAAAGATGGGCATCAAGTTGAGCAAAAGGTGAAGATTTCCCTTGGGCACTCCCTTGGGCAATAAGGGCCCTTTTATTGAAATTTTGACATTTAACAAAATCTAAAAGTGCTTTTGGACTAATTTCAATTGGAATGTCTTTTCTATAAAGATAAGAATCCATTCACCGTTGAGTTTTCTTTCATTCAAATTGAATTTTGGTCAATAACTAAAGTTAAAAAAATTCCTTGTATTAGGTGTTTGCACTTTGATAGTTGCATTGCAAGTTCATTTGTGAAATTGTGGTCATGGATTTGGAAGAGGGGCCATTGGTTTTGAAGTAACAACAATAAACACTAAAGCATCCTAAGTGGTTGTTTCCCAATTTTGTATCCAAAATTTGCCAATTTGCATTAGAAGTTTTGGGCAGCTTCAAAAAAAGCAAAAAAATCTATAATCATCATCATTCAATCACAAATATCTGAAAATCCGCACCGCCATTTTGGATTCTTTTTGGGTAGTGACATCTAGAAACCTTGAAGTTCAAGCTTCAACGGTTACAATTTTGTTTTGATGTTTAATAATGATCTTACAAGGACAATTCAAAAACTTCAAAACTACCTCCCAAAAACAAGAAAAACACCCTTGGGCATTTATGGGTTAAGGGTGAAGGTTTTAATCATGATTTGTTTGTTGTTAATTTTAATTGTTTATTCTAATCACGCTTATTGTTTCGTTTGTTTTAATTGTTTCTTGCTTGCTTAATCACTTCATGTTGTCGCTTATTTTAATAATTTTTTGCTTATTTTAATGGTTTTTGTGACGGGTGAGGCTAATCATTTTTTAAGGGAATTAATATGTACACACCGGAGGTTGATATTTGCACATCCTTGGGAGGTAAATTGTATATTTCTACCATCAAAAGGCCGAATTTGAGAATTTTGAATTCAGATTTGGACTTAGAGACCATGGTTTATTCTAGAACCATAAAAAGGGTTGCAATTAAACAACACCCAATGAAGAAGCTTAGCTAGGGACAAAGTGTTTCTTTTACTTTTAACACATTATTTGTTAAAATTGGGAAAAACAATACATTTTGGGACTTTCAAGAATTCAGGTGATCACTTGAATTCCAGCTCACAGCGTTTTTTTTTGTACTTGCGCCCTCACCTGAGAGGAGGAATTTGCAAGGGATTAAATCTTAGTAGCTCAGACTGAATTTGATACCTTTGGATATGATTTAAAGTAACTTTTTGGGTTCAGGTGAAATACAAAATGGTACCTATGGTTTTCCCAATTTAACGAATAACACATTTTTTGTTTGTAAAAAAAGATAAACTTCTTCATTGGGTGTTGTTCAATTGCAAACTTTTCTATGGTTCTAGAGTAAACCATGGTCTCTAAGTCCAAATCTAAATTCAAAATTCTCAAATTCAAATTTTTGATGGTAGAAATCTACAAATTACCTCCCAAACGGATGTGCAAATATGAACCTCTGGTGTGCACATATCAATTCCTCTTTTTAATTATTTTTTTTAATGTATGACAGATGAGGCTTATTTTAATCATTTTTTTAATGTATGATAGATGAAATATCAATCCAAGAACTTTTTATGATTATTTTTATCGAGCCCCCATGGCCCCATGCATGCCCCCCCTTGGCCCATGTGCAATTTTATCATGCAACCTCCTCTTAACTAATACATACATACAGACACCATGTTCTATTATAGAAAGAAGAATGGAGATACCTTGGTGAAAATTTTGACAGTTTAGCATATTAAGCAACATATTTAGCCACTTTAAGATAATATTAAAAATCAGATTTAGGATCACTACACCAAATAGTGCATTTAGGTTGCCCCACACCTAATTTCTTGACATTTCACACTATTTATATATTTGCCAAGACAAGAGTAATTTTTGTTAACAATCAATGTGATATTAAATGGAGGAAGCAAGCAGATGTTGAGCTAAAAAACAAGTGTCAAAATCAAGGGGCACAAAACTAGAATTTTAGACAAAATAAAATATTATTATAATATAAAAAAAGTTGCATGTCCTTCCAAGTGACCAAGGGTGAATTGTGAGGTAACTTTGCCAAGGTAGGGCAACCTAAATGTTAAGGCAACCTAAGTGCACTATTTAGTGTATACAATCTAATCCCTCATGTGTGTATAAATGTGTATACTGTATAAATGGAAGGGCATTTGTGTTGTGGCACATTGGGTTAGATCATAACAAGATTTTTTTCAACATGCAGATCAACGTCCCGGCATGGTGCTTCCAAATATCAAATTAGTTGGTTCCGACCAAATTTATAAAGAGCCATGGGATGGAGAAGTTTTGTGACAGCAACATACCTGGCAATGTTTCAAAAGCATGGGATTTTCATGAGGTGGAAAAGTGCCCTTTTGCATAGTTGTTCACTTTGATTTTCATGTTTTTGAATATCTGTACTACAACTCAAAGGAGCTTTAGATTAGTATATGTAAAGCAAATCTGAGTGAGCTGGATTGTGCCATTTTTGGATGGAAAAAGACTATTCTCTTTGTGGACTCCTTGCACAATTGGGCACGGTGTGGTAAATCGTTTTAGAAAGCAAGTTGCTATATGTTTTGAATTACAATAACTTCTTTGAATTTGTATTGAGGATGTTTTAGAAGTACTTGCAAGGTGGTGCACTATCAAGCTTTGAGTTTTCTAGAATAGGATGTCCAAGATGGAGAAGTTTGTGGCGCAACAAACTTTGCTCCAAAGTTTGAGAGTAAGAGGACAAACACAAAACAATAAGTGGCATATTCTATAGATCCTTTGCTTGTAATTAAAATATTCAAGTCCATAAAAAGAAAAAAAAAAGGACAATACACAGCAATGAAACCGTCTCTAATGAAACATAGGGTTAAAACAACACAACAATGCAACGGTCAATGATAGGTGTACAAAATGTTCTAGAAATGCATTGTAGAGAAGGTTAGAGTAAAAATAATTCAGCATTTGGTGTCTTCTTCGGTAATTTTGGAAATATTGTGGTAAATTGTTGATTCAAACAAAAATTGAAGTAGTTTGCTTCAGGTCCTTTTTACACGTTTGGTTTGTTTTCATCTGTACACTGCAATTCCTCATGGTTTCTTTGGAATGTATGTTTGCATAACCTCCCATTCGCATATGGTGTATTTTACCCCTTTCTTATCAAATGGTTTTTGACAATCACTTTCATCTACACTTGACCATGAATATCTGTTAGAAAAAATTCCAACACATTATTCATGTACTAGACTAAACGTTTTTACAAGCCTTGGAATTAGCATTATTCTAGAATTTAAAACATAAAATCGAATGTGTTTTTGTAAGTTAAAAGCTATAAGATAATCATAACAAATAAAAATATTTCCAAATAAATACTCTGTTTTGAAAGAGGATAAAAGTTTGAATAAAAGGCTGTATAATACAATTTTCATATACAACAAAGATTTAGTTATAAGGTGAGCAATTTAACCCCTAAATGCCCAAGGCCTTTATGAACTTCTTGGTATTTCAAGAAAGTGAACAATCAATCAACCTTTTCATACATTTCATCAAGTTTTTTTAAACTGTAACCATACCAATTTAAACTTGACATGTTAGAGATTACATGGAAAAAGAAAACACAACAATATCACTTATAGTTTGAAAGATTATAATGTTTAAACATGAGGGTATTAAAACTCCAAAAGTGACTTGAAGTTTTCTAGTCTTCATTTCACATGTCAAATCTAAAAAGTTGATCATCAAAAAAATATGAGGTTTAAGGTCATTACATGTTTAACCTCAACCAATTTACAATTTTCAAAATCTACTCCTGTATTGATTTTAAATGGATTTCTAATGCGGATTTTTCTCCAAGCTCTAGTGTATTTGAGGCTCATTTTCAAGATCTTCCAACACTAGAAAACGCAAGATTGCAGTGGACATCCTTGTACAAAATCTTGAATAAAAAAACCATGAACACTCACTTTCAAAATCAGATTTTTGATAGTAAAAATAGACTTCTAAACAAACTTGTGTTTAAAAGAAAATACCAAAAATAGTGGTTTGATTAGATTTTATTTGCCTTCAAAGTTTTGCAAACACCAAAATTGGGTGCCTTGAGCATTTAGGGGTTAAAAAACACGGTATAAACACTGACCCTTGCAACTTGTTGATGCTATAACATACTGAACATTTGAAAATTTTAAGAATCAATAGAAACCATTTCAATTATTAAGTCTTCAGTAATGACTACTGACCAAGTGAACAATAGATGTCGCCTCACCTCTGATATTCTCACAAGATTTGTGATGTTTCTATAGATACCATGATTTTAATGCTTATCTTAGATATTTTGATGTTTGGTTTGGTAACATGTCATTATCATAGGAATGGATTGCATTGAGGATCAAGCTCAGACCTTGGGAATTTATCCCTAGGGTTGACCATCACGAAATTGTGGCATGTTTGCAGCAAATGTAAGCAATGATTGAAGCATTCAATCCTGACTTGTCAAATTTGATGTGCTAAAATTTTATATTATTTTTGTTGTTGTCAAGGAATTTGTTCTCCATCCTTGCTTACCAAATGTGTCTTATAAATAGTCAATTGATCGATCATCAAATGGAATGTAGGATAAAGCTCACTAAACTTAAGATTAGTAAATATTTCAAGGGTCATTGCTTGACACGCTTGGATCAAGTACCATAAGGATATATTGAGGGGCTCAGAACACTTATCTTCTAAGTACAACAAGTTCACATGAAGTATTCAACTTGTATTTCTTTTTGCCGTTTGTAATCCAACAAAATTAAGTTGATTTGACATTATGTATGCACTTATATTATATCAACTCAAAGGTTCCAAATAGATCACGCCACCTAACGCTTAGCTCTGCCCTCATTTGGCATGCATTTCTGTCAAGAGAGGTGCCCCACAATGTGGCGCCATGCTCACAGTCTAAAGAACATTTCCAAAATGAACAATTCTTTAGTTCTTAGTTGAAAAAATCATGCACACACAATCCAGAATATCCAAGCAAGCATAATACAAATTAGGGAATTCATACATGTACCTCCCCTTATTAACCCTTTTGTGCCCGGTTGACCATTTTTGGGTTGATTCTGGTACTCCGTGGTTCTTGTCATTTTTGATTTATTTAACTTGCAAAAACTTAGAACGTAACGGAGTTGGGGGTTTAGTTTGTGCTCCCATTAGAACAAATTTCAAAACAAGGCATAAAGAAGCATGGTAGCTATGTGTGTTTTACATATGAAGCTGGGAATCTCATAGATGTATAACAAATGATTGCACCCAAAGTATCCAGTGCTAGCTTTGTAGTAGTTGTGCAAAAGATGCATGGTTTATTTAGAAGTTATACTTGTGGCGTATTTCAGCTACAACATTGCGTATTTCATGAAATCTTAGGCTCCAAAGGTTTGCAATGCTAAATGTGGGACCTTGTACCTCAAATGACATCCAATGTAGATGATATTGACCAATTGGATTTTGTGGAAACATGTTCCATGCATGATGTATTCAACTGTATATGTGTGGCCACATTTGTATTCTTCCAATGCTCAATTTCACAAATCATGCCATGAAATGCACAAATTGACTCAAATTTTGTATTTCTTTTAGAAGTGCAGTTACCTAGAATGGGGCAATAGCCTCTACAAATTTCACCACTATCAAAGGTTTCAATTGCACAATTGACACTAATTAATTAGTGTCTCACATTTTTGCACAATAAGTTTTTTTGGATCATCAAGCTTCTCACAATCCCTGTGTGCTATCATTCCAATAGATCAAACTTTTATATATATATATTTGTGTTGCCAAAGTTTATAACTTTGATGTGTTTGGTCTGATCTAAATTCAAAAACACTGATTTTGTCCTTGAATATGTTTTGCAGACCATATAGTGAAAATTTGAGGTGCCCCCTCCAAATGGTTGACGGGCACTAAAGGGCTAACTATTATACCACACCCTACTATATCTTGTCAATATTTATGATATTATAATAAGTGTGAACTAAGAAAAAAATATCATTAATTAGAAAATACAACTTGACATAGAAATCACAACTTTAATTTAATTTTTAGCTTTAGATCCCACTCATAGTATTAATTAAAAAATCAAAATTACTTTTAGTTTAGTTTCAAAAAAATTAAATTGATACTATGAGCGGTATTAAGAGTTGGAAAACAAAATTAAAACGACATCTTTTATGTCAAGTTACATTTTCAAATTAGTGATGTTTCCCATGGTCCACACCTATTTTAATATTGTAAATATTGACCATATATAGTAGAGTGTGGTAGAATAGTCAAGAATTTTAATATTGTAAATATTGACCATATAGTAGGGTGTGGTAGAATAGTCCAGGTGGTACATGTACCAATTTCCGTGTTCAAATATTGCAATCTTCCATGGTATCCATCAAATATTCCCTAGGTTTCAATTAGATAAGCATAATTTAAATTTTGGGGAAATTGCAAATAGGGGCATGAAAACATAAAATATTACATATAGGGGTAGAGTTTCAAAACAATTACAAATAAGGGCACGGTTTCAAAAAAATTGGAAATTTTAGTAAGTTTTTTTTAGTTTGGACATTGGTTGATTTAGATACATCACATTAAATGTTAACTAACTTCCAAAAAATTCAAAATTTTCCAAAAATCATCATCCGCTTTGCAAAAATTTCTTTATAGAGGTTTGATTTGGAAAGACCTTTAAGTTTGTAGAAATTAGCTTAACATTTTAATTTGATGTGTTTAAATCAATCAATGTCTAGACCAAAAAAATAATTACAAAAAAATACAATATTTTTTGAAATTATGCCCCTATTTGTAATTAGTTTGAAACTAAACCCCTATTGGTAATGTTTTACGTTTTCATGCCCCTGTTTGTAATTTCCCCTCAAATTTTATCCTCTTTGAAATGCGATCTTCAAAATAATAACTCAAGTGAGAGAGAGAAAAAAGGGAATTGGTGGTGGGGTACGGGAACAGATCGAGCCCTACTCAATTCCTAAGGCTGAGCTCAGCCTGCCACAGAAAGGAGAGAAAGGACCAAGCTACTACCGTAGTAGCCCCAACGAACATCCAACGAAAAACATTAGATGAAAATCATCCAAATCTGCCTCGGGGTGGGGGGTTCGTCTTCCCATTCAACCCGAGGCGTGACGACGAGCACGACGCCGGTCGCCGAGGTACGCATCGCGAATCCGCTCTCATCTCCCATCTGCTTCTTTCTAGTCCCATCCCCACACCTGCTGCTCCATCTCCTCCTCTTCATCTCTCGCCAAAGAGCACGTCTCTCGCCAGAGAGCAGCAGAATCAGCAGCAGCAGCAACACCAACACCAACAACAACAACAACAGGAGCTATGGCGTCAGCAATTCTAACCTCCCAAGTAGTGACGCCAACAAACGCAGCAGCAGCAACAGCCCGTGCGGCTCCTCGCAATCCCTTCGCATCGCGCTCCTCCTTCAATTGCACGCCCTCCTTCGTGGGGTCGTCCTCATCGTCGTTGCTGCGCGGCGTGGATTTGCAGAAAGCGTGCCTCGTGAGCGCGCCGAAGCGCCGGCCCGGTGCCATGGCGTCCCGTCCTCGTGCGCAACAACAGCAAGGTGCGTGCTTGGGGGTGTTGTCCCATCCGAGGAGCCTGTTTTTTGAAATCTTCTAATTTCCTGCAATTCTTTCGTAATCGTGGAATTCATATATTGATACTATAAACATATGCTTGTAACGAATGTGGTGAGAGTTTGTAAGAACCTTGCATTGGGAGATTTGAATTGCTTGGTGGTACTAAGGTTGTGCTTTGGTACTTTTGCTCGTTTTTTAATCTTCCTTCTTCCATTATTGATAAGGCTATCGTTTGAATCGTGGGTGTGTTCTTACTGAAGCCCCTTTTTTAGACATTATTTCAAAAATTTTGATTCTTAGTCACTAGTAATTTCTTATACTCCCTCGGTACCTTTAAAAACGTTTAAATCAGACGCATTTCTTGTACCACTAAAGAGCTCCCTTCCATTAGTGATAGGGCTATCTTTTTGAATTGTGGCTTTGTTCTTACTGAAGCCCCTTTTCTAGAAATTATTTCAAAAAAAATCTTAGTTACTACTAATCTCTAATGGTTTTGTTGACGTTTTTTTCAAAATTATGTATACCATTAGTGGCTTTTAGTTTGCTTTTTCGAGTATTTTTTTACATTAGCTTAGTTTTTTCTTTTGAATTATTTTAAAATGGCGCCACGTTGAGAAAACGTTTTGAAAGTAAGGTAGGAGGCTCATGAATGGATGGGCCATCATCTAAGGGCTGAAACAGAATTTTGGGGAGGTGAAAACTTCTTGAAATAATTTTAAAGTAAATTTTCCTTGAAAGACGAGAGGAATTGGCATCTATCCCAAGTTGTTTCGTATTTTTTGGAGTTTTGTGGAATTAGTTATGAAATTTTGAAATTGAATTGACATAGGGCTCTAAAATGGTGCACCTCCTCAAATGTACATTGTCTATACATTGCTGAAGGGCTATGCAAAACAACATGTACAAACATAGTACATTTGAGGAGGTGGACTATTTTAGAGCCTGACGTTTTTAGAACCTCCTACCTTAGTTTTCTACTAACTCTCCAATACTTGATTGCCCATAGCTAGATTTTACTGTGTTAAATGTTGTACACTTTCTCTTTGTGAACGGGGGGTACTAAAGACTTTTGTTAATATGGTTACATGTGCTCAGCATTGGCTACTGATCCTATCTAGGTTAGAAAGATTAGCACTAAAGCTATTATGGTAGCTAAAGAGGTTTCTGTTGTAGATAGCGTATTTAGAGATTTAGTTTACAGTCATCTAATCCTTAAACCCTACATATGTTTTTTGAATATTAGAGCATGTTATGGCTCATAGGTTGACATTCATTTCCTTAAATCTAATCAATGCTTGTGTTGAGATGCATACTGCCTTCTTTCTCCTTGTTCTGCTACCGTCACTTGCCTTTTGCTGAAAATACAAAAAATGGATTCACTTAACTGTGGCGTCTTGGATGCAGCTACCACGACTCTTTCCCAAGACGAACTCAAAAAACTTGCTGCTGATAAGGTACTGATTTAACAAGCTTTCTTTCCTCCTTTGCTGTTTGTGAAAGAATCATTTCTTGGTTATGAATATCCAAATTGCTCATATGCTGAGGGAGTAAAAATGGAAGAAACCGTAGTAAAATATTGTTATTTTTTGACTTTTTGAAAGTAACCTCAATATATAAATTGTAACCTGAACCTCAAACCACAAAAAATCACTCTAGTTTGAATTCCACTGCAGTTTACTTATCAGGGCTAAGTAGTTCTGTTTTTGGGACCACCCTGGCCACAACAAACAAATAAACAAACATTCAAATAAGCAAACATACTAATAAGATGGATGCACAGAAAGGCCCTAGTTTTCAGTATAGACATGATTGTTGAGAGCTGACGTGTAGCGTTGTGATTGCAGGCAGTGGAGTATGTGAAGAGTGGCATGGTGTTGGGGTTGGGCACAGGCTCCACAGCTGCTTTTGCAGTGGCCAAAATTGGCGAGCTTTTGAAGGTTTGTGTTGATGAGATTTAGATGTTTTACCTCTAGACTTTGCTATTATAATATAGGGGAAATTTCATGGATAGCCCTGAAGTCTGTGATATTTGCATTGATACCCCTGCTTTTTCAGAAATTGCACAAATCCCTTGGATCAAAATACTCAGGCGTTTCTTTTGTTGTGCATGCCACTTCCCTTCTTCCTTTGTGCGCAAGTTTCTTATTTTTTGTTTCATTACATTCCCTTCTTCAACATTGGTCATGAAGGAAGTTCAAGCACAACAAATAAATGCCTAAAATTTATGGTCCAAGGGTATTTGTGCAATTTCTGAAAATGCAGGGGTATCTATGCAAATATCGCAATCTTTAAGGGTATCCATGAAATTTCCCCTACAGTGTATTACTAAAAAAAAGTTTTTGATGGTATGATCACCACAGGGCTACTCCTATAAACCTTTCAAGGTTCAGCTCGTGTATGCCACGTCTAACTGCTGTTTAACACCAAACTGATGCAGGAAGGAAAGCTGAAGGACATTATTGGAGTGCCTACTTCAAAGGTTTGTTTTTAATCCTGTACACACTTGCAGAGGGATTTTCTATATTAGCACCTTGTGACACTGTTTTCAAGAGATTTCTTTTTTTTCCAGAATTGGACGTGAATGAATAGATGCAGTTTGTTTACTAGTAATGCTGATGATTGTCACAGAGAACGGCAGAACAAGCTGCGGCCTTGGGCATCCCCCTCTCAGTTTTGGATGACCATCCTAAGGTAACTATTTTCAAAGCCTTGGTCTTGGCTATTTGGCATGGAAATGTGCCGTTTTTAAACTAATGAATGCTGGAGATTTAGAAAAAGTACATATTGGTGGTGATGCTGTTGTTTATTATTAACTTTATCGAATGTTTTGATATCAGATTGATTTGGCGATTGACGGAGCCGATGAAGTCGACCCGGATCTCAACCTTGTGAAGGGCCGAGGTGGAGCTTTACTTCGTGAGAAGGTGAGTTGTTTGTTGTATTGTTATGTATCCTAGTATGAAAATATTCTTCGCCGAAGTTTTATTTTCATTTTTTAGTCCAGTACCTGCAATGCTCTTTAATGATTTTTTAGTTATACAATTTGGCCCTGTTTGAAGTTTTTACTTTTCACAAAGTGATCAAACAAATTTGGTTTTCTTTTCTTTTCTTACCATGAGTTCTTGTCTTTGTGTAGATGGTGGAGGCGGCTTCTGCACAATTTGTAGTCATTGTTGATGAAACCAAGGTGAGTTTTATTGCCTCGCCCCCCCTCCCCTTTCAATGCCAAAGTCTTACAATCTATCTTTGATGTTGAAGAGTAAAAAATAGACATAAAAATAAGGGAAAGTTTCATGGATAACCCTAAAGTTTGCAATATTTACATAGGTACTCCTGTTTTTTCAGAAATTACACAAATATACTTGGACCAAAATATTTAGGCATTCATTTGTTGTGCTCGTACTTTCTTCATGACTAATGTTAAAGGTCCAAGGGTATTTGTGTAATTTCTGAAAAAGCAGGGGTATCTATGTAAATATTGAAAACCTCAAGGGTATCCATGAAATTTTCCCTAAAAATAACAATAAAATAAAAAAAGAGATTTACGAAGTATTTGGCATGTTGGGTTTATGATTGATTGCAGTTGGTGAAGGGCCTTGGAGGAAGTCAGCTGGCCATGCCTGTCGAGGTTGTCCAGTTTTGCTGGAAGTATAATGCCGAGCGCTTGAAGAATCTTCCAGAAGTTGCTGGCTGTGAGGTGCGTGGATTCCCATTACCCCTTTTTTCAATTCTTTTGTACAATTCCCCTTCCAAAAAACGAGTACTTGAAATGCTTAAATGTTCAAAAGTGGCAGAAACCCACTAACAGAAAGAAGAAATCATTCCCTACATACTCTTAACAAAATGTTGTGAAATTTAGTATAATTAGTTTGACTACTATCCTCCAAAAGTAGACTGTGTTTGTTTTGAGTATTAAGGAGTTTAATTTGACTAGTTCTGATTTATATTAGTTTGTACAATTTTGTATATAAAGAATGTTGGTTTCTGGATCCTTACTTCAAAATTTTGATAAAAGATTTAATTTATTTCATAGGTCAAACTGCGCATGGATGGAGACAAGCCCTACGTGACTGACAATTCAAATTACATCATCGACCTTTATTTCCAGGTATTGGATTAGTTTGCTTCTTCTGAACTTCCTTGTTTTTTCTTGATACTTTGCAATGCTTTCTTATAATCACCTGTAACAATAATAGGCAAGACAAATATTGAGTTTTCCGTTATATATCATTGTTAAGTGTTTATTGAAATCTAAAAAAATCTAAAGAATGACGACATTGAACTTCATCAAGGTTTTAGGCATTTCACCTTTTTTGGAACGATGAACTTCTATTAGAATTTGTTTTCAGTAGTTGTAGGCACTCTTGAGCTTTAGCATTTAGCATTTAAGAATCATGAACATTTGAGGAAACCAAGATGAGTACCTTTGGTTTATTGTTTTGGTTTAAATCTAACTCTTAAGTTTTTTCATATTTTAGATGTTCATTTGCTCTAGTTTTGCATACGTTTTGCCAAGGTTGGACAAATTGTAGGGCAGCGCAGTTATGAAATTGAGCTTGTTTGGTTTCGTGTTGTTTTTCAGGATCCAATTAAAGATGCCAATGCTGCAGCGAAGGCCATTTCCGCATTGGAAGGGGTGGTGGACCATGGTTTTTTCTTGAACATGGCGAGCGTTGTTATCATTGCAGGCTCTACTGGTATTACGGTTCAAAAGAAGGACACGTAGGCACTTTGTGAGAAAGCTGTTTGTATTCTATTATTCTGCACATGCTTAGAAAAACCTTCTTCTTCACAATTAACGAAATTTATTGCAGTGAGCCACATACACCCAAACTTTCCTTTAAAGGCCACAGCTTATGCACATAAAATGCATTGTCATTTTGTGAGAGGATAGAGGTGTGATGTTTGAGGATATGACACTAAAAAGGATGAATCCCTCACGTTTGGAGTTTCTAGATGCTTCTCATGAGTGCGTAACTTTCTTAAAGAGTCACACTTTCTCCCTCTACCTAACAATTTAAAAGAACTATGAATATTTATTGTCGTACACCTAAAGAAAGATGCATGTCTAAACAGTATAATTGAAGTTTGAGCTTTTGAATATTAGTGTGAAAATGGTGAAAGCTATAGGGGTTCAAATGATACATTCATTGATATAGGTCTCTCATTCTTTTCTAAGATACCACTACCAAAATAGCTTTAGTATTTGTATTTGTCAATCCAACTTTCATGGATAGCAATACAAGATGTTTAGCTACCTTTGTTTAACCCTTAAACGTCAAGGTGGACGTTTCTTGTCTGTTGGCTTTAAAAAAAACCTTTGTATCACAAAATTTAAGCTATTTTCATTTAATTTGTTTTCAAAAGTGATCATAAACACATGGTCAGTCATGGATGGTAAAAAAAAATCTTGCCAAATGCACTCATATTTTTAGGTCAACAAAATCGTGAGAAGTTTCAAACACATGGTGTTAAATCCCATGCTGCCCTTCTTGCAATTTTCATGAGGGGACCATGCACTGTTGACTTTTATAACTTTAAAGAGCAAGTTTATAGGGTGGACATTATAGCGGTATTGTGTAGGGTAGGTTGTGGTTATCAACCCAGCATTTAAGGGTTAACACAATTGACTTTATGTTTGAATAGGCAAATTGTTCATTCTCTACAACAATATTTTTATGACTTCCTTTTCAAATATAAAGTTATAAAAACAATGTACTTCATTGACAAGAATTAGGTTAACTAAAACACACAAAAAAATGATTAGTTTTTTTAGAAATTCACATCCTTATAATGTATTATACATAGATGGTATCCCCAATTAAGTATTCAACATGCTTTTGTCTTTTCTTTTTTCTTTTATTTTTGCACTTTCAAGAAGGGATAGAGGTCTTGAATTCTTGAACGCAAATCAATTAATGCAAACCTTTTTGTCTAATGAATGTCAAAAAGATAAAATGATAGATGTAAGGAAGCCCTTTTTCATCCATTTTTTTTCAAAAGTGATTAGGGAGACATTGTCCATCATGGAAACTGAAATTCAACCTCATTGAATGGATGTTGCCCTTCTTGCAATTCTACAAGGGTAGCATTGCATGCCAACTTGTGCAACTATTGGGAGTACTCTTGAATTTTGTAAGCATTTTGCCATACTAGCCACACCACTAAAAGGAATAGTCACAATGACACACTCGCAAACTAGTCATACTATTATAGCAGATAGCCACAATGACCAACCTATAATTTTCCACTATTAAGGTGGATTGCACTAGCCACACCACTATAGTGGATAGCCACAATGACCAACCTATAGTTTAAGGGTTAAAGTCTTAAAGACCCATCAAAATTAATCATTTTTTACCAAAGAAGTTGGTTATTTACAATTCCGGAGACATATGTGATTATGTGTGATTTCTCTTTTTTCGACGCATGGGATTGCAGTCATAACTAAGTGGTAAGAAGAAGTAAGTCACAACTTAGCAACAAGAAATACTTGGACAAACCCGGCCTTGCTGTTTCTTCCTCGGGCGACACCCTTGCCAATGGCCAGACTTTTCATTTCCCTCATCAAAATAGGAGATAGAGCTTGAGCTGGCATTGCTCACTTCCCCCAGTCAGTATTTCTGAGCATTGGCAAATTTAGTGAAACTTATACCAATCGTTTTTCAGAGCTACACCAAAATATACGAATACCACAACATTAAACCTGAACATTTTTAAAACGTTTAGCAATGTTTTTAGCCATTTGAGATAATTGAGAATGTCACATATGAGATCACTGGTCCTAAAGGGCATTGTCAAAACCATTAGTATGAGAGGAATCTCTTCACGAAAGGGGTTGTTCCCTCTGCTATAAAGCTCTCATGTCCAACAATTTGCCTCTGCAGTTCTCCAAATCTCTTCAATACTTCATTGAATGGCAGCTCAGTTTCTTGATGTGTCAGGACAAAGATTATTACAAATAATTTTGACTACAATTTCAAAATTCTTTTCCTTAAAGAAAACGTCAATCAATGTATAGACACTAGCAGCCTAAACCTCCATCATCTTCAAGTTGCCATTCCAGATACCATTTCTAGTAGTACCTAAACAACACCTTGAGTTTTTGGGATGCCAACGTGAAACAATAAAAAAAAGATCTCACAACAGTAGCATCTTTCTAAACAAAACTCCAAGATCAGCTTTCCAAGATTCACAATTGTCAAAAACTTTTAGCCAGAGAAGTACTCCATGTTATTTATTCATGTTGCCTATTGTTTCGGGTAACTTTAAACCTTCAAAAAACAGTGCCCACCGAGTGCGCCCTTGTGAAAAAATAACACGTGACATATTTCACTGCGTACCCTGGACCAACTTCAAAAACGGGGTCCAGTGGAGATACTCTGAGCTTGCAAAACTGTTACAAAACATATAGAGGTGAGCTTATCACTTACTTAAGATTAGAGGTTCATAGGTGGTGTTGCCTCATCAGACAATATCTATATTAGTGAACGTTGCTCGAATTGTTGCTCTTCATATCTGGCACACCGATATAGGAGGCTGTAATACAAGTACACGGCGCCAGATAACTAGAACAAGAGCATTATTTATTGGACTTACAAGACAATGGACCACACAACTCGCTAGCATTTACAGTTTAAACAAGGTTAACTACAAAGAGAGATAGACTTGTCCGTCTGGCAAGCGCTAAACATCTAAACCGTCCTAGTAAGATGTCTGAGCTGGTTAGAATCCAGTGCCGGTCGTTGTGCTAATGCCGAAATTAACATTCAAAGTAGCTGCTCAAGCCACGTGGCAGCCGCCATTGATTCTCGTCTGCCTTCAAAAGGGAATCATGCCAGAATTGATAATGCCATCCTTCTCGGGTGGCACTACAGCACTGCTGGCCACTGTGATAGGCTTTCCCTCCAACTGGAGCATGACCCCCCCGAGAACCTCGAGCATGCACTTGTCGAATCCAAGTTTATCCACCCTCCCTTGGGCATCGTCGTCTATCATTTTGAATGTCTCATTGACCACACTGTCCATCTGCAGGAGCGAAATTTTAAAAACCTTGGGATTAGAACAACAAGTGCGCCAAACCGATATTCCTGCTGCTACTACACTGAATGTTGCGTTTAGATTGCCCCACACTAATTTCTCGACATTTTACACTATAAATTACATTAATTTTCATCAATAATTATTGCATTTTAAAGGGCTTGGCAACAACAACGAAGTTACGGAAAAACAAACTAATGGCGTCCAACTCGTAAATCATGTGAAATCCAAGTATCTACAGAGTTGTGTGTGCCTCCAAGTGAACAAGGGATGAGTCATGAGGTAACTTTCCGAGGTAAGGCAATCTAATTGTCCCGGCAACCTAAATGCAATATTGGGTGTACACTCTCTACTTTACTGAAACCAATCTAGATATAGCTCGATAAGTTAGGAGTAAAAGAGACAGGTTCAACGAGGGGGTCAAAACAAGCTTCTATACCTCGGGGATTGCTCCAACAGGGGGAAGGCCTGCATACGGTGCTAACGTGTCAAGGCCAACTCGTAGGTAGCTTTTCGGTGCAGAACCATTACTCGTCTTGGGCATAATTTCCCACGCTAGATCCAAAGCCTATAGGACAGAGATTGGCGTGACATTACATTCGACACTTTTCATACTGAAAAAATCCTCAAAAATCATGCTAAAGAAACACAAGCATGCTCTAAAGTAACCGAAACAGATGTTTTAAGAATATTGACTGCAGCAGGAAACGAATGACGAGTTCAGAAAACATTCATGCTTTGAGAGGAACCTATCACACACCAGATCTAACGCATGCTTGTTTTTTATAAGTTGGTTGATGCTTGAACCGTCAAAGGCCTTCTCCGTATGCACTACCGACAATGGCTTGTCTCTTAAGAATTTGACAAGCGCGAGTACTACCTTCCTATACATATCCACAAACTGAAACTGATCCAGATCTTGCTCCACGTTGATTCCAGCTTCCTGAAGAGCTGTATCTATGAAGTTCGAAACCTGCCACAAGTCTCAAGATCGGTGAACATGAGGATTTATCAATGATTAAAGGGAAAATTTCATGGATACCCCTGAAGTTTGCAATAATTTCATAGATACTCCTGCTTTTTCAGAAATTTCACAGATACCCTTGGACCAAAGTTTTCAGGTGTCTTTCTTGTTGTGCATGCCACTTCCCTTCTTCCTTTGTGCGCATGCATAATAAGAAAGAAGTAGTGTGAACACAAAGGGAGAAGGGAAGTGGCATGCACCACAAGAAAGACACCTGAAAATTTTGGTCCAAGGGTATCTGTGAAATTTCTGAAAAAGCAGGGGCATCTATGAAATTATTGCAAACTTCAGGGGTTTCCATGAAATTTTGCCATGATTAAATAGCTTAAAGCAAGTATCGAATACACCGAAAACATACCGCAACATCAGTTTGAGGAGGCATGCCATGATCCACAGAAACTCTTTTCATGGCCTTTTTGATTGCTCCCGCTTTCACCTGACCTGACATATCAGCATCGAGAGTTCCAAAGGCAGCTACAGCCTCAATCTCGAATTCGGAACTTCGTTCCCAACGCTCCAATTTGTTTCCATCCACTGAAGTAAAGGCAACTGGTTCTCTCTCAAGACCGTCCCCCAGCCCCAACAAGATGTCCCGCATCACAGTGGAGAATTTATCCTTTGTCACCCCTTCCCCTCCTGGACCGAATTCGCTGAACATCTGTACATGTAAACCAGGAACTGCTCGTAATGAAACAGAAAATGCAGATCAAAGACAAACATGAAGGACCACGAAGTCTAAACTTAATTCAATTTGGACAATATTTTCTACAATATGAGCAATTGAACTGTTCATATAAAAACTAGTGTTGTCTTCCCCAACATGGCGATAATTCAACAAACACAATGTCACAGACAAACAAGAGCCCCTCCGTCCATTTAGTAAAGTCAATTTTAAGGTTGACTTTCAAATAGAGCACTCTCTTCCTCTCTATTTCTGATCTTGACATCCTAACATTTCATTTTATTGAAGTATCTCAGTTCAATAAGCACTTATTAGATTCTAAATTTAAGGTCATATTAAGAGCAAATTTTCAAGTTATCTCAATTGTTAAATATGACCTTATTAGACCAAAATGTCACGCATACTTGACATTTGGCATGTGCGACATTGAGCTTCAGACAATGACCACATCCCAAAATGTGTCCGACAAGACAACTCTATTAAAAACCATCAATCTTTCATCTAGTAAAGTTTTACACTTGCCTAACGTTACCAGCAAAGATCTTTCAGCATTTGTTATTTTGCTCATTCAATGCAATACTCTGAGTGTCGCAATCTGTTCAGTTCAGAGTAAATTGAGTTTAGGTTAGACTTCAAAACTAAAATATAAGCCAATAGGTATCGGTAATGCAAAGGCAGGAGATAGGATGTGTCAGATCAAGACCTCGGTGTAAATGTGATCCGTCTCAGAACTACTGCCCATCGGAGGCAAGCCCAGGGCCTGCCCTACTCCAACAACGGCAGGTTCGAGGTCTGAGTGCGTCAATTTTCCCGTGTGACTTTTATCAAGTTTGGCGAACCTCTCGTCAATGAACTTCGTCCAAAGTTTATCATCTTCAACAAATTTCTTCAACGACTTCCCGTCCATGAATGTTTCTGTCATCTCCACCGACAACTGCACATCACCAGGACACTCTCACTGCAACCTCCAATCAATGTACGGGGAGTACCGGCATTTAGTTACAAGCTAGCCGGTTGATTTTGAGACTTGCCAAATTGAATTCAAAAGTTTAGGAAAAAAATCATCATTTAAGAGGAAAACAAGAGAATGTTCTTTATTTTTGATAGGCTTAGCCGGGAGTATACTGTAGACAACCGGTTGGTCCAAGATAATGTTGGATATTAGCCGGTTATGAAAAAAAAAAAAAAAAAAAACTTCCCAGACTGTGCCTCCAATAATAATATTTTCTTCAACGGTAAACAATATTGTTCCAGAACTTGAACATCCAGTTCTGTACGTCTATGTACTGATGTATTAATTTCCTGCTCGCCAAACAGCTCACACAATATCCAAAACCATCTAAAAACCTAAATGCTAAAAACCTGATGAAATGCTCTTTCAAATGCCAACAAGATCGAACAAAATCAAGGCATTTTGCTAATCAAGTGTCTTGAAGTCTTCCCCCCGACATGGCAACAACTCAACAAACACAATGTCACAGATGGACAAGAGCCCCTCCATATGTCTAGTAAAGTCAATTTTAAAGCTAACTTTTAAGTAAAGCACTATCTATTTCTGATCTTGACATATTAACATTTCATTATATTGAAATATCTCAATTTAATAACTATAAATAGTTATTAGAGATTCTAAATTTTGAGTCCTATTTAAAATAGGTTTTCAAATTATCTCAACTGTTAAATATGACCTTATTAGACAAAATGTCATGCAAACTTAACATATATCATGTACGACATCAGACAACCAAACCCCAAAACCTGTCCAACAAGACAAGGTTGATTCAAAACCATGCTCTCATACTTATTTAGCAGCTTTAAGTGAAATGATATTAATCGCCCTGTCCAGATAAAATACCTCTTGATTTCGAATTCCAACAATGTAACCCTAACTTGCTTCTTTTATATATACTTCCTGTATAACTTCCTCGCTTAGCGTCTCTGCAAGGTTTCAATATCTTGAACCACTCCCGCTACGGACCTCTTCTATAAAAACACAATCTGCAATAGACAATCAATCTTCAGAAATTTGAGATATAATGCCAGGGGTATACATAACTTACTGCCCTAAAATCCTCGATTATCCGTCACACATCCATATGAGAACGTAATTCGGAAACCCTAGCTCTCTCTCTCCACAGACAAAGAAGTCCACAGCCTGTTCCCGTTCTAGCGAAGAGTCACAAAAAACAGCCGTTTCACCTGTCCCGCAACAACAGCGACGATCTTGCCACTCAAAGAAACTTGCAAAAGCATGAGAAACACAAAATGCAGGATCCGAATCACATGCAGAAATAATAATCAAGCGACCTCCAAATGTAACGTAAATTGGAAGGTTTAAACTTCGTGCATGATTTCATCACAAACAAGATTAGATCGCACTAACTTACAAGAAGGGAGATAGCACTCTGATCCTATACTAGCTTACAGTAACTTAATTTGAGATGCTGCGAAATTTTGCTCCTGCGTATCCTAAGCTTAGTTTTTGAAAATTTGCATGATAAGCTGCAGCAGGTTTTGGGAAGTACGGAACGGAAGGGAGGGATGAGTTTAACGCCACGTGGTTTGGCGCCAAGTGTTCCGATATGGCCAGGTGTCGTGAGCCTGAGCACGCGTGAAAACCGCGCGTTGAAGTTCATCCATTGACCTGTTTGACGTGGGTGTCTAGACTGTAGACTGTCTAGAGCCCATTACCGCGGCCAACCTGCCTAATCTGTTCATTTCCGGCTTAGAGCATCACCTCCATGGTTTTTTTTTTTTTTGGCTTTTTGGTGCCAGATTGCACCCAAAAAAAACCTGGCTAAAAACATTAAAAAAATGTCAAAAAACTTGGATGATTTTGACATTAGTCTTCAAATTTATTTTTAAATTTAGATGAAATTGCCAAATTGTGGATGAAAACCAAATTTTAGACATATAATATATACTAATGTGATATTTTCTAGCCAATATGGATGAATGTTGAAATTTGGAGAACCACCATAACATTTTAAATAACCACATTCACACTTCCTAAAAAAATGAAAAGAAAGCCCTAATCACCACCCGTCTTCCAAAACGATGGTTTGTTGTCATCGGCTTGCAAAATTGTCCTACTTGTCTTGCATAATGGATGAACTTGTGAAGAGGCCAAGCCAAAAGTATTTGGTGGCTTGCAAAACCGGACTCTTTTGCAAGCCAAAGAGAGGCTTGCAAATCACATGAGGCAAGTACCTTTTACACTTTTCCAACAAACAAGGATTTGATCCGTGAATGTAGATGGAGCCAATTAGGTGGAGATGGCCTGAAGAGGCTGTGGGTGGGGCAATCCTTCTTCTGTGGCTTGCAAACTAGATTGACAAGCTTGTAAATTGGCTTGCATTTTGTAGGAAGGGTGGTGATGCTCTTAGAGCATTTTCATCACATCACTGATTAACCCTTGAATGCCTCAGAGGCCTAAAAGTGTCCTCACATGATTTCACAAGCCCCTTTAAGGCATTGCATTTAATTTTTTGGCCTTGCTATAAACTACAAATATAAAAACATTCAAGTGGTTCATGTAAATGGAGTAAAGGCAAGGCAAGTCAAATGTTGTATAAATGCCTCAAGAGCCTTGATTGGGTGGAACACCATTTGGGGCAAAGTGGCAAGCTTCATCTTACAAGTTGCCACTCGTCATACCCCTTGCAAGCTTCCTTACATTATCTTTGTGATAGTGAGAAATTTGTCGGTAAGATTTCAAGCATGTTCTAAACCCTTGTTGTGGCTGCCCTCATTGATTGTGCCAATCATTGTTTTCCATGCAATAGCAGTTTGAAGCCCCAAAACTTAATGTACAAAGAAGTAAAATCTCCAATGATATGCAGGTATGTGCACACTTTTAATCTTGCTATTAACAAAATTTGAGATGAATCAAAGGCTCATAGAAATTTGTAAAAATTAATTAAGAGCAACATCTTGCCAAAAAATGAGATTTTGCCATCACACATTGTTCAATTAAATGTTATAATCTCCCATCTCCCACTATCAATTGTTCCCAAAATTTGTAAACTATTTTCTAAATAAGTTTTCCACTATTTTCAATAGTAACTTTTTGTGTATCATCCAAGTGATTGAGATACCAAAATTGTAGGTTTCCTAAAACAAAAAAAATTGGTGAAAGTGGCTTGGGCACTTAGGGGTAGGGATTGAATAGAGAAAATTGTTGTGTACAAGTTGCCCTTGGATTAATTATCCAACACTAGCAACTTGCTTTCTTGGTCTTATGTGCGGCAAGTTTTATTTGGTGCATTGAATAGTTTTGTTTAATGCATTGAACATTTTCTTGTAGTGCATTGAGTTTTTTCACTATTTCAAGACCCTAAATGTTACATGAGAATGCTTTGTCAATGCCTTAATAACAACCATAATGGAATCTGAGATGCATTGAGGGAAGAAATATTTTTGGACAAAGAGTAACAACTCACTTGATTGTTCTTTTCATGTTTTAGAAGACCCCATTGAAATAAACTTCCAACACGTGCAATTGTTTTGGAAGAGCTTGTCAATTCATTTTTGTAAGAACAAGCTTGTAAGAGTTGTGAGTAAAATGACTTGTAACATGGAGATCAAATAGGGTATAATAAACCATGACATTAATAGTTTTATTAGCATTTACAAAGTTGTATATACTACGCTCCATAAGTCTCGCAAAACTTTTGAGGATGTTTTGTAAGAAGTACTTGAACCTTATAAGGTGAAACATTCTTGACAACATTTATTTGGTTTTGATAGTAAAAATATGAAGGGAGTTTTGAATGATAGAAAAAACTCAAAATGTGTACTTTTAGAAAAATTCCACATTTCACAATAGTGCTTCTACATAGAGTTCAACAAAAAAAAAAACAGAATTGCTTAGTTTTTCATTAAAGTTAAATCAAGATCACTATTTAACAATGTGACTTTGTTCTACCTTATAAATAACTCACCAATGACTTTGTCTATCTTGTACCAAAGGTCATAGATTGGGCACTTGGTGGGATTCATAGTATATACCAATTCAAGGTGATAGTCATGAAAAGTTAGAGGTGTTAACTTTGATGGTTCCCAAAGAATTAAAAATGTCTATGTATAGATTTATAGTTCCCATTCATTTTTTCATTTATCTCCTAAAATTGCTATAATATTTGAACAAAATAATGCATTTTATAGTATTTCATATGGATAGGAGACTTAAAAAAAATATCAAATGAAGAACCTAAGGGTGTTGAAATTAATTGATGGGCATAGAACTGAAAAATTCACGATTTCAAATTTTGTGTGATCTAGAACATCTTAATTTCCGTATAGGAAAAAATAAATAAAATCAACACACGTCTTAGCTCAAAAATTCAAAAAAGGAGAGGTAACTTCTCAAGTTCTTGAAGCTATTTAGGGTGAATTCCCAAATCATGTTAACCATTCATACATTAGATTTAGCCTCAAATGTGCATGATTATGTGTTAGAACTATTTAAACATACGAATCCTCGATACAAAACTTGAATTTCACAGAAATTACAAAATTTCTTGAAAAAAATGAAAAGTTTTGTTATCAAATACAAATTATTACAATGCAATTTATAGCATGTAAGAATATACGCAATTTTTTAAGTTTTTGATTAAAAAATAAATATATATAGAATTCTATGGATGACACTAAATTCTTTACTACTATATGTCCCAAGGTACCATTGTTTGTGACACATAGCTACTTTCAAAAGGCTTGTAAAAGTAAAGAAATAATGGATTTTTTTGTAGCTTATTAGATTTTGGTTTAAATGTGTTTTAGGATTTAGAGTTTGTCGATCCTCTAAATGTTCATAAGAATCATTTATTTATTATTAGTAATGCAAATAGTTCTTTCAACATTTTGTCCTTTCTACTTTCTATGATTCATGTGGTTACAAAATATAATATGTGATATTAGAGAAGGTGATATTGAAGAGGTCGGAGTGAATAGGGCATACTACAAGAAAACATGGTCAAATTTACAAAAAAGTTGACAAAAATTGTGACCTAATCTAATGTAAGAGCATCTATAAGCGCTAGTTTAAGGGTTTTGAACATGATGAGCATTAATAAACAACTAGCAAATTATAAGATCCTATTAGGAACACAAAAATAATAAGTTTGCACTTTCAAATGTATTATTTGGATACTGCGAGAATAATTTGTGAATTTTTAAAGAGCAAAGTGTCATTGCACCCATAACCAACACTAAGATTTCATGTTCACATGTTGTACATTCTTGTAATTACATTTAATCATTTCCACATAATGTCAGAAGTGATGGTTATGGGGACACTAACGCTTATGAATGTTCCTACCATATAATATACTATAGATTAGGTCACAATTTTTGTCAACTTTTCTGTAAATTTGGCCATGATTTCCTGGTAGTGTCAGCACTGACACTATCGCACACTCGTTCGTCCATCCAGACAAACGAACAAAGAAGTTTGTCGTTGAAAATCGTTCAAATCACGAACGACCGTCCTTCGTCGCGTTATCGTTCGTCCTCAACTATTCGGTGAAGGCCGTCGTCACGGGAGCCGAAACCATCAGAGCGACGGAGCTGGACGACCCTTTCACCAGCACATTTTTCTTTCGAAAGCTTGATGCGTCGCAGGTCGCAGGTCGCAGGTCATAGGAGTCATTTGACCTAATTCAATTCTGAAACCTCATCAGGACCTCCTAAACCGGATCGATTCACAGAATGCATCGGTGACGTCAAGTTAACAAGGTGAGAGAATTTGACCTTCCTCTCTCGCTGCAATCTTTGCTTTCAGTGGACAAAACCGGTGCATTCCAAGGATTTTGGATTTATTTCAGAACTTATTGCAGGATTGAGGATATTTATGCCGGTTTAGAATCGCTAGATTTCTATGCAGCAGGTGCTACTTGCATAATAATTCACGTGAATTTTACTTGGAAGCGCGTTTGCTATCATTGAGCATTGTAGTGATGGATTCGTGGAAGTTGATTTGAGGTTGATTTGAGGTTGCAGGATCTAGACCTAAAAGTTACATGATCGATTGTGCAATAGAATTAGGGTTTACAGCTTGTGTTCGTGTCTATTGAATGTTCGTTTCCTTGATTTTATGAGGATCTGCCAAAACGAATAGGTTGGATATGCATTGCATTTCCACTTGTGCCGATGTTATTACTGCGATAACAGGACACCCTAAAACCGCGAATTTTGCTGTTGAACATTGTCCCTGTGCTGAGAGACTGACCAAATATTATACGCTCTTGTTGTTGAATGAAAGGAGATTTCAACGGTCCAAAGAACGTGTTATTTAGGTACTGTATGCAAAAGTTAAAGGTCAAAGTTTCATTGGTAGATGTTCTGTGAGGCGAGGTATACCTGCTGAAGGTCTGGTTGAGTGGTTGTTTAGCATTTTCAGGCTGTTCTTATTACAGGGATAACAGGATTTAGCTCCACAAGAAATCGGATTGAAAGTAGTTGTCTATCGAATGTGTTCTGTTGTTAAAACTTTTATGTACAAACAGATTTTTTTTGGATATTGATGTATGCAATTATGCTGTGGTTTGAGTCAGGTGGTTTTGAGATGAAGGTCACTTGAGGCTTTCTACTCAAGGAGCCATGCAGTCTCGTCGAGCGGCAAGAGGTTTGATTAGTACTGCATCATCCAACCTGGGAGAGAAGGATGAGTTCTTCAAACTCTCTTGGTCCGGATTTTGGCACAGCACAACATCATGCTCCTGTGCTGCGAGGGAGGTTTCCTCCTCTCGTTTTCCATGGAGATCCTTGGTTTCGAAGGCAGGTTCAGAGCCTGTTGCAACCGGGTCCAAAGTGGAACCAGAAGCTGCACCTGCAGCAGCTAAAAAGCAGATTCTGTCTCAGTATCGATCTGACATGCCGGCCCAGCAATTGAGAAAGGAGGTGATTGGGCTGTATGGTTACGAAATTCTGAAGACTGCCAAGGGATTCCGCATCTTCGCTCAGGACGCAATTGACAAGTATGTAGATATCCTTGGACACTACAGGGTTTTGCGTAGTAAGTTCTACAGTCATTATGTTTCCTTTGTGGTACGAGATCGTCTTGAGCCATTGAGGACTATTTTAAACAGATTACTTGTGAAGAATCAAAGTCTTTTATTTCTTTGTTATGGATTTGACGTGAAGACGACAACCTGACTGTTCGGGATAAGATAAACAAAACGAATGCCGAGGGCACAGCTTTTTATGTATGATTAGAGCTCATATCGGCTCTAGTTTGTGAAGGCCGCGTTCACAACCAGTCAAGCTGGGAGTTGCCTGAATCAATGCGTGGATGGATATGCAGATCTGAAAGCATAATCAACAATATAAAAGAGATGCCTCCATCGATGGATGTTATCCGTGCAATGGATGACATATCGGACACGGTAAAGAATATTGACCATTTAAGCACCGGTTTTTCTCAAGAATAGTTTCGAAGAATTGGATCTTCGGGGAGTATATTTTGCTTTATCTACGTTAATATGCTTGGGGGAAAGTGTTTTTTAATATTCTTTTCTTTTTGTATAGTGTGGTTGACAAAGGATGTGAGCTGGATTGGGTCAGGTTTGCACAGTGGTGGACGCTGCTGAATTTTGTCGGAACACGCACCCTGACAAGTAAGGTGTACTTCTTGCACCCCTTTCTTTATTCTCTTTGCAATGTATTCTTGCGTGAGTTCTTTGACGTTGATGCATACTCTCGCTAATTGATATATTCAAAGATTCTGTTTTTAAGCTTAAGCATATCACCTTGCATTTAACCGTGAACTAATACATTTAAAAAGAAGAGAGCCAAAGTATAGGATCAGGATGTGCTGTTTTTTTGCTGGAAGCCCTGTAAGTTGGCTTTCGTAACTTGATTTTTATCTGTTGTAGGGAGTATGTCGAAGAATCCAACCACGCCTCGATGAAGGTCTATGAATATCTACAGGTTTGTGCTTGAGCAAGTACCTTGTGTGGACATTGACCATTGATTTGCCGCTTTGTGAATTATGCACACTCTTATAAACCACATTCTTTGCGATCTTAAGTGGCAGATGGTGGGGATTCTACGTAGGGGGTTGGGATGAGAAAATATATATTTATGTGTTTTTCTCTATCTCAACTCAATTATTTGAGCTTGAGCATGCTGTTTATATGGTTGTTGGTGTGGTTGCGTGTCAGTATTTGAACTCTCATCCGATTCTGTATAAGGCAGTTGTTGGAGTTGAAGAGTCCCCTGACCTTCTTACAACCGAGGAAGCCAGAAGGGCTGCCAAAACTCTTCGGATGGATTTTGAGAGGGGAGGGATACATCTCTCTTCTGGTAAGTTGATTATTGCTGCATGTGTCCAGAACCTGAAGAGCAATAGAATACTCGATTGGATCATTGCAGCTTTGATTACGGTCTTTAGGACCTAGTAGCATTAGGTATGAGGGATTTTAGGTTTGAAGCCGGTTTACGTGTGCCATTAATCGTGTAGGTGATCTTTGTTTTGTAAACTAGATACATTTTAGCTTTCCAGGATGTTGACCTCTTATGGATAGGGAACATCTATTTCCTACAACCATGTGATCCAGCTTATCAATAGGATTTGAGATCTAAATGTGGTTGGATTTGGAATTACAGAGAAATTGAAACGTGCAAATGATTTGAATCTCGAAATCACCAGACTTGGCAGAGAGTAAGTGCAGTAAGTGCATGTTGGTGCTAAGCTTATTGGATTCTTCAGAATATGTTATCTTCCTACATCAGTTGCATGTGTATGCCTTGTACCTTAAGTACCATCCATGTTATTCGTTTGCCCCGTGGATATCCGTTCCTGAACATTCGTTATGTTTCCTCATAAGATTCGGGGAGCACATGATGAGGGATCAAGGTCAGCTTGATATTTTCCCAGCATCAGTGATACCAAAGAGTATCCAACACATGATGAAGCCTATATGGGCGGAGAAAGATGGTCGTGTTGGCTGGTCTCGGCGTTCGAAGATTATGGATGCGGATGACAGTAATATGGGCTTGCGTGTGATCACTGAACCTGCTACGCTATCTTCTGTACTAAAATATGTGGCAGATTCTGAGGTGCGTCGTAAATTCTGAATGTATTATTGTTACTTTTGCAGAGATAATTTGTTGCTCTCATTTATGTGGTTTTAGAAAATATCGAATTGAATCCACTTTGTCAGTTTTCAATAAATTTAACTAGAGAGTTTTAGTTGCTTAGGGTGATACATGAAATTTTCTTTGGGGTGGCGCTCGAAGATCTTTATAAGAAATAGAGTGTTCATCAATGCGTTGCTTGATATTGTCGATGCTACCTTCAGGTGAGACGTCGGGTCTACATGGTTGGCCACAGTGTACCGAAAGCTAACCTGCGAGTGCTGGATCATCTGATTGGAGCTCGCCACGAGCTTGCTCAGGTGAGGCCTTTCATTAGTTTTTTCATTAAGCTATATGTGGTCTGCGATAGTCAGAGTGTCAAGCCATACTTGCGCAGTTGTTGTCGTCCTATATTTTCTGCAGTCCGGGTGGGAGAGCTCATCCCCTTTTTTGGGGGGCTTCACTCTTGATCTAAGCAACAGAGGATCTGACATAATTACGTATATGATCTGGTTGGTATGTTGATCTAGCTCCTTGGTTACAACTCTTATGCGGAGTTTGCAACTGCCCCTACTATGGCAGAGACACCAGAAGCTGTAGTTTCCTTCCTGGAAGACCTCAGCATTCGTATTCGAGGCAAGGCAGATGAGGTAAAGTCCCATCCATCCACGTACACTTGTTCTTCGTGTTCTCTTGGTTGCCTTGCATTTATTTATGCAACTCCTCAGATTTTCATGATGGTGTAATATTTCTGCAAAGCAAAGTAAACTCTTGTCATACTGGTTTGGAAATGATTCTGTTCCCTCTATTGGACTTTCGGGTACTGCATAAATCATTGTTTAACAAATATCTTACATTAGGTCATAATATTTGTAGTAGCATAGATTACCTGAAGAATTTTGAACATTTTTGTTTGCGGAAAACAGCACTACAGAGTCTCATTCACGTGGGATGTTTTTATATTGTATCAGGAAACGAAAATGTTGTCGGAGTTTCAGAAGCAGATGGACGCATCCCGCAGCTCCACTTCAGTAAATCCTTGGGATGAATCTTACTATGCTGGCCTGTTGAAAGCTCGGACCTATGATTTGAATGCAGGGGTGAGTTTGAGATTTCGGACTTCGTGATCTTCCTCTCTTTCGAGGAATGACGAGGGTTCGTGTCGTAGCTTTCTTGCTGATGCACATGTAGGTCGAGTGTGGTCACATCTGAACTAAAATCTGCTTAGTAGTTGTTCAGTTGTAATTTTGAAACTCAAATGTCACTCATTTTCAGAGCTTTTGCGGTTGAAACGGGCTTTTGTTTGGACGTGGAATTGAGGAAATTCATGTTTTAATATTTGTGGATGAAGCAGGTTGTGGCATCTTACTTTCCTGTAGGACAATGTATCGAAGCTCTGAGAATAATGTGTCATTCTTTATTTGGAGCTACGTTTGAGCAAGTACCTTTAGCTCCTGGAGAAGCATGGCATCCAGCCGTACAAAAGATGTCCCTGCGACATTCTTCTGAGGTATTTCAGTGCATGACTTCATCACCTGGGCTTCATGATGGAGTGAAGCCATCATAGCTTTATTAATATAAAATTGAGTGGCATGTCAGTGAAACCACAGCTGCAATAAATTCAGTTACATATAAGTCTTTTTGTCAGATGAGGACTTCCGCCAGTTCGATTGTAGTATTGTCCCGAGTCCATTCAGTTTTAGCCCCTTTGCAACAACATCCTTTTTGCTATCGAAGGTTTTGAGTATATTGCATCCTTGTTTGCTGAGCCTTATCATGAACTTTTACAGGGCGATCTTGGACATTTGTACTTGGATTTATATTCACGACCTGGCAAGTTTCCTGGTTGTGCGCATTTCACTCTGAGAGGCTGTCGGAGGATATCTGAATCTGATTATCAGCTTCCAGTATGTTTACTACCCTATTTATCTGGACAAGGGTTGGATTGCATTGGTAGCCTAAGAGCATGTCAAAAACAACGAGTTTGTTGTAGTCGTTCAGTTCCTACTTCAAAATTTTAATTGTTTTCACAAGTTCGGAATAATGGTTGGAATTTTAGGCCGTAAACTTAGTATACTGACAGGGCTTATTTTTGTTTCTAGACTTTGAACTCCCGATTTGAATTGTTATTTAGGCACTTGGTGTAGTTGAATTCTAAGCAAGGAGACTCTGACGGACTTATTGCCGACCTATGTACTTTTTGTGGATGCAGGTTGTAGCTTTAGCATGCAATTTTGCCGCTCCTGATGGAAACACACCTCCAATTTTGAATCACTGGGAAGTTGAAACATTGTTCCATGAATTTGGCCACGCATTGCATTCCTTACTTTCTCGTACAGTGAGTTACAGACCATTAAGTTTTAATGGAAGCATTTGCTGTTAGAAATCAAGGAACTAATGTTTTGTTGAGTTGGATCAAGTGATTCCAATTACTCCGTAGTATTTATGCTGGTACTTCTCTGTTTATCTACTGCATGTTTTCTGCTGCTACACGTCCTGAGTCTTCATATGCGCCGGATTCTTGGTGCTATCTGTTACCTGGTTCTCATCAGGAGATCTGATACTGTCATCTGCTAAAGATGTGCAACCTTTTTTCTTGTCGATTTCACAGGAATTTCAGCACTTTTCTGGCACGCGTACTGTGCTTGATTTCTCAGAGACTCCATCGCAATTGTTTGAGTAAGTTCCGTTCATACTTAATTGTGTTGCTGTATTGCTGCATGCAACTTTTTTCCACGAGGCAATTACTAGAAATTTAAAGTATCTCATGTGGGAAGATGAGAGGATCTCTGCATTGAGCGTTGCTGTTTGTTGCTATGTTCGAACTGTAGCTACTTTCGAGGTATACGGTTCCTAAATTGGCTTGGTGCTTTGAATGATTACCTAGGTATTATGCTTGGGACTACCGGTTACTCAGTCAATTTGGAAGGCATTATCTCACAGGGGAGATTATCCCCGAGAAGATGGTTGCATCTATGAACGAAGCCAAGAGGATGCTCTCTGCTACGGAAGTTCAACGTCAGGTCTAGAGTATTTCATATCGCTACAGCTGCAGCTGTCTGCTTTGTGGCTAGTTTCTTCATAAACTTGGGCGGATTACCCATGTCGATAATGAGCAAAATTTAATCCGGGTCGTGCTCAGGGCTTGTTGACAGTGACTGTTTTTTTTGCTGGATTCTATTTTTTTGGTTGAGCGAATGGGTCGGTTTGATAGTGTTCAGCCCAAATGTCTAGTTTTCTATTTGCGTTTGAGCTACGTCTAAATGATTATGCCATTGCAAATGTGCAGGTTTTATATGCTCTCATCGATATGACTTTGTTCGGCAAACAACCCCTTCCAGCCAAGGATACTACAGCAGTTATAGCAGATTTGAAGCTGAAACACACTGGAGTGAAACATGTGGAAGGCACTCACTGGCATACTCGATTCAACCATCTTGTTAGCTATGGTGCCGGTATGCGTATACGCAGCTGTTAATGTTGCTTTCTTGTCAATAGGTTCTGTATGCATTGGACTGGAAAGACGTAATTTGTTTGCGATTGCTTCTCTTTATCGTAACTTATAGTTTTACCGGTAGCTATATTGAGCACCAAGCTTTAAACTAAGCAAGTTCCTTGGATGTACAGAGATTATTTGAACGTGTCACTTATGTGATTGGCTCTCTCAATTGCAGGTTATTACAGCTACTTGTATGCTAGATGCTTTGCATCTAGCATATGGCATGTACACTGTAAGGAGAATCCCTTGGAGTTAACTACAGGAGATAATCTACGCCAAGGCTTCCTTATGCATGGCGGCGCCAAAGACCCCTCTTTAATGATGAGAAAACTCCTCGGTGATGATGCTTTGATATGTGCAACTGCCGGAGTTCGTCCCTGCACTGAGCAACTCCTTACAGACATTGGACTTGTATCGAGAAGTTCGTCATAATGCAGCCCATCCCACTGTTGAAGGGAAATAAATTTGCAGCTGGTGTTTGTGAGGTTGCTGAAGGAGACTGAAGGTGAGTCTTGGCAGGTATGATTACCAAACTATGTTGAACAATCCGGTAGTTAGAAACCGTTTTGAACAACCCACTGGTAGAAGCTTTCTTAAAGCATTTATGAAAGGCACCCGTAACAGTTAGGAACTCTAAACCAGAGTCTTTGGTATCAAAGGCCTCATGTATGGCTCAATCATATTTATGCCGTCATTTTTGCAATCGAGATATGGAGTGCGAGATTTTAAAGGAATCTCTTTACATTTAATCATGGCTATTGACTCCTATTGTTCATTAGATTTTATAGGACATTTTTTGGCTACAAACTCTTTCCCGTTTATTCACTCTGCTCCTTGTTCTCTTTTCGTTTCCAAAGATCCCAAGATCTCTTGGAAATAGGCATATTCTCAACACGCATGTTTATGTGCTTTGCTTTGCTTGGGAGAATAAGCGCAGCAATGGGGGCGAACCACTGCAGAGTTGCGAACTTATTGGTTTCTGCACAGTTTGCAATTACTTGAATGATTTTGTGAGATTAAGCATCAGTGGACTTATTATACGTTAACTAGTATAACCTGTGTGTCCCATGGACACACGTTGGAAAATAATCTATTAAATGTTCAAACCTGTCTCCCAGAGCCTTTTGACAATAGATGTATGTTCTCACCACAATATGTTTTGAATGTTTGACAATACAATAGTCATAGGCACATGTTGGTCCACCAGGATGCAAAATCATTTCAGCCCAACTAAGCAAAACATTTCCCCCACAAGAAAATAATTCTTACTTTTTATCCGCGCACTCCAATTTCAAACTTTACCCATGAAGTGAAATATTTGTCTTTGTTTAACAAACATTCCCTTGCATTAAAGCATTTTTTGTTTTGTACCCACGGTGATTTGTATCCACACAATAAAAAGAACATCATTGTTTTCTCACATATAAAATTTTTATTTACCTTTACCTACACAAATTGTTTACTCACATAATAGTCATTCATGCAATTTTTTTTTGTTTTTTGTTTTTTACCCAAGTAATTTTTTCACACGTCATTTTTTACTCATGCAATTTTTACCCATAACACCATATTTGTTAAATTGGGGAAAACAGAGGTACCATTTTGTACTCCACCTTAAACCCAAAAAGTTACCTTAAATTAGATTTGAAGGTATCAGATTCAGTCTGAGTTTTTCCCTCACAAATTCCTCCTCTTAGGTGAGGAAACGTGTACCCAAAAAAATGCCACAAGCCAAGCTTTAGGTGACCACCTAAAACTTTTGAAAGTCTCAAACTGTAATGTTTTTCCCAATTTAACAAATATGGTGTTCCATGCTGCAAGTTTTCCATACTCAAGTATTTTACCCATAAGTTCCCGTCATGCTGCAACTAACACAAACCAACAAACAGTCTCATCTATTACACTTACACATAAAAATATTATTTATTTTTTACCTATAAAAATATGGGTGCAGATAGCTCTAACACAAAAACAAAAATGAAATTTTCCTTACTTGCCTGCATGCCTGCATTTTGGGGTGTGGGTTGCTCTAAGCTTACACAGACAATAATAAAAATAAAACCCTAGACAGAACTAATACAGACGGACGGACACCCAAGTATAGAAAAGAAGGTATTCAAAGCGTTGTTTCACGAACACAAAAGGTTTAATACTAACAGCCTTTGCAAGTCCTGACCATTCTTGCACATGTTGTTTCACATGCATATCTTTCACACTCAACTTAATAGATGGGCATATGTCTAGCGGATCCCAAAAAGCAGTATTTGCTTGTAAACCGTGCTTTTTTGTTGAAGAGTACAGTACAAAGTTCTTGTGAGCTAAGTACAGCAACCTCCTCTCTTAGTTTTGAAAAATGTACAGTACACAAGGCAATGTCGTAATGAGATTGTATGGAGTTCGCCCTCAAAAAGAAGGAATGGAGTTCTTGAAGTTGTTTCAATTATGTCGATTGTAGTGTGCATTTTGGTTTGGGATTTTGGATAAACAATCTCTTTATGTATTTAATCTAGGGCTTCTACATGTTAGCACCAAGCTTTCAAGAATCATAGAAGAATATGGCTTAATCAACATTCATTTGTTTTTGAAAGCACTACTATGATGGCAACAATAAATGACTTATTTGGAGTCGCCCAGAATTAACCCCTAAACAACATAGTGTGCCGCTGCGGCCAAAATAGGGTGTTCTTCCTTTATTCAGAGGTGTTGTTATTTTTGGTTTTGCTTGGATTTTTGAGGGTTGTGTATTGCTATTCTTCTCCACCTTTCGCAATATTCAGCATGTTTCTGCGATTGTTTTTCCAACTTTGCAAATGGTTTGTACTAGAGGTGGGCTACAAATACGTAGCTAGAGCGTATTTGCGACTTACGGAACCCAACGGTGGATCCTTGAAATGAACATGTTGCCGGAGTGCCAAGAGCAAGCGCTCTCGTCTAACTGCTCCAATTCACAATCCGCATTAAGAAAAGAACGAAAACCAGATTTGACTCGCCGTAGAATTATGATACGACTAGGAATCTACGGTTCCCTATGGTCGTTTAGGGGTTAAACCATAATATTTGGCATACTAAATGTGTACAATTGGCTAATGCCTCACAAGCATTTTTTGACCATTGGAGTTGAGTAGCATGGTTTATAATGTAGAGTAAAATTGTAAGAAAAGTGCTAGAGAAAGTAGAAAATATGGGATATTCCAAGTGATGTGTTCATTATGTACTTTGTAAATGAATTTTGGAAATTCTTGTACTTAATTGTACTATGTGATGATTATGTTGAATTATGAAATGTAACTTGTTCAAATTGGGAGGGGTAGTTGATTGAATTAATGACTGGTTGGTATAGCAACAAATAACAAAAATTCATTCAAGAACTTAGGAGTCCATTTTGGGATTTTTACATATTTATATATGACAAACTTAAAGTGTAAGAATTTTTGTATGAATTTCTTAGATACTCTAAATCATTGTTTGATTTGAAGCTTTGCTACATTTATTTTATCATTATTGTTAAAAGTGTAAGATTTTGTTCCATTTCAATGTCAACTTGAGCACTTACAAATTAAAACTTCTTTAAGATTGAGTCCTTATAGACCAAGAGTGCACACTTCTATGAATGAGTGAAGAAAAGCATGTTCTATGCATATAGAAACTAGTTTTTTCATTCAACCAAAAGCTCTAATATTATTTATTACTTATTTGATATTTATAAGGTATGGTTTCAAGACCATTTGTGGAAGATATTCTAATACAATTCAAATATTAGGTGTATGTTTGATCTCAAAATGTAACTGCTCTAGTTCAAAAGACAACATTTAAAGAAGAATCCTCAATAATTGAGTATGATAGAAATCCTTTGATATGATCAAAAAAACTGAAATTCAATATCAAACTTGACAAAATAAATTTTTTAAAAGTTTTAATGTTTGATCTATACTTCATTTTAGAAAGAGATTGAGCTTGTTTTTTTCAAAAACTATTGATAAGCATTGATGAGTGCAATGGTAAATGTAATCATATGAATATGATTTATGGATCATAGCTTATAACTTTTGTGTAAAAGTCATCAATGCTGAAGCTGTACTTAATATCACATCTTTATTGATTTGGAAAGTTGGAGTTCTAGACCACCTCCTAGCTCTTTATGGGATTGAAAATTTTGATAGTGATTAACCCTTGAGCATCCACAATTAATTTAAGATTTAGGAGAAAATGGGGGGTTAAATAGCCACCACAGCTTGGAAAATTACATCCAGAAAAAGTGACCATAGGATTTGAAAAAAGACTACCTTCTTTGCTGATGGGGACTAGTCACAATCGTTTTCACCGTACAAATTGAGAGAAAAAATGGGATAAAGTTGTGGGCCCCAACGACAGGATCTTGTTGCTGGGGCGCTTAAGGGTTAAGTGGATTATAACAATAGCTTTATAATTGTCTAATTCTAAGCAATGAAATGAAAATTAAGGGCAATTTAGAAAATCAAGGTAAAAACTTTTCAGCTGGTTTATGAAATCAATTTTCATTTTTTAAATTGAATCTTAAAATATATGATGTCTTGCTAAACCTAAATTAAAATACATTTGAATGTTGTTACCTTTGGGATACAAATCTCTTTGTTCGTATTGAGGTCAATAGTAATGGAGATATTTTCCTTTCATCTTATCCTCTTTGTGTTTGTTAAGAAGAAAAATTCATATGTGAAATTTTTGGGACATAAAGTTTTTCATGTATCTTGGATTTATTTTTTAACATGCCCAAATCACAAAAGTAGTATATTATTTTACACATCCAAGGACTAAAAATTCCACCTTTGCAATAAACACTTCAATTTCAAAATCCTTGCAGCTTTCCTTCTAATTTTTTTGTATAAAGAAACAAAAACTAGGAGATTTATCCCACAATTTTTTTCTATAGTTGACAGTTGCTTGAGCCCTTAAGAGTGTTGCATACAAAAAATGTTGGCTATATTCATATAAGAACCATTTAACACTTGAATGAAATGATTTCATGACAAATACCAAAGATCCCCAAAAAATCCTAGTTGACTTGACTAGTAGTTGTGACTTGGCTTGAAATTTACAACTCCAGTGAAATTGATGTGCTACCCAAGTGCCTCATCTGTACACAACCTTGAACTGATGGCTTTTGGGGCTTGGGACCATTTCAATAGTATTTTATATAGTCACGCACTTGTAGGCATAAGACTTATACCAAAGGTAAATTTAGGCAAGCATTTTAACAAAATAAATCTAAAACAATCTAATGCACTAGAGATCCTTATAGATTTTAAAACAAGGTGTTACTTAAAGTCTTTAAGAGAACAAGCAACTATAAGTCTTTTTTTGTAATTTCAAAATAAAACTAAGTGACCCAAGGTAGTCAGTTTTGTAGAAATTGTTTACTCATTCTCAAACATAAACCAATTCTTGCATCAATTTTTGGTTTAATAAATGTAAAAAAAGTCATTTGCAACTTTAAAGTTTCTTTGCACAAAAGCAAGTTATGGTTCAACAAATGAAAACTACTCCACAATTCACTCATTTCTTGTGAAGGAAGTATAGATATTTCAAGTCTAATTTTGTCAATCTTAGTTTTCTAGTTGTACTTTGAGTTTTTGTTATAGTTTTGCTAATTACTAGGCACAACTAGATTGTTTTCTAGGTCACCAAATTGCTCTTTTTTGCTTGCTTTCTAGATCAAATGCTTCAACCACAACAAGTGCGCCTCTAACAAATCACAAGAGCTTTTGTGCACATTGTCATTGGTATCCAATGAATAAAAAATGGCTTTTTGCTCCTTCAAGGGAAATGTCAAAACATATTGGGTTATTAGATGCAAGATTTTTGCAGATGGTTTAAAATTCTTAGATTTCAAAACCCAAATCCACTGCCGAAACAAAGCAAGCCATTGTTGAAGTGACAAGAACAAGCGCCCTTTGAGAACGTGTTGGAAAACCATGAGCAAGAGTTGAGCCCACTTTTCTTTGCTCCTTGCAAGTGAACAACTAAATTAGTAGAAAGACCTTGTACAATGCTTTTGAACTTTGATAGTAGCAAGGACAACATGTTGTGTTTGCTATCAAAGTCTCAACCACCTCTTGTGTACTATTCAAACCTCGCAACTCAACGTACAAGTACGCAAACTGCGACAACATGTGCATGACGTTCATAGCTTGGAATTCTTGACCTTCCTTTTGACATTCTTGCATAACAGTAATTTGCAGGAAGTCTAGTTCTTCTATTATAGCAAAGACCGCTACATGTCAACTCTTTGAACGGTTTGTGGCTTCATTCATTGTGAGTTGAGACATTTTGTGATTGTGCAATCTTGCCTTCATAGTTGAGGAATTCATGGAACTCTTCAAAAAACCGCATAGCATGGTTTTCACTAGTTCCAAGGAACTCTTTGCATTGAATCCCTCCAAGCGCTGGTACAAGTCATTTGTCATTTGTCAAGATAATTGCTCTGAATCTAGAAAGTTGCGGATTTGGTTTTCATCCGTGTGGGACCATAGCATTGCTACAAGGTACTTCATGCCAATCTCTAAAAATTGGGAAAACTCAATTTGGGTTGCAAGTACAAGGAGTTGGATACATTTGGTGACACTTGAAATAAGAAGCTTCTCCTGAAAATTGCTCATGCAATAGAAACAATTCTTGTAAATTGAATCTTTGTGTGCATTTCAAAGTGAAATTCAGTTGTTGGAGGAGTTGGAGTCCACGTCAAGCTCATGCACTTGTCAAAGTAGCTACTGCATTTTCGTAACTTGCAAGGATCAATACTAATTTCATTTATCAAAATATCATCCAATGAAGTCTCAATTGAGGAGAAGGTTTGATCTTGTGCCTGCTTCTTTGCCTTGTTAGCAACATGTTCTTACTAAAGCTCATCATTGGCTATGATAGATGTTGGATTCATCAAATAAATTCTCACTTTGCATGGGTAACTAATTTTTTTTATATTTTTTGAAAATTGAACACTTGTTGTCATTATCCTCCAATTTTTTTAATATTAATTAATTTTTAATATGCTTTCATTAAATCTTAATTTGCTACTATATAATATCCTTGAGAATGTGCACTCAAGCTATAAATTTATCTACGTGCATAATTTTTTTTTTCTAATAGAAAGTTCCTTATATTTGGTTATTTGGTTTCTTATTAAGCACCTATCTTGTGTACAAACTGGTCGGTTTTAAATAAGAATTATTTAGTACTCTACTAAAAAGTAATTAAATTACTTGTTTAACGTGTATAGTTTTCCAAGTGTGATTCAAAATGAATTGAACAACGTTTGATATAAGTATACTGTAGGTTGGTAGCAAATTTGGCATAAAATAATTCTCCAAAACTTTGCCTAATTATTTTATAAATTATTCCTCAAAAGTGTCTAATGTCAAACAAATCAAAAAATTGAAATGTCAAATATTATAAAAGTCATTAAACTTACTTACAATGGAAGGTCAAGGTTGATTCCAAGAGGGCCAAATCTACTGCAAATTTATACCGAGGGCTAATTTTAGAAAGTGGAAGATGTTTAGAAAATGCTTCATTCTACGAAAAGAATTGGTTGAATGCCAAATAATAATAACATTTTTTGAAAGTACCTAATCTTGTTTAATTATGAAATCAAATGCGTAATTGGGTTTTTCTCAAAAAATAATTGATTTGGCAGAGACGTGCCGAATCTGCTCCCAACCTACAGTATATGCATATGTAGAGTTAGATGTTCTAATTCTTTCTTATAGTTGTGCTTTTGAATTTTTTTTTTTTTTTTTTTTTTTTTTTTTTTTTTTTTTGTAGAAGCCCATTTCTTATTCTTAGATTCTTGGTAAAAAAAAGTAAAAATTCCCATGGGGAAACCCTAATACATACAATCATGTCTTGCATGGATTGTTTGGTTTGCAATACCACATGGGCTCTACAGGACATTTGCTTCAAACACAAACTTTGTTGAGACTATAAAATATGTCAAGCAAAACTTGCAATCAATCTAAGGGTATGTTCACAGTTGGTGTTAGGAGGGATATTAGCAATATGAATGCCATCTAAAGGTGTGTCCAAATACACCTAATTTCCCTTTGCTAATATCCCTCCTAACACCAAGTGTGAACATACCCTAAGTATGTCAAGCAAAAGTGGCAATCAATGAACACAACAAAGCTCTCGCCCGCCCCTTCAAGTCATTGCACATCAGGGTTGTTGCCTTAGGTGCAAGATTTTGCTATTGGACAGCCCAAGCAGACGCACAAAACAAACAGCACAAGTGGACAGACATGTCCTCTCTCATTTTAGGGCATATTTAGGGTTTTTGACCTAAAAAGGAAAGAATCAAATCATTATTTTTCATTTTTACTATGTGATATGCAGGGTTGTTACTTTGGGCAACTTTAGGCTGTTGAACAACACAAGAGGACCACCCAAAAAGGCAGTGTCCGGCCGCTTGTGTTTTTAAATCATATTTAGGGTTTTTGACCTAAAATGAAAACACCAAATTACCATTTTTCATTTTTATTATGTGATATGACCTTGAATCTGCATTTTGACTTCATGTTGGCAACAATGAGTGTCACTAGCATGTACTAAGTAAGTTTTTAAAATCATTTTGTACTATTTTTTAAAATAAACTATGAGTTGACTACATCATACAGACATGAACTCAATTGGGCACTTTGGGCGGTCGGGCAACCGGACAGACGGGCAGTCCAATGTGAACCATATTTTGCGCCAAGCTTCATAAGCAACATTGAACTGGAACTTCATCTTCCACAAGGTTTGGCAAGGAGAGTAAGTTTGGTGTAGAGTCTTTGACTCTTTTCCGTAGGATTAGTACATGAAACCTGCCAATCTCTAAGAGGTTTTTTTCAGAGTGGTTCTTTTCTACCCCTCATGATGTCCATTTTGCTCTAATCAGGAGCATCCATTTTTTAGGAGCAGCGCAGCTCTTTCTGACTAGTAGACTCATATTCCATGTAGTGTTGTAAACTAGGTGTACATGTTGCTAAGAAATGAGTAAACTGTGGAGCGGTTTCATTTGTAGAACCATATCTTACTTTTGTGCAAAGAAAATTTTAAAAGTTGCAAATGATTATTTTTACTTAGCTGCATTTATTAGACAAAGAATTGATGCAAGAATCGATTCATGTTTAAGAATGAGTAAACGATTTGTACAAAATTGGCTACCTTAAGTCATTTAGTTTTGTTTGAAACTACCGAAAAAGATTTATCGTACGTTGATGATTTTTTTAAATCTTAAATTAACAACCTCGCCTAAAATCTAGAAGGGTCTTTGGTAAATTAGATCGTTTGAGGTTTGTCATGTTAAAATGCTTGACTGAACACACCAAAGGCATTTTTTATGCACATTAATGATTGATCACAGAAAATGTTGTTGGAAGGGACCCAAGCTTCAAAGGCCATCAAATTAAGAAACCACATTTTGGTCTGTTCTAAACTTTAGAGCAAATCACAATTTTAAACAGTTTTCAACTATAGAAAAAACTTATGAGCATATTATTTGTTAATTTGGGAAAAAGTCTTGATTTTGGGAATATTGAATTCTGTATTTGTGAGAATATATTGATGAATTAAAGTGAGTTTTTTGATGATTCCTTCAAGATTGGTGCTGAAGGAGGTGAATGGCCCAATACACTAAATCCATAAAAAATGCTTCTGTTGTAAATTTCATGAAAGGATTTGTAGGAATTTGATATAGAATAAATAAATTGCATGAGGTTTACCTTTACCTTTTATTATTTACTAATTGTAATTTTAAACCAATTTCAAAATTGTCTTTCTACATTTTATTGAGCATTATAAACTTTCAATTTACATGTAGTTAGACGGTTTTCCTTTTTTCATGTTATATGTAATTTATATAATCTTACTTCCTAGAATTACATATTTGCAAATTGCAACTCAGTTGATGAAAACACTCAAAGCCTCATCTTTGGCAAGAGATAGAAGAACCGTTTTATTTAAGTTTAAGCATTAATATCTTGCAATCAATGGAGGTTTGCACTCTAAATTATTTAAGATTAATGCTTGTACAAGTGAATTAGAGGAGCCTACGGTTAGATGCATTTGAGAATGCGGAAATTTGAAAAATGTGAAAATTGGAGGTTTAATCTCTAAAGGCTCGAGTGTCCCCTTGGGAACAAATGGACCTTGGGCATGTACTTATGACTAAATCAATTTTTATGATTTTTTGAAATTTTTGAGGATGGCGGGGAATTCAAAGACGTATGAGCAAATTTAATTTTTTCTTAATTCCAACATTTATTGAAGAAGTTATGCGTGAATTTTTGAACAATAGGGGAGGGCGAGCAATTTGGGCAGCCCAAAAAAATTCTTCAAAAATTGCTTTTAAAAAAAATAACAAATTTGGTTCTTAAGATTTGTATATATGTGGGAAGTTTTGAATCATTCAATTTTGATTGATGAGTGAAAAGATTTAATTTGCAAGCAAGTATGGGACTCCCAAACCTCCATTCCTTTGAGCCCCTTGTAAAGTTTGATGCTTTACTCTTTTTTTCAACTTTTTTTTTCCAAGTCATAGTAGACTAAGATTCCTTGGTTTTCACCATTTGGATCAAAGTAATTCAAATTTCTGAAATTTACATAAATCCTCCAATTTTGCCTAGCGTATATGCAAATTCCATGGCGTTATAGCATTGCAAGATTTTACAAAGTATGATTCCTACCTCCAATTCATTTGAAAATTCTCCCACACATATTGAATTTGGTCTTCTACATGGACAAAATAAACCTCAATTTTGCGTAGAGCAATTTTTTTGATATAAGAGAGGTCAAAGGCTTCTAAAATTTTTGGGCAGCACAGAAACAAACTTTTTTTTGCACTTCAAATGTCAATATCCCACTCCTCTACATCTAGAATGAGCTGACTTTTTTCCACAAGTACCCTCCAAAGTCTAGGATAGGATCCTACGATTGGATTTTTTTATATAAAAAATCAATGTTTCTACCTTTCTATTCATTGCCCTAGAAGTGACAGTTTTCAATGACTTTCACAGGAAAAAGGGCTTGGACCATTAGGGGTTAAGAATAGAAAAGCTGGCTTCAACTACAACCGTGCTAGGGAACATGGTGGCTCTGCTACTGCAGAAGTTGCACAGTGATTAACATGTGGCATATGCCACATGCAAACTTTTTTTAGGAAACTATTGGGCTCAATTTGTGCATGTTGCCGAGGGTTAATTTGTTACTTTGTGCATTTGTTTTTAGAAAACGTAAATTACAGAGGCCTGGACCAGTGTGACCCGCCCCTTAAATCAGACACCCTTACTTGTTGATGCTGGAAAAACAAAACAAATAAAAAACCTAGTTTCTGAATCTTACTCCATTGAAATAATAATATACATGCATTTAAAGCTACCACATCTGAAATCACAATTTGTTCGCTACCCTAAATATTAGCAATCTACAAAACAATGCTTTTTAACCCCAAAAAATGATGGTTTAGTGCAAAGTACAACATTCCAAGTTGAAAAACCCAGAAAGAAAGGAAAAAAAAAGCAAAAAATCCCTGGATATACTCCAACCCCGGTTGCAATTCGCAGACCATGTTGAGTCTGCCAACTCTGAGGTCCAAATGCTCTCCAAGAATTCAGGATTTTAGGGTTTAGGGATTTAGGGTTTGGAGCTCTGTGGTGATGCCTAGTTTGGCTGCTGCTGCGGGGCAGTCGACGTCGTTGCCATTAACCAATGTCAAGAAAACCTGCTCCAGCGTGCTTTGGCTGACACTGTAATCCTCCAGGTCCAGATCCTGTTTGACCGCCTCCAAAGATGCAAAGACATGCGAGAGTGACAGGCCCTCCTGCGGCAGCGAGTACTTCACTCTCAGCATGTGCTCCTCCTCCAGATTGCAAGCACCCGGGAATTGGGTGTTCAGGAAGCAGTGAAGCTTAGTAAGAGAGGACGACTTTGAGCACTGCAGTTCCACGGTGTAGCCTGCTCCATACAACCATGGAAAAAAAAAGGATCAAAACCAAGTATAATAACCTTCTCAAACAGCAAAAGAAACTAGAAAATAAAAAGCACTGTAGAGAGTACTACTGAGAATGTCCACCACGTAGAAATCAGATCTTGTGTTGCGGTTAGGTCAAATTAAGCTTTGGATCGTTGTCACTTTTGTACAAATTATCCAAAAGTGCATTACAATCCCTCTTTGAACAGCGCTCAGGAAACGAATAATTGCTTTGTAAGAGAATACTATGCTTGATGCAAGATGTGTTGGTTTTGGATATCCTGTCTGGTCTATTGAGGCTTCAAGGTGGGGAATGCTAATACCATAAGCGGGATCCATGAGTTGTGAATTTAGATTTTTTTGTCCAAATACTAAAGTCCTCTTACAGTTGTATACAATGGTGCTTAGATAAGGTCAACAGTTTGGGCTAGAAAAAAATGTTAATCATATCCAAACATTGATCATAAAGAAGCACTCCATTTGCATTACTTTGCCTAGTTCTACTAATTGCAACTTTGGAGGTGTTTTCTCACCTATGTCAAACATCTTTCTAACTATTTGAGTCAAAATGGGCATTGATGAAAAGCAAGTATTGATCATATGCAAGCACTTGACCTTGACCAAGCTCATAATACATGCTCTAGACAAAAGGGGAGTGGGGCTGTGATTTCATCCAATTGTTTCTGTTACAAAGGTTGACGTCAACCAAGCAACCATTGTATAGTACAAGGTTTTATTATTGTCATTTATTCCCCTTCCCTTGACCTCAAAGCAGATGCTATTTTGTGAGTGTAAAACAATGAGCCATGAGCAGTGAACCAAGATTGTGTGACTAAGAACCAAATTTTGAGCTCAAATGAAAAACTTTAAGGAATAGCAAGTTTAGCAAGTTTTTGAAGAGATGAAAGTTTAGACTTTAGAATGCATATACTATGGAGGAAGTCAGTCACCTTGGCCGAAGCGAGACTTGATGTGCTGAACGGAGCCCAAGCAGACCAAGCGACCGGCCACCATGACGCCGACGCGGCCGCACAAAGCCTCGCACTCGGCCATGCTGTGCGTCGTCAGCACGGCGCTCATGCTCTTCTCCGCCACCGCCGTGGCGATGAGGTTCCACATGGCCCGCCTCGTCACGGGGTCCATGCCACTGCTGGGCTCATCCAGAAACACCACCGCCGGATCTCCGATCTGCCATTCCCCCCGCCAATTATCCCACCACACTAAAACTCACTCAGCATTTCCAAAAATCCCTTGCTTCTCAACCAACCTTCCATTCATTCAAAGCAATCCCTTGCTTGATTCTAGAGTTTCAAAGCTCTGATAATCGTTAATTTGGGGAAAACTCTTTCACGAAATCGATTTTGGGATCTTGAATGTTGCATTTGTGAGAATATTTTGGTGATTTGAAGTGAGTATTTTTTTATTATTCCTTCAAGATATTTCATCATTGATGTAAGGCTTTGAAGAAATCATCATCAAATTCACTCTAGATCACCAAAAATCTCTTCAAAACAACTAAACTCACTCAGCATTTCCAAGGCCTTGCTTGTCAACCAACCTTCCATTCAAGCAATCCCTTGTTTGATTCTAGAGTTTCAAAGCTTTTTGAACTCGTGGGTGCTGAGATGGGAGGATTTTACTAGCAAATACAGTTCACAAAAGACAAGAACCAAGTGGCACCACTCATGCAAAAACTACGAAAGCTTCGAAAAGTTCAAAAACTGTGAAAACTTCAAAGGATTCAAATGTTTGCGTACAAATGAAGAGTAGAATAATTCGAAGACACATGTCCTACTGAAAATCCAATGAAAGATTCTTGCAAATCACCTCACATAACAAGGAATGCCATATTTGCTAATTTGGGAACTATGTTCAAATTTGGGACTTCTGAAGGTTGAAGGTGATCACCTTAAACCCAGCTCTAGGTTTAAGCAACGTTTTTTTGGTACACGTGTCTTCATTTGAGAGGAGGAATTTGCAAAGGAAAAAATCTTAGTGGCTCTAACTGAATCTGATACCTTCAAATCTGGTTTAAGGTAACTTTGGGGACCGCATTTTCCCAATTTAACCCCTTAAGGACCAAAGTCCCCTTGGGGGACAAATGGGATTTCAGGCATGTACCTATGGCTAATCTAATTTTTTTGCAATTTTCTGAAACTTTTATTGGAAGTGGGGAATTCAAAGATCTACGTGGGCATCTAATTTTTTCTTCATTCTGACATTTGATGAAGAAGTTATGCATGAATTTATGAAAAATGGTGTTCGAGGGGCAGCCAAAAACTTCTTTAAAAATTTCATTTTCTTCAAATAAAACTCTGAAATAGGTTCTTTAGAATTATATAGACGTGGGGAGCTTTGAATCATTCAATTCTGATAAATGAGATGAAAGTTATGAGGAATATTTGTTTGCAGGTAGTTCTAGATTCTCTACTCTAAAATAAACTTTGAAGTCCTTTATTTTACTCAGTTTTTATTATTTTGGAAAAAAAACAAAACCAAAGGATGTAGATTGTTTATCACAACATTATAACCGTTGGGATTTGCATTTTTCATTTTTATAATTCAATTCTTAACAATTTAGTGTTTTGACTCGTTCTCTACTTCTTTTTACTTACTTTTTTTTTTCATGTGTTGTATAGTTCCAATTAATTTGAAAATTCTCCCACACATACCTAACTTGGTCTCCTACATGGGAAAAATAAACCTCAACTTTGTGTAGAGTAACTTTTTTGATCTAAGAGTGGTCAAAGCCTTTCAAAATTTCTGGACAGCAGCAAAAAAAAAACTCATTTCTGAAATTCAGATGTAAATATCTCACTCGTTTTTGTGTAGATTGAACTGAATTTTTTACCACGTGTACCTCTTGTAGTCAACTATAAGATCTTATAGTTGAATTTTTATAAAAAACTTTTTTTCTTACCATTGTACTTGCTTCTCCAAAAGTGGCAGTTTTTTGTGATTTTCGCAGAAAAAATGGCTTGGTCCTTTAGGGGTTAACGAAGAAGTCCTTCGGACTTATTGTTCCCATAAGAGAAAAATTAAAACTGTAGCTTATGCTACTCCCCAGAAATTGCTCTTACAGAAATAACACTACAATTGTAGAGATTGCTACATTTTTACAATACCTTCGTCATACAGCGTCTGTAGCTTAAAAATGCCAAGTTTTGATGTTGCAAGTGGTGTAAATTTCACCAAGCTTCATGTGGGTTACTGTTATAATACATTTGATGAGGAAATGCCATATTTAACTAAACATGAACAATCCATGTAATCATGAACTTTCTATTTCCTAGAACATTCGAAATCCCTCAATATTGTGCATATGTTTTTCCCAAATTTCTGCATGTATTTGGATTTAAACACATCTCTTAAAGTTTTGGAAGTAATTTCCGATGTTTGCCAACCAAAGCAGTTTCTGAGTTAATACTTGTGGACTTTGAATAATAAATGTGGCATGAAAAGAAGTATTTCCCAGCTTGGAAGTTTGGAAGCTGAAAGAAGTGAGAGAAAAAAGGGGGGCAAGTGATTACGAACCAGAGCAATGGAAAGGGCCAGCTTGCGCTTGTTGCCGCCACTGTAACAACCCGCCACCTGGTCGACGTAGTTCTGCAGCCCCACGGCGTCCACGAGATCACTCACCACGTCGGCCACGCTGTGGGACGGCACGCCTTTCAAGCTGGCGTACAAGTGCAGATGCTCCCGTGCTGTGAGCAAGTCCAGCAACGGATTGAACTGCGGGCAGTAGCCCATCTGCTTCTGCGCTGCTCCCAGCTCCCTCCCCACCGAGCTTCCACTGATGTACGCATCTCCACTCGTCGCTTTCATGTCGCCACTCAATATGGACAGTGTCGTTGTTTTCCCTGCTCCATTCACCCCTCTGCACCCGAACGTGCTATTCATTAAATGTGGAAAAAAAAGCTTACATATTGGGACTTTTGAATTTTTCATTTAAAAGGGTTTTTAGGTGATTTAGAGTGAATATTATGATGTTTTCTTCAAGACCTTGCATCAATGATAACATACCTTACATGAACTAATAAAAAACTCACTTCAACTCACCAAAATATTCTCACAAATGCATAATTTAGTATTCTCAAAGTACGTTCTGGGAAAGTGTTTTTTTCCCAATTTAATGAATAATGGGTTGACCCCCAAAAACCAACCAAAAACCAATAAAAAATAAATAAAAAACCAACAAAAACCAACAACACACACAGTTTCCAAGTTCTTAAAAATCAAAATCTCTACCCCCAAAACTCAAAACTTGTGTGTACTACAAAAGAATTGCTAACACGATATATGATAAATTGGGGAAAACGGATACATTTTGGGACTTCTGAATTTTACATTTTTGAGAGTATTTTGGTGGTTTATAATGAATTTTATGATGATTTCTTCAAGACTTACATCAGTGAACTAGGATCTTGCAAAATTTATCATAAAACTCGCTTTTAATTGCCAAAATACTCACACAAATGCCAAATTCAAAAGTTCCAAAATGTATCCTTATTCCCAATTTATCAAATATGGTGTATTTGCTGGTTTACTAGCTAACTCGGTAATCAGCTCAACAAGTGCAGGAAAATTTCTTGAAAAAAATGCAGGGATTGGATCCGAAAGGGCAGGAATTGTTTGAGAAAGGGCGGAGATAGATTGAGAGGAGAGTAGTTACAGGAAGCCGAAGCATTGGCCTGGAGGGATGCCGAGAGAAAGGCTTCGGACAGCCGGCTTGTTGCCTTGCTCGCCCTGGCCGGGGTAAACCTTGCGCAGCCGGTGCACGACAACAGTGTCTTCCGATGCTAGGCCACCTTCAACTCGCTTGCGTTCAAATGCCACGTCACAGTCTTCTTGCACACTTTGCAACTCTGCTGCATTGCCGTCATCAACAATGTTTGAATAAACGAACGTTTACTGGAAAGAAAGATATCGCTTAAAATGCTACTACTTATGAACTACTCATCAAAATATCAACTTTCTATGTCCCTAAACACTTGAGATTTCCCAATATTTTTGCATCTATTCTTCTCAAAGTGGTCATATCTCTGGATACTTTGTAAGTAATTTTAACTGTTCTGCACAGTACCTCTCAATGTTTTGAAAATTCGAGGAGCAGTTTTCAGACTATTTCTTATGGATTTTGGATAGGTTTTATATTTCGTTAAAATGAAGAGAGAGCTTATCCGAGGGCTTTGATAATATTAGAGTTTAGGGAAAATTTGATGGGTACCCCTGAAGTTTGCAGTATTTGTATAGATACACTTGGTTTTTTCAGAAATTGCACAAACACCCTCAAACTAAAAATTTTACGCGTTTGTTTTATGGTGCAAGCCACCTCCTTCTCCTTTTGTGCAAACGCTGTTACAAAAAAGTAGGGTGCGCACACAAAGGAAGAAGGGAAAGTGGCATGCACAACAAAACAAAAGCCTAAAATTTTTGGCCCAACAATATTTGTGTAATTTCTGAAAAAGCAGGGGGTGTCTATACAAATATGGCAAACTTCAGGGGTATTCATCAAATTTTCCCTAGATTTTAAAGTTAAGAAAACTGCATGACCGAGAATAAGGGTAGGAGTTTTGTACCTGAGTGTGTGCAGGACCTGGGGTCTGCTTTAAACGAGAGCCAGAAGGGTAGCAAAGAACCGGAGTCGATAAGAAGTGTGAGTAAGACGAAGGCCACTGCTTCTAGAAGCATCAACGCCAAGGAACGGCCGGTGACGTCCCAGAGGTAAGGGTCACTAGCTCGTCCCTTCAAGGTACTCTCCAGATCTAGAGAGGCTAGGTTTGCAAGGCCTCTGCCTAAATTGTAGGGTGGGAAGAGCTGGTACAATAATATCAGTCTCTCATTCAACACCTGCGGTTTACCTCATTCGTTTCAGTACAAATATTTCATGGACCTAAAACCCAGCACCCTAACATCTTCATCAATGGGTATTACACAAAGATTTCAGCTTGTATTGGTTTCAAATACTCCAACAAAACAAAAAAAACTTCAAACTTTTTTTAGCATGTGATGTCTGAAGCCCATGTTAGAGAAGCGGCAATGAACAAAAACCACGGCGAATGACCTTGATGATGAGATTTTTTCATTCTTGGATGTTAGTTCTGCATTTCATAAAGCTCAAAATGCAAGTGACGTGGCAATGAAAATCAGGCAAAGCTGTTAGCGCGGTATTCGTCAATTTGGGAAATATCACCAATTTTGGGATTTCTGAATATTTCACTTGTAAGAGTTTTTTTTTGATGATTTAGAGTGAATTTTATGATATTTCCTTCAAGACCTTATTCAGTGATGAAATATTTTGAGGGAATTATAAAAAGAAACTCACTTAAATCACGAAAATTTTCTCACAAATGAAAAAATTCAGTATCCCAAAATCCTTGTAGGTAAAGATTTTTTCCCAAATTAATGAATATCATGTTTTTTTCTTTATAGGCACCGTTGCCTGAAACTCCAGATTTTGAAGTTAAACATTGACAGCAAGAGTACTAGACCACCCCGAGAGAAGTGAAGTGCAAAATACTTGCATACTTACAATATAAAAATGGAATAAAGAAGAGTTTTTTGTACCTTAGTGTTGTCCAGGGAGGCCAAAAGGATGCTGCTTCCGAGCATTCCAAAACCAGTAATGAAGTGCAGTCCTGCTATAGCAACCTGGTAACGACAAAACACAGAAAGTTTGAGATGTCCAAGTTCCTAACCCAAAATTTTTTGAGTAATTCCTACAGATCAAAACATGTAAAAATATAATTACAGCCCGAATAGAAAACTTTCATTTAAGAGGGTTTTAGTGAGTGGAAAAGGCAGTGAGTGAGTGAGTACCTGAGCATTTGCATGATTAGAGAAGGCAAACGAATAGCAGTAGGTGAGAGGAATGACCGCCAAACCAAAGGCAATGAGCAGTGCAACCGCAGCACTTGCTTTGCCCCAAGAACCTGTGAAGGACGGGTCTTGATTCAACACAAGCACCAGCATCGTGATGCTCACAATCGCTAAATACGTCAACAAGTCCCATGCATACGCTGCTGCCCAGTATGAATACGACGATGCTCCACTCACCATCTACAGTCCCAAATTCAACATCCCAGTCACAACACAAATATGCACAGAGAGGATGAACCATGGTTGTCACATTGGACCAACCCTAAACTGCATGCCCATTTGGAGCAAATGCAAATGGTCAAGGCGTGGGCGCAAAGGTTTTTTTTCTTTAAGTTGGGGCACAAATGTAACACTGCATTTGCGCTCTAATGTCCACAACTTAATTCTAGCATAGATAGCAACCTCATTGTCCTAACGTCTGCACCTTGATTCTAGCATGGACAACCACATTGCCCTCATGTCCGCACCCTAATTCTAGCATGGACAACCACATATGTTTGCAACCTGATTCCAACATGGACAACAACCACATCACCCTCACACCTTGATTCCAAAATGGATAACCACATACGTTTGCATCCTCATTCCAACATGGACAACCTCATCATCTTGACATCTACACCCTGATTCCAGCATGAACAACTACACATGTTTGTATCCTGATTCCAACATGGACAACCACATCGCCCTAACATCCACACCCTGATTTTAGCATGGAAAAACCACATACGTTTGCACCCTAATTTCAGCATGGACGACCACCACACAACCTGATTTGGACCGCCCACTTATCCTATCCTTTGGCCTAAACTTGCCCAAAGCATCAACCATACGACAAAAGAACTTGGAATCCGCAAGAAAGGGGGTTTAGCCAAACCACTGACCTGCAAGAGCTTGGCTTTCACAACTCGCTCTTGAATAACAAACCCAGCAAAGCTTGCAGCGCAGTAGCATAACGGAATGAGTGTGAAAAGGGCAGCCAGTCCAGTCAAGATGCTTTGAACACGAAGTGCTTCGTTCTTTGTCAAAGGCAAAGGGTGGCTCGACATGCGCAACGTCGCCGAGGTCATGTCTGTGCTTGTCCGAAAGGCCACTTGAGCCAGCTCTTGAATTAAAGCAGGGAAAGAATGATCTGATGTTGTGTTAAACAAAAGTGTCATTGGATTCCGAAGGCCATATCCATCTTCGGTTTCCAAATGGCCAAGACTAGATTGGAAGATTTCGTTTGAAGTATTGAAAGTGGCGTAAGTAAATGTTGCAGCTTCTCCCTTGACTTGAGTGAGGTTGAGGTTGTGGAGTGTCGATGTGTTGAGTGTTGGCCATAACGTGTCGTTGATCACAAGAGCTCCTGTCAAAAAAAAAGTCCAAACTTTAAATTTATTCCATACCAGTGATCCCACATATGATTTTCACTTTTAGCTTAGGTGGCTAGAAACACTGCTAAAAAGGTTGAAATTTTCAACTTTAACACTATAAATCTCACAACTTTTTTAGTTGTATAAAAAAATTTGTAGCAATTTTGCAAAATTTAGCTAGTTTAGATATCGCTGCCCCATACTTCACATTCCCAAGATCAAAGACATGACATTGATAATGAGTTAAGAATTTACTCCATACTAGCATTTGGCGCTTGCTATGTTACGCACTCACCATTAGAATTGTTGGGAAATTTAAATTGACTGAAGATGCAATATTACCAAGGTCACTATGATTTTAGTAGTATGATGACTAGTGGTTGGTGCTTGTTACGTTACACATTCATCATTAGAATTTTATTAGGATTTTCATATGTTAGATAAAATGCAAAGTAAAAATTTCAATAAGTCTTCAAATTGTATCCATGTAATAACATCACAGACAAGAGATGTGATGTTGCAAAGGTCCTTGTGACTTTAGTAATATGGCTAGCGGTTGGCGCTTGCTATGCAATGCATTCTGCATTAGAATTTATTAGGATTTTCATGTGTTAGATAGAATGCAAAGTAACAATATTAATAAGTTTTCAAATTGTATCTATATGATAATATCACAAAGACTGGAGATATGATATTATAGAGAACAAGATGTGATATTACGAAAGCCATTGTGATTTTTGTACTATGATGAAGATTATGGTAACCTAATGCTTGTTATTGTGATGTTACCTAAAAGTTGTGGATCTCATGCGGTGGTTAATTTCTGATAAAAGTGAGGTTGGGGAAGGGCTGTACCAAATCGAGGTGGGCCATGAAAAAGGGTTTGTAAAAACAGCTCGCACATCTGGACGCTGTTGTTCACTCCACTCAATTGGTCAAATTCCACGTGTTCGCTCCCTCCGTGACGAGGCATGAACGAAGCTGCTGCAGGTCCAGCTATAGGAATAACAGCATTTTGGGAGAATTCTTTCCTTCCGGTTACCATGCTACTGTACATGCTGAAATTCATCTGTAATTGAGGCCCAGCTGGATCGAGGTTGAACTTCATAATCAGCATGACCAGAAAAATGGCAACAACTGGTAGAAGTATGGAATTCGCAAATGCCTGCAAAAACAGCATGTTAAGGCAAAGTCCAACAAAAGTCTGTGATTGAAATGGACCCTAAAACAGATAGATTTTCTTTAATTAACCTAAAGTTTATGGATTTTGAGGTAGCTAGAGCACCAGTAAGATCATGGTAGTTGGAAGGGTCAGAATGCTACACAGCACTGTAGATTTGATAGTTCTACATGCTCACTAGTATGTAGAGAGACATTTAGGTAGTATGTTACGCAGCTTAACGAGTAAAGTTGAATAAGGGTTTAGGGTATAAGGCTGAATGTTTCATTACTCAAGGAGTGGCAAGTAAAACTCTTGTATCTTTATTTCTTCAGCTATTTCTTCAATAGCTGTTATTAATATTCTCAAGAGTGATACGTTCTCTTCAAAAAAGCTATTCGTCTTGGTTGCAACAAAAATTGGGCCATGTACAACTTCGCGTTCCTATTACACATATAATTTGCTGTAGAAGGGAAAGGAAAGACTTCGGGAAAGGAAAGAAAAAGAAAACTACTTCGGGTCCATAAACTTCATAGAAAGACTCCAAACTTCAAATTAAGAAAAGGGAAAGTTTATGGATACCCCTGAAGTTTGCCATATTTGCATAGATACCCCTGGTTTATTAGAAATTGCACAAATACCCTTGAACCATAAATTTCAAGTGTTAGTTCTATTGTGCATGCCATTTCTTTCTCCCTTGTGCGCACATTACTCCTTTTCCACTCTATTGCACTCCTTGCTTCAACATTGTTCATAAAAGAAATTACCGTGCATAAGAAACAACTACTTGAAAATTACGGCCCAGGGATATTTGTGCAGCTAACTTCTGAAAAACCAGGGGTATCTATACAAATATGGCAATCAAACTCCAGGGGTATCCATAAGACTTTCCCCTTAAGAAATAACTGACCTTCGTATCTCGTCTTGCAATGATGGCCCGCTTCAGAAACATTTGCTTGAACGCACGTGAAAAGCTCCGCTCTCTCTTCTCAATAACATTGGTCATTTTCCGGAGCGGCATTTTAACCGAATGCACCCCAGTGTTTTCAAAGCATTTGACTCCACTGGTGTCATCATAACAAACTGCTGGCTGTTGTTCAAGCAGGCTCTGATCTTTGTCTGCCAGTCGTAGAAAAACCTCCTCCAAAGTAGTCATGGAAATGCCATAGCTGCCAACGTGGAGAGAATCCAGATTCTCTTCCAGTTCCTGGAACAGCCCAGCAAACGAAGCTTTGTGGGCACTTTGCAACTGGAACGACATCTCCCCGCCTGCTGAGCTCAGAGGAATGGCTTGCGGCACATGGCGTTTCACCAGCTCTGTCACCGCCGAGGAGGAGCTCCTGTTGTTGTTGCTGTTGTTGTTAACACCATATTAGGTAAATTGGGAAAACAATACATTTTGGGACTTTCACTATTTCTGTCATTATGTACAATTTTAGTATATTACAAAATAACAAGCGTGCACTTTCTTGTACAATAGGGAAGTCTTAGTGATTGTCCCCAATAATTTCAAATAATTACAACTTTGGGCTATAGTCGTCCCTATGTTTACTGTATGTAAGATTAAAGTGGAGTACAAAATGGTCCCTCCGATTTTCCCAATTTACCCAAAGTTGTTGCTTTGGGCAAGTTTAAGATATAGGATAGCATAAGCAAACACATCCACTCTTGTTTTTTTGGGCATTTTTAGAGTTTTTGATCTAAAAAGGGATTGAGAATCAAATCACTATTCTATTTTTTTATTACTTGATATGGTTTTAAATCCACATTTTGACTTCACGTTGGCAACAATGAGTGTCATCAACATGTACAAAGTAAGTTTTTTTCATCATTTTTTATCATTTTTTAAAGGCAACTATGAGTTGAGTACATCCAACGGACATGAGCTCAATTGGGCATTTTGGGCGGACGGGCATTCCAATGTGACAACCATAAATTTACCTAATATGGTATTTGTTGCGGATGCTGTTGGTGCTAGTGTGAGTGAGGCTGAGGTTGTAGCCCACGCCGAACTTGGACTTGAGGAAGAGGCTGCTGCCGCAACACTGCAGGCGGCCTTCGTTCATGATGGCGATGCGGTCGCACAGAATGTCCGCCTCGTCCATGTAGTGCGTCGTCAGCACGATGGCTCGCCCTCGTTTGAAGCTCCTCAGCAGCTCCCACACACTGCGCCTCGATTGGGGGTCCAGCCCACACGTTGGCTCGTCCAAAAACACCACTCTCGAGCCTCCGATCATCGCCAACCCCACCTGGAAAAAAACACACACCACAAAATAACAGATATAATCAGAAAAAGTGTCACACAAACCCTACTTAACAACACTAATTATCTCCAAAGAATCAACAATTTCAAACTGGTGCAATGCTTTCCACAATTCAAACGTGTGCAATGTTTTAATCCATTCAAACTTGTGCAATATTTTTGACCTTTCAAACGTGTGCAATGTTTTCAACGTTGTTTCGAACTTGTGCATTGTTTTCAACGTTGTTTCGAACTTGTGCAACGTTCCCAACAATCAAACGGTATTCTATTGGGGTCCAAGCACAATGCCCAGTTGGTACATTGTTGAATCTTTCTTCAGAAAGCAAGTTACTTTAAGCTACAACCCACCTACCATACTTGGAACAAAATTTTCCACATGACCAAGGTGGACATGAACGCTTATCAATGCAAATTGTCATTAAGGAAATCACTACGTTCAAACGTGGAATTTTCTCAACCTTGCCCAACAAGTATACCACATGTTCTATTTGAAGTCTTACTACCTTAAACAAAATTTGTTTTAGTTTACAGCTTGAGATTTTTGTTTACTAGCCCTTACTAGCTACGTATGCAAATGCATCAGCAGAGTGAAAAAATTAGTATGAAGGATATAGCTTCAAGTAACTTGCTTTAGATATTGATGCTAAATAGAATTCATATATAGTGGAGTTTTGAGTTGAGGTGTTCACTGGTGAGAGTTATTTAGTGAAAGTTACTACCAAGAGTTTTGCAATCACTAAAGACAAGAAAGAGATTAACATATTTTCTTTGAAAGAAAGGCAAAAGTAAAGCCATTAAAAATATGTCACAAGAACATCATAATGAAACTTGTCATGCATTCGAAGTTAAATACCTGCAGCTTGCGTTGCATACCTCCAGAAAGACAAGATGCGTGCGTATCGATTTTGTCTTTCAAACCAAGACTGGTCACCATGTCCTCCACAACAAGAGGAAGAGAACACGCAAGAACTCCCTTCACAATAGCATACAGCTCCAAATGTTCCTTCACTGTCAAGTAGCTAAATAGAACATTTTGTTGAGGGCACAAGCCAATAGTCCTATTCATCCATACATACAATTAGTATTAGCCAAAAAAAACCAAGTCATATAAGAACTCCAACATTCATGCTAGAAAAATCCTTCAAGTCCAAACCTTGTCTTTAATGTGTATTTTTACCTCCTAGAAATATGAATATTGGATGATCAAACGCCTACGAACTCAAAATTTTTTATTGATTGAAACGCTAGAAATACACAATAAGAGATACACATGCTCATAGTTGCTAATGAGTTCATGAAACTGATAGCTTTAGATTGTTTAAGAAACAAAGTGAAATATATCCTACTCCCCGGGAAATGCTAAATTGTGAGCCGAGATCCATGATTTGTGAGCTTAGTTTTTTTTGTCAAAGTATGAAATTTCACTTATAACCGTGTACATAGGGCCTTATAATTGTGCATTCTAAACATTCATCTCTTGAAAAACTTAATGTAATTTAAGTATTTTTATTGATTTTGAGCTCAAAATTGGTTCTTGTTCACAAGATCTTGGCTCACGCTCATAGGCTCACCATTTTACACTCACAAAATAGCCCCTCTACCTTTTGACTTTACCCTCAAGCTTGGGGCGCCTTATTTTGAGAAAAAGGCCCCCTCCCAAGGGCACTTTTATAAGGTTTTGATCACGCAAACCTTTTGCAAATAAGTTACTCACACAAACCAAAGGCTTCAAGGCAAGCAGGTCTTAAGGTAGGAGCACCTATTATCAACAATGTACCTAATGATTTCACTTCCTACACAAGGTAGTCATTCTAAAACTTAAATTTAGGTATACCATAGATAACTTATTCTAGTTGACCAAAATGATAAGCTATCTATGATGAACCTAGATTTAAATTTTAGAATGAACACCTTGTGCAGAGAGTGATGCTATTAGATGCACTGTTGGTATTAGGTGCTCCTACCTTACGTTAAGAAAATGTGTACCTTTGAATGTCACTCATGTTGTTGAGAATGCTATGACCCCAGATTTTGGCATTTCCGGAGGTTGGTTGGACCAAACCCGTGAGCATGGAAATGGTAGTACTCTTGCCAGCTCCATTGTGACCCAAGAGAGCAGTGATGTGGCCTTCCATGAAATCTAGGGTAAGTCCGCTAACTGCCACTTTCCCGTTTCTGTAAACTTTTCTTAAACCCTGAATTTGAATTGATGCTTCCTGGCCATTTGTCAATAAAGCCTCAACTACGCCCCCCTCACTAATGTCATCCATCGCATCTGAGGTACACAATTTCTGCACAAAACAAGAGTGCCATATCTCCAAATAATCACCAAAGTTGCAACAACCACGAAGCTATGGAAAATCTTGAATTTTTGGTACCCTATGACATTGTTGGATTAGGAAATTGCAATATACACATGTTTTCTAGATGCAATTCATGAGGTCTTCCTTATGACTGCTTGTAAAGTGCAAAAGAAAAATTGGTCCATGACCTAACAATATCAAAGAAATTATAAAGAGGATTGCTCTTGCCATGTTTAACTAATTCTAGGCGATGAAGGCAAATAATGTAGACTATGGGTTGGAGAAATTGAGAGATGTTCCAATATTATGCACAATTTGAGAAACTAAACCCTTCAATCATGAATTGGTTGCATATGAAAGGAAAGGACCTCCCAGTAAATTTCGAGGGGCCGATTGACAAACCTTTGAATATTTACTTTTTGATTTCTTTTTGCATACTTTTGGCATGATGTTTTATTTTTTGGACTTTGGGCTGTTTGGAGTTAGTTATATATGGCATATTACATGATTGATCGACTTAATGATCATCTTCCGCATTGCTCAACTGCGTATGATTGGTGTTCCAAAATTATTAAAATGAAATCTAATAAATTTTCAAAAACCCAATTTACAATAGCTCTTGAAATGAATTGATTTATTACCTGGTAACTAGTAGACTGCTCATTTTCTGAGCACTTGCGCCAGAAGGAAGGAGTGAAGAGGAACCATGGAGGTTGGTGTGCTCCAACATCAGATGGAATTACTTGCTCTAGGTACCTGAAAAAAAGACAAAAATTACAGTTCCTCCTTTAGTAGTTAAGCCAAAAAAATCATAAGAAGAAAACAAAGAAAAAAAAAAAAAAACAGATTTTTCAGTACATAGCCTCTCTCCCACACCAGCAATCTCTATTACAAAGCATCAAGTGTTCTCTGTCACAAGAAATTCGAAATTCTCCATTAATATCAAATATTTGAAAAAAATTAACAGAGGGAAGGCTCTGAAAAGACATGAAAAGGGAGGATGAAAAAGGTAGGCAAAGAGAGGAACAAGTTGGGACAACACAAAACATCAAAAAAAGAAAAAGAAAAAAATGCAATTGGGATTTGAGATTGCGGAAAGTGCGAGCAAGACATAGTATTGACATTGAAAATGTGAGCGGTCTTACCAGGCCAACAAAATGTAAAGAATGGAATCTGCAACCAAAAGCATGAAAACTCTTCCCATGGAATAACTATCTTCTCCAATATTGGCCCACGTTACACCACTACCGACAGCTTCGGAATTTGCAAAGAGATCCACCCCTGCAACAAAAGTCCCAAACAAAACCTCAAATTTCTCAATCACCACAATCGCCATTTATGTAAACATTGTAACAACAAACGAAATAAAAACGTGTTGGCAACCATTAACCCCATCAACTTCTTGTAACAAGGCTATGGCTATGAAACTTCCAAGGTGGTTGTCGGTGGCAAACCCTTCCTTAGCAATGTTTTGAAAACCAACAAAGAGGGTGGTGATTTGCAACATATATATCTCTAAAAATGGAACGATTTGTGTCTATGTGGTAATAGATGATTTTAGTTCTAAAATTCAAAGATTTTTTAATTGTGATATGTTATTCTCTTTGGAGTATACGTTTGTATGCAAGGCCACAAAAATCTGCAATTGGGTTGGTAATTGTCAACCCATTTTATGAATTGGGAGGCATCAATTCCTCCCTAGCAATATCCAAGGAGATTTTGAGTTTCCTCAGTAAAAATCCTACATTTCTTGTTTTCAACTAGATTTATTTAATGCATGCACCACATATTGCCTATATGTTTATAGTACTGTAATTAGACAAATCTTGAAAATCTAGCCAATTTTTATCCAGTTGATTCAAATTTCAACCATTTTATTTGACATTTCATTTGAATGACTCTATATTGCTTTTCAGACACTAGAAGAAAAATGTGTCCTAAACAATTGGTTCCTTACAAATGCAAATGTCTTAAACAATTGTAATTAAGTCATTGTACAGTTGTTTAAGACATTTGCAATCATTGTGAACCAGCCGTTTAGAACACATTTTTCTTCTAGTGAGATCCCTCCTCATTGCCTCCAAGTGGGCCCTATGCACAAATTTTGCACCACAAGCACTTTGGAAACATCACATGCACTTTTTGATGAAGGTGATGTTGTTATTTACATTTTTAATGGAGTTTGGGAGAAATTAAGTACCAAAGGAATAAGCTGTGGGGGGCAGCAACGAAGCTACAGTTTTGCCCAGAATGGCTTGTCCATCGCTTGTTCGGAAGAAGAGATACCGTGGCATTAGTGCAGCAAAGAGGACAAAGGGTGCCGCTATGGCTGCCAGCTTGGACCTTGAGAAAAACACCGACAAAAAAAAGCCTGCCACGTCAACAAAGTCACGGAAAAAGATCAAAATCATGCCATGTTGGAAGCAAATTACAAGGAGTTCACAATGAATAACAAAAAAACTAATTTTTAGTTGCATAAACGTGAGTAAAGAATCCATTCCTTAAGGACGTTTTAAAAAACATGACATGTTGGCGTGCGCAAAACAATGTTTAAGTTGGAGGTTATGTTAAAATTTGTGTTAATAATATTAAGTGGAGTGGAAAACCACTAACAAGGCACAAAAATTTGGAATCATAAGCTCTTTGTTGTCCACATTTCATTGGGTAATAAATGGAGGGACTAATCCATATTAATCTAAATCTCTTAGAATTACCAAAACTGGCTTCTTTTTGCCCAAAAAAAATTCGTATCCTCTAGAGGTTTTGTGTGCTAGTGAAACCAAAAAAAAAGCAAAATAAAAAATAAAAAAAACAAGGTAGATGGAGAATCACCGAAGGAAATCAAGGACGTGGTGAAGAGGAAGTAATGAACAAACAATAGGCTTGCATCACTGCACAACAAGAGCAAACGGTATATTCATGAAGCATATCTTGCATTAGACGCAAATTGCATTGAAATATTTTGCATAGTTTTTACCCACTAATAAGGGGGAGAAAAGCTTACCTTTTAGGAAAAAATGTCATGGACAAAAGAGTTGTCATGCAAATTGAGATCACCAAAAAGATAGCCTGCAAATACAAAGGGAAACAAAATAGTGATTCGGTTGAATAAAGGAACATCCAAAAGAGATCTATAACCCCTAACAAAAAACATTCAAAAAAATATAGAAACGGATGTCAATCCCAAACTGTTCAAGCATATTCTTTACATTTATAAAATCTTTCTAAGTACATACTCCCTCTGTCCCAATATAAAGCTCCAAATTAGGCATAGTTCTTGTCCCACCAAAAACCTCCCTTTTGCTAATTTTAATTGTTGAGAAAGCATTTGTCATGTCCAGTGATCTCATGGGGGCAAGTTAAGCAATCAAAGAGCATTCCTCTCCTAACAAGCTTGGCCTTGCCCATATGAAGTACCGTTGTTGCTACTAATCTTTAAATCATCAATAATGAGGAGCTACCAACATCTACAAATATGATACATTTTGCATGGAATTTGGGTGCCCAAACGGCAACATCAAAGCTGGAGATTTTGCACACATTTGGTAAATGGTATATTGATTCTAGAAAGCATATTTCATTAGTACAAAGACTAAAATAATGAGGAGCCAGCAGCCTTCACAAACTATGCACAAATATGGTACTTTTTGCATGGAACTTGGGTGTCTAAACAGCAACATGAAAACTTGAGATTTTGCAAATATTTGGTAGGTGATATATTAATTCTAGAATGCATTTGTCACTAGCATAATGACTAAAAATACAATTAATCCCTCATGGAGAAGTCTTTTCGAGCTTTATAATGGGACGGAGGGAGTATCATGGATGACATGTAAACCGAAGGAATGAGAAAAATCATATACACAAGATAAGCAAGATTTTGCATACCAAATATGTTATAAGCCATGACATAGCGAATACCCCACATTTCAATCCCATGATTTGCATGGTTTGTTTGGCACCGTTCTCCTTATCTTCCACCATACCCTACACAAGCAGACCAACCACGGCCGGTTATCAATACCAAGGGTCTTAAAAGCTTAAAGAAAACATATACGGTGCAAGACAACATAAAGCAACAAAGACCTAACAACCATATGAGCTATTCAAAATATGCCTTAGTAAGTTGAAACTCTTTGTAACTATAAGCAGGAAGATTGTAGAATAAAAGTTACAAAAACAAATCAGAATTATTGTTTGCCAAAAAAAGTTATTGACATTCAAACTAGACGATTGTTTGACATTTTTGGCCAAAAACTTTATTGGTTCATATTGACTTTCACTCTGTGAAATGTAAGACAGTATAGGAGCCTGAAATTACTTTAAAAAAAACTTGAACTTTTTCAAGTTCAGATAACTTACCTTGACCAACATTCCCAATGGGTAAAGGGCAGTGAGGCACAACATTATTTCCAGCAAAGGTCCAACCTGCAAAAAGCATTCCTCTGTCATAGAAATATAATTAAAGACGAAGCAAATGATGAAGTAAAAGCGGTCAGAATGATATCGAAAAAGACAATAATTTGAAAAAGTACTTTTTGGTAAAACTTGTTTCGAGTGTGAGCAGGTGTTGGAAACGGAGCACCCCACATTGGTTTCTGGGTGAGAAACTTGGCTTGTTTCTGCTTTGGAGCAAGACGAAGAACATACCCATTGATTGCATCCTGCAAGGAGTACTCAAAAATATTTAAGTTTTACTTATTTCATAGCAAGTGTGCATTTGGATAAACCACCATAAGAGTAAAATTAAATAGTCAATTAGCCAAGTTCAAGTTCCCTATATTCCACTTTTGCAAAACCCCCTCTAGAAACATTAGTAGACTGCACTTTGCAACATCTCACGTGTTGTTTTTTTCTCTATTTTTGCTATTTATCTTGTTCAACTTGTTCCTCTCTTTGCCTTTCTTTTTCATCCTCCCTTTCTTTGACCTTTCCTCTCCCTCCCCCTCCTCAAATTTCCGGTGACTTTTCACCCTCCATTTCCCTAATTCTTCCTCTCCCTCTCCCCCTCTCTAACAAAGAATTTCAGATTTTTGAAATTGATAGGAAATTTTGAAGTTCTTGTGACTAACAAACACTGAATGCTTTATAATAGAGATTCCATTCCCATTTAGCCCCTAAGACTCCTAGTTCCCAATATTCAGTATTGCCCAACCCCCTGTAGAACTTTGGTTTTGCATGCTAACAATTACACTAATGGCCATAAAGAAACAATTGCCTTTAGCACAAATTCCGAATAAATGCATGGTTAAACTTAGCAAAACTTACATTAACATTTTTCTAGAGCTACAAAAATGTGACTTTGAAATTTTAGCACATTCAGTAGTGTTTATACCCGCATTTTTTATTTTGTTTTTTTCTAATGATAGTTGTGAAAGTGCGGGTAGATGGATGCAAGGAAAGGCAAAGGAAAACCTTACCTGCAAGCTGAGGAACCCTGACGTGTAGTAGTTTTTGTAATAAAGGAGCACCCCCTTGCGTTTTTTGTGGAATGTATCCCAAGTAGAAGGTACTGTTGTGAAGTTCATTCGAATTTTGTAGTCCACGTGGCCACCCAAGATGTCCAAATGGTTCACAACAATAATAGCCCATGTTGGCCTCTGTGGTTCCACCGAGGTCAGTGCAAATCTCTCAGCCTCCTGCATGGCAAGCAAACAAAACATGTTGCAATTCAATGTCCACGTCACATCTGAAGATGTTGCAACCAACCACAAGACGCCATGTGGCACTTTTCACCCAAAAATAGAGAAATCATGCCACGTGTAAGGTAACGTAGTAGAAAGAATCAACAGAGCTGATGGAAGAGGTAAAACACGTACCTGCTCAGTCTGGAAAGTGCCACCATAGATATCCTTAAAAAACTGCATAAAAAAAAAAAAACCAGTCCAGAATTTAGGGACAAAAACTTCAAACTCTCCCAAAGAATATACTTTTCAGAATATTTCAAAGGTTTAAGTTTTGTGTGATATTGACGACGAGGAGGGGTAAAAGCAAAAATCCACAGAACGCAATTCAAGAGAAGACTTCCTTCGTGATTCACTGAGTGACAGGCAACGGGAGCGGAGAAAACAATGCACCTCGGTCGAATTATTCAAATATTCCACGAGGCCTGCGACTTCGAGTGTGTCTGGTGCGAATGTGATGCAGCCCAGTTGCAGCAAATTCCCAAACTGCAAGTCACACAAAAGAATAGAAAAAGTTGAGAAAAAGCAGAAACCCTAAACTACACTGATTATTGCGTTTAGGTTGCTCTTAATAATTAGGTTGCCTTACCCTGGAAAATTCTCTCATGACTTAACTTATCGCTCAGCTACTTGGAAGCGTATGCAACTATCAAGATACTAGGATTTCATATGGTTTGACTACTTGGATGCAGATAAGGTAGGTAGCTTGCATAGCTACCCCTCTCTTGTAAAGCGTCCCATAGGTACCTCAAGAATGGATATAAGATGCTCCTTGAATGGACCTCTTTAGTAATAGAAAAAATGATATATTCTATTGCAAGAGCCAATCATATTCCTTGATTTCACCTCATCTCTTTACAAGTTGCAAGGCAACGGTTTATGAGAGGTCTAGAATCACAAATAGGTGCCTAATACCAAAAAAATTTGAAAATTCATCAACAATTCAATAATGCTTCAAAAAATATGAAAAAATTTGCATTACATTTGACATCTATTACTCTTTGTCTGAAAATTAGACAAAAATCTTCTTGTCTCAAGAAGCCCATCAAAAGGCAAATCAACCCTTACAGTGTCGCTTCATGAGCTACATGCCTTACTTTGTTTTTTTTTTCACCTTTGTTGTTGTTGCCAAATCCTTTAAAATTATTGATTGCAGTAGTCTTTGATGAAAATTACTGTACTATCAGCAAGTATTTATATAGTGTAAAATGTCAATAAATTAGTGTGGGGCAACCTAAACGCAATATTCAGTGAAGAGAATGTCAGCAAAATTTTCCTTCTTTTTTTTTTTTTGTTTTTTTTGTTTTGTTATTTTGTTTCTTTCTTGAATGCCTCAACTCACCAGGTTGCCGAACAGTCGTTGCGTTCGCAGCGCGTCCTCGTATTGCTGTCCATTGCCAGACTCTGTACACAATCCACAACAATTTTTCAAATCCACTTTGCTGGGATCCCTTGCAAAAAAACAGAGATTTTGCGAGGGATCCCTTGCAAAAAACAGGAGTCTTTCGACCTAAAAATTTATAGGGCTTGAGTTGGGGGGGGAGAGGGGGAAACTCACGAAGAGTGCGTTGGAGGAGCTTGTGAGCTTGAACGAAGGCATCGAAAGAGGGCACAGGCAAAGGGCCTGAGTAAACGTTGAAGGATTGGATGATGGTGGAGACTTGCATGGCGGATTCCAAGCACTTGAGTCGCAGCGAAGAATGCTCCAAAGACGATCCACTGCTGGCGATGGTGAGGTTTCGGAATGGAGCCCCTTGCGTGAGTTCTTCCCGCGTAAGCGCCACCAGCACTGCCAGCTCCTCCACCGACAGAAGCTGCCCATTGCAACCCTCACATCAGCAGCACCCAAAAAACCTCACAGCTCCCAATCCGCAGTGACATGTCCAAGTTGACTAAATGTGTCCGAATTGACAAAAAAAAAAAAAAAAGTCCGAATTCACAAAAAATGTTTAAATTGACACTATTTCCTTGTATCATTGGGATCTTGCTGAATCTTGGGTTTCAAGAAATTTTCAAAATTGGAAACTCTGTTCCAACAAAAAAGTCTTGAATTCCGGAAGTTAGAGCATCATCAACAACCCAAGATAAGGAATGAGAAGTGTAACGTCATTTCTTTCTGTTGATGGGGTCAATTGTGTGTGGGAGAAATGAGGTACTTTTAGGGCTCCAACACAACCCATAACCACAAGAGGGTCCAATAAAAACGACCTCCTTGGACGGCAAATTTTTCTTATTTACCAATGCCCTAGGACTTCCACCGCAAAATGACCTCCTTGAATGGAAAATATGCTCATTCCTAATGCTTGCAAATTTGCTCATTTTCCAATGCTTGCAAATTTGCTTGTTTCCTAATGCCCGTAAATTTGCTCATTTCTCAATGCCCTAAGACTTCCACTGTAGCGTTTGTAGGAATGACACGTTGCTTGTAGTAGCTTGCAACTTCTTCACAACAACTCACAAGTGCTTGCAATTGAACTTTCTTCAATACATGTATATATAATAGGAGTTGCAATTGGAGTGGGAGGATGAAAAAAAGTGAAAATTTACAGGACAGGGAGCGACCCAGAAGCGGCCAATTCCCAGTTCAGAACCCGGTCTCCCGGTTGATGATGCTCTTACAAAATTATCCAATAAATAAAGGTGTGAAACCTGCTAAGGTATTAAGTTATTACAGATAGTGACAGCGCTTCATCGTTTTGTATGAGATTTGGGGTTACTGTACCTGTTGGGTGAGGAGAGAAGGAGGGCACAGCTGCAGGACGCTCTTGGAATTCGCCAGCAACTCTTGCTTGAGGAGAAACGAAAACGGCAGCGACTGATTCACGAACATCTGGGATTCAAAATGCTCCTCCTCGCTCCGTGAGTAACCCCACACCAAGAGCGTCATCAGCAGCATGGGACTCACAATCTCCATCACCGTCTGAATCCATCCTCTTCTCTGCAAAAAAAGGACACCCAAAAAATCTCATCCTCGTTGCTACAGCTCATGTACAGGAAAATGCAACCGAGTCCATGCCTGTCTGCTAAATTAGGTCAAAAAATGGGCTAAGTTTTGGGGCTGTGAAGTCAGCAGTTTTGGAATTAATGCAAAGTGTGCAAAATACTTTTTCTGAAAACCAAGAAGCTATTTTATCGCGGGTTGTTGAATCTCAAGCAAACGTGATTAGGGCATCCTCAATCCACCAGAGCCTGCATCATTGGGCTCTGCTAACGGCAATCAATAATTGAGCTTCATCGCGTGGCCTTGACCGATGTGGGCGGCACACCGGCTTGTCCGACCCAATGCACACCGGTGGTAGTGAGAGATGTAAACTTTGTTTCTATCATGCTTTTATTGGTAGGTCTTTTCTGACAAGATCTTTATTTCTGATTTGCAAAGTAGCCATTTAGTCATTGTTTCTTTAACAGAGGGACTCTTCTGGGCCGCTGAAACTACCAGATGTGGGTTAGATTTTGATTTCCCCTCAAAGACCACGTCCCACTCACTTGCAGGGTGAATTGGACTAGGTTTGCAAGCTAGGACCCACTGTAAGAGTGCCGTTGCTATTACAAAGTCGATACACCTGCTGGATTGATTGAGGGTGCTCTTTTATTACCTTGTGGAGATACTGGCGACGCAGCAGAGCTCGTAACTGATCGCGTCCACGCACCGGCGGGGGCAAAGCGAACTTATCTTCAGGCACATCGAAGCTGTGATCAGTCTCCAGCAGCACTGGTTTTGGAGACTGAGGATCATCAGCAAAGACGTGACGCTGCTGCTGCTGCTCCTCTCGTGACCTGCGTTTCTTCTCCATCATCTCCACACCATCGCCGTCGCCCACGCCCTCCGGTTCAGAGACTGCCATGTTGCGTTCTCCCATTACGTAATTCACCACTGCCGCACTACTTGCAACGATCGACGCATGCTGCAAATCTCACGCAACTTGCAATACAAATCTTTCTCCTGGCTCCTGGATTTCCTGATCGCGTCGAATCCCTGCAGCGCTTCCTCAACCGGTAATATAATAATGATATGATCCTTTTCTCCTTCTTCCCCAACCGGATTACATAAAACTGTGGCTCAATGGCGGGTGTGTCGAATGCCGAACTGCAAAGTCTGACATCGATGAACAGGACGATTCACCGCAAACGTGTCGATTCAGAGAACCAGGAACACAATCCAGCAATTCACCCCCAAAGGTCACGAATTTATCCCCGAAGTCTGTGTCAACTACAATGCAAGAATCGAGAGAATGTGCAGTGGCGCCGCAAGTGGTGCTTGCATGATCGTGAAACATAACATGTCCAATTGCAATGGGCGTTCCAGTGAGGTTCGAGAGGAGGAGGAATGTGGACACATTCAAGCACTGGAATGACTACGACTACGAGTCCGAATGTCTGTGGTGGCAATGCAAGCTCAGAGTGGGTAATTGGAGATGGCAGCGGAGGCTGTGGCGGTAGAATGAATTGCTGTTGTAGTAGGCAGGGAGACGACGACCACGAGGAGGAGTTTGTTCGGGGGTGGGGGGGGGAGCGGGTGCAGATACGATCAGGGGTGGACTTTGCAGCACTTTGGCATCCTTGGCGGCATCGAACTGAATGATTATAATGTACAGCGGTGTACTCCCTGTAGTACTGTAGTGTAGTGGGCGAATCTTTGTGTGGAGAGAGCGATTGCCGCACTTGTCTGTGGAAGTGATTGAGCAACCAGGCTGGGACTATTCACCGGCCACCGCTGGACGATTGTCGCGTGACCGGTGTGTGAAGCGTCCGGTGCCGGGGGACTCGGGGGGCGGTGCCGCATCAAAAGGATTCCAGGCTGCTACCTACGTGGCAACACTCCGACTTTGGGAGTCGGGGAAAGTCGGGGGAGCAAGGAATCTGGCTGAATTGGGAGCAAAGTCCGGGAAGAACAGACCGCTAAGGTAGTACCTAAGAGCATCTCCACCTGACCGGCCAGTTCCAGGGTCGAGATGGCCCTCTGTCAGGGCCCGGGGAGTCATGTCGAGGCAATCATGTTACTGAATCCACACCGGTTTGATACGCGCCAAGCGGTTCGACGTTCTTGGAGTGAGATATGAGGCTTGGAGATCCGTGCAAGCATTAGCTTTTTGCCACAATTACATTTACTCAATCTTCAAACAACCTAAAAAATACCAACTTTACTATTTGGATCGCAATTCCAGCTCGCTAGGCGAAATGCGAAAGTCGGGAGCTCCCCGTCCCCGGACCCCTACTTGGCAAGGCCGGAGGCACAGTTGCCCGGGGCGGGGCACCGGTGGAGATCCACTTTCAAAAATTCCCTCCCATGCCTCGCTATCCCAATGGCTGGAGGCAATTGGTGGAGATGCTCTTATTAGACACGATTCATTTACGGACACCTATAAATGAGCTCGTTTATGATCCATCAGTTACCTAAATTAGACATGCAAGTCAGCTAAAGTTGTTCACCATAATTGAGTATTGGAACACAAGTTGTGTAGGTGGTAGCATGTGGTTGGGTTCTTTTGATGTCACATTTGCATTTCAATACAAGCAATTCAATGAGGGTCTAGTGTCCACAATAGGTGTCTAAGGAGTTACCTTCAATAGTTTGTAGTTTATTCATACGATCTCAGAAAATTCCAAAAACAATTTTTCAACACTCTTTATTAGTTTCCTATCCCTTCTACATTCTCAGAATCTCCATACAAACTCTTGGTGAATTGATGTAACAAAAGTGTCCGATTAAGATGCTCCTACCTTAGTTCAAAGCTAGCCAATTGAAATGAGAAAAAAAGCATTTACAATTTATAAACTTTGGCTAAAAACCGGTCAAAAATCTTTTAAAAAGTTACTTATAGTATGAAATAGAGAAAAAATCCAAGAGAGCTCCTTCATAAACCGGTTCAATATATGAATTGAAGGAAATCTACCAAAAATTCTCAAATATTTCCCGGACCTTGATTGGGAGGACAAAAAGAACGACTCTTCTGTGCTTGAGTCCTTTCTAGTTCCCAATTACTGATCGGGCTTGATATGCTGCACCAATGTACGGGGAGAGCCAAAAAACAATAGAAAGTCAGCCAAATGAATTGTGGAAAAAACCAATTGAAATCTAAATCAACCGGCTAAAAATTGGCTTAGCTTTTGAAAAATTTCTAATTATAATGTAAGTAATAAAGGAATAGCCAGTGCATGCACTAAAAAAACCTGATGAAAATGAGAAATGTAGGTTTTTTTGCCAAAGAAGCTCAAAAACTCCCCGCACAAGTGCACGACAGATTTCCATTTTTATCTTGTTAATAGAATCCGATAATTTGATAGATGTGTGTTAATAATCATCATGCTCAAAACCCTTAATTTGACGGTTATGGGTGCTTCTACGTTAGTCATTTTTCTGCTTTGGTATCGATACATAAGTTTTCCAGTACTCACAAATGTGTTCATATTTACATCTTTGTTTTCATAGTTTTTTTTTTTTTTTAAACAAAACAAAGTGTCTATGAAATTGGGCGTGAAAACACTGCCTTAAGTGTGCGTGCAGCTTGATGTATCAATGCAGTGATGATGCTTAGTAAAACCCCTACAAGGCCCTTTTTGCAATTTTAAAAATTACAAGGGATCTTTTTTGTATAGGGGTATAATTCAAAATTTTCCTAAGAACATTTCATGAGGAGATTGCATTCATATTTGGATTCAAATACCTTGATGTAGTACAATGCCCCAAAAAAGGGGATAAAATTGACTCATTCCAAAATAGGGACAGATTCTTAATCTTCTTCTTGGCAAGGTTTTTTTTCTTGGCAAATTTTTGCCTAAATCTTACCTCAAAGTAACAATGGCAACCAGTACACTAAAAAATTTGGGTGAAAATTTTGATAAAATCACCAACCACCTCCTCACGCAAACACCCAATTTGTCATAATAGCTTATATTAATAAATTTATTGGATGAATGTGCACAAAATCATTCATTCATTTTTATTATAACCAATTTTTTACTTCCCTTCCTTGCATGCATTCTGGGGTGCGAGTAGCTCTACCCTGACTAAAACAAACCAAAAAAAACCAAAAAAAACCAAAAAAAAAAGCCTTTCCTCTTGGTTGTGAAAAATGCTGAGAATTTCCACCTTGGCCCTACAAACACTTATGTGCGGTATATCAAGCGTACTGGTCGTACCAATGTATGGCCCTCTCCAACTTGGACTTTCTGACCTCCAATTGTTTACACTCCGAAAAAACAAGCAACAAATGATTGCGTCTATTTTTAAGTTGAATCGTTCTACTTTTTACTATAGAATAGTGCGTTCTTCAACTTTTATTGGGAACTGTGAGTCCTTTGTTGTTGCATAACATTGTTAACGGGCTGGATTTCTTCCTCCTCAGGTCGAAGGATATTCTCCCTTCGATACCTAAGGGGAGAATTTAGTTTAAGATGGTGTGAGCGGATCGGTTCTTGCTGGAACCTTGTGGTTTAGATTTGCTGGGATCCTCATATTGGGGGAGCAAAAGGGAACCCCCCAGTGAAAGTTAACAATGTTAAGTGTCATTTGGCTAGGGAATATTTGGAGGGAAGTGATGACATTGGCCCAAACTTGTCAAAGACCAAAACTTTGTTATAAAAAAATGCCACACCAAGCATATCTTTGCCAAAATCTTACCTCTTACCTCATTTTGACATTGGCTACATTGACATTTGAAAAAAAGGCAAATGTGATGAAAATCCCTGAAATTTGAAATATTTATATAGATACCCCCAATTTTTCAAAAATTACACAAATATCCTTGATGTGTCTAAGGAGCATCTCAAGGTAGTTCAACAAGTATTTTTTTGGATTATCTTGTTCCATCTTTGTATGTTCCTATGCTTCCAAACATTAAGGCATCCATTGTAAGATCCAAAAACAGTGATTTTGAAAAAGCAAAATAACAATGTCAAGGGTATTTGTGCAACTTCTGAAAACCAAAGCTATCTATATAAATATTGCGAACTTCAGGGGCATCCATCAAATTCAGAGTGAAAAAACTTCAGGGGCATCCATCAAATTCAGAGTGAAAAAATGGATGGAATTGCCAAACATAGTTAACTAAACGTCACAATTGAGCCAAACGTGAATAAAAGTTTATAGTGATAGCTGATTGTATGGATGAAAGTGCTCATATGGATGAAAGCGCTCATATGGATGAAAGTGCTCATATGGATGATTATGTTCATGTTTTCCATACAAGCATGCATTCTGGGGTGCTCAGCTCCACCATGAGAAAACATAAAAAGACTAAAAACTAAAACCTTTTTCTTCAATCTCCTCAGATTATAATTTTTTTTTGGAATTGCTAGCTCTTTGTTATCCACATGCCATTGAGTAATAATTGGAGGGATTAACACACATTAGTTTAACCCCAAAAGCACTAAGCTCATGTTTTCACCAAAACCGCTCCAAAATTGCCATTTCTAGTACAAGTATGAAATTTTAGAAAAGAGTTTTTTTGACAAATGTAGCCATAAGGTCTTGTACTACACTAGTATCAAAAGATTTGAACAAATATTCAAAAGTTTTCATTATGTAAATTGTTAGATATTTGAGTTTGAATCAACAAAAAACCATTTTTTATCTTTGCAAAATCTGGGTAGCTGCACTTCATAAGGTCATATTTGTATGAAAAAAAATCCAAAATGATTGTAATTTTTGGATTTGCTCTTCAAACCAAGTTGGGTACACACTTGAAATTTCTCAAATCATTTGGAATTGTAAAACACATGGAAAAACAATAGTAAGTAAAAAAAAGTAAAGAATGATTCCAACCACTAAATTGTTAAGAAAGTAATTATGAAAATGAAAAATGCAAATCTCTATGGTTATAATGTTCTAATAAAAAATCTACATCTTTTGGTTTTTCTTTTTCTTTTTTCTAAAATATTGAAAATTGAGTACAATAATGGACTTCAAAGTTTATTATAGAGTATAGAATCCATAACTGCCTGCAAACAAAATCTCCTCATAACTTTCATCTCATTGATCAAAATGGAATGATTCAAAGCTCCTCAAGTATATATAAATCTAAAGAAACTATTTCAAAAAACAAAACTCAAAAAGGGAATTAATATGCGTACCACACCTTCTTGACTATCCCACCACACCATGGGGTAAATTTTAGATTTCTACCATCAAAAACCTGAATTTGAGAATTTGGAATTTAGATTTGGACTTAGAGACTTGGATTTTGTTTAGAACCATAAAATAATGTTGTAATTGAACTGCACCCAATGAAAAAGCTTAGCTTGGGGGAAAAGTATTACTTTTACTTTTGTTTATAAAAAAGACAAGCTTTTTCAATATGCATTGTTGAATTATAACTTTTTTGTGATTCTAGACAAAATCACTGTCTCTGAGTCCAAATCTAAATTCCAAATTCTCAAATTCAAGTTTTTGATGGTAGAAATCTAAAATTTACCCCGAGGTGTGGTGGGATAGTCAAGAAGGTGTGGTGCGCATATCAATTTCCATTCAAAAAATGGAAATTTCAAAGAAGTTTTTTGGCTGCTTGGCAAGCAAAGAAAACTACATATCATGCAATAACTTTTGAACCATGAAGTCAAAAGTTATGAAAATTGTTGGGCCTTAAAGCTACTCCTTGGACACAGCATGTGTGAAAATTTCAAAAAAAAAAGAGAAAAAACACATTGGTAGTGAGTTGCCCATAATTGCTATGTTGCCAAAAAAGGGTGTTCATGGCTTTAGAGATTAAATTTGTCACACAACAAAAATTGGCTTCATTTTGTTGGACAAATAATGCTTTGCTTTAGACCAAGGTTCTTTCTTTGTTTTTGTTTTTGTTGGTAGAGCAACCTGCACCCATCATTGCAAGTAGGAAAGGAAAAAATGGATAGACTTGGTTAAAATGAACAATACATACATATTCATCCATTAGATTTATTAGTATTACTATCTTTCATTCAAATTTTGGCAAACTTGGTGTTTGCATGGGGAGGGATTTGACAATTTCATCAAAAAATTCACCCAATTTTCTTGGTGTTATGATCATTGGTGTTAGACTGGGGTAAGTTTTAAGCAATTTTTTGCTAGAAAAAAAGAACCCTACCTCATGGAATCCAAGATTTCTGCATCCAAAATATAAATTCAAAATTTATGAACAGGTAGAAATACCATAAACAATTACTGCCCGATAATGACAGAGTAGAGTGTTCTTAAACCAACAAGAGCTGGCTTTGAAAGAGATTTCAGAAAGATGCTCTTTCTTCGCATTTGATTGGTTCAAATTTATTTCAGAACAAGGTTCTAGAGGTAGCCGTTTAGGGTGCACCTATAAAACCAGAATTGGTCCTAACCCTAAATCCACATTTATATTGCATAAAATATTCATTTTTGAGTATATACATAGGGAATTACTATAGCGACACCCTAAATTGCTAACGGGACACCCCCTCTGAGCATGAAAATGTGATTTTTATTGCTGATTTTGCTGATTTTTTATTTGGATCAAAAGATTTGTTTCACCTTTATCATTCTAAAGCTATACTTAAAAAAAAAATAAATGTGCTTAAATTTCAAATTAAAAATATAGGACTTTTGAGTTACGTAAAACAAAAATATATCAAAAAATAGTATTGGTGCAATAATATTTCAGATTTTTTTTGTATTTGTCATGTTTTCTTTCAAGGAAGTGATAATGTCATGATTGAATGAATGATGGACCACTTAATAAATCAAAAATAGCACTAAATTATCAAATTTCATGCTAAGAGGAGATGTCCCGCTAGCAATTTAGGGTGTCGCTGTAGTAATTCCTTTTATATATATATATATATATATATATGCACTCTTCTTTATCCTTGTTTCTCTACAGGTTGAGCTTAATTTCTCAAAGAAATTCCCATATCTTCAGGCTAAACTGCCTTATTTTAACCGTTTATCGCATTTCTACCTTATATCGATACTCGATAGTGCATAAAGTTACGTTGTTTTCCCAGAAGGTGAAATTTTGGATTTTACAAAGACCGGGTCCACACAACTGTTCGATTAATACCCGGAGTCACTATTCAGAGATTCTCTCCCCCCCGGTCTTTTAGCTATTTTTTCATTGGTCCAGCAACAAGAATCCGAGGATGCATTCACGTACGGAAACGAGTGGAGAGAATTGTCCACGTGTTCTCAGTTATCCAATTAGAGTCAGTAGCAGGGAATCTTTTTTTTGTTATTTGACCATTGCTTATGTGGCATTTCTTGAAAATGATTTGTAGCTTGCGGGCTCCATCCCTATTTGATTGGAGTTGAAGGTGGCCCTCATGAGTTTTTGTAGCATGATGAGGTTTTGTTGTAAGCTAAAAGTATTCATTGGCCTTTTTAAAAAAATATCCAAACAACATTGGCTTTACCTAATTGTTGCATGGAATTGGATTAGGCAACACCTCAAACAATTTTAAAAAGGTGGCATCAATTTTCAATTTGATGACAATTTTATGAAAGCCTAGGTTACAATGCAATTCTCATTATTGTAATCTAGCATTTTTTGAAAAAATAATCTCCCTTTTTTCTATAGGCTTGAGGCTCACCCTTTTTTTTTTGGAGGTAATCAGGCCTTAACTTGCCCAACAAAAAACACTAGTCAATAGATATTGAATTTCATCCAAATTTGACACACCTATTATTACTTATGAGAAACTAATATAGATACTTGTCAGTCCGATATGAGGCAAAATAAATTCAGGCCCAATTTCACAAAATGTTTCTTACGAAACAACATTTGTTGTTTTGCAAGAAAACAATTTTTTTCTTCCAATATTAGCCTCAATTAAGTAAATTATTTTTTGTACTTTACCCATGTAGTAAATTTTGGTTTGTTTTACCCACGCAATAAAAGGATTCATTTTTTAGTTTTTACCCATGCAATCCTATCTACCCATGCAATAAAACATTTTTTGATTTTCATCCACATTACCCACGGGATCAATGGATTGCCATCGTATTCTAATTACATATATAGATATTTGGTAGTTTCTACCACCTTTTTACCATAATGCCAATATTTATTTTTTTTTACAAAACGCCCTTTCGAAATGCTAGTTTGTTTGTGGGCCTTGATACCCAGGCCACAAAAGCCAAAACATCCTATTTGGAACGGATGAAGAAGTAAGTTGTGTTTTTGGGAAATTGGAGGACAATCACTTCCTCAAGATTTCACCTATTGTTTTACAGAACATAATCTCTTTACCATTCAAGGGCAAGAGATTGGAGACGTCAATTTATGAATTCACAAAACTACTAGTTTGGACTAGATTGGAATGTGGGACATAAGTATTCAAAGAATCTACTCTTACACAAAGAAGTAAATGTCACCACTTGTTTATTATAAAACATTATTTTGAAAGACCGATTTGTTTTGGTGTAGCCCTTGAGTTGATTGGAATTGAACCCTTGAAATGGATTAACGTTGTTTTGACAATTAGGTTGCATTACCCTAGAAACTTACCTCTTGACTCATCATTTGACCACTTGGAGGTGCACACAACTCTCTAGATTCTAAAATTGCACAACGTGAACATTTGTAATTTGTTTTCCGTAAGGTCATTATTGTTTCCATGACCTCTAAAAAAAGTTATTGCAGAAACTACTGATGAAAATTATTTAATAGCAGTAAATATTTTCACAGTGTAGAATGTCAAGAAATTAGTGTGAGGGTAACCTAAATGCACTAATTAGTGTACATTGAATTGACTGAAGTGTGTTTTCCGTGTATTTTACAAGGTGTTAGGGCATCCCCAATCTAGCTGGGAAATAGGCTCACAAAAACCTATCAGCGAGTGTCTGACGCCGATTCTCTTACAGAGAGGGGCCGTTTCCCAATCCACCACCTCCCAATGCACATACATTACAACACTCATTAAACACAATATTTTAATACTTTATGTTTTTTTTAAGTGCTTATGTGTGAATGATTCATGTCAAAAGTATCTAAAATTCCCTAAAATTGCATTAGAGTCAAAGCTGGAGTGGTATGTAGGACTCTCCAAATAGTGAAAAATTGCAAGGAAAGGGCTCTTATGTGGGGTGCCCTGAAAAATGCAATATGATTTACTTGCTGCATTGGAGTCCATGTTTTTACTCAAATCCGGTTTAAAGCTCTGCGGTGCTTTTGCCTGCCTCTCTTACGGCTGCATTGGGGATGCCCTTAGATGGAAGATGCTCTGGAATCACACCTGGCGGGTGCTCGCGGTAGGCATATGTCCAACGAAGGCTTGACACGCACCCCCGGCATCTCCGAAAGTCAACAACTAAATAGCCCAAAAACCCCTCAGGTCAGGTGTCTTTCTTTTCATATTGTTTTTTTAAATTCTTCTAAATTTGTAGGGTAGGTTTCGATTTCTTTTGGCTTTGTAAAAGGTAAAGTTCTTCGACAGATATATGATACATAATGTGACAAGTGAGGACGTTTCCAGTTTCCGTCTTTTATTCATGATTTCTGTAGCTTTGACGACCAAATTTTTTACAATATACAGCATTTGTTCAACATCATTGCCCACTCGTGGTCATTTGAGGTAGGCGCACCCATAAGCGTGGAAATAAGGGTTTTGGAGTAAGGTAAAATAATTCACTAACTTTGAAAAAAATACTGTAGGCTAGGAAATGGAAACCAAAAATATTGGTATCAATTTCAAGATTTCAACTGCAAGTATTTGTTCACAAAGATTTTTCAAAGTCCAAAATCTTTGAATTTGTAAGAACCATGTGTAAGAGATGTTAATCACAAGGCTTGCTGGTTCTTAACCCCTAAAGGACCAAGCCCCCTTTTGGAGGACAAATGGGATTTCGGGCAGGTACCTATGGCTAAACTACATTGCATGATTTTTTGAAACTTTTATGGAAGATGGGGAATTCAAATATCTACATGGGCATCTAATTTTTTCTTCATTTTGACATTTATTGAAGAAGTTAAAAATGAATTTTTGGGAAAAGATCCAAATGGGGCAATCCAAAAATTTCTCAAATTTTTTATAAAAAATAAATAAAAATATGAAATAAGTTCTTTAGACTTATATATAGGTGGAGAGCTTTGAATCGTTCAGTTTTCATAGATGAGATGAAAGTTATGAGAAGTTTTTGTTTGTAGGTAGGTGTGGTTTCTCTCAAAATCACACCTACCCGCAAACAAAAACTTCTCATAACTTTCATCTCATCTATGAAAATTGAACGATTCAAAGCTCTCCACCTATATATAAGTCTAAAGAACTTATTTCATATTTTTATTTATTTTTTATACAATTTTTGAGAAATTTTTGGATTGCCCCATTTGGATCTTTTCCCAAAAATTCATTTTTAACTTCTTCAATAAATGTCAAAATGAAGAAAAAATTAGATGCCCACGTAGATATTTGAATTCCCCATCTTCCATAAAAGTTTCAAAACATCATGCAAAGTAGTTTAGCCATAGGTACCTACCCAAAATCCCATTTGTCCCCCGAGGGGACAGTTGGTCCTTTAGGGGTTAAATAGTGAGATGGGTACTCAAAACCTCATGCTAGTTACCCACAACCATCACTTCATCACCCATAACCATCACTCAATCACCCACAACCATTTGTTTTTTTATTGATTAGCCCCTACTACTGTCAGGTGATGGACATGGGGACACAACGCTTATGAATGCTGATACCTTACTGGATATCTATGACCAGCATCTATCTACAAGGCTAGGTTTAACAATAATTTGTAAGAATCTTTATTTTATAGCTACAAAAATGTGAAGAGAAAGGTGTTGTATTTGATGCTCTTTTATTAAAACAAGTATGCCTCGCCCGCTCTTTATGCCGCCTTTCTAAATTTCGGTGATTTTTTAAATGACTTTTCAAATGACTCAAATGACTTTTCACTCCCCCACCCCTTTCTTGTCTTTTCCTCTCTCCTCCCCTTGAATTTTTGCCCTCCTTTTCCCCTTCCTCCCCACTTTTAGAATCTCAGCTTTCTGGTGACTAAAAGACACCTAATGCTCAACATTTGATGCTTTACAATAGAGAGTTTTAAACTGTTGGTGCTAATAAAGAATGTTGAATAACACATGACAAACAAACAGCTTTACAATTAGTGTAAAGGTGTGACATGCATCTTATTTGTGTTTTCCAAGTAGGGATTTAGCCAAAATCTTTCATTGTCCCCTTAGGTAGCAACTTGGTGGTGCAAGCTTTGTAATGCAGCATCCTTCACACTCTAGTCAATATAGTGCTTGCAAAATTTTGTCAAAATTTTGGTCACTTAAATCACACTATTTGAGATAGTGTTCAAATATTGAGGCTTACAATATATTGAATCACTTGCAAATTCACTTATTTCTTGAAATACTGCAAGTTGAGAGTTATTAGTGGAGGGCAGAATAATTAAAATAACTTGTGTCCTAGAGTGCAAGATAATACTCCTTTTTTTGTTCCCAGCGCTGGATATCACGGTTGATATTTATTCGCTATCTACTACTCCTTTACAAAATGATTCTGTACAAATATACAGCAAAAGCTAAGAACATTACACAGATCAGGGGCACAAAGTTATATAACTTAGCTCCTGGCTCTCTTCAGATCCAATGTCCAGCTACTGCTTCAATTCCAAAGCATGCCAAGCCCTAAGCACAAACGTACCATCAAATCCCTCAAGTGCTCCTCACTCAATTATATCAAAGTCTAAACTTTTCTACACAGGCCAAAATCTACGGACAAAAACTTCATTTTTGGAGAACAAAAGACAAAACGCCTGTACCATGAGTATGAGGAGAAAAAAATGTTATTCAACTTCTAGTATTAATGGCTTCCGAGAAGGAGCCAAATCTACCTTTTCAGCTCTTTTTACTTCAACTTCATGATTGGAGGAAATATTCTCGAATTCCCTAGTGCCAGTATCAACAATCATCAGACCCTTCTCTTTCTGTATCAATCCTACTAAATCCTCAAAAATCTCACTCAATTGTTCATTCACCCAGCACATCATGAAATAGACCTTTTTCTGGGCAAATTGTAGTCTTCTAGAATCTGAAGTGGAGTGCTTGGAATTACCCCTTTTTTTCGCTCTTGAGTTTGTTGAACTGAGCCTCCCTTGCAGATTTGCACTAGAACTATCCTTGGAATTCGTGTTCTTCTTCAAATCTTTCAGCGCACATCCAATGAGCCGATGTATGTCAGCCAATGCACATAATAGTCCTTCTCTTTTCAGTCCAAGCACAAGGCTGGTGTCATCAAAAAGACTGCTTCCAAATCTGTCCAGCAAAGCAAAGTTGTCAACAGTACGTCCAAGCTGTTGTGCACATGCGTAAGATATTTGATTATTAAGTACCACAGCTTTAAAAAATAGAGAAATCCAATTTCAAACTTACTACTCAACTGTAGTAACTTTCAAAACAAGTTCAAAATTTTATAAGTTGTTTTTTCTATATTTTGTTATCTACTCAAACGATTTATTTCAACTGCTGTAGATATGGAAGCATTCACTTTCGGACTCATTTGGACATTTTGAGCACTTCGGATTCTTTGGATTGAACGGAGGTTTACACTATGTCCCATGTCACAGTATTTGATTAGTGAAGAGCTGAAAATTAGAACTTCGTATTTCAGACAATGTCCTAAGTCCCACGTGCCAATTTACTTACAAATGCCTACAAGGCAACACTTTTTGGGATCTCATTGCTGAGGTGGGACTTTGCAAAGTTGAGACTTGCAGAGTTGGACAAGGGACATACTGTGAAACATCCTTTAGTATATAGTGCAAGACACCATAAACCAACAAACATTTTGGCCAAAAATGTCAAATGGTTACTGATTTTGAATGTTGATAACTTTTTCTTTTGGCAAACAATAATTCCAATATGTTTTTGTAACCTTCATCCTGAGACCTTCTTGCTTCTAAGGTAGGAGGCTCATATTCCGCTTAGGTTCTACAATCGTCCACCTTCCCAAATGTACTATGTTTGTACATGCTGTTTTTCATAGCCTTCAACAACGTACAAGAGTTGTACATTTGAGGAGGTGGACAGTTTTAGAGCCCTATGCCACTTCAACTTCAAAATTTCATAGATAATTCCACAAAGCTCCAAAAAATATGAAACAGCTTGGGTTAGATGTCAATTCTTCTTGTCTTTCAACGAGAATTCACTGAAAAACATTTCAAGAAGTTCCGCCTCCCCAAAATTCAGTTTCAGCCCTTAGATGGTCGGTTTATGACCCTCCTACCTTAGTTGCAAAGAATTTCAACTTACTGAAGGGTGCTATAAACAGCTCATATAGTTGTTAGGTCTTTGTTGCTTTATGCTGTCTTGCACGGTATGATCACAACATTGTGTTACCCTGATTCTTTCTCTCTGGTTCAAACAAACAACAAAAAAAGAAAAAAACTTTCAAGAGGAACAACACGAGCACATCTCAAAAAAAAGAGTTTAGCTTCTACTGACCTGAAACCTCCAGCATGCTTGTAAGAAGGTGAACAAACGCATTCCAGGCACGCCGCCAGTGCAGCGCCAACAGACTCAGGAGACGCACCATCGCCGAGGACCTTAGCAACACTAAGCAGAACCAGAGCAGCATCCAGCGGATCAGACTCCCAGTCACCATTGAACAAACGAAGTGTGAAACAGTACGCATACACCGCTTCAGTCACATGCACGCCCACCAAGGGCGACACCTGTTTGGATGTCAACTCCTTGATTGCTGGTAAAGGAGTGTCTGAAGGTGCAGGAATGCCCGAACTAGCACTTTCATAAGAGGATGTGTCTTCATTCGAGAGTAATGCTCCCTTCACGGCCTGCTCTTCAAGCGGTTGGATTAGTTGTGTACCGGATTTAGTCAGCGAGACGTTGTGCGCAAGAGGATGAGCCCACCAAGGGTTCCAGGGTTCTATCATGTGGTTGAACTTGCCAGCAGCCACAGCTCTCTGAAAGGCTTTCTTCTCTGATGCTGAGAGATCCTCAAACGATATTCCATGTCCTGCAAAAATTCAGCCCAAATAAGTATATGCTGAGACTAACTAAGCTAATCAATATCACAGTAATCACGACATTAAAAGAAGCGATGATAAACGTACGAAACTCTAAGAAAAAGCTCACCATCTTGTAATCGCTGAAGAGTATCCTCCGAGAGCAGCTCATCCATATCAAGTCCTTCAACGACAGCGCTTGAATATCAGAAACCAGCAGAATGTATAAGAGCGCATTTTGATTTACACTCAAAGCTTGTAATTAAAACAAGGGAAAACTTTATGGATACCCCTGCAGTTTGCCATATTTGTATAGATACCCCTGCACTTTCAGAAATTGCACAAATACCCTTGCACCAGGCGTTTGTTCTATTGTGCATGTTACTTCTTTCTCCTTTGTGCGCACGCTGCTTCTTTTTTGTTCTATTGCACTCTTTGCTTTAATATCGGTCATGAAAGAAGTAACGTGCATAACAAAACGAACACCTGAAAATTACGGTCCAAGGGTATTTGTGCAATTCTGAAAAAGCAGCGGTATCTATACAAATATGGCAAACTTCAGGGGTATCCATGAAATTTTCCCTTAAAACAAAAGCCGTGGAAATGACGGAACATGCACAAAGTCCAGGGATGTGTACTAAAAAAACATGTGATCGAAAATGGTTAGACTGTGTCTGTAGATAAAATTCTACCTGATCCTGATGGTTCATCGTCGTCGTCCTCGTCCTGGAGAACTTGCAAGTAATCGTCTTCAAAAACACTGCGGCCCTCTTCATTGAAATGGATTCGTTTCAGTGCCTCCATCATCTTCTGCTTACTCCCAGGAGTAGCATTCATGTCCTTCATCTCCTCCAACACATTCTCCCGAGCGAATTGCTCCGTGCACCGCACGCTGTGCTTCTGCAACACAAAAATACGGTGAACCAAAAACATATACTCTCCCTTTCAATTATGTCGTAAACCCTAAACCCTAAGAGGAACTCAAACCCTAAAAAAGAATTAATTTACTTGACTAAGATTCGTACCTTGTAGCATTGCAGAGAACAGTAGCGGATGTTGCATCGTGGACAAGTATACTGGGAAAAGTTTCTGGTGCATCTGTGCAACAACACAAGTCAATAAACCTCAGAAATGTACAGAAAATACATTCATGAACTGAATCATCACCTGTTTCAATCACAATAACTCTAAAAACCCTAAACCCTAAACCCTAATCTGTGAATCCGGATTAAGCCAATTCTGACAAGTTTCTGGTGCAACTGTGCAACAACATAAGTCAAGGAACCTCAGAAATCTAATAGAAAATACATCCATAAATTGAATCATCACTTGTTTCAATCACAATGATTCTAAAACCCTAAATCCTAAACCCTAATCTGTGAATCCGGATTAAGCTAATTCTGTCTCGCAGTTCTTCCGAGTCACAGTTCTTATATTCAAGAACTCTCAAATTTGTCACTTCAATGCAGGTGATGTAAATTTTAGGACCACATCCGAATCCACGACCACAAGGATACAAGCGACAAGCAACTGAGTACTAATTGAATCATTAACAGTTTCAATTTCGATGACTCTAAAACCCTAACCCCGAACCCTAAATCCTAATCTGCCAACCCGGACTAAGCCAATTCTGTCGCGCAGTTCTTCCGAGTCACAGTTCTTATATTCAAAAGCTCTCAAACTTGTTACTTCAATACACATGGTATAAATTGTTTAGGGCCACATCCGAATCCACGATCACAAAGACACAAGCGACAAGCAACTGAGTAACAAATAAATCATTAACAGGTTAAATTTCGATGACTCTAAAACCCGAAACCCTAATCTATCAATCGGGACTACGTCAATTCTGTTGCGGAGATTTTCTCACTTGCGCCTCTCAGATTTTCTACTTCGATTATATTCAGGGTGAAACAAAATTCAGGGCCACATTCAAAGTCATGACCACAAGAAAGACAAGCGGCGAGCACATAAGTAAAATTTGAAGAGCTGGGATTTGCTTACACTCGGCATATAGGGCGGTGTTCTGCTGAGGTCGCACTTCTCGCAGCTTCGATATCAGCCATGCTTCCGACTTTATTTTACTTCGTCACGATCTCGTGCAATTGTAAATCTTTGCAAAAGCTCTACACAACATTTTCAGTGATCAAAGGATCGCGTGTAATCGAACAAAATTATACGCTCTGCTGTTTGCACCGTCCTTGTCTAGAATTTCGAACTAGCAAGCTCGTATTTGGTGGGAGTAAATTAATGTCCGTTGGTAATGAAACCTCGCGAGACAAGATTGCCGTGGTGTGTTGTGTGCAGGTTGCCATTTAGTGTGAACTGTAACGTGAGGAAGACTCTGAACGTGTAACGGGCCCTCTATCCAACTGGTACGTAGTGGTGAATGCCCTGCACCGCTAAATGGCCCGGCATGGCCACATAGGCGTGGCAAAGTGCCAAATGCCATTTTCGCTAATTATAAGGTAGGAGGCTCATGAATGGACCATCTAAGGGCTAAGGGCTGGAACTGAATTTTGGGAGGTGAAACTTTTTAAAATATCTTACGGTAAATTTATCTTGAAGAACGAGAGGAATTGACATAACATTTAACCCAAGTTGTTTCATATTTTTGGAGTTTTGTGGAATTAATTATGACATTTTGACGTTGAAATGACATAGGGCTCTAAAATGGTGCACCTTCTCAAATGTACATAACTTGTACATTGTTGAAAGACTATAAAATAACAACTTGTACAACTATAGTACATTTGAGGAGGTACACCATTTTAGAGCCTCCACCATTTTAGAGCCTCCACCATTTTAGAACCTCCTACTTTAATTAAACTCCACTTTGGCTTACATAACATTTTTACTTTGTATCAGATTTAAATGAAAAAATGAAGCCTCAATTGATAAGGTTCCATTGTGTCTTGAAAATGAGAAATTCTAATGGATTGTTGCAATTGCAAGTTCTAAATATTAGAATTGAAATTACACAAGGGCGATTGTTCTTCGAATGTAATTATAACTTAAATTTGGTTTTCAATTAATATTTATGGTTATTTTTTCCAATATAGCTTTTCATTTTAGAAAATAAATCATTTTCTTTTTACACTTAGTGTAATAGATATAGAAACTTTCCCAATATTATACATAAAAAAATTTCATTCATTCATACTTTTACTAAAATTGTGGAAAATCAACCTATGCAATGTTGTTATTACATTTTGTGGATATAAAGAATCTTTTGATAGAATGATGAAGGCTACTAGTCGTATAACATTAAGGCATTGATAAAGTTGACCAATTCCAAAGTCACAATCAAGGTCCGGGAAGAACCGACTCTTAGTTTAAAGCTAGCCAATTAAAATGAAAAAAAACCGTTTGCAATTTACAGGCATCTGCTAAAAACCGATCAAAAATTCAAAAAAAAGATATTTATAGTACTAAATAGAGAAAATAACCAAAGTAGTTTCCTGATAAACCGGTTCAATATGTTCCCTGATAAACTGGTTCAATATGGGGATTAAAGAAAATCAACCGAAAAATCTCAAATATTTCCCGGACGATCACAATGCCTTAATTTCAGAAGTTAGTGTGTTATTTTCAAAACTTCACAATTATAACAAAGTTTTGTGTTTCGTACTAGGAAAAAGAGTTTCGCATCTTACAATATTGCCCAAAATTTAAAAGCCATATGGTGAATCCGTGAATGCACACCATTAGAGGTTTACGGTATAATGTTGAAATTTACGATCCAAGTATTTGTTAATCTTGGTGCAAGTGTACTTTTGAAATATCAAACTGTTGAGAAGAAGTCGGTATAGCATGTTTATGCATGCAACTAAAATCTCTCGTTAAAGTCGCTGTTTTCAATTTCTGTCATTGACCTTCAAAAATTATTTACTAATAACAAGAAAGCCCAACCTCAACGCCATTCAGTTTTTTATTGATAACCTACAGATAGATAAATATGGGAATTGATATGTGCACACCGGGGTTGATATTTGCACACCCCCTGGGAGATAATTATAGATTTCTACATCAAAGAGCTAAATTTGAGAATTTTGAATTCATATTTGGATTTAGAGACCATGATTTACTTTAGAATCATAAAAAAGGTTGCAATTGAACAACATTCATTGAAAAAGTTTAATTGGGGAAAAAGTGTTACTTTTACTTTTGTTTGTAAAAAATGATAAGTTTTTTCATTGGGTGTTGTTCAATTGCAACCTCTTTTGTGGTTATAAAGTAAACCATGGTTTCTAAGTCCAAATCTAAATTCAAAATTCTCAAATTCAGATTTTTGATGGTAGAAATCTATAATTTACCACCCAAGGGGGTGTGCAAATATCAGCCCCTCGGTGTGCACATATCAATTCCCATAAATATATCTATATCTATATTCTTGTGTATACATTATTATTTCCTTTTGCAATCAGAATAAATTATATTATTTAAGCTCTCAGGTTTTTCAGATGCACTTCTAAAGATACCAAATTGTTTGTAGTTGTGTCAAAAAGGTGAAACAAATCTACGCCACATATAAAATACTTTGAACTTTCTAACATTTTATTGCAAGTGATCAATGCAACTTGTTGTACTATAGTTTCAAACAAATTTTTATACCAATTTAGTTTGGAAATATGGTTACAAATTTTCAACTTCAGAATGCAATAGTAAGATTTTTGAATACTTGAATTTCCTAAAACTTTGTCCATGGAGTAGAAATTACTCTAAATCAACTTTATTATGTTGATTATTTCAAATTTTAATAAATTCATTTTAGAAATCCTATTCTAGTTTAGGACCCAGAATGCCAAAAAAAACTAAATCATAGTATAGAACACATTATTATTTGATACACAAACCTTCGAAGAATCAGAACTTAAACTTGAATTAAACTTGTTGATGCATATGTACCAATGAGGCAATGACAGCTTTACAAAAAACGATAGATGAAATTCATCCACTTCAAACGCTTTGACACTAATGCATCCATCAAGATGCTTCTTGATGTAAGCTCATGTTCAATTCGAAAATCGCTTCATTTTTCATTTGAAGTCCAACGAAGAGCCTGAAGACGATGGTTCATCAAATCTGGTTTTAAGTATACTACTCAAACCAAAAAAATCCAAATATTGAGTATTTTGTTGCATCTACAATTTGTTTGAGTCAAGATGCACAGTACATGCTCAGTATATAAACTTGGAAGCTGAATACATATTTGATATTAAAATTAGGGAAAATTTCATGGATACCCCTGAAGTTTGCAGTATTTTCATAGATACCCCTGCTTTTTCAGAAATTTTACACAAATACCCTTGGACCATAATTTTCAGGTGTTTGTTTTGTTGTGCATATCACTCCCTTCTTCCTTTGTCCGCACACTATTTTTTTCATGTTATGTGTGTGCACAAAGGAAGAAGGGAAGTGACATACACAACAAAAAAAATCACTTGAAAATTATGGTCCAAGGGTATTTGTGTAAAATTTCTCAAAAAGCAGGGGTATCTATGAAAACACTGCAAACTTTAGGGGTATCCATGAAATTTTCCTTTAACATTATACCAAATAACTACCCGGAAATTTGCACCATTGTTCCCCATTGTTGCTCCAACGCCTGTACACTGAGTACGAATTGCCAATAACTTTCACCTCCCTGTCACAAACGCTCTTAAAAAGCGGAAAAAGTGTAGTTCGTCTTGAGCAAAATCATCAATCATCACTGCAACATGTTCAAGACGTGCACCTTCAAACGTTATGATAATGCAAAGGCTTAACTTTGACTATCTTACTTACAGATTTTTTCAAGTTTTATTAACAGACAACGAACAGAGAACTGAGAAAGGACATTAATATCCATCAGATCGAACAGGCAAGGCGGCATTGAGCAGATTGAAGTGCATGTTACAACAAGTAGTTTGACAAAGTCGGAGCAATATCAGCAAAGTAAAAGCCGGGTGGACATTCATGTTGCTAGACTGTAGTTATTTTAGCTTACCTGACCAAAAAAAAGCGAAGTAACGTCTGGATGAGTTCTTGACAGACGGACAAGATTGATTTTCCAAGTAAGCTTCATGAGCAGAAACCGTGGGGCTAAACCTTCAAGCTTAGCTGATAAATCTGATTGTGACAAAAACCTCCATCAATTCTTCCTCAGGGATGAGGGACTTATGCTCTTGGAACAGTATCTCTGAACGCGTGTATACAGGCATGAAGAGAACCTACACACCCAGAAAGCTTAGAAATATTAGCCTGTTCACGAACAAAATTAAATACATATGTGCTCTTACACAGATCAAAGTAAAAGACCGGACATACGACTCAAATCTCCGGAGACAATTGTGGCCAGTCCACCAAGTGGGGGCTTCATCAATGCTCTATAAGCAGCCTCATCATAAGACGCCTGTAGAAACGGAAAATAGGGCAGAAACAGATCGACGTCTCTATGTTTGACTTCCTCGGTCACGATTGTATCATGATTCTTCATCGCCGGCTGGAAGATAGACACCAAACTATCCCGAAAAGGAAATTTGCTTCGTCTTGCTTGTGTAGGTGGTGACGCTGGAATATTAAGCTCGCAGACATTGTCTTCACTATCCTTCCTGAAACTAAAAAGCTCTTCCTCTGCTCGATCAAGTGATGAACACATGATAGAGCCCGTCATGCATGAGAACGAATAAGATACTCTTGTCATTCTGGATGCCAACTTCGGACCCTCCGACAGCCTGTCAAGTACTTCATCATCCTCGCTCCACTTTGGGCTGGTACCAAATATTGGTGCGTAGTCTGCCGAAACTGCAGATTAACAAAGTAAAGTGAATATAGTAGATTCCATGACCAGTCCGCTCACTTTAAGGCAACTAATGTATAATAAATAGCAGACCCTACCTCAGACTATTATCGTCATCAGACAACCCCATGACCTCATCCCACTAAAAGGCATCCAGAGTGCTAATCGCTAACATTTTTTATCAACAAGTCAACGTGGTTAATGGAAGAAAAATGGTAACCTGCTTTGGATCTAAAAGGAATCGGTAATTGTGTGTTATCCGCTCGAAAGCTGGAAGACCACCCCCGGAAGTGCTTTGTAAAAGGTAATAATAACAATGAAGTCTTCGATGTACGCTGAGGTTGTAGTATCGGCCGATAATTTTTTGAATATGCAAAAGTCAACTTGCTTGTAGTTGAGCGGTCAACAATAGTGCATAAACCCTGCATTCCAAATGCAAAATGTTAGACACAATACAACTCAATGCCGCTGATGATCTATGAAATCAACAAGCAAAGCTCCTGGTCGGCTGATCCTACACCTGAAACTAAAAGACGAAGTAATTGGCTCACCTTCCAAACGTAATAAAATTTGGATGAAGCATCGACAATAAAGGCTTTGGCAAGCCTTCCTGGATAATGATCAGTAAGCATCTTCAGAGTGGTGAGAATGCCACTAGCTGAAGGACCGCTTAATGTTGAGTAACCTGTTACACAACCATGCGCGGCGTTTATTGAAAAATAAGATACTCGAAATCTTCGCATTTTACTTCAGCATTCTTTCACATCTTTGCATTCTTGAAGGAATAGTAGTCACATACATTCTCAACAATTCAAAGCCTTCAGCCCAAATCTAAGTGAATTAAAATTCAAGAGCTGGATCCTTCATCAAATCGGATCTAATTTCGCGCCCAATTCTGACAAATGCCAAGATGTAAAAATGCAGTTCAAAGATTATGGCAGCACATCCTGTTCCCACAATAAAAACTGAAGCGCAACATTAAAACCTCCTCATGTTGTTCAAATCACTTGAATTCAGATTGTATACATCTTCAAATGAATGAAAATAGCACCAAATAAGGAATGCTTTGCCAACATGCAACGAATGAGCTCTTTCTCGAAGCAAGTACAGCCACGACTTATCGAAGTTAAGCGAGTCAATCCAGAGCTCCAACTACTCTACCTGAAATATGTTTATGAGAGTAAAACAAAGGCGAGGTTCAGTGATAGATTACCTCCAACATCGAGAATGAGTACCCACTGATCGACTCCTCGAGGGAGAGCAGCCACCGCGACCTCCAGTGTGAAGGTAATGAATCGAAGATATCTGTTGGCAACAGATTACTCGTAGGATAAGTTTGCAAGAGTGAAATTCATCACCATTGCTAACCTTACCTAGACAATCACATGCAAAAGCAATTTGACAGAAAAAACAAGTCCTAGATCATAGTTTCAATTACATTGAGAGCTATCATAAGTCCTGCCACTCAATGGTTTCAAGGCTGATATATACACTTGAACAAGGAAAAACGGAAATTAGGAATTAAGAACTTACTGTTTATGAGTATACATAAGGACATACTTTGGCTTCTTCTTTATAACCTGCATTCAGAAAGAAGGAGCAACTTCAAAAACCGTCCAACTCGATCGTATATGTGCAAACCAACAATCGACCTTCCACCAAAACTCAATGCAGGTACTAACAGTACACCAGAAATGTTAATACTCAAGAGCTGCACAAATGACGGAGGGAATCATGGAGCAGCAGAATGTGTTGGTAGTTCTTGAATAAACTTGAAATGGTCTTCCATCCTAAAAGAAAATATTTGATTTACTAAGGCTTCTCGGATATCATCTGACAGTAAAAAAAAATCCGACTATGTAGACAGCAAAAAGAGGATCAAAAAAGTTAATTTTCTCCTCAATGGAACGCACTTACGTACAGGAAAGAGCAAAGGTTGCAGTGGTATCCAGGCAGAGAGCAAGCCAACGCCAAAGAAAATTGAAATGGCTCATGTTCTTTATTGTCATTTGTCTGGCTTAAAAATCAAGGTATATAGATCCCGCTGATCGTAACAAAGCAGAAGCAGTTGAAGCAAGAGGACTTTCCTAAGTAGCGTTACCAAAACAGGCCGACCTTCGATGTCGTGTCCTGCTACATAAGCAGCTCCTGCTGCAAGTTCTGTTGGAAATTCGTCCGCGATCAAATATCCTGTAAGCAAAAAACTAACTTCCATGTCACTGTGAACACAAAAACATGCAAAAATCTCAGCTTGGAACAGTCACGAAACAACAGCTAAATCTGGCAAGACGTATACCAATGTCAGTCTTTTCGCGCCAGTTCAAAGTGGATCTCAACATCCTTGCAGCTCTTTGTACGTTGTTCCCACAAGCTTTCAAATAACGAAGTACGCAGGCATCGTCACAGAAATCAGCCTGCAGAAGGACTCGTACAACACTAGAGTTATTCCAAAACCGCAATCCTTTGAGCAAAAATCAGCATTAATCACGTCATGCAAAGCTAGAAATTTACAATTACTACACTTTCTCCACCAATCAAATACAATCAAACGCCGTACACGCCGTATCATTCTCAGCTAAATAATTCATTAGGGGCAAAATTTACACAAAACTCGCGAAGCATACGCTGAGGTTCAACAAAAAATGATGAGTTTCAATCAATTGAAGAATTTGTCAAGATCGATCGTCAGTTAGATTCGTGCCTGTTCTTTTAAGAGAGCTCCGTCTTTCTGCACGAGCTGCAAAACTCGATTGATCAATTTACTTGAGCCAGCCTCTAGGTCCACCTTAGTAAAATACGTCATTCCCGAACTTCGCTCCATTTTTTCACAGCACTATCGCGCTTCTGAATTCCTGCATTTAACGCGCTACAGCAGATTAGTCACTCTATACATTCTTAATTTCTAGCTCCGTCTCAAATTGAACGGTTTCCGATTAGCACAGACATCTTCCAGCTCAAGAACAAAGAATATTGCAAAGAAGAGTCAACTTAACACCTCAAGATCACACACAAAAAAAACAATGTCCAAAAAACTCGAACCAGCAATATTTGACCGTTCTTCAATACAGTTTACATTGTATCATTCCTCTCACCAAGAACCACCGCAATTAAGTTACCTCACATTTCTTTTTCTTCACGCTCCTCCGCACACTTATGTAACTAAAAACCTTGGCAAGCCGTCACTGCGATCAAAGGATTTTGACCTTCCTGTACATTTATTTCTCCTCAGTTTCCAGATCGAAATGATATCCAGCACAGTAACTTAGACACCGACGTGATTCACTTCCAGGCCATGGAGATTTAACTTAAGAACTAAATTACAGGCATGAAATCCGTTAAAGAAGTGCAAAATGAAAATGACTGCGTGCTGAATGACCTTAAGAGCAGGAAAATTCAAACATCGTAGCATTGCTCTCACCAAGAACCACCGCTATTACCTCACATTTCTTTTTCGTCACGCTCGCTCCTCCGCACGCATCCGTAACTAAAACCTTGGCCAGCCGTCACTGCGATAGGATTTTGACCTTCCTGTACATTTATTTCCTCTCAGTTTCCAGATCGAAATGATATCCACCCCAGTAACTTAGACACCGACGTGATTCTTCTTCCAACACTCCAAAGGCCATGGAAAGTTACCTCAAGAACCAAATTACAGACATGAAATTCGTTAAAGAAGTGCAATGACCATGACTGCGTGCTGAATGGCGTCTTAAGAGCAGGAGAATTCAAATCCAGTGCCAGAGAAAAGAACTCGAGTTCCGACAGGGTACATCCTTGCTCATGAGAAGACAAAAAGAAAAAGGTCTGAAAGGGCAACAAGTCGGCGCTGGTGTATGTACAATTACTGACAAAAGAAGAGGCGTAACTGGACTGCGAGCCATGCCGTGCAACCCAGATTATCCCCGAGAGAGAAGGTAAGGTAGACACACCCGAGCTCCGTGGTGCATATGTGGACCATGAGTACATTTCAGATTTAAAATCTACGCAAATCATACATAGCTTATTTTTTATGACATACAAAATAATTTATCTATGACGTGCGTAGATTTTAGATCTGAAATGTGCTCAACGTTTACATATAGACCATGTTAGGACAATGCTCCAGATTGGGTGTGTGAGTGTGTCGACCTTAGAGCATGCCGGGCTACAGCGGCAATAGAGGTGCCGCCATCAGCCGCCGTCCATTCAGTGGAGTACCGGAATGATGGGCACGCCGTCGAGCAGCACAATGTGCAGTGGCGTCCCTGGCCGCACTGGTGCGTCAGTCCTTGATATGCAGGGCATCAAGAGTCTCAGGCCCTCCAGATCTGTGACAGGTGGCATACGGAGGTGAAAGGACTGAAGTCTTGCGTTCAGGGAGTTTTTGAATTTCTTCTGGTTAATTTCCCGCCAATCACAGATGTGGACCGGTTTATTCAAAACGCTCGCCAAATTCAAAATTTCCCAGTTTTTTTTACCCGTCTGATATCAAATTGCAAATTTGACCGGTTTGGGGTGGAGAATGCTATTTCATGAGTGGGATCTGTGAGCCGTGAGCAGGGATAATTTGTCAGAATAATAAAATTTACCTATGAATGTGTATGTAGGACTTTATTAGTGTGCATTTTAAACTACTATCTCTTGAAATATTTGTTGTGTTTTTATTATTCCATTGATTTTTGAGTTGAAACTCCATTCCCGCTCACAGAATCTTAAATCCCACCTCACGGCTCACCATTTTATGCTCACCAAATAGCATCGTCCGGTTTGGGGTCTTGCAATGGTACAAAATTGTTGGTTTCAAGTGTAAAATATCACTCCCTCTGTCCCTCTAAAAACGTCAGAAAAAAAGCTTCCTTGTGAAGGATTAACTCTGTTTTTAGTCTTTGTGCTAGTGACACATATATTTCACAATCAATACATCATTTATCAAATGCATGAAAAATCTCCAATTTTGATGTTGCCGTTTAGGCACCCAAATTCCATGCAAAAAGTATCATATTTGTGTATAGTTTGTGAGTGCTGCAAGCTCATCATTATTTTAGTCTTTATACTAATGACACATGCATTCTAAAACCAATATACCACCTAGTACCAAATGTATGCAAAATCTCTAGCTTTGATGTTGCTTTTTGGACACCCAAATTCCATACAAAAAGTACTATATTTGTGCATGCTATCAACTCCTTATTATTGATGATCTAAAGACTAGTAGCAACAATGGTACCTCATATGGGCAAGGCCAAACTTACTAGGAGAGGAATGCTCTTTAATTGCTTAACTTGCCCCTATGAGACCATTGAACATAGCAAATGATTTCTCAACATTTGAAATCACCAAACGGAGGTTTTTAGTGGTACAAGAAATGTGTCTGATTTGGAGCTTTTTAGAGGGACAGGGAGTAGTTTGTTGCATCATTGGTAGGAATTAGTGTTTGGGGGAAAATTTTCAACTTCACTAGCTAGTTTCTAGCAATTCCAATTTTCAATTGGTTTTTCAAGAGCATTACACCGGATATTTTTCTATGTTCTTATTGGGACTAACTTTCTTTAATAATTAAGTTTTGCATTAAATGGATTTTAAGTTTACTTTCACAAAGAAAATATGATAAAGCCTCACACACGTTACAGCTTCTCGTCCTTTTTACTTCAACTTTCATTGTCATGAAAATACGTATTAATATGTTTGACGTTTTGCTGTACCTCCTTTGGCCTTTGATATTAATTTCATAATAGACAAATATAAAGAGTCATGCACATGCGACACTGCCCCTCCTCCCCATTTTTTATCTTTAACGTCTATACTTGTTTTACAGCACCTATATTTTAGGCCTTATTTTTAATTTTGTAAAAATATACGTGTAAAGTCCAGCAGTTGCAACACCTCCCTCCTTTTCCTTCCTCTTTATTTTATCTTTATTTCATTTTTTTTTGAAATTAAATTTGAAAATTTTAGCATTTGCCACAACCCAACTCTCCTTTTGGTCTCAACTTTTATCTTCAAGAAAATAAATTTGATAAAAGTTCTAGGATTTATCAGAGTTCTCTTTTCATCCATAGGTCTCCCAAAAAACAAAAACAAAAGTCTAACACTTGTTACACCTTCCCTCTTACCATCTTATTTTGTTTTTATTTTTATTTTTATACAAATCTATGAAAACGGTTTTGCCATTTGTTTCCATTTTCCTCACTTTGGTTCCAACTTTCACTTTTGATGAAAAAATACATATTTACATGCATACACACAAGAATATGTATAGATACGCATGTGTATAAATAGATGAAAACAAATTTGGCTTACGTTGGATTTGTGTGTGTGTGTGTTTTTCCTTTCTTTTAAATATAACCTCTGAATCTACAAAAATACATGTGCGAAGTATATCTTTGCAATCACATCAAATAGGATTATAAATATCAACATCAGTAATTCAATATCTTAAATTCTACATGTTTAACCCCTAAACGCCTAAGCCCCCCTTTTTTTTTGTGAAAGTCACTTAAAACTGCCAATTTTGGGGGAATGAGTAGAAAGGTAGGAAAATTGATTTTTTTAAGAAATTTAATTGTAGGATCTTGCCCTAGACTATGGGAGGTACTTGAGGGAAAGAAAATAAGCTCATTCTAGATGTAGAGGAGTGAGATATTGACATCTAAAGTGAAAAAGAATTTTTTTTCTCCTTGCTACCCAAAATTTTTAAAAGCCTTTGACATCTCCTATATCAAAAAAATTACTCCACGCAAAGTTGCGGTTTTTTTTTCCCATGTAGAAAACCAAGTTAGGTAAGTGTGGGAGAATTTTCAAATGAATTGGAGGTGTGAATCATACTTTGTAAAACTTTGCAATGCCGTAAGGTCATGAAATTTGCATATACACTAGGCAAAATTGGAGGGTATATCTGTATATGTAAAATTTAGAAATTTGAATTATTGTAATCCAAATGGTGAAAACCAAGGAATCTTATTCTACTAAAACTTGGAAAAAAAGTCAAAAAACAAATACACAAAGAGCTCAAAAAAGTAAAGCAGCAAATTTTGCAAGGGGCAAAAGGAATGGAGGTTTGGGGGTCCCATACCTACCCGCAAACTAAAACTTCTCATAACTTTCATCTTATCAATCAAAATTGAACAATTCAAAGCTTCCCACATATGTATAAATCTAAAGAACCAATTTCAATTTTTTATTTTAAAAAAATGCAATTAATTTTTTGGAAAACTTGATTCTCCCCTGTTTTTTAGTTATTCATGCATAACTTCTTCAATGAATGTCAGAATGAAGAAAATTAGATGCCCACGTAGATCTCTAAATTCCCCATCTTCCATAAAAGCTTCAAAAAATCACACAAAGTAGTTTAATTGTAAGTGCAAGCCCAAAACCCCACTTGGCCTCCAAGGGACCACTTGGGCCTTTAGGGGTTAGGATGGTAGTACATTGGCAAAGTTTTGAGCCCTCCAAGAGCCCCCTAAGGTTTGACAAACTAAGCTATTAATTTGCTAGTGTGAGTACAAGAAAAGGGCACTCATACTTGTAGCTATCTTCTATGAAGGACCTAAGCCACATGCACAACCCAAAACAATAAAAAAAAGCATTGTACTTATGAAATATGTAAATATACTCACTACTCACTATCCAAGTACTTCACTCATCTATTCAAATAGAGTAAAGTAGAATTTATGGTCCTATGGTACATTTGTACCCATAGTAATAGTCCAATAGGGGTAACATAATAGTATAGTTTTCATTATTGCATTAAAATCAAAGAGTGAGCAAAAATAGGGGATTAATGATTTATTTGTTGTAATAAATTTATGTTAAAATATCCTTTTAGAGACTTTGTAATGGCCTCTTGGAGGGCTCAAAACTTTGCTAATGTAATTGCCTTTGTATTCAATGTTTTCAAAATTTTAAATGTTACTTTTAGAAGATGCTATGTTGATAACATCATTCATCAAAAATTTCCTCCATTTGTCATAGATTCTTGTATTTCATCTAACATGTTGCACAATAGAAAACAACTTGTACAAAAATAAAAGGCAAAGAAAAAAGATGAGAGGGTTGAACAATGAATGAAAACCCTACTATTTCATCCACTGACACCTGTCATCAACCTTCATAGCTACCGCCCATCTTTATATCCTCCATTTGTGAAAGATATGACCCATTGAAAAATGAAACATTATTAGAAGTTGAAATTGCACTTCTAATAATATAATGCTTGCTTTTTTTCTTGTAGATTTGCACTCTCGTGGATGAAGCTATTTTGAGAGCGTAAAATGGTGCGCCTATGTGCCGGTGCGCCTATGTGCCGTAAGCCAAGATTGCGAGTAGGAACCAATTTTGAACTCAAAAATAATGAAAATTATAAAACATCAAGTTTTTTAAGAGATGAATGTTTATAATGCACAATTATGAGGTCCTATGTACACATGTATAAGTGAATTTGAATATTTTAACAAAATATCTAAGCTCATAGCTCTCATGAAGTCAGCTCAGGATTTAGCATTCCCCGCACTCACGCTATTAGGATACATTCACACTTGGTGTTAGGAGGGGTATTAGCAATATGAATGTAGTCTAAAGTTATCTCCAAATGCATCTAATTTTCCTTTGCTACTACCCTTGTTAAGACCAAGTGTGAACATACCTTTAAAGTGGTTGAAAGTTGCAACCTCAAAAACTCATGGTGTAAGGGAAAAAATAATTTTTTGGAAGATTGTGTTTACTAAAATCTTTTAAGCTTTCACTCAATATAGGGAGGCTTCAAGTCTAGAAAACTTCCCCAAGAAATTTGAAAACTTGCTTTTTCAAATAGCAAGCCTGAGCTTTTGGGTGGCCAACCACGTCATCTAAATTCCATCTCCTACACTAAATATTGCATTTAGGTTGCCCCCACACTATTTTTTTGACATTTTACATTACATAAATATTTACTAACACTAAAGTAGTTTTTATCAATAATAACTTCAATAGACAAATTTTAAAGGTTTGGTAACAATATAGCAAAGTTGCAAAAAAACAAACTAGTGACATTTAATTAGTTGTAAATTATGTAAAAACCTAATATTTAGAGAGTTGCATATGCCTCCAAGTGGGCAAGCAATGAGTCATGAGGTAACTTTCCAAGGTAAGACAATCTAATTGTTAAGGCAACCTAATTATAATCTTTAGTAAAGGTTTTTTAAAAATTCAAAAGAAGGGGCTTGATTTTGGAAATCTTCTTTAATATTTGGAAGGGAATTGATATGAGTTCACCGGGGGTTGATATATGCACACACACACACCCCCAAAGAAAAATTTAGATTTCTACCATGACAAAGCTGAATTTGAGGATTTTGAATTCAAATTTGGACTTAGACCATGATTTAGTCTAGAACCATAAAAAAGGTTGCAATTGAACAACACCCAATGAAAAAGCTTAACTAGGGGGAAAAGTATTACTCTTGCTTTTGTTTGTAAAAGTAAATAGGCTTTTTCATTGGATACTATTCAATTGCAACTTTTCTTTGTAAAAGTAAATAAGCTATTTCATTGGGTGTTGTGCAATTACAATTTTTTTATGGTTCTAGATTAAATCATGGTCTCTCAATCCAAATTTGAATTCAAAATCCTCAAATTCAACTTTTTCATGATAGAAGTCTAAAATTCACCCCGGGTGTGCATATATCAACCCCGGGTGTGCATATATCAACCCCGGGTGTGCATATATCAACCCCGGGTGTGCATATATCAACCCCGGGTGTGCATATATCAACCCCGGGTGTGCATATATCAACCCCGGGTGTGCATATATCAACCCCGGGTGTGCATATATCAACCCCGGGTGTGCATATATCAACCCCGGGTGTGCATATATCAACCCCGGGTGTGCATATATCAACCCCGGGTGTGCATATATCAACCCCGGGTGTGCATATATCAACCCCGGGTGTGCATATATCAACCCCGGGTGTGCATATATCAACCCCGGGTGTGCATATATCAACCCCGGGTGTGCATATATCAACCCCGGGTGTGCATATATCAACCCTGGGTGTGCACATATCAATTTCCTATTTGGAATCTCTTCTTGTTGCTCCTCCCTTTTCTATAAAACAACCAGTTTGCATGTAGCTACATCATGGACATCAAAGTCCTTTTTTAATTTTCTATAAGAATGCTACATGGTATCAAAAAAATCCAGTGTTCTCATTAAAAAACTTAAATCTTGACACCCGCTAATTTTGGTTCTAATCTCTTGCCACTTTTTTATAAACAATATACAATTTCGTATGCTTTGTACACTCACCTCTCTCTCATAATATACTTTGTAAGTACAGATATTCTTTATACCCTTGAAATCTATTAAAAATAAGTACCACATGCCAAGCTTGTAATTGAGCACTAAATCAGTGTCATAAGCACTATTTCCAAACGCAAAAAAAAAAATCTTCTACAAATTCTTTTTAACCCTTTAACCCTTAAACGTCCAAAAGGCCCTTTGTGACCAGTACAATATGAGATATTTTTCTTGTATTTGGAATGGATCCCCACCTTTACTACATTTGAGATCAACAAAAAAGTTGGTATATAGATAAACGAGGTTCTAGTGAGCTGTTTGAGATCCCAAGTTAAAATCTTTTGTTGGTAGCAAATGTCAAATATACGGCAATGTATCTACTATGCCCTTGGGGCGTATAAGGGTTAAGGTTTGGTTGACTGCTTTTTGGTTGAGTTAGATACATCATCATTGGTAACCAAAATTTGACAATGAATTTGGTTATGGATGAAAGGAGACGGGTGTGGGGAATTTGGAAATGAATGAATTGGGACAAATTCCATGAAGATCCGTGCCAGCATGTGGTGTAGGGTTTGAAAAAACTGCCTACTTGTAGGCTGAAAATACGCAAATCATAAACAAGAGACTGCCCTAAATGCAAAAGAGAATGGCATTTATATTGACAAACACAAGTGTGGGGAATGCCATGTTGGAGTTCCATATGGTTCTTGACGATAAAAAATGAGAAACTTGACCCTATAAGAACAAAAAAAAATTCCTTAGCAAGAAATACGGTGGCAAAGGTAGCTTGTTGTATGCATGCTCACTTCACCATATACGGAGAGAGATCTATTATAGTTTGCAACAAAGAAACCCTCAATTGCCACCAAATTTATTGTGAAGGTCCAAGCATCAAATCCCATTCCAATGGTACAATTAGATCTTCATCACATATCACAATTAAATATTTCTCATCTATATTGAGTTTAGAACAAGAAACCTCTTGCCTGCCCCCCAAATCAACCACAAACCTTAAAAGGTTAACCCTTGAATGTCACAAAAACCCTTTGCGGCCATATGTATGCCCATATATATAAACGTATTTGAGCCGCTGTGAGGGCTTTCCAATTTCTTTATGCACCCACCACCATACAATTCTTCAATATGCATGATTGTAACACTTAATTTCCAACTCATTCAAACTTTTGAATATTGATTGAGACCAAATTTGGTACCGTATCTGTAGAACCCAAGGGCCCTTCAGGGGTTAATAGCTCAAAAAACTTGACCATCATATTGTGAAACTACGAACTTTTTGGTTCATTTTGCAGTGTGGTTTTTCAACTTGAGCTAATTTGTGAAAACCACATTTGAGTCCACTGGTCATAATTGAGGCTGAAGTGTCCACGATTAGAACAGGGCTGCAACAAAGTTCACAAATGTAGCAACGACCTATGAAAATGGAATATGTTCCCATTGCATGAACTGCAATCATACTACTAAAAGCACACTGACCTCTTTAATATCACATAACTACCTTTTGTAATATCACATCTTCAATCTCTATGATATTATCACATAGATACAAGTTGAAGACTTACTAAAAAAATTACTTTGCATTCTATTTAACAAATGAGAATCCTAATAAATCTTTAATGATGAATGCATAATGTAGCAAGAGCCAATTGCTATTTTTTACTAAAATAAAATGAAAAATGAAAAATAAAATAACAAACTAATTATTCTTTTAAAGCACACCTTTAGGTAGTCCATCTGTCTAAAATGAAAAAAATGTGATGTAAACTGCAAAATAAGAAGAATAAAGTAGTATAGTCTCAAACAAACATTGTAAACTCTATGAAAATAATACCTCAGAATCTTGTGTTTTTTGGTGTACTGTTACACGCAATTGACTTTTGCCATTTGATATTAGGGGAAAAAAAAAAAAAGAACCTTGTATTTTGCAATGGTTTTGCAATGGTTTGATGAATATCCTTGGAATTTATTTTTTGTAAAATGGCTTGGATGCATTTGAGTGAACAAGGATTGCAAAGAGCTCAAGGAATGTCATGCTTGTAGTTTTAGCAGTAACATTCTTAGCCAGTGTTGTCAATTATTTGCACACGCACATCACAATGTTGACAAGGGCACATCATGGCATCAAAGTTGAGTTCTTTGCGCACACCTACATTAAGGGGCGGTTCACACTATGTCCCATGTCCCAAATCCCACTAAATTTTGAGAATTTAACTGGTGTAGTGCCAAATCTTGGGATTTGGCATTTCACACTACATCCCAAGTCTCACATCCCAATTACTTAAATGGCAATATATTTTGAAAATATTAGCGCCAAAGAAGGTGGGACTTCACTCAAGGTTTGGGTCAACCATTTCACTAGACCCCACTTTCAACCTAAGTCCCATCAATAGTTTTACATGAAATATTAATGGCTTTCTTTAGTGATTTTTTTGCCTTTAATAACCCAACTTAATTGGAATCTAGCGTTGTGATGAAACTTATAGAGATGGGACATGGGACATAGTGTGAACAGCCCTGAAGTGGTGCTTGTTCCAAGCTTATGACAAATAGTGCAGCCCAAGCAATTCTGCAGCCACGCTAGGTGGGTCATGGGCTTGCCACGCTAGGTGGGTCATGGGCTTGCCACGCTAGGTGGGTCATGGGCTTGCCACGCTAGGTGGGTCATGGGCTTGCCACGCGTGCATTTAGACAACTTGTTATGTGACAAATAGAAACATAGATAATTGTCTTCTCTCCAAAACCCCTGTAAGGATATTCCAACAAGTCCCAAAAAAACAAGGATTTCCATCAAAAATACTGCAAAATACAAGGGTGTTTATCAGATTTTCCTTTGATATTAGTAGGTACTACCACCCAACCGCAATTTGTCCTTCAGGACCAGTAACCGCGTTCCCAAATGCAGCTAAAATTTAGTAAAACCTGTACCAAATTTTTGTTATAGCTACAAAAGTCGAGATTCTTTAGCATTTTTTTTGTATATTTGGCAATGCCTTTAGCCACTTCAGCCAATTATGCCAGAACTAAGAACGCTTGAAAATGCCCTTTAAAAAAGACAAAACAAAACTATAAATAATTTATTAGAATGAAAGGTACAGAAGGTGCTACTTACTTCAGCATTTTGCACTCATTGAATAACCAACACATCTCTTTCCACGTCATCATCCTCCTTCAAAAAAGCCCAGGGCCCCGTAGCAGACCCAAGCCTGTCATCACCAGTGAAATGCAATTTAATATACCAGCCCTCCTGTTTGCAAGAGACTCAGTAATCTTTTTACTTTCAATTTATTTTCCATGATGCAATTTAATGTTCCACTGCCACGTGTCGAAACGATGCCTATACAACTATACAAATACCAAAGTTTAATAAATGACCGTAGGTTTAAAAAACGAAACCTTCAAAAAAGTGTGCTCTTTAGTTGAAAATGAGTACTACGTCTAAGGTAGCAACACTCATAACCATCACTGTACCCATAACCATCACCTCTAAAATCTTGAAATTTTTTTAGAAGTGGATAGATGTAATTACAAGGATGTACAACATGTGAACTTGAAACTTTAGTGTTGGTATTAGGTGCAATTGCAATTGGCTCTTTAAAAATGCACAGTTTATTCTCACAATATTCAAATAATACATTTGAAAGTGCAAACTCATCATTTTTCTCTTGCTAAAAGGATCCTATAATTTGCTAGATGTTTATTAATAATCATCATGTTCAAAACCCTTAATTTGACGGTTATGGGTGCTGTTACCTTATATCTTAGAATAGTTCTTGGAACTTAGAGATATCACAAGGATATACCAATATATTCTCAAAATGGACATTGTTTAGTTCTAAAGGTTTGTTGGGTCTAATGTGTTTACATGAGCCTAAATTTTTGCTAGTACTCTAATGCATAGGGAGTGATCCCTAGATTTTGAGTGGAGAATAGCACTCCAAGTGCAAATTTCTAATTTTTTCAGTTGTTTTTCAGGGAAAGTTATAAAAAAGGGCACAACATTACAAAATAGTCACAAATAGGAGCACATCCACAAGATTGTCACTACTCTTTCAACTCATTGCTTGCAATTGGCCATCAATTGGTGAGTGCTTGCTTGTTACCCATTGCCCAATCTCTAATACTCTGAACTCCTCTTGGTTGTGCGACTCTCATGTGCAAGTTTGGGTCCCTTCTTGCCACAGTTTCTCAATATATACTAGAAGAAATCTGTGTATTTTTAAAGGTTTTTTTTGGACATCCACTAGTTTTTATGTTAACAACAACATCAAACATAACATTAAGATGTTAGTTTTAACCTCAATTGTAACATGAAAACAAGTGAATGTTAAATAAAATCCGTCAAAAAATACGCACCTCAATTGTAACATAAAAACAAGTGAACGCTAAATAAAATCTGTCAAAAAAAACACAGGTTTCTTCTAGTGATATTTGATCCCTCATTGCATATTCCTCATATCTCCAAAAAAAAACCTTCTTTGACAAGCCAACTAGCCAAATAACATGCCCATGCCCCTTATTTGTAATTACTTTCAAATCGTGCCATTATTTGTGATTGATTTGGGATTTTGTGCCCTCATTTTTTGACTTGAAAAATAAAGAGTTAGCTCCAAAGTCACCAGACTATATCAATCTATCATTAAAACTGAGATAGAATCTCTACAATAAGCAATCACATGATTCAGTAGTCAATCTTTTAAGACTAGTGAAGACGAAGAAAAAGGGTACCTCAATAACCCAGCGCCCAGTCGCAGACTCATGACTAAGCTCAACCCCACCCACACTGCCGGAAGGCCCCAAAAGTGAGGCAACACAAGGAGAACTGCAACGGAAGGGACTGCAACCACTATCTACAAGCAATAGCCACAAATCAGCAAATAAATCTACAATAATTAATCTTTTTCCATGTTTCCAAAAAACCTAGTGAAATGCTTCACTAGTCATTCACACAGTAAAAAAGACAAAAAACAAAACATTTACCATTGAGTAAGCTGCATAAGCAAAGTCCGAGGCTCCGTAATGAAGCCCATCAATGACGAATGCTAACGAGTTGATTGGTTGAGTTAAAGCAACAACCTGCATGAAACATCATTTTCGTTATTAAGAGTGTGTATGATGTTTTCAAAGTGCTTGTGGTGTAAAATCGTTGTCTACGTCTATAATTGTAAAAAAAGTTTGCTTACTATCAACTTGTTGTATACTGAATATTGCGTTTAGGTTGCCCCTATACTACTTTCTTGACAATTTTTACTATGTAAGCACTTATTGATACTACAATAATTTTCACCAATAATTACTGCAATAAACAAATTTTAAAGGACCCGGCAACAATCCCAAGTTTGCAGGGATACAAACTAGCAGTGTTGAGGCCAAAAACCATGTGAAATCTTAACATCTAAAGAGTTGTATGCGTCTTCAAGTGGCCAAACAATGAGTCATGAGATAATTTTCCAAGGTAAGGCCACCTAATTGTCAAGGCAACCTAAATGCAGTATTTAGTGGAAGTACTTACAGTCTTGCAATGCAAGGGAGGTTTGCAACTAGAAACCATTAATAAGTTGTGTAGCCTTGCACTGAATGAGATTAGTGGTTACCAACACCTTTGTTTATCAAAAGGCTGCAAAACGGTTTCTTATTGCACATGTATTTTTAATAGAAATATTGATGAGAAATGAGTTGCTCCGACATTCCCTTTCTTAACCATACAAATTTCATGCACGATCTATAAAAAATTATATACACAAAATATATGGGAATGTGCCAAACCGGAATGAGCCCCTTGATGACGTTCATAACGTGAACGTCTGTGGTGAATACTCTGGAAAAGGTAGGCATGGTTGCTCCCAACAGCACTGCTATAAAAACCCCAAATACAAGTCCAATCTGCAATGACACGAGTCTCAATTGTTACCTGTCAATGATTTAAACAGAAAAAAGAAGAAAAAGAAACCCCACTTTACAGGGATTTTATATAAAAGGAAATAGTAATCTGTTTTACTGTTAACTCATGCAATCCTGAAATGCTGACTTTAACAAATTCTGGATTCTGAGGACAGATCTACACTTTATACGACCATACCAATGGAGAAATTCTAATGTCGTAAAACCAAATTCTCCAAGCATGTAATTATTACTGTGAAGAAATTTCTCAATCTAAATTATAGGGACCAAAGCTCAGCAAAAACTTCCACTCTTTCGGCACCTTGTGACTTTGGATTATCTCGAATTATTTAAACATGGCATTGGGTTTCACACGGGAAGTAGAGAAATACCTGCAAGATCCGAAAAGAAGCCTCCTTCACACGCTTGTACTCAAGCTTGGCAAACGCAGTAGCAATTATTGCCTGAATTCAACCACAAAAGTTACAACATATGAACCATGCACAGCATGATTTCCTTATGGTACAATAAGAAAACAGACAACGTAGCATTCTCCAAGCTATTTAACTGCTTGGCTTCGTTTTCTTCACTCCAGTCCAGAAGGAACAACAGTTAGGTTAACCTTCCAACGTTCATACTCTTGGATGCACAAATGGCGGCATTTTTTTCTGTTTTTGGTGAACGGAAATTCTAGAACAAGGTTTACAATTCCAACCGTATTAATGAATGCATTGGATCGGGTATTTTTGGGATCAAAATTTGAAATTGATCTACTGTGCTCTTTTAGAGTTTTTGTTGATTTGCCAAGCAAACTTCCTATAAACAAGCTCTGAACAAATGTACGTTGACCCAAATGTGGCATATGAACTGTTAAAGGGTTAAGAGAGGGTAACACACCTGCCCAGCCAAAGCAATTGAATCAGAAAGCAAGGATGCTGCAAGCCATATTTGCAGGCAGATCTGATGGCCAGCCATTTGAAAGACGCCTTGTCTTGCTGCCATTGATGTTGCCAATGTCATCACCACAAGGATAGCAACGGTTCTCGCCAACAGATACCCGCCTGGAGCAAGAGAATTATTTAAGCATGTAACAGAAGCAATAATCCAAGTAATTGCATAGTATTTGTTTTCTAAGTAACTACCCACAAAGTTAATTTTAAAACTCTGCGAATTCAGTGCAATTTCTTATCAGACGGTCTTGGCACAATACTGATCATCAAAGATGTTGTCTGAGAAAGGGGTAAAACGGCCGTGTACTCCCTTTAGCTTCACTTACCATGTTAGAAGCAGAACGGATGTAATATTGAAGGTTTATATGAGTAAAGTGGAACAATAACTTGTGGCACATTTTCATAAAAAGTGCACAAACATGATGTTTCCAAAATGCTTGTGGGGCAAAATCTTTGTGCAAGTCCAACTGTAAAGAAGTTTGGAACGTCAACTCCAATGTAAGTTTTGGAAGCCTAGCAAAGAGAAAAGTTTTGCAGTTGGCTATCACTTTGTTAGTTATATACTTTTGCATTGAAAAGGTTAGGGCATTTGTGCTATTACATGCTCAAGGACTAGCACCACAATACCTCAATGATAAATGCTCAAGGCCCCTCAAAATGTTCTCTTGACACTCAAACCTAGCCTGTTAAGCAATGGCCCTTGAAATCACTATTCATCTTTAGTTTAATGAATTTTATCTTACACTCCACTTGATGATTGGTCAATTGACTATTTGTGGGACGTGTTTAAAGAGCAAGGGTAGGGGACAAGAATTTTGAGGGCTCGCCAAAAGCAAATGTAAACACTTTGGTGCCTTAATGATTGTGTGTAAGGGTGCGGATGCTCTGAGTGGTTGCCAACACCCTTGTTTGTTACAATTGTTGCAAATTAATTTCTTCTTGCACTTAAGAACTTCAAAAGAAAAAGTGCATGCACTTTAAATGAGTTTGGTGTGCACACCCGATTTCAAGAATCGACCCAGCCGCAAATCTTCTTTACGAGGAGGTAACAAGGTAACCTTCAGTGCTAAAACCCACAGTAGCCACACCAAAATCACGTACCTGCCACAAAAGCAGCGATGTATTACACCTTCTTTTTACCATAACTTTTCCAAAGCAATGAAAAAGATAACAGTGCCATAAAAGAAGGCAAGCAAAATGACGTACTGTGAGATGGTTGTTGAAATAGCAGCCCCTCTTACACCGAGCTTCAATATAAAAATTAGAAAAGGATCCAGAACAATGTTGACAACATTTCCTGCCACTGCAATTAATTAAGCACACCACACCATAAGTAGAAATAAAAGAGTGAGATCTTCACACCACATTACTAGACCTCTTACAATCAGGGATTGCAAAAATAGACGCATACTTTGTCAAACGTGATTTGGATAATGTGGGGGAGGACTACAATAAATCAAGTGAAATGTTATTCAGAAAGGTGTCTAGACATCTTGTTGCAGATTTTTCCAAAGCATTGGCCTTAACACCTTAAGGATGTTGCCTACCAAAAGTTTTGTTTGTATTCATACAAGGACCATTTAGTACTTGAAGAAATGGTTTTATGACAAATGCAAAATTTCTCCAAAAATCGAAGTTGACCAATAGTATCTCTGTGGCTTGAAATTTAAAGCTCCAATAGGATTCATATACTACCTAAGTGCCCCATCCATAACATGGGAGAGCGTATACAAAACAGCAACATCCTCAAGGGGTTAACTTGGAACAAGTCAGAGAACTTAGAGGCCATAGTATCAAACCACTACACACAACAAATAGGCAATAGTAGTACGTATACTATATAGATTAGTTGTATAGCAAAGTAGGAATAGGTAGCTAGATCATCACAATATTAGTACTCTTTTTGGTTTCTCCGTAAGAGTATTTTCTGGGCATGATATCTAATATGCCTATTTTTGTTAGAATTCTGCCTAAATAACCAAAATTATGCATACTGGGCATTACTCTATTAAGAAGCTTGCACATTGCTCACCCTAATAAGTTAGTAATGGTATTCAACAACAAAGAGTTTCAACTTACCTGTCGCATAAAGAGGAGTTCTGGTATCCTTAAAACCTCGGAAAACACCTTGAATTGCCAGTGCAACTACCAAAGCTGGAGCACCAACAGCCCTGTACATCAGAAACTGAGCAGCTGGTACTCGCATTGGCGACGACTGCAGTTTTCACATTAAAAATACATTTCTATCAATTCTCACTGAGTTGATTTAATTTTGTTCACATGTAGTTCAAATCCGGAAGCAAGAAAGGAAAAATTTGAAAACAAACAGATGGATATCAGCAAAAATTCCCATCGGGTCTTTGTTATACTCTCATTGTAAGCTCATGAGCAGGCCACCTATCTCTCAATATTACAACATAATACATCCACTTAGAGCAATCAAATTACGAAATTTATGAATAAGGACACAAAATCAACAAAATCTCAAAATGTGTATAAAGACATGCACAATCTGATAGTGATTACAAATAGGGGCACACCATTGCTCGTTTTTTTCTGCATTGCTCCTTGTTTTTTTGGCCAGCAAGTCCACCAAAGAAGGGCTAACTATAGAGCCACTAAGGTAGGAGGTCCATAAACTGTCCCTTTAAGCATACATACCTCATCAATGGTAGTAAATATATATTCCAAGGAACATTAATTCTTATATAGGAGACTCATTTAGAACATGGTCGGTTTATGAACCTCTTACCTTAGAAAACTACAATGGAGGACCTAGTGCATTGTTGAAAGTGTGACAAGAAGAGACCCAACACTTGCACATGAGAGCACCAGCGCTACTAGGAGGGAGTTCTTAAGAGTACCAAAAATTGGGCAATGAGCTACTAGCGGTGAGCATTTGGCAAGGACAGTATTGTGGTTGTGCATGGGGGAATGCCATACCATGAGCGGGGATTCATGAGCCGTGATCCTAAACTTGTTGTCAAAATACTAAACTTCACTTATAATTGTGTACTTAGGGTCCTATGTTGTGCATTTTAAACTTCCGTCTTTGAAAAACTTGCCGTTTTTTTAGATTTTCTATTGATTTTAAGCTCAAAATTGATTCTCGCTCACAAAATCTTGACTCACCACTCATGGCTCACCGTCTTAAGCTCACAAAATAACGTTTGTCCGGTTGTGCCCCTATTTACAATTGCTTTCAAAATATACCCCTGTTCAAAAACATTTCGTAGCTTTGTACGGATCTTTGTAAATTCCCCTTAAAATTATGCATGAGAACCATGCGCAATGAGCGGAAGAAACATTAGTATAGCGTAGAGAGTGACGTTAGCTCACCGCATTGACACCCATTACAGTCAGAATTGGTCCAGCAAAAAAGGATAGAATCACAGCTTCTCCCAGCCCTAGAGCGGTTCCAAGAACAAGAGCCGAAGATACCGAAGGGAGGCATGGCTTTGCACTAGGGTTGTTTGATTCTGGCGTTTCACAGTCCTCACTTTCGTGCAAACCTACAAAAACCACGCTTGCATGAGAGCTGAGAATATATAACGAAACTCAATGGAGAAATCTGCAATTAGAGACATTTCTCGAACGAGATTGAAAAACTCTACAGAAGGGTAGTAGAAGAGCTCTTGGGAAGGAGATCCTGGGGTTCAGAGTTTGCAAAGAGCCTGGAATAGAAAGAAACAAAGCAAAACTTGTCGAACGGCATATTAGGTAGATATGGAGTTATGCAACTATTTGTGGAGTGTTAACTACCATGTTTTCGGGCTGGTGTAACGTGCCATCAACCTTTTTTTCCCCATAATACTACAATACACTCTTGTCATATTGAGCTTCTCATCATTTTGCTACAATAACTATTAAATTTATTTCCCTCCCATGAAAAAGTTGATTTTAAATAAGACTCCATAAATAAGTGCATACTCCATATCTACCTAATATAGAGCCCAATGGGCTCCGAAACTCATACTTTTACCATGTTATGAAAATTCTAATGGTTTAGGGTTTCAAATTCACTCCCACCTTCCGATGAAAGCAACCCTTTCTGAACAAGAGAGCCAGGCTTCAGTGGCAGGTCATCGTTGGCAGAAGCATCTTCAGCAACAAATGATGTCGTGATATTCAGAAGTGGCAGGTTGAACATCTTCGAAACCAGATTGATTACAGAAATGGAGACACCAACAGCTCCAAGCTCTACTGACCCTGCAACCGGACAGTACCATAAATGCCAAATTTTGAAGTTAATGTAATGACTTCATAAAACTCATAATACTAAACCTTTTTATTCGTACTTACCCACTCAAGGATATGGAAGACACCATAAAACATTCAAGTGCACAAAATCATCCTCAAAATAAAATTCAGTGCTGAATATTCAAGTCCAAAATATTGAATGTTATAGTCATTTAGGATACTGGTTGAATTGCTGAATCTCGAAGGTAGGCCAAACATAACATTATCTTCATGTTCCCAGTTCCTACAGTAGAAGTTGACTTCTGCAAAGTAGGTACCAAAGTTACTTTTGGTAATAATAAAAGTTATTTTTATGTTAACAATGCCCTTTGCATTGGCATTCCGTCCGGCGCTGGACATCTACAAAAACTAGTTTGCGAGTTACAGAGGTCAATACTATCGTGCAAAGTATTACTTTAAGAGTATTTCTTTAAATTTTCATCTCCTACTCCAAGTTGGTAACCTTCAAACACGAGCAGTACAAATAATTTGCAACCAATCACTCATGATAAAGAAGAACCAAGCATACGAAATCACTGGTGACCTGAGACCTGAAGACAAAGATGTCAATCAGCTCTATCACACTAAATAGCTTCCTATACATCCAAAAAAAGAAAATCACCCAAGATTTCTTTTCTCTCTCTTTGAAACATCAGTAGCCTTCAATCAAAGCCTGAATTCCCTTAGCATATATTGGAAAACTATGTGAGAATTATACCTAAATGCCCAATGAATGCAGTGTCCACCAACAAAGCAAACGGGTCTGACGCCAGAGCCATGAGTGCTGGCAATGCGATGACAGCGATCTCGAAACCAAGCTCATCCGCCTTGAACACATTGCTGTATTTGCAGATCAAATCAGAATAACAAAACCGTAGAAATCACAAAACAATAAAAAAATCTATATCGTAAACCAGCAATTTCATAAGAAATATTACACAGGCATAGCAGCCCATTCATGTTCAACTAATAAGGCACTAACAAACTCTCACGAACTCACCGTGTATTCTCAAAGAGGCTACTAAAGAGATGCCTGCTCTTGTTCGCGCAAGCTTTCTCACCCTCGCTGGCAGAGCTCAACCGCAAAGGCGCCACAGACTTCGCACTCTGTGTCATGCTTACGGAGATTTGCAAATCGCTTCAACGCAATCTAAAACGGTATTACGACCCGTTGATCGTCATGTTTACCATTTCTCCGATTGCGGTAAAAGGTTTAGCATAACAATAGAAGAAAACAGGGCTTGCTTGAGCTCCAGCAGCTTGTTCAACACCTGCATGATCACCGGCATCGATTTCTGCTTCACAAAAACAAAAGAGACGGTTCGCAAAATTTAATTACAAGAACAAGATCACAAGATTCTGAACGCTGATTTTCAAAAAACGCCAGTGTCCATTCCGCACACAACATTCTAGAGTACTATGCAGTTGGAAACCTTTGCCGCTGTAACACGTACGAATCTAGAGCGTATCAATATTGAAGAGCTCGTCTACTGTTAATGCGTTGCACACGAAAGGAAAGAAACAATCCTAACCTGCTTTTGAATTAGTTTTATTTCTGGCGCACGATTCGTTGGTTTCAAAAGTGTTCAAGCAGGTGTCCTCAAGACTGTTATGCAATTGAGGCTACTGAAGTAGATACAACGTCAATCAAAGGCGCAGAGCAAAAACAAGAAGCAAATAGAAGAATCGAGTCGTATCAAGAACTACGGAAACAACGCGAAATGTGCGAAACAGATAGGATGCTGCAGACTTAATCACAATCACTCGCATCGAAAAGCACAGCAACGCCAGATTTTAAGTATCCTAGAGCTCGATTTGAGACTTAATCAACAAGCAATCGCATCGAAAAGCATAGCAACGCCAGATTTTTAAGTTTCCTACAGCTCGATTAGAGACTTAATCAACAAGCAATCGCATCGAAAAGCACAGCAACGCCAGATTTTAAGATTCCTAGAGCTCGATTTGAGACTTAATCACAAGCAATCGCATCGAAAAGCAGAGCAATGCCAGATTATATGATTCCTAGAGCTCGATTTGAGTGGAGCAAATTTTCAAGCATCGCGTCGGCTTCTAGCCTCGACTGAAACCCTAACTTAAAGCTTAAGCTGTGAGAGGCAAAGCGCGATCCATACCTGGAAGAGTCCAGAGCGAAATGCGAAATTGGCGATGCCAGAACGGCGGCTTACATACGAGAGAGCGCTCCCTGCAGGCCATGGCTGGAGAGGTAGGGTTTGAGAGAGGTGCCCCCCGCCTTGCGTGAGGCTGCAGCAGGAGACGGCAATGCGAGGAGTGCGAGAAGCGTGCACACCGACAGGGTTCATCACGGCGTCCCTCCCACCAGGCACATGGACCCGCCTGGACAGTGTGGCGTCACTGGGATGGACATGCAGACTGGCTGGGATTGGCGTGCGTGGGACGCCCCTGCTGCTGCGTCGCCATAGCGGGCGAGGTGTAACCTCCGACCATTGCTCCCGTGCCATCGCCATCGCCATAGCTCGGGAGCTTGAAACTCTTTCAAGCCTGGTGCTGCTTGGCCGGTACTTTGTCCCCGTGTTGGGACAGGCGGGTCCTGCTGGTTTTCCTGCTTCTGGAATCTACGGTTTTAGTTCTAAGAATTTAGCTAGAATATGTACATTTCGGAACCGGTCTCAAGACCTCTGATGCCGGGGCCACACATGCCCAAAACCGGCAGTTTGAAACGAATGAAGAAGTAAGGTAGGAACACTCATATGCATTAGTCTGAGGGTTTTGGGCTTTGAATATGATGACTATTAATAAAAATCTAGCAAATTATACGATTTTGTTAGGAATAGAAAAATAATGAGTGCATTTTTAAATGTATTATTTGAATATTGTGAGAATAAGTTGTGAATTTTTAAAGAGCAAACTACCATTGCACCCATAATCAACACTAAGGTTTCATGTTCACATGTTGTACATTTTTGTAATTACATCTATTTACTTCTATAAACTTTTCAAGATTTTAGAGGTGATGGTTGTGGGGACACTAATGCTTATGGGTGTTCCTACCTTAACTTGTATTTTTGGAAAACTAGGAGACAATCATTATAATTCCAAGTTTTTATCTAGTGTTCACCTAAAGATAACCTCTCCACCATTCTAGGATAGGAGGTTTGAGACACCAATTTGTGAACTCTCAAAACTAGCAGTTTTGAATAGACTAGAAAAGTGGGTCCTAATAAATCAAAGAATTTGCTTTTTCACAAACATGTAAAATCCGTCACTTGTTTTTTACAAATTGCCAATTTGAAAAGCCAATTTTGGCATGTGTGGCTTGGACTTGAGGCTTAAAACGAGCGTTTGGGAGAGAAATCATGGCATTTCTTTTTGGATCTGACAAATTTTGCGAGATTCTCGGTGTCCACAATCCACTGGGTGGGAGGGACTAGCCCACATTTGTCAAAATTTGTCAAAATCTTTTAGACTTGTCGGAAATTTGGTTCTTTTTTGCCAACAAAAGGGAGCAATTAGGTGGACACCCCCTAGCTGCTATGCGAACCCCCCCATAGCCTAGCCTATTAAATTTGAAATTATTCTTACTCAAAGAAATACTTTGGCTAGCGGATTTTTGAGTCTATAAGAGTTGCAAACATACAACAAATATATCTCATTTGTGACACAATAAGGAGTTAAACCAAAATGAAGGGAACAATTGATTTTACTCTTGACTAAGTCACAAATGAGAAATATTTGTTGTATGTTTGCAACACTTGTAGACGTAAATGTATGCCAAAATATTGCTTTGATGTATATCATACTCTAGCGCAATAATAATCTCAAATTTAATAGGTTGGGCTATGAAAGTGACTGCATAGCAGTTGGGGATGTCCACCTAGCTGCTCCTAAAGAAATGTATTGAAAGAATTATTAGCTTCACCAGCTAAAATCCAGCATTTTCATTTCAACCTGTTTTCCGCGGTTATGCACCAGATATATTCTATATTATACTATAGCAGACTAAAATTATGGACTAAAATTGGTATTACTTGAACACCCAAACCAGTTTTCTATTTGGTGGTTTCAAACTCCAATTGATTTTTTGGGGATTTCAACTAGCAACAATACACTAAATGCTTCTTCTCCAAACATAAAGAGTGATCTACACTATGTCCCACATCCCATGTATCCGTGTCCTACAACCGTGTCTTTTAGCCATATTCCATGTAGCCATGTCCCATTACGGGATTTCAAACCATTCAGAAAACAAAGTTTTCTATAGGCATTTTTGCAAGACAAAACAATGATTTTTTTAAGCAAAAATACATTTTCTCACAAGAAAAACCAAACAAAATTGCACATTTAGCAAGGTGCAAAAAGGTGCAAGTATGGGCTCTCTTGTATGGGAAAACAAAGAAAACAACAAGGAACTTGGTTTGAAATGATTGCAAGAAATCTAGATTTTCCTCTTGTAAAATATTCTAGTGGGAAAAGAAACAAAATTAGCTGTAAAGTAAGGCACTTCAAACTCATAGTAAAATTTTATAATTTGAGTTGGGGAGAGCTAAAAATTAGGATTTATAGCTTCATACAATGTCTCCAAGTTCCAATTGTTGTTCTCTTAGATTTGCTTGAAATATTAAAAAAATCGGAAGTTTTGGAATTTGGAAACTTTGTTTGAACTTTTCACCAGAAGAACTAGATCCAACATTGCCATCTACCTTCAAATGAAATCTATGAGTTATATTTTAGTCTTCTATTTTTCAATGTGACATTTTTATATAAAATCACATTTTCAATATTCTCTTTGATGAAGAATTACATTCTATGTCAATTTTATAAATAAAGCTCTAGCACAAACTAAGATTTTATTAATTCTAGGTGGCCGAGTAGGTGGCACAAACCAAATTTTGATATATAAAAACTGAAATTTTATGATGAAACGGGAGGTGCAATTTCATGTTCTAGCTACTCTTTTAAATGATACTCCCAAGCTCTAGATTGTAGAAACAAAATTACTAAGATATTTGCAAATCTCTTGTAATTCCGTAACTTTAAATATTTGTTTCTGCTTTTGATTATTAAGCAATTTGCTAGCTCATAGAAATGTCACAAAAGTTTAACAAGAACATATTTATTATCACTCAACACTCAATTGTGTCACAATGTAATAATAGTGTACATTCTAGATGCACAAATGTATGTGACTAGTACTCAAGATAAAATTGTTAAATGGAAAACAATGGATATATCTTAAGTTTGTAAAATATAAGTTTCTCCAAGGGACGCCTATCAAAGGATATCTTAACCCCTAAAGCCTTGAGAAGTGTTTTCTATTGGCAACATAACAATTTTGAGCAAGCTAATACTTGTAAAAATATACAAAAAAAATTCACAAAACTTTTGGAGGATGTGTGTCCAAGGAGTATCTTTCCAATGCAACAATTTTCAAGCCATTTCAAATTGTAAAAAAAAATTATGATGGAATATGTAATTTTGCTTGCTTAAGGGGCAACACAGGCATGATTTGTTGTATTGCAGCTGAAATTTTGGGATCTTGCTTAAAAGTTGAGGGGCAAAGACATCTCCCTATCAAGCTTGACCCAACGTCATTCCTGGAAGAATTGTTTTTGCTTACTGCACTTTACTTCACCTTTGTTAAAAGTGGCCCTATGTTGTTCAAGCTCTAAAGCCACTATTTTTTACTGATTTCCTTTTTTTTCTTCCTCCTCTGAAGCTAGCTAGTAAACTCTAAACCTCCCTTGTACCCATTTTGAAGATAATATTGTGTGTGGAAGCTAAAAATTGTTGAAAAGCTTTGAATGAGAATTTTCTCAAAGCTAGTTTTGTACTCTACTTTTTTAAATATGTGTTCTCCAATTCAAAATGTTATGAAACTTTTCAAGCATATAACTGCCTTTATTATGAAAATCGATCTAAAAAATTACAATAAAAAAAGTGAAATCTAATGGTGCAAAATCCTCCCCAAATTAGAGTTACTCAAAATTTGAATGCCCCCCAAAAAAACTATTTATCACTTAAAACCTTGTAATCTCACAACTTGTGAAGTAAATGTCTTTTATCTTTTTACTACAACATGCTAAAGAAGTCTACGACTAGATTATATGGTAAATAAAACCAAAATTCTATTTTTATTTTTTCCTTTTTCTTTTGCTATCAAAACAACCCCTCTTAAGTGTTTTAGGTGAAGCATAGTCATATTACTTGAATGGTTAAACAAACTCAAATGCTGTGACATGGTTGCATTCAATGCACTTCCTATTCCTAAAAAATAGTTTGCATATCAATTCCAAGCCTTCTTGCACTTATGCATATAATTATGGGAGTTGATGTGTGCACACCCGCAGGTGTTTGATATATGCACAGCAGAGGGAGGGGTAAATTTTATTTTAGCTATATGCCATCAACAAGTTCAATTTGAAAAATTTGAATTTAGATTTGGATTTAGAGATCTTGATTTACACTAGAACCACAAAGGAGGTAATAATTGAACAACTCCTAGTGGAAAAATTTAGTTTTTTTTACAGATAAGGGTGAAAGTAATAATTTACCCCTTAGCTAAGCTTTTCCACTAGGGGTTGTTCAATTGTCACCTCAGCTGTGATTTTAGACTAATTTAGATTTGTAAATCCAAACTTGAATTTAAATTTTCCAAATTTGACTTACAAATGGCATATATCTGAAATTTAACCCTCCCTTTGCTGTGCACATATCAATTCCCATAATTATTCAGCTATGGTAAACGTACCATTCACCAAGCACCTCCCAATGTCAACCCCTAGTTTTGAGGTGTGCACCACTCACTGTTGAACCCATAGTGGAGTAGTGAATGCCACTTGCACAAGCAAATCCTGCCACATGTCAGCTTAAGAGCTAGTTGGGAGGGTTGGGATTGGGACCGTTAAGCACATGTATAGGAACACATCCAAGTAGTTTCAAAGGGTAGTCTAGAGTCGCTAATAGGGACCTTATGAGCTACAACTTTGCCCTTTAATATAAAATGATCTTCAATACCCTTTCTCACAAAAATTATGCTATGAAAGACTAACCCTATGGAATTTTTTCCTGAATGTTTCCAGACCTTGAACTACTCTAAACCCTTAACCCCAAAACGTTGGTACAGACAAAAAACCTCCTTTGGCTCCAAAGAAAGACTCTGTATCCCAAAAAAAAATTGATTTTGATCTGATTTTTTTTTAAAAAGTGATCATAAATGCATAGTGCATCATGGAAGGCAAAAAAAAATCATCAAATACACTCATAATTTTAGGTACTCCAAGTTGTGAGAAAATTCAAAATCACTCTATTGGGTCCCAAATTGCCCTTATTGCAATTTTCATGGGAATGTTGTGTACTGCTGACTTTTGTAACTTTTTGAAGCAATGTTATTGGTACCCAGCTGCAAAAATACTGTAGAAGCTAAAGTCAAGGCAGGCCATGGTGACCCACCCAACGCCTAAATCCTAAAGGACCAACTGTCCCCTCAGGGAACAAATGGGCCTCAGGCATGTACTTCTAACTAAAATAGTTTTTATAATTTTTTTGAAATTTTTATAGATGGTGGGGAATTCAAAGATGTATGTACACATCTATTTTTTTCTTCATTCTAACACTTATTGAAGAACTTATGCATTAATTTATGAAAAACAAGGGAGGGAGGGCAATCCAAGCAGCCCAAAAAACTTCTTAAAAAATTGTATTTTTTAAAAATAAATATCTGAAATTGGTTCCTAAGATTATGGTATTTGTGGGAAGCTTTGAATCATTCAATTTTGATAAATGAGTGAGAAATTTTGGTTTGCGGGTAGGTATGGGACTCCCAAACCTTCATTCCTTTTGCCCCTTCTAAAATTTGGTGCTTTAATTATTTTTTTGAATTTTTTTCCCAATTGTAGTAGACTAAGATTCCTTGGTTTTCACCATTTGGATTAAAGAAGTTGAGATTTCTGAATTTTTCATAAGTCCTCCAATTTTGCCCAATGTAAATGCAAATTTCATGACCTTACGGCATTGCAAGATTTTACAAAGTATGATCCACACCTCCGATTCATTTGAAAATTCTCCCACGCATACCTAACTTTGTCTTATACATGGGAAAAATAAACCTTCACTTTCCGTAGAGCAATTTTATTGATATAGGAGAGGTTAAAGATTTTTGAAATTTTTGGGCAGTGGAGAAAAAAACTTTTTTTTGAACTTCAAATGTCAATATCTCACTCCTCTACATCTAGAATGAGCTGATTTTTTTCCCACAAATACTTCCCATAATCTAGAACAAAATCCTATGATTAGATTTCCAAAAAATTATTTATTTCCTACCTTTGTACTCATTCCCCCAAAAGTGGCAGTTTTCTATGACTTTCACAGAAAAAATGGCTCCGGCCTTTAGGGGTTAAGGGTTAAACGCTCGGGTATGGGTACGGTTACCTTATAATAGATTTAAACAAATGTTTGCAGAAAACTACCATGTACCAAGAAGTTGCATTGTAACTACCAAAATAACAAAACATTCTGCGAAAATTCTGCACCGCAACCGCAACCAAAATTCTGCGAATGACAAAAGAAGGGCGGAAAGGAATCTCCCATCGGCCGGCATTCGCGTCGTCGTCGACGGCGCGAACACCAACAAATGTGGCATCTCGCACTCGACAAACCTCCGCATCCTGCAAGCGACTGCTTGCAGCTGTGCCTCCTGCGGCACCGCAGCTGCCATTCGCTCCCATTCTCCACATCCCCCACCCTTCACTTGCCTCTTCTTCTTGCTACGCACAAAACTTTTAGGGTTCAATTGCTTCAAACGGCGCATTTTAGGGTTCCTGGTTGCCCCGCCCTTCTTGCTTGTCTCGCCTTCACTTTTGTGCTCACTCATTCCAAGCTCAGAATCTCATTTCGCTCCCATTCTCCACATCCCCCACCTTCACTTGCCTCTTCTTCTTGCTTGTTACTAACTTTTAGGGCTCAATTGGTTTCAAACGGCGCATTTTAGGGTTCTTATTCGCCCCGCCCCTTCTTGCTTCGGTTCTCTCGCCTTTCTCTACTCGTGAATTCGCACCAGTGCTCGCTCATTCCAAGCTCAGAATCTCATTTCGCTCCCATTCTCCACATACTTCACTTCTCACTTGCCTCTTCTTCTTGCTACGTACAAACTTTTAGGGCTCAATTGGTTTCAAACGGCGCATTTCAGGGTTCTTAGTTGCCCGCTCTTTTTGCCTCTCTCGATTCGTGAATTCGCACCCGTGCTCACTCATTTCAAGCTCAGAATCTCGTTTTCCTTCACGGAAATCGGAAATGGAGGTGCTCCGTGTGGCGTCGTGGAGTAGCAACGGCAGCGCGCTTGCGACCACGTCGGGATCCAAGTGGAGGTCCGAGGCGGCGGGGGTGGTTGTCGTAAAATTCTCCCCGCGAGGAGCGTGCTTTGGCGGAGGAGCTCACGAGAGACGAACTGCGAAGACGGCGTTGAGAACGGTGCGTGTGTTTTGTAGCTATGGAGATGCGAAGGGGAGTGGCGAGGTAGGGTTACTGAACGAAGTAGAGAGTGGAAATAGTGGCGGAAATGGAAACCTAGGCGGCGATGGCGACGGCGGTGGTGACGACGACGACGACGCCGGGAATTCCGAGGACGATCGCGAGTTCGGCGTGTTATTAAACTGGGAGCAAGTAGCGAAGGAGTTAGAAACCCTAGGGATAGTGTTACCGTCCGACATGGCGGAGGCAGCGAGGACAACAGGCATACGCAAGCTGTTACTCGAACGGTACATAGCTCTTCAGAACGGAGCCATGGGGAAACTCGTCCAACGCAACGCCATGCTCCGGAACCGTCTCCTGGCCGACCCGGCGTTTCTGTTCAAAGTTTTCACCGAGATTGCCATCGACTCCGGATGCGCCACGTTCGCCGAGGTGCAGAAACGAGGCAAGGACTTCTGGAACGAGTTCGAGCTGTACTTATCCGATCTCGGCGTGGGGATCGTCTTGGACATCGCGCTCGTCGGGATGCTCGCACCTTATGTTACTTTTGGGAAAGCCACGACTGGGGTAGGTTCTCGAGCGCGTCTGTCTCGTGCCATTCAAGCGCTTCCGAGCAGTATTTTTGAAGCGGCGCGGCCAGGGCGAGCATTTAGTGTGGAGCAGAGAGTGATGGCGTTTGTGTATAAAGCTGTGCAATATGGAATCGCCGGGTTCAGTTGCGGTGTTGTTGGGCAAGGGATTGCGAGCTCGATTATGACGTTGAAACGGAAGTACCGCCCGGCTGAGCACCTCGCGGATGAAGTGGCTGTGCCGCCTATTTTTAAGAGCGCTGCGTTGTGGGGCGTTTTCATGGCGCTTTCTTCCAACACCAGGTAATGCCACATCAAGCGTTCTTTATTTCGCAGGATTGCTAACAGCTAAAAAATACTCCCTCTGTCCCTCTAAAAAGCTCCAAATCAGATACATTTCTTGTACCACTAGAAAGCTCCCTTTTGCTGATTTCAAACGCGTTTGCCATGTTCAATGATCTCATGGGGCAAGTTAATTAAGCAATTAGAGAGCATTCCTCTCCTGGCAAGCTTGGCCTTGCCCATTTGAGGTACCATTGTTGCTACTAACTTTTAAATCATCAATAACGAGGAGTTGGCAGCATGCACAAATACGGTACTTTTTGCATGGAATTTGGGTTGCCCAAACGGCAACATCAAAATTGGAGATTTTGCATACATTTGGTAGATGGTATATTGATTCTAGAATGCATGTGCCACTAGCACAAAGACTGAAAACACAGTTATTCCTTTGCAAGGAAGCTTTTTGGACGTTTTTAGAGGAACAGAGGGAGTATGTGAACCTTCCAGTGTTAAATTTGAAGGTTTTTAGCGGTGTTTTTAGCCACTTGTGCTGAAAGTTAATGTCATATTTGGGATCTCTGCCAGGTACCAGGTCATCAACGGCTTGGAGCGCGTTGTGGAAGGCTCGCCTCTGTCGCGGCGTGTCCCCCCCATCGCCCTCGCTTTTACGGTGGGCATTCGATTTGCTAACAACATCTACGGTGGGATGCAGTTCGTTGATTGGGCTCGGTTGGCTGGTGTCCAGTAAGCAAGCTGCAATCCTTCTTCTCACCAACTCCTTTTTTTGCTATTGAATTACTCCAAAACGCCAGAAGTGCTCAGAACGAGAGTCTGAGGAAGAGGCTTAGCTTTTACATATGAAGAGACTGAGAGGTAGCTGTAGTTTTTTACAGCTTTATAGCATTATTTTTAACGCTGCGGGAGCCTTTGCAAACGATATGAAACGTCTGCAATTTTGAAGTCATATAAAATGTCGTTGAGTATATTCGAAACATGTGGTTAACTTTCATAGATTCATCATGATATATTGTGAGTCTACGTTCATAATCAGTTGATTTGGCTACCATTTCAGATTGGGTCACTTTTTTTTGTAAAGGATGTGTGAAAGGAATGACTTGTACTATGGACAGAGGATGGCAAGGTGAGGTGGAAATGTAGAGTGATTACTCAAAGTAAAATCCGAGAAATACCACTGTATTTTGCTGTATTTTGCCATATTCAGAATAGAGTTGAAATTGCAAAACTACTTCTGTAGGGTTCCACGGTTTCGTGGTGCAACTATATTGCCACAAGCTCTCCCACCAAACTTGCAAAGTCTGTTTGCAGTTTTTACTCTGGCAAGGCGTTTGGAACTCCACACTAGCATGAGATTTTTTTGATGCAAGGACCTTGTCAACATGTATAAGAAGTGGCTATCTCTTTGAGCTTTAAAATCTGAATAACTGCAGCAAATAAGATACGGTTTGTAGTGGGTTACTGCCATGCGGATTGCACCAGTGCTTACATGTCTTTTCAAAAATTGATGGGCCAAGCTGTCCAATGGAAACCTTACATTTACAACATACTCGTGAATGGATAGATGTGCGTGTGACTCAATTTATCATCATACTAAAGGTGTCTAAGGCACCAAATTCAGTGTAAAAAACCTCCAAAATTTGATGCCACTAGAATTTGGTGCCTCGGGCATTTAGGGGTTTAAGAACTTCTCTAAAATCTAGAGGTACTTTTGCCTATTTTAAAAATTACAAGGATATTTGCTAGACTAAGATCAAATACAAGGATATCTTTTCAAAATTTCCCTTACTTCCTTTAAGTCTCATCATTTTCATGGACATCAGAAATGGCAATAAAGTCTCTTGTACTTGAAATATATTTGAATTTTTTCTCCAATTCGTATTACACAAAGAAAAGAATATCCACTCCTGTGGCATTAGAACGAAGCGGCAAAGAATATTCTCAGTACTAACATGGAATCTATCTCGTTCATTTCTTGTTCTCTTTCGCTTTCATCATCAGGAGAATCAAAGAAATTGTTTCATTATGATTCAGAACAAGATTGACTAGACATGCTGAGAAAATGGTAGCAAGCCACGAGCTGCTCGGAGATTAAATAAAAAAACAACAGAAAATCAGCCAATAAAATTGCAAAATACCGGTCAAATTTTGAATTCACCTAATAAAAGCCGGCCAGATTTTGTAAGTTGTTTAATTATAGTATAATATGTAGGCAATATCATGTGCATGCATGTACTCAAAACTTGGTTGATAATGAGAAATTCTGGATTCTTGCTTGGTAAAGTACAAAATCTTCCCGCACTTACTAGAAAGATGCATTTGAATAAAATGGGCTGGCTACCGTTCAACAATTAATTGGTGAGAAAGATACTTGTTGACCTAGGCCTTGTCTACATGATGACAATCTATCTTCTCCAATTTTACTTATTTACTTGTTTGACGATGTGTTGTTTTGAAATTTTTGATAAATGAGGAGTTTGCCTTCCTAAGTAAGATTGCTTGAGCTAAAGTTTTGTGTGAAATGGCCCCAAGTTTTCATGCCCTCAACTTTGATTGTAAGCTTAGAATGGCAACTTGATACTCTCTCTATGTCAATATAAAGCTCCAAATTAGGCATAGTTCTTGTCCCACTAAAAAGCGCCCTTTTGCTAATTTTAATTGTTGAGAAAACATTTGTCATGTCCAATGATCTCATGGGGGCAAGTTAAGCAATCAAAGAGCATTCCTCTCCTAACAAGCTTGGCCTTTGCCCATATGAGGTACCATTGTTGCTCCTAATCTTTAAACCATCAATAATGAGGAGCTAGCAACATGTACAAATCATGGTACTTTTTGCATGGAATTTGGGTGTCCAAATGGCAACATCAAAGCTAGAGATTTTACACACATTTGGTAGATGGTATATTGATTCTAGAATGCATGTGTCATTAGTACAAAGACTAAAATAATGAGGAGCCGGGAGCCTTCACAAACTATGCACAAGTATGGTACTTTTTGCATGGAATTTGGGTGTCTAAATAACAACATAAAAACTTAAGATTTTGCAGATATTTGGTAGGTGGTATATTGATTGTAGAATGCATTTGTCACTAGCATAATGACTAAAAATACAGTTAATCCCTTGTGGAGAAGTTTTTTGGAGCTTTATAATGGGACAGAGGGAGTAATAGATTAGGCACTCTTCCTTATCAAGTTGAATTGCCCCATGGAGTTTTCTTGTAAATATAAATTTTGTTATATTGATAGAGGTTGATGACATTTGTACTTCTCTAGATTTAACACTTTAATAGAGTTTCATGCAACTCAATGCCACCATTATGGCACTTTACATGGCACCAATATAATGAAACAGAGATTAGAACATCCACACCGTTACATGCTCAAGGATTGACACATGTTTATACATGGATAACAAGTGCTCAAGGCCTCTCAAAATGTTCTCTTGACATTCAAATTAAGCATGTCAAGCGTTGACCCTTGAAATCACTATTCATCCTAAGTTTAATGAGCTTCATCCCATGTTCCAATTGATGATTGGTAAAATGACTATTTGTTGAGCATGACTAAGAAAGGGTGGAGAGCAAGGATTTTGAGGGCTCTTCAAAAGTAGATGTAAACACTTGATGCATCAGTGATTGCATGTAAGGGTGCATATGCTCGTAGAGCGTCTCCTACAACCCTCCAAATGTCCAGGCCCTGCTCAAATTTGGATGAAAAAAATCAATTCCAGCGGTGTTAGTCTCTACATTAACCTTCCTCCTTCAAATAAGCCATATTTGAAGGGGTCTCTAAACCCTCTACAAGCAATATTTTCTTGTTGTTATAACTTACTTTATTGCTTTTGGAAGTTTATTGACTTGTGATTGGTTAGCACTATACATAGAAAGTTACACTCTTGGGAATACAAGTGGCCATCCCCTCTTAACCCCTCACCGCCCGAGGTGACCAAAAGTGTCCACTGGCAATTAAGAATTGAGGAACCACGCATCTGTGGGTGCTGAAATTTCCTGTTGCGATGGTAGTTTAGGGTAGGGTATGTGTCCTCATCATGTCTAGGCATTTGCCTGCACAAACCTACATACACGTTGTGTGAAATTGATTGTCGAGTGGACTAAGGTAAAAAAAATGGACATGGCGGTTGGCCTTGAGTTCTAGAAGGTGACCGGTGGCAGGCAATCACTGGCCGTTGGGCTTAGGATTCGCCCGGAGGGGGAACTGCAGTTCAGTGGTGGAAGCGCACAGTTGCTTTCCAACAATTTCACTGGAGCCGTGTCTAGGACACAGAATTGAGAGGGCAATAGAGGTGGCACGGATTGACACTTGCAAGGGAGTTTGCCGCTTGTCCTTTCCAAAAAAATTTGAGAGAAGGGAGTGGAGGCTACGGGAGCACCATCATGTTTCTGTGTCTTTGTGTTCTAGGAGTGAGCGTGAGGCGAGGTCGTGGGCAACCCACCTTCTGTGATATGCGCAAGGAAGCAGAATTGCGGCGTGATCTAGGATGACAAGTGTGCTACAGCATGGAACAGCCATGGCGGTTGAAGTACGCGACATAATATTGACATGGCCCCTGTCGCTCGGATCTGCTAGCCAAAGCGATCGTTGAGCATTGTGAAGGCGCTGGGGTGCTTTGGACCTGGCCCTGTCCCCCGGGTCTACCACCCACAAAGGTTGTCGAGCATTGTGCACGCGCTGGGTGCTGCGCTAGCGGTAGTTGAGAATTGACTTGTGAGGAAGTTTCTTTTGATGTTGCTCTTTTGAATTTGTTTGAGAGTAGTAAGCTTTCATTTTTAGATGTTGTAGAGGTCTGGGTTTTTGGGTCAACCTTAGTGGCGAAGCGCAAGGGCAAACTTGGCTCTAGTTTTTCTCATAGTTGTAGCAGGACTTGGAAGTTGGAATGGGGCTCCATTGTACCAATTTTTGGTGGCTATACTTTTGCAATGCTGTTTTCTTGTTACTTCGCTTGAAATATTATCTGCGCTGTGTGTTGAATGGCAGTGGCATTACACTTCATGTCCTGCACATTGTGTTTTTTGTAGCTTGAGTTCATGCCATGTTTCACTGCGCTGATCACCAAAGAAATTGGACCAAGTCTGCGTGACCGTGCTAGCCGGTCAGCAACTAGGTCGATAGCCAGTGTCGTCAGGGGAGGCGGGTGTTCCCTTGCACCTTGCAAGGCCGACCATGGTCAATTGCCTCAGCGAAAGTTTTTGTAATTTGGAGCAGACACTAATCAAAGCAATCTCCAAGTCCCCCCCCCCCAAATTTTGAGGCCTATTGGCAATCACAACGCCAAACATAAATGCCGGAGTGCAAGCAACTACACTCAAAAACTGAGTCTTTCCAATTTTCACATGCAATCAAGCATGAAATTCTCAAAATTGGGGCTATAGAAATCTAATTGAAAAAAAAATCTTAGTTTGCCTTACAAGCAGGACCCAATCCACGCAGTGAGATTTGACAATTCCACCTTCAACCTGCGCTACATGCCTAAAACCGAATGGGTCTTCAAAATCAGCTTTCACAACCCGTCTGACCATGGGCGGTGAGGGGTTAAAGGGACAGAGAGGAATTTAAGGGGCCTAAACATTTGGAGGGTTGCAAGAGGTGCTCTTAGTAGTTCTCTCTTTGGAAGAGTCCTCCCAAACTTAATTTGCCATTTTCAGAGTACAATACAATTTGAACTTGTTGATGACACCATTAACAAGGTTTCAAACCTTAGAGAAAACAAAAAACAGTTAAAGCATTTCTTCAAGAAAAAATGAAAACTTCATCATACAAAGATTGCATTACTTCATGAGAGAATTATAAAGTTATGTGTAACTAGTTAGGAGCAAAAAAGTACAAGTATGGACTTTGTGGCATGAGAAATCAAGGAAAAAGACAAACAAGTCTTGAAACCACCATGAGAAAGCAAGAAATTTCTCTTATAAAAACAAGAGAAAACAAAGCTACTTTTTTGCTCAAACATCTACCTCTAACTCTAATACCCCCTATTAGCATTGGAATGGTCAAAATTTCAAAATTTACATATATATTGAAAGGGATTGATATGTCTACCACACCCTTTCAGCTATTCTACCACCCTCTGGAGTAAATTTTAGATTTCTACCATCAAAAAGCTGAATTTGAGGATTTGGAATTCAGATTTGGACTTAGAGACCTTGATTTTGTCTAGAATCATGTAAAGGTTCTAACTGAAGAACATCCAATGAAAAAGCTTATCTTTTTTATAAACAAAAGTAAAAGTAATAATTTTTTCCCTAGCTAAGCTTTTTCATTGGGTGCTGTTCAATTACAACATTTTTTTAATGGTTCTAGACAAAATCAAGGTCTCTAAGTCCAAATTTGAATTCCAAATTCTCAAATTCAACTATTTGATGATAGAAATCTAAAATTTACCCCGCTAGGGTGGTAGAATAGCTAAAAGGTGTGGTAGACATATCAATCCCCATATCGAAAATGTTTTACATCAAAGAACTAATTGCAAAGAAAATTTCTATACTACAGTTGCACAAGCAAGGTCGAGCTTAATTTGTATAATAATTATACTAAAGATGTTGGTAACTAAACAATTTGGGATTGCAATAAAATTGGATTTGACTTTGTGATTGACGTAGAGGTTGATGTTGACAATATCATAAGCTGCCTCAGGTGCTTGGGCATGTTTGATAATAGAGATGGAAGTTTGATAATAAAAATGGAATAAATTTAACCTCGTAGATCTCCAATTATTATTTCAGGTGTTGAGGATTTTTGATGCGTATGCTAGCTAAACGGGTAATCATATTGCATGTTTGCATATCAAGTTCTCATACACAAGCTATGTTTTGTATGAAAACATGTCCCCAACATATCATTTGGTCTCTCAAATTCCAAAGCACAATCAACATGTATCTCTAAATTCTACCTTATATTCCACATTCCACATCTCTTGTACGTGTTTTTTTAGTAGCATGAGATTAACCTAATTTACTTATTGTTATCAAATCCATCTTGAGTTTTTACTCTTAGTTCTTCAAATAACACTAGTCTTGTATCCAACGTGTCCATAACATAACAAAACAAAACGACATCAAGTCCGTAATGGTTTAAGCACCGTCCACTTCACCGTACAGCTACAACCAGACATACAAAAGAGCATGCACAGTTAGCCACACCTCATGGAAATCACAATTGTACAAACCTGGCCCATCTACATCACTTTCTCATGACAAAAATAGCATGCAAAAAACATCAGTACAACAAAGTCATGCTCGATTGCAGTGCTTGCATGGATAAGGAGAATATCCTATTCACACGTTCTGAGCAAGTATGACATCAAAAAGATGTATCTGTCCTTGAAGCAAACCCCTACCACCAGTAGCTTCAAAGACTTTTTCACTAAAGAAAAAGAACATTATCCAAGCACAAAAAAGCCTTTTGGTACAAAAAGCGCCAACAGAGTTTGACTCAATCCTCATAAACACTCGACAAACAGGAAAAAGACATAGATAAACATGTGCATCTGTCTACCTCTAGTAGTACACATTAAAAAAACAAAAGACACGGTGTTTAGCATTTTTTACGCTCCAAAAAGGGGTTTCAGCTTGTATAATTAAAAATCTACGAAAATATAGAGTTTCTCACAACCAAGAGGTTAGATCGGAGGCTCACGCACTGACGCTCTTGTTGATGCGTCTAAGTAGTCTATATGTTCCAAATACATTCGATTTCTCCCAAATCCATGGAAGAAAAAAGGCACGAGTTTTGGCGGGAGAGAGTTCCTTGTCCAGAAATGTGTGCTTGAACACAAGCTGCACAAAATAACCACCATCATAAAATGCATCAGCTTCCTTATCCTAATCTGGCAATATCTTTACTGATGCATTATGAACATACCTCCAAAAGGTTAAAACGCGAAACAGGTTCTCTAAAAAATGAAAAGCCATATGATAAATCTAGTCTACAAATAGTTACAAGATTGTAGCATAAATGTATCAGGAGGTAGAACGCAGTAAGAAAATACCTCCCAAGATGCTTCGTCATTGCTTCTGTATGTTCTATCATCCCGGTTCAGAACAAGCTCGACTAAATAGTCACATTGACCTTCATCCGTTAACTGTCATTGACAACAGAGAAAGGAATAAGGAACACTGCGTTTCAGAAAGTACAAGATGGCACCAAGTGTCCCAAATTGAGCATCAATGTTGTGCCAAAATATCTCAATAGAAATATTGACCGAGAAAGCATGACAGACTGGATTATATAAAAGCTCTTGAGTCTATGCATTACATGCTTGAAAAAAGAAGGGAAAGATTTATAGCTTACATATTGATCTGGAGAGGCCTTGTTTTTGCTATTGAAGTGATGAGGTGCGGCTGCTGTTCCACCAAGGGAGGGGTCGAATGGAAGCGGGAGAAGGCCAGTGAAACCGTCATCCAGCCACGCCACATGATAGTGTGAAGAGGGCAAGAAAAAAGAGGAAGGAAACCGGTGCCATTCACTACCAACGCAAACCGTTGCTTCTGCATTCCAGGAGGAGACCCTTTGAGATATCGCATATACAGTCACCAGAAATCTCTCATGAAGATCAGAATCATAAAGCTGCAAAAAATCGAATGGCAATAACAGTAAAAACAAGGACAATTCCAATACCTCTAATTGCGTTTGACGATGCATTAACTGAAGGAAGATGGAGATAAGCTTGCATGGGAGCAGAATAGCCATGGAACAACGACAAAGTCCTGCAATATGAAAGAGCTAGAATACCTCCCAGTAACAAAGGTCGAGCTTTCTTTACTCCCTGCTCAGCCACCATACACCAATAACCTGTTAGATCTCTTGCAACGCACGAGCTTCTTAGGAAAAATGTAGACACTAACCGTGCCAGAATTTGAGAACATTTGAAACCGTCGTTGGACATATCCAACCTTGTCTCTATACAACCTAAAAAGCTAAAAATATATTTAACCCAAGCACCACAGATTGCAAGATTGAAGAAATAGGATAAGGAGGGCTACTAATAATATACATATACTCCTGCGTCACAGTTGTCTAGCATCAAAATCGGTTAGACCTGGTCAAGTTCTTATGTTTAAGAGGTGTTTGTCAGACTAACCCAGGTGATCCAAGAAAGGAAATTATTGTATTCCCAAGACTCGGGAAGATAATCATGAAGCCTCTCAACTGTTGCTGCAGCAGCTAAGCATATGAGCGGGTACACTGGGTACAGGAACCTGCAACACGGTTCCACGTTTGGTTGTTAAGAGCTGGAGAAAAAAAACTACTTCCATACAAAGAGGAACATACAAGCAAACATTGAACGCAGATAGCTAAGGTAGGAGGAGACATGGAATGAAATGCGGTTTAGTCCTAAAACTAGAACGAAATCTCCATCAAACTTCCAACTAAAACCAGAACGGAATATAAACTATGCAGGGGGATACACTAACATTGCAATTTCTCTCCTCTCTCGAGCAAAAAAGAGAGGAACTTGATTGATTCACAAGTTCACTGCTGCATATCCAGGCAAAGGAGGTGACTTTATGACAGTGAAAGGCATTAAGGAGGTCAATGTTTAGAAATACCAACCTTTCTTCCTTGTGCGCCTGCAGAGACATGAAGGCAAGCCAGACGAAAAGAGGTGAAACAGCAACGACTAGCCTGGGATACCCACGATTTGGTTTACGGGGAAGACTGTAATGGTCGAGCCTGGATAAATAGAGCAGACTTGGAGATAGAAGAGCAAGCGGGAACGAGAAGTTGAAATTGTTGAATGCGTTCAAAAAATAGAACGTGAGACCTTCAACTCCATACAAGGTGCTTCCATCCCCACCAAATACGTTGTAGACTACTAAATTGACAACTGAAGACGTCCAACGTCCATAGAAATAGCGGTCTGCCAACACTGATAAAACCTGTTTCAAACGTAAGTTATCACAAAACTTTTAAGAAAATTCCTGAAGGAAAACGCATTAGCAGACACCAACAGCACTGTCATAGTGTTCAGAAATAATCCAAAACTTCACATGAGGTTCCTTTTGCGTCACTGTGAGAGATTGGTAGCATGCCAACACATAAAAAAAAGTGGAAACGTTGAGTGAACAACAAAAACAGCAGAACTAACCATAGTGCACAGCGTTGTAAGAAGTCCGGCCAGGAAGACATGAAGAAAGCCTCCACTTATTAACGAGTACAGTACCAGCGGAGCAGCAGCCAGAGCTGCAAATGGCCAGCCTATAAGAACTCCAGCTGCTGCAACAGCCACAACTGTCTTATTTCTGTCTCCCAATATAACCAGTGCCGATGCCAAGGTGATTGCGTACATTGCAAAAGTGCTCGGCAGAAAACCTGAGAATTGCAGGCAACAATGTCAGTTTTCTCATACGGTTTGATCTCACATTGTCCTACCCAAGTTCTAGAAAATGACTTACATCATCTGTTTAAAAACCAAAAGACAGTACATATGATCAAAGACGAGGATGTTAAACACTGCATACGATTTGATTAGAGAGAACTACAACATAAACTGAGCAGTAGACGTACATACTGGTACTTGCGTTGTAGCAGCCGCTGCTGACGCAAAGGAGCATTAAAGTATAAACTCCAACTCTAGCTCCAAACTTTCGATTGGCAGCATACACTAAAGTAGCCTCAGTAGATGCTGAGGCTAATCCCAAGGCAAGTCTGACCGTGTAGAACACTTGAACCTGCGTTAATTATCTCCATATGTCAAAACACCATGGCCTCCATCTAGTACACGAAAACCTCTAATACTTACCCTTATTGTCTTCACAAAATCTGCAATTAATCGTAACTCCCTACAGATTTACGATTTATTCCGATGTTGACCTGTTAGGTTAAGATGAACATGCCTATTTCGCACAAAATCTCTTGAAACAGAAAATTTACAGCATCGAAGACATAGATAGCTCATGAAGACTAACCTTGGTAATGCTAGCAGAGGACAGCAACGTCAAAGGTCCACTAACAACCGCATGAAGCAGTAGATACAAATACGACCTGAGTGCGAATTCCGAGCTGCACTCAACATCAATGGTAACGCTTCAGAAAAACACAAAACCGGGTTACAAAAGGCATATAGTCGATTCATATGAGTGCTGCTCGTAAAGCAGAAACAGAACACCAAAGCTGAATTATTTTGAACAAGTTCATGCCCTAAATCCTTGCAGGTTTCAGCAATTAGGGTTTAGGACCTATTGCCATCAAAAACATGCAACAACACACAAGATTTACTAGGGATACTTTTTCAGAGATACAAAAGAAATGCTTGGTAAAGATTTTACAGGTCAACGAAACGATAAAATTTCAGAACTTGTGAACAAGTTCATGCCCTAAATCCTTGCAGGTTTCAGACCTATCGCCATCAAAAACATGAAGCGAAATACAAGATTTACTACAGATACATTTTCAGAGCAAATATGATACAAAAGAAATGCTTGGCAAAGATTTTCCAGGTCAACGAAACGATAAATTTCAGAACAAAAACTGATTGCAGCAACTAATCGTACTATCCAGTTTATATTTTTCAAAACGGTTGAAAAGAGACTCTCCGAAAGCTCACTAAAATGCAACGAACTGAAAACTTGTAGAATCGAAGTTTAGGGTTTCAAGGGCCTGTACCTGTACTCCCAAGTTTGAAACCCGGACTTGTAAAGAAGGTAGTGCAACGGCTCCCAGTAATTGAAAACCTCATCGCAATCGTGAATGTTGTTGTAGAGAGCACTGTAGTACCGAGCCACCATGAGGAAACAAAATGCTCCGCCCCACCCGATGCCTGGGCTCTTCGCGTCCAGCTTCTCCCCAAAATCCACCTCGCTGCTCTTCTTCTCATCCTCCAACGACTCTTTCTCTTCCTCCTCCGTCGTCGTCGCCGTCAGCTTTCTCCGCTGCCGCAAATCCGCCCCCGAAGTCGCCATCGCAGCAACGATCAATAAACCCGCCTAAAACCCTAAACCTCCGCCCTCCCGGCCTCCGTCAAATTTTCAAATATTTGTATACATACATCCGACTGAATCTGTAGTTGCAATCAAGGCGCCATTGAAGCTTGCATTGATCTCACATCTTCGCTGGTGGAGCGCCAGTTCTTCTCACAAGACTCAAAACCCTAAAATCTCGCTCTCAGACGTGCGAGTGCAGGCACTGTAGTGTCAGTCCGGAACTTGCAAGTAGCAATAAGGTAGGAGGCTCATGAATGGAGCATCTCAGGGCTGAAATTGAATGTTGGGTAGGTAAAAAAAATTAAAATGTTTTTCAGTAATTTTTCTGCAAGAGGAATTGGCATCTAATCCAATTTGTTTCATATTTTTTGGAATTTTGTGGAATTAGTTATGAAATTTTGAAGTGGAAAGGTCATAGGGCTCTAAAATGGAGCATCTCCCTAAATGTGTATTGTATGTACATTGTTGAAGGGTTATGAAAAACAACATGTACAAATAAAATACATGAGGAGGTGCTCCATTTTTAACGCTTGCTCTAAATTAGAGCTTCCTGCCTTAGTGAACGTGCAAAAATAGGATTTATTTAGGATTTTATTTTACTTTTAGAAAACACAATTACTCCTTTTGATGAATTGGCTTTTTCAAAATCTTAAATCAATGTCATGACTTTTTCAACAATTTAGAAAGATGTCTGCCCCATTCATTTCACTATAAGTTTTCACCTAATCCATGAATTGGTCAACCGTTCTCAAAGAAAGTTTCAACAAAAAAATTGTTGTAAAACTTAACTAGTTCTATGATTTTGTTGACATTTTTGAAGATGAACATGAAGAACATCATGAACTTTTTCAATTGAAATGAACCTACTAGAGTCAGATTTTTTACATGATCTTGAATTTGTAAGGTACATTCTAGTACTCAGTGTTGCAACTTAAACCTTAACTTCTTTAACAACCAAAGGTATGATAAATACACTAAGAATAGACCACGTTTTTGGTCTCTTGGTCATTAAAGGATTAAACAACATGTTAGGTCCTTGCGGAGGAGTTCAAGAATCCTAAAAAGAATAAGAATCAAATATAGAAGTTGGGCATGCATCATGATCAATCACAATAAAGAAACAACCACATGAAAAATCAATTGGAAGCTTGAGCAAGAGTTAAATGATTCTTCAAGTCTTTTATGTGCACGTTCCAAGCAAACATAGGAAATTTTGATGTTGCAAATAAGTACAATAGATGATCTATGTTGAGCAAGATTGCAAGACCCTTCCAAAAACAACCCCAACAGAGTGATGTTTTTGTACAAAGATTTTTTTTTGTGAACACCTAGCCCTTAGAGCTTGGGAATGTTGATTAACCCTTGACCCCTAAATGCATGGTGTTGACAATACTTTGAAGTTCAATAAACCCAACTAAGTCTCCATTTTTAGTAATATGTATTTTTGAAACATTCTTTATGAAGTCTGGTTTTAGCTCCAAAAATTTGATTTTGAAAATGTTTAATTATGATTTTTCTATTCAAGATTTTGTGCAAGGGTCTTGACTTTTTGTAGTCTTGAGAGCTCTTGGAAATGAGCCTCATATACGCTAGATCTTGGAGAAAGATTTACACTAGAATTTTATTTTTAAAAATTGTAGAAGAGATTTTGAAAAGCTTTAAAGTGATTGTTGTTATGTTTGTTATGTTCTTTAACCTCATATTTTTTTGGTGACTAATTTTAGAGGTTCAACATGTGAAAAGAGGATTGAAAGACTCCAAAACATTTTTGCAGTTTTAACACCCTTGTGATCAAGCATTATAATCCTTCAATCCATAAGCAATATTGTTGTGTATTCTTTTCCTATATGATCTCTAACACATCTATTTTGAATTTGTATGGCTACAACTTTAAAAATTTGATACAACTTATTAAAACGTTGACATTTTGTTCAATTTAAAGCAAATTCCTAGAAGCTCATAAAAGGCCTCAAGCATTTTGGGGTTAAGGACAAACATCCCTATAAGGGACAATATTGGGCAAGCTTGTGCTGTTGGGACTTTTTATCAATATTTTTGAAACTTTTTTGACGGAGAAGTTTGCAAGGGCTACATGGGGTATAATTTTGATTGAAATCCAATTTACGGCTCAAAAGTCATGAGTGTTTTATGGGTTTATTTTGAACTTAGAGTAGGTTAGGAATGCCATTTTTCATTGGCCTTTTCCTACAGCAACCAATGAAGCCGTGACGCCTCATTAGAGTGCGTCCATAGCAATAGTGTTTCAAATAAACACATGAGTGTATTAGATAGATATGTTAGCTTTTGAAATGCAATAGCTACTAGAGATTTGGTTGTTTTATTTCTATTATTTTTTGTGGTTTTTAATAAGGTTAAAATTTTCCAATCACTTGTTTGGATTTTTGCTGTTTCAAAAACATCCATTGGAAATTTGGTTTTCAAAAAACCTTAATGTAATGTGAATTTCAAGCACACAATTGCACTGCATGCCCACGTAAGGTGAGTTCCAGGTCTCCATTAACCATGAAAAAATTAGAAGATATGCTCAACATGATTTAGAGCATGTTGCACAAGTGTCTTCAACACCCATAATGCAAAAATTGTCCACAACATTTAGTTTGAGGGACCCAAAAAATTTAGGTAGAGGTCAAACTAACACTGATACTAGTCTAACTTACATTATCTTGTCTCTCAATCCATACAATAGGGGGCTTCAAACTTAAACTTTTTTAGGTGACTCATGTTGCAATTCACCTCTGTGAATTCACTCGTGAACCGTGACGTGACTCACATTTGGACTTCACTCCTAACATGATTCACGTGAGGAGTGAACTTCAGAAACTCACTTTCAAGGCTTCCTGGGGCTCATGCACCTACGTCCTCAAACCCCAAAACTTCTTTAGCAGAAACTTTTGCAAACTCACGGGTGTCTCAAACTTTGCGCGTGCGAGGGAACAAAAACAATTCACTAGTGACCGTGAGGTGAGAAGTTTGAAGGCCAAATTTCGTGTTTGAAGCCCCTAATAAAACCACACAAAACTTTTTTATACTAAATAAATGACAGTTTTGAGTATTTTTTGAGAAAAAAATGGGCTTGGTCCTTGAGGGGTTAATTTGGGTTTTCCAATTCTCGGACCAGCATGGAGGTTCGTCAAAGACCTATGAAACTCTACTTGACAGGTTTTCCTCAAACATTCCCTGTCAATTTCAGAAGCATGTTTTTTCTTTGTGAAAGTGTGACAACACGTCTTCCTCAAACATTCCATATCAAATTACACGCAGTTTCCTGATTGTCTCTATAGCGACAAACATCATTCTGAACTGGTCTTACAATTGACAGACCTCGGAAAAAGAAAAATCTTGGTCTTTTGCCAATATTTTCTCCTTCTGAGTTCTGACAGGTGCCAATTCCAATAGATTGCTACTTCCAGCGGAACTTCCAAGAAAGGCTTCAACCGAGTATTGAAAAAGTCCACCCAATCCTACAAAGTTCTCTACCTGAGTCCAGCCGTCCAGTTGACTCAGCACCTTTTCGGAATACTTGAGCCAATCGAGGCATCATTACAACAACGTGTCAATTATCCTGAAGAAAATGCGTTGAAATGTCAAATGATGGAAAACAATACAATAGCCTCTCAGTTGCGCCAAGTGTACAAATCAGCTAATCTCCAGCAACATTGATTCTAAATTGACGTCCTTCCAACATATGGCACATCACAGACTGAGCTCATCTAATCTCTTGCGCAAATGCGCTTGTGCAGTCCTCTGCAAACGTGTAAAAGACATCAAATCCTAGTCGTGATACATACCACACCTGCATCCACACCGAAGAGGCCACGTTCAAGCCCTCCCCGCATTCTCAATAGCCACTTTTCAGAGCAAAATAAGGCCTACTTAACCTTGAAACAATTTTCACAAGAAAGCAAATTACAATAAAGGAATGAGAGAGAACTCTTCCACGCACACGTCAGTAAGATAACCTGAAATTTGCAACATAGAGATTCAACCTCTGTGGAAGACCTTCACGCCAACCGTGTACACGTCACAAAGATTAGTACTACTATAGAAACTCATTTTCACTCACCAAACAGACTGCATTGAGCCTTGTTTGGTAGCCAGAAATGATATTCTTTCTCATTGCTCCAGAAAAGCACTGCCAATGTACAGTGCAATATTACAAAGCCGAGACAGGATTAATACAGAGAAGATCCACTCTGCAGACCGGTATTTCGTAAAGAATCAAAGGCAACAAAGTCCTATCCCAAGTATAAAGGACCCCGGTATACTTGTAAAAACCAAAAGGTCAAAAAACCGAGGGGCCCTGTTTTGTAACATCTATTTAGTGGACCAAAAAGGGGGACTGCCTGCACAGCCCACTGGCCATTCGAGCCTTACTACAAACCCTACTTGCTTACTTCCGTCTGGATTTTGGTCGATAAGGATACTCAAGAGAGTACCCCTGAAGCTGAGATGAGGATCTGCATCTCCAGGAGCTCTTCAAAGAATAAGACATGGAGGGAGAAACCCTATATAGTGTAGGTATTACTCCTCTGCATCCTCTGTAGAACAAACTAGCCACGAAGCCTGCAAAACAGTTGTATGAATACCTGAATATGCAGGGTCAACGACATCCTTCGTGCTACAGATCTTGCAGTTCCATCCGTCAAAGCTCGGGCGACTGCTGAGAGAGGCCTTGAAGAAGCTTCATCTCTACAATCTCTCACCTCAATGCTTCAATGCTCTTCTTAATGAAATACTTAGCAGCCTCCAAAGATTTCAGCCGGTGTGTCAACTCTTACACTCCTTTCTCCACTCATAACCAGGAGATGTCCCGGGTTGCAAGTGACCTGGAAACTTGCAGGGTCCTGTACCTCATTTTCTCTTGCAAGCCTTTCGATTGCGAGTCCTTTACAGCATCCTCCACTTCTTTGTGAAGATACACAGGGTGAATCATCGACAAGTAGTCTCTTGCCTCATCCCTTTCAAAGTCTGCAAATTCGGCTTACCGAGGGGGTTTGAAGGCAATTTCTGGTTGCAACTCTACGCCTGCAATGATAGGTACTGGGACTATGTACGGCAATTCCCATGCATTAGCACAGATTCCTCTGTGCACTCTGCATCCTCGGTGTCCTTGCACAATTTACCAGCTCTTGACTCATGTCCATCAGCAATCATACAACTAGGACGTTCTCACATCTGTCTCTGTCTTCTACCTCCTCTACCGGAGACAAAGCAATCACCCTTTTCTCTTCGCCATATTCTTCTTCCTCATTTGATCTTCCTCCCCGTAAAGAATGGTCTCCTATGAGACCTATCGACGTTGGTTCATCTGCTCCTGATGTAACTGAGGCCGCCCTGTCATCAACATCATCACTAAGCAATTTAGACATAAACTCCCCGGCACTTTGAGGGAGCATGGTAACAGAGGGCATCTGGACAGGGAGTCTTACTCCATGCTGCTGCTGCTTCTCAAATTTCAGGACATACTCCAGCACTGAATGAGTTTTCTTGTCTCCTACTTTTCTCTGTTCCTTGGTTTGTTCCAGAGTCTTGAGCGTGATTTCCTGAGAGCCCCATCTTCTTTTCAGGCTGACAAATCCGGGAGGTTTTCCGTCACCTGCCTCTTCAGATTTTCCCCCGTTCCTGCTAATACTGATCGGGGGTCTTACCCCGAGTTGAGCTTCTGTAACGCGACCTTCATCTTGCATACTTGCAGCGACAAGCTGACTATTCGCAATGCTAACCTTATCGACGTACTTAAATGGCTCGTCTGAATCAACTCTGAGCGCAATGTTGATGTTCTCGGAAACTTCAGATTTACCGCCACCTGTATCTTCGGAATTCCCCTCTTTACTATAAGCACTGGGAACCCTCAATCCCGATTGAACTTCCATCACACGACCTCCCCCTTGCCCAAGTGCGCTGAGAAGCTGACTACTGATAGTGCTAACCTTGTCGACATACTTCAATTGCTCGTCTCGCCCAGCTCTAATAGCCGTGTCGATCTTCCTCGGAAGTTCAGGTTCACCGATATCTATTTCTTCAGATTTCCCCTCAGTATTTCTAATACCAATGGCTAGCCTTCGCCCTAAATGAGCTTCCTTGCCACGAGCTCCATCTTGCACACGTGCATTAAGAAGCTGACTGCTAGCCTTATCAACATACTTCAACTCCTCCTTTCCAGCACTGAGAGCCGTCTGGATCTTCTCAAAAAATTCAGGTTCACCACTATCTTTCTCTTCAAATTTTTCCGCTTTCCTTCGGATACCACTGGATAGCCTTCGACCTAATCGCGTTTCCATACCGCGACTTCCATCTTGTCCACGTGCAGAGAGAAGTTGACTGTTGATAATATTACCCTTATCGACATACTTGGATTCCTCCTCTCTTCCAGCTCTGGGAGCCGTGTTGATCTTCTCGTCTTGAACCAAAAATGGAGACTCCAACTTTGGAAAAACTCTGCCTTCATTGGCTTTCACTTCGAATAGCAATGACTGCCTCTTCTCTTCCTTCATGATAGCATCCAATTTCTCCTTATAAACGCGGATTTCTCTTTCCAGAGCAACCTTCTCTTGCTCTCGGCGAACAAGAAGCTCGTTCAAGGCCTCAATTGCCTCCTGGTCGTACATTGCCTTCTCGACGACCATCCGTTCGAACTGTCGCGCCTCCATTTGCACAGCTGCTTTCTCCTCTTGCAAGCGAGAAATCATTGCCATGGCTTCACTGGCAGCTGTCGCAGAGAAGTTCCTCTCTTGCTCGAGCTCACTGTACAGCTCAGCGACTGTTTCACGCTCACGTTGAAGGGCGTCCAAAAGCTCCCAGTCCTTCACATCCTGGTCGTTCTCTATATCCTGCTGCGCTAGGTCGGCGAGATCCTCCGCTGGCGAACTAAAACCTGATTGAACTTCATTGCCACCACCTTCACTCGCCCTTAAATTGCTAATGTCCGCTTTCAATGCCGCTTTCAAGCTGTCTGATCGATCGACTCTGCCCTTTTCCTCCAATTCAATAGTAGATTCCGTGGCAGAAACAGGGTGCTTTCGACACCGCGCAGGGCAAGAGCAGGAAGCGGACCGCCTCAACACTCGAATGACGATGTAATGGACAAAACAACATAAAAAAACTATGAAACTAAGCTGACCAGTCAACGCAACTGTGTCCAGTTTTCTTGGGACAGGATTATATCCCAGAACACTCAGTTCTACATGAGCCCTAAACAGTAAACTCTGATTTGTTCTTGATTCAAGAGTACAAGTAAGCATTGTGTCCTAAAATTTTCTTTCCAAACTCCCAGCTCTCGAACGTTATCTCGCCCGCAAGTGCTTCAACCACGCCCGTGAAACTTTGCACACAGCAATATTGTTTCCGATCTACAGGAATACCAGTTCAGTGACCATTTCCAGACGAAGTGGAGCCAAGCATACCAGGCTCCCGGCTCTCGAAGTTCCTCAAAGGTTAAAACATCCGGAAGTCTTCAACCATGGCCGCGAAATCTCGCAAGTATGAGTACGTATTTCCAATCTACAGCAACAACATTCTGGTGGCCTCACTACACCGATTGCAGCCAGCCGCGATTCCCAAACACAAGCATCGCTCCTGCCATGATCAATTACGCCACTATCTCCAGCTCTTCACCAACCAATCATCAATCAAGCAATCGAAACCAAATCCTACTCGCCGGCTCAAACCTCGATCGCAACGGTTCAGTCAAAGAAACACAAATTCCTTCACAATCACGGCACTCTACCGCTGATTGCTTTCAATTTCAAATTACTGGCTAACTCGGATTACTGGCCTACTCAAATTACAGGCCAGATCGGATTACAGGCAAGGCATTCGAATCCCGTGCCCGATTTCAAAAACTCTCGAACACAAAGACTGACTAAAATCCTACAAATCGCTACCAGAAGCACTCACCACCGGCGCTTCTTGGCTCGCATCGCCAATACTCGGTCTGCGAGTCCCCTGAGCGAGTATTAAAGCGCCGCCACGGCCCTAAACCCTCGGCCGGGCCAAGCTTGCGGGAAAAGCAACGAACGACTCGGCAGTGGATTGCGAATCCCGCGACTACGGCATCGAGGAAGGCAAGCTTTGCAAAGAAACGATCAAAGGGAAGGGAAGGGCAGGAGATAGTGAGGAGAGAGTGAGGGAGACAGGGGAGTGCAATCAGGAACGCGGAGGCGAGCCGGCAGGGAAGACGGGCGAGCGACGGACAGGCGAGGGACGGGCGACCCAGTCCGTGATTTGGGATGAGCTCACTGGCTGTGACATCGCCAGTTCGCCACCCCTGCCCGAGCCCCGAGTGCCCGGGGGCAGCGTTTAATTTGTTGGCAAATAATCACCTAAATCTTAGGCCCGGTCAGACTAGCGGCCGGCCAAAAAAATTCCAACTTGAATGGTTGAAATTTGGGGTTTGACCGCTACTGGGTTTAGATTGCGGATTTATCTCAAACTTTGACATTCATCTTCACCAATTAATATAGCCATAGCCATGTGAGCGGCCAAGATAGTGAAATTTTGGGGCTTGCTCCAAAGGTGATACCAAACTTGTCCGGCAAACGCACACTTTTGAATAACACACAATTACACGAAAATTTTTCCGGTGACCGAACCACCAGCAAGGGTGCTAGTTTTGCCACTTCGTCCGGCTGGTAGTCTGAATCAGGCCTAAAAGCAACTCCTACAACACGTTAGAATAGGCCTTTGCATTCAACCCATTATTAGCTTCTGCGATTCAAGTCCCCAACATCACTCGACACGTCCCTGCCCAAGTTGCGGGGCCTTCAAATTGAGCCGCATACCCATCAAAATTCAACTTTCTCCAAGCCCCCTTCACGGTCCTTGGCGAGCACTGTTCACGCACGACCCCACTCCATAGCCAGGTGTACTCGTGGGATCTGTTGTAACGCAGGTGCAGGTTCGGAAGGTTTCAAGGTTGCAAGAGAACTTCAAGCCTCGCCATGAAAGTTCACATCATTCTCCTTGTGAAATCTCATTTATCCAAGTGTTACAAAGCGTGCTGCAGGAGATGCCCTGAGATTTTTGCTTGAAAAGTTGAATGAAACCACCAAACCCTTCCTAGAGCAAAATCCCAGATTTTATATGAAAGTAGCTTATATTAACAGTTTTTTGAATGAATCTCTGTAGATCATTCATTTGTTCCAGTTTTAGTTAAATTTTCTTTACCTGCCTGCATCCTGGGGTGCGGGTCGCTCTACCCTAACAAAAACAAAATTTAAACCCTGCTCGGGGCTGTGCGTCATTGGCGAGCTGCTGCCAGGTGTAAGTTTTTTTCAGGATGTGACAGAAGTCCGTCGTTGTTGGCATTCATGGCGCTGTAAGAGCCAGGCGTGCACTTCTGACATCGGCCTCGTTGTTCAATCCTTTTATGGGTACCTGACGGTGATTAGCCGACAGAGTCGGGATCCACTTTTCAAAATTTTCAAATTTTTGGATCAAAATGCCCTTCACCCCCAAATGCCTGGGATAGGAGCTTGCTTCTTTTCTCTCATTCAATTTGAGTAGTGCAGAACAGGGTTCCTTCTTTTTTCTTGGTTTGGTCAAGGTTGAGCAACCGGCACTCCAGCTTTTAATTTCTGGCTAATTTTAGCCATCTTACCTCAAATTGTGCCCAGCTACTATAAAGAGTTAAAGATTAACCCCTAAAGGACCAAGCCCTTTTTTCAGTGAAAGTTATTGAAAACTGCAACTTTTGAGGGAATGAGTACAAAGGTAGGAAAACAATTATTTTTGGAAATCCAATCGTAAAATCTTGCCCTAAACTATGGGAGGTAATTGTGGAAAAAAATTTAGCTCATTCTAGATGTAGAGGAGTGAGATATTGACATTTGAAGTGAAAAGAAAAGTTTTTTTCCGTGCTGCCCAAAAATTTCAGAAGCCTTTGATTGCCTCTAAATATTAAAAAAATGATCTACGCAAATGTGAGGTTTATTTTTCCCCATGTAGAAAACCAAGTTAGGTAAGTGTGGGAGAATTTTCAAATGAATTGGAGGTGTGAATCATATTTTGTAAAATCCTGCAATGCCGTAAGGCCATCAAATTTGCATATACACTAGGCAAACTTGGAGGAATTATGTAAAATTGTGAAATGTGAATTACTTTGATCCAAATGACAAAAACCAAGGAATCTTAGTCTACTACAGCAAGAAAAAAAAAGTCAAAAAACAAATTCACAAAGAGCACAAAAAGTATAGCACCAAAGGCAAAAGGAATGGAAGTATGGGAGTTTTGTACATGCCCGCAAACTAAAACTTTTCAATCATAAATTGGAATTGAATGATTCAAAGCTCCCCACATATGAATAAATCTAAAGAACCAATTTCAGATTTTAATTTTGAAAAAATGTTATTTTTAGAAAAGTTTTTGGCTGCCCAATCTCCACCTTTTTTCAGAAATTCATGCATAACTTCTTCAATAAATGTCGGAATGAAGAAAAAACTAGATGCCCACGTAGGTCTTTGAATTCCTCATCTCCCATAAAAGTTTCAAAAAATCATACAAAGTAGTTTAGTTGTAAATACATGCCCGAAATCCCAATTGTCCACCGAGGGGATAGTTGGTCCTTTAGGGGTTAAGAAAATTGGGTGAAATAATGAATGGAATTAGTAGGTTCCTTTGCAATCAAACAACAAGTTTGTTAAAAGTTGGATAAAAGCTATTAACCCTTAACCCCTAAATGCCCAATGCACCATTTTCTGGTCGCTGCCCATTTTTCCAGGCTGCCCGAGATGAAAAAAACATTTTTTGGGAAAATAAAAAATACTTTTGTACAAAAAAGCAAATCAACTTTCCAATCCAATTTGAATAATGTCAATCCAAGTTAAACTCCACCAAGGAGAATTTTTTAAAGACAAACACTTCAATATTTGCTAGTGCTATAAAATTTATTATTTTGGGAAACTAATGATGTTCTCTTCTTTAAAAAGAAAATATTTTTGACTTTGAGAATAGAGTGTCAAATTTCAACCAATCATACCAAATTTGTAGTCCATTAATAAAATTTGTAATTTTGATTAATGTTAAATGGTAAATGCTTCTAAATTCATTAAATACAAATCCAAAACCTTTTTTGAATGCTTGACTGTATGGATAATTACTAAACATTATGATTCTTGTTTTCTCTTTAGAAGAAAATTTCATCAAAGTTACAAAAGTATCATTTTATAATGCATTTATGTTTTGCCCTTACCCACTTGGACGTTTAGGGACTAAATGCCTCATGCACCCAATTTGGGGGTTAAAAATACTTTGAAGTTCAATAAACCTAGGTAAGTTTTTAGTTTTAGTAGTTTGTATTTTTGAATTAATCTTTTTGAAGCCTTGTGTGGGCATTAAAAATCTAATTTTGAAAACGACTTATTATGATATTTTTAATTCAAGACTAGTATAGGCACCTACTGGTCCAATGAGACGCAAAATATGTTTAGGTCCAATGACACAAACTATTTCCCCTCAAGAAAATAATTCTTTCTTTTTATTTGTGCATTATAATTTCAAACTTTACCCTTGCTATAAAACATTTGTTTTTGTTTACAAAACATTCCCTTGCAATAAAGCATTTTTTGTTCTATACCCATAGAGGTTTTCACCCACGCAATAAAAGGAACGTCATTGTTTTTTCACGCAAAAAAAACATTATTCATTTAGTATGCACACAAATCTTTTTACTCACGTAGTAATTATTCATGCAGTTTTTTTTATATATTTTTGTTTTTTACCCGCATAATTTTGTTACATTTTTTTATTATTTGCCCACGCATCTTTCTGCACATACAAATTTTTACCCATACATTTTTTTCTCACACAAGTTTTCACATATGCAAATTTCTACCTACACAAGTTTCTACTTACACAAGTTTCTACTTACACAAGTTTTAGTTTAAGCAAGTTTTTACCCACTGACGCAAGTTTATTTATCCATTTGGTAAGAAGATCGCCACGCAGCCAATTGTATTCTTTTATATATAGATTTTGTGCAAGGTTTTTGACTTTTGTAGTGTTGAGAGCTCTTGGAAATGAGCCTCAAATACATTAGATATTGGAGGAAATTTTACGCTAGAAATTCATTTAAAAAAATAGTAGAAGAGATTTTGAAAAGCTATAAAATGATTAAAGTTATGTATGTTATGTCCTTTGACCTTATATTTATTTGGTGACCAATCTTTTAATTCACCATGTGAAAAGAGGATTGAAAGACTTCAAGTCATTTTTGCAGATTTAACATTCTCATGATTAAACATTATAATTTTTCAATCCATGAGTGGTATTGTTGTGTTTTTTATTCCTACCTAATCTCTAACATATGTAGTTTAAATCTGTACAATTACAATTCAAAAAAACCTCTACAACATATTAAAGGGTTGGCTTTTTGTTCAATTTAGAACAAATTCCTAGAAGTTCAAAAAAGGCCTCATGCATTTAGGGGTTAATATTAATATATTTCGTGGATGAACATGCGTATGTCAATGATCCTATTCATTTTTGTTCAACTTTTCCTTACATGTTTGCATTGTTGGGTACCAATTGTGCGACCAACAAAAATAAATAAAAGGTTGCCAATGCACCCAAGAATGCAAGCAAGCAAAATTTGGATAAAATTGGATAGAATTAACAATGTATGCATTTTCATCCGTAAATTTAATTATTGTTAGCTAATTTCAACCAAAATTTGGCCAATTTAGTGTTTTCTTGAAGAGGGATTCGACACTTTCATTCATCTTTTCACACAATTTTCCTAGTGTAGTGATAGCCAATGTGAAATTGAGTTAAGTCTTAGGCAAAAATTGGCCAAGAAAAAATCTTGGTGTACAACAACGTTTGGGGAAAAAATCCAAGTTAGCGTTTCCCATTTTCACGAGCAGGCACCAAATCTTTCCTATGCGTATATTATAATATATACTACTATTAGACTTTTTGAAAATTTTGAGTGGTTTTTTTATTTCGTAGTTTCAAAATTTAACCAGTATTTTTTTTTGCCATTGCAAACGGTTACCTTCGTGTTCTTAAAAGGATTCTTCAGAAACCTCATGTTACAATTTGAAAAATTGTTCACTGTTTGAAATGCAATCTAGTGCTATTGGAACAATGCCTTTCTAACTACAGCTTCTAGTATATTTAGTGATGAAAGTAGGTCATGGGCAACAATGATAACTGCCACCCCTAAAATGGAATCCAAGAATCTACATGTCACATTGTATTCTAGTCACTCGCCCAAATTGATATCCGGATGTTCTCAGTGCAAGGTCATTTTTATCTTCTCGTTTTTCACTTGAATTGGTGTTGCCATTCGCAACTAGAATCCCCTTTGCAATTGTCAAGCGTTTGATTGTAATGTAATGGTTTTGTTCTAATTAGGGTTTTGGAAATTAGCCAACGTTGAACATCTACCATAATGCAGCTAAGTACAAGGAGAAGAAGGATGCACATCCCATTGCAATAGTGTAGTTGAAGGTGAAGCAGGACTCTACGGTCAAGTAAGCTTAACCCCTGAAGGGCCCTTCGGCTCTAGAGATACGGTACCAAACAAATACGGTTGCAACCAATATTCAAAGGTTTGAATCAGCTGGAAATTACGTGTTATAACCATATATATTGAAAGGTTATTGAAGGGTTGTATGATGGTGGGTGCATAAGTTTTTTGGAAAATCCTCATAGCAGCTCAACTACGTCCGTATATACAGCCATACATACGGTCACAAAGGGCTTTTGGGCCATTCAGGGGTTAACCCTTATGTCAAAAAGGCCCTTGCAACCAGTACAATACGAGGTATTTTTCTTGTATTTGGAATGGATCCACACCTCTACTACATTTGAGATCAACAAAGAAGTTGGAAGATAAATAAACGCAATTCTAGTGAGCTATTTGAGATTCCAAGTTAAAATTTCTTGTTAGTAGCAATTGCTAGATATACGGCAACGTATCTACTATGCCCCCTTGATTTTTAGGGGTTAACCCCTAAACATCTAAGCGTGCCGCTACAACCAATAGAATACAAGGTGTTTTTCTTGTATTTGAAATAGATTCACACCTTTACTATATTTGGGATTAACAAAGACGTTGGAGAATAGATCAAAGCGGTTTTAGTGAGCTACCTGAGATCCCAAATTAAAACTTCTTATTGGTAGCAAATGCCAATTATATGGCAGCGTATATACTATGCCCTATGGTCATTTAAGGTTAATGGTTGAAGAAGCAAGGTTGCTAATTTGCTATTGGAGAGCTCATAGGAACGTCTACTATGAATGTGGCCTCCACCAAGCCTAAGGTAGCCACACCCAATCTGGAGCATGATCCTAATGTGGTGCATATGTACACAGCAAGTATCAAACTCAGATCTAAAATTTAGCAATCTATAGATAGCTTATTTTTTGAATCACATAAAATAAGCTATCTATAAATTGCATGGATTTTAGATCTCAAATGTACTTGATGTGAACATATGCACCACATTAGGATCATGCTCTAGATTGGGTGTGGCTACCTTACTGCTACGCGCACCTTACCCTTGAACGTCATTGAGACTAGTTTTTGGGTTTTTGATGACTAAATGTTAGTGTGGAAGTGGTCTTGGATTTTGTTGGGACATAGATAATGCAGTCTAGTACATGTACTGTACATGGATAGCTTATGCATGCACAATGTTCTCACAAGGGTCCCACTTGCCATTTGAGTAGTAAAGATGCACCATTGTATAGTGTATTTTAAGTTTTGAGTGTCTTTTTACCAAAACTTAGTGTGAGTTCTTAAGATGATGTGTTTTGAGTTTGAGCATAACTAGCAATAGAAAGTTTACCAAATCTAAGTTCTTCTTGTATTTTGAATTTAAAAAAAAAAAAAAGTTTAGAAAAATATTATTACCACGAGTTGAACACCTATTACCATGGGATGGCTACTTCTTTATATTTTACTAACATGGGTAGAAAATTCCACCATGATGATCTTTATTGTCAATTGCATCCACATTAAAAAAACTTGGCATAATTGAATACATTTTGACGGCATTTGATAGGAATTTAACAGTTATTTCAAAAAATCACAATAATTTCAAAATTTCACCAAAATCTAAAAATATTTTTTGCACATGTAGTATGCACATACCTTCTTCTATTTAAATTCTAAGATTGAATTTTGATGTCAATTACATTGCCAAATCACTTGTAGAAGATGATTATAATTCGATAGAAAATCCATGGGTGTAACTTAGGCCCATCTTTTAGGGTTAACCTCAAGGCTACAGTCTCTCTTCAGCAAGCAAAAGTGAAGTGCATTTTCTAGATTCACGGCAGAACCAAATTGGGATCTTACATTTAGGAACTTTTTTTCACGGAGACTTCTTGTACGGATATCCATTTGTGAATGTTTTGGATGTTTGTAATTCTCTTGGAATTTCTTTTCTTCTTTACGCTCTTTTGAAGTTTTGTATACTTGCTTTTAACACTTTTAACAACAAAAGCCATTTGGCAATTTTGATATCAGTCTAGATCATAGACTTCTAGATTTCAAATCATGTTTTGGTTGAAACGAGAGTTTTTATAAATCTCTTGAAGTTAATATTCATTGGTCCAAGTAGCTACAATTTCAATTTAGTGTCAATGTACGTTAAAAATCCGGGTTGAAAGAAGTTAGTCTAAAAATATTCAAAAAAAAATCTTATAGTAGCGCAATACCTAGCAACCTTTTGAATTAGTTTCTTTGCAACATCTCATGATTTCAAATGAACATCTGAGTATGATCTATTATCAGGAAATATACTATATAGGTATGAAATTTTGCTATCCATTTATGCTACTATTTAATGTTTTTATTTTTTTTGTTTGTTTACATTGAATTTTCAAGATCAACAACTGCTATTGGATAGTTTCGGAATTTTAGGAAGTTGTTGTTGATAACTAATCCATCTAGCTTCATCTTTTGATAGAGATTTGGCATTGCATGATTCTCAAAGCCATGAGAGGAATACATGAGTGCTTGGTCATTACTCGGGTCATTAAAAGGCAATAAATCTTAATTTTGTTCAATCTAATTCAAATAGTGATTAGTTAAGGTTATTTAGTTTTTGATTATGTTAAATCTATGTTTGGAGCAAAAGATTGAGGTTTAGTGAGATGATGTGTTTAAATGGAACACTTTGGTGGAAGGCCGTTGACCTTGACTTATTGGTCAAGCTTTCTTGAATATTTGCAAGTTATTTGAGCTTTATTTTGTAATTTATTTTCTCTCTCTGAAAGCTTATGTGAGGTTTCAAGTAGTTCAACAAGATACAAGAACGTGTGCAATCAGGGTCGTAAATGTTATGAGATTGGGATCTCTCATAATGCAAGAAATCTTTTAGTTGGGATTGCAATTGTATAATGTGTTGTTGATTTGCCAGTTGTTACAGATTGCATGTAATATCTGATTTTACGGTTATCATGAAGGTTCTCCATTCTCCAAAGGACCATTTAGTATAATTCTCTTAGGATAGTTTCTATAAATGCATTAAACCCTCATTGCCTAAAGCCCAAAGAGGGTTTAGGGCATCCTTGCTTTTCAAGTGTTGTAAGTTTCAATGCCAATGGAGTATGAAAATATCAATTGTACAATCTTGTAGTGTGTATGTTGTAGATGATGTGGATCAAATTTGGGGTCATTTGATCCCATAGATTGGAAGATTATAATATTTTAGTGCTAATAAAAGATGTTGAAATTTTCCTAAAAATACATTTGGAAGTGAAATTTCATATCTAAACCTACTCAAGTGAAAAAATACAAAAATGCAAAGTGATTCAAACCAATATACAAACACATTGGGGAAAGAAAACATCAATCAGTATACTTATTTTGTTTGCAAAATTGTTTTGGAATGCTAAAAAACAATGAAAAAATGTAGCAAAAAATCACATATATGGCTAAACCTCCCTCTACTAAAATGCTTGTCATTCACTCATAACTTCTTGGATTGATATGAAATTTTAACCACACTAGCTTGACTAGTATGCGCAACTTTTTCAAAAACAAAGATTGAAAATGAATATTCTATGAAGGAGTTATAAGCCACCAAAGTTCACAGTATTTCAAAAATGTGTGGATTTTCAACATTGAGTTGCTCCCAAACATTCAAGAAAACTTGGATTTACATGAAAATCTTATCACAATTACTAGACTTTAAGGGGAACAAAAGCCAACAAATTTTATTGAAAACAAACGTTTGATGAAAAAGATACAAGCCCCCAAAGTTGCAACCATCACAATGCAATGTGGTGGATTCATATTGACCCTGTGATCTTTCAATAACTTTCACAAGCTCAACATGTATTAGATTGATCTAAAAATTACATCACAAAGATAAGACTAGTATGCGCAACTTTACCAACAAATTTTACTAGATTTGGACAATCAGCACAAAAGTTATAGCACTTCAAGTTGCAAAGACAGTTTGCTGGAGGACATAAATTGTCCCCTTAGGCGATGAGGGATTAAGGACTAGGTTTAGACTTTAATATATGAATTGGCATATTGGCAATCATATCAACATTGGTCGTAAGAGGGGGTTAGTTCAGTATGCAATTTAGTCTTACAATGGTTTGAAAATACAAAAAAATTAAGCCAATGTTATGGTTATAATGCAAGTTCTATATTTGATAGGATATGTTAGTGTCTGAGAGAGATAAGACAACTGTGCAAGACTATTGATATGGGCATTATGACATTTCACTCATTGTTGTTGATTTATTTGGAATTAGGTAGTTTTATTTTCAATTTGATTTTTTGAGGCTTTATGCTCCACTTATCAACAATCTTTGTAACAAGCGTATTAGAAGGTGGGCTATTGGTCCCCTTTCTATAAACTAATGACAAAGGTGTTTAGTGTGTAGGCATATAGAAGGTGCATAAGTAGAATAGATGATCAATATGAGTTTGGACCTTGTTGAATTGTTCACAAGGCAAGCACATGATTCATTCCCATATTTTCTTGATCTTGGGGAGATCACTAGCCCATGACGTGTTATTCATTAATTTGGAAAAAAGATGGGTACCATTTTGTACCTCACCTTAATCCAAAATAGCCACCTTAATTTATGTCAACAAACCACATGGAACCATATTCATTAAATTATGGAGGCCTCCTTAAAACTAGTTAATGAACTTCTATCCAAAATTTCAGAAATTAATGAACTTTCTGTCCAAAAAGAGCATATTTCTAGAAGATTTGTATCTCATTTCATTGGAAAATAGTCAATAGATTCTCAATTCAAGGAATATGTCGTTTTCTAGAAAAAAAAGCCAAAAGCCCCACTTTGTATGCTTTTTCCCAAATTAACAAATAATGCATTCATGTTTTAAAAAGCATTGAGTTAAAAGATAGGATTCATTTAATTCAAATGACAAAAAAATAAAATAATATGTAGAGCTATTATAGGGTTCATGAAATACTTAATATTTTATCATATATAAATTAGGGTATGTAAAAACATTAAGTAGTAGGATATTTTACTAATAAATCAGCCTTGACAAATAGGGGTTGTAAAAATTTATAAACCTATTTAGTACTCTCCAGGTAAGTTTTTTTCAATATATGCCACATAATTGAGAAACACTAAAAACTTGTTAATAAGAAATTTCACTTGAACAATAGCCCTTCAATTCATATGCTTCTTATTGGTTTCATGGTGAATACCATGTGTGTATACGTAAAAGAAAAAAGATTTTTTTGATGAATAATGGAGATAGGATAAAATTGGACAAACAAAATTTATACATAAAATAGCCCCATTTAAAAATAAAATGAATGAATTTATAAAAAACATAGGGTACCAGAAATATGACCAGCGTAGCTTTTTATATAAAATATGGTCATTTTAAATACTATATTTTAGATAAATAGGCATACATCAAAAACCCTTTTAACTCACGTATATACCATAAAATTACAAGGAGTGACCTCCCCAAGTTCCTAATACCATAACACTACTCATTTGTATTATAATTTTGGTACTTGGAAGCAATGCTTTTCAATCTACACTAATCAATGTCATCTAATATTTAACAAACACACAAAGGAGCCTCTCTTTGATACCATGTAAACATTACATCTACTCTTTGGACAAGAGATAATTTACAAGAGGAAACAATGTAGAAGTTCAATATAGAAAAATCAAATATAACCAACGTGCATTGATATCCAGTATGCAAAACAATCACTAACTGCTAACTATATTTGAATGTGCCTAGAAATTTTTTGAGATAGTAGCAAGCGGCAAAATGTAGCCAATTTGAAGAAAATTGCAAATAGCGCTTTGATCAATTATGGTTTTCAAGTAAAATGAGTCATGGAATCATGTCCCATAGCAATTCATACACGAAGTTCCTTCTCATGGCTTGAAGAGAGTATTCATTACTCATCAGCAAGAACTTTTGCCAAGTCTTCGTTATTTCATCTCTCATATGGATTGTATGTTGCAAATGATTTTCTTGATTGTTGTTGCTTTCCTTATCCGCTAGCAAGAGAAGATAGTTTTTTGTACATGTTAGGCTCCCCAAGATTGGACTAGGAGAAGTTTCCAAGGTACTTTGAAAAGATTTGATTTCCCTATCGTCTTGAGCGTCAAGACCCTTTTGCACATCTGGAAAAGAGAACTTTCATTGGAACATTCCGTTGTCAAGAACTTGAGTCAGGACTTGAGTATACTTTGAAATTGTGTAAGTGGGTTGGGCACTACAATACTCAAGTTTTAGGGTGCGGTGGTTTGGTGCCCCAGCCACAATAAATCTAGCACCCTCTCTAGGTTGGACATTTGCGATTCTAGACTTTGGTTTCTCAAATACCCAAGAGACAGAGCCATAATAATTGTAGTTGTATACTTTTTGATACTGCATCATGCGCCCATGTGTAACACTTTTTTCACCAGCACTCCACCAATTTTCACAGAGTTGTAAACATTAACTTTTGTTAGCAATTTGAGGATTATTGTTGACCTATGTTGATGGATTGATATCACTTGCATGTGTTGATGGATCAATACCACTTGGAAATGACCTCTTTCAACATCCACAATCAACTCCAAGATGATTTGCTTCTATTCTAAATCCAAATCCAAGAAGGGAAGTTGCCTTCACTTGTCTGTGAGGACATTGTCACAACTACTACTTTTTCTTGCATGGGGAGGTTGAAGGCAATTGCTATGAACCTAGAGTTGTGTGCAAAGCTCGGGGAGATTGCTTTTTGTAATTTTATAATATACACTTGAGTTAAGAGGATATTTGATGTAGGCCTATTTATCTAAAATACAGAATTTAAAATAATTGTGTTTTTATATAAAAAGCTACGCAAGACATATTCTTTGTATCATATAATTTATTGTAAATTCATTTATTTGGTTCTTAAATGTAGCTATTTTATATATAAATCTTATTTGTCCAATTTGATCATATTCCCAATATTCATCAAAAAAAAATTCTTTTTATTACATATACGCATATGGTATACACTATGAATTCAATAACACGCATACAAACTAAAGGGCAATTGTCTAAGTGGCAATTTTTATTAACAAGTTCTAAGTATTTCTCAATTCTATGACATGTATTTAAAACAAATTAATTTGTAAAGAAACAAATAACATTATAAGTTTCACAACTCTTATTTGTCAAGGCTAATGGGTTAGTATAACATCCTACTACCTAATATTTTTACATACCCTAATTTATACATACTAAAACATATAGTAATTCATGCACCCTATAGTAGCTTTACATATTATATATATTTTTTATTCTTTAAACTAATGAACTTCATCCTTTAACCACGTGATTTTTTATACATGGACTCCTGATCTCTTTGAGTCAATGATAGTGTGAAATGCATTATTCATTAAATTGAGAAAAATTGCCGTCTCATAATGTATTTGAAAAATACTAAATTTTGAATTTATGAAAATACATTTGTCATTTGAAGTAAGTTTTATGATATTTCTTATAAGATATTTCATCATTGATGTAAAATCTTGAAGAAATCATCCTAGTATTCACTCTAAATCACCTAAAAACTCTTAAAAATGAAAAATTCAAAAGTCTCAATATATGAGTTTTTTCCAAATTTAATAAGTAACACATTGCATTTGCAGATGCATTATGTTTTTGTTGCTGCAATGTACAACTTTTTGTAATATGTAAATATCCAGAAAATTCATTGAAATGTACACTTCTTTGTAAAATATAAAAATATCAAAAATTTATTGAAGTTTATGACACTACAAAACTTGGTCTTGTGGCTAATATTAATAATTTTTTTCATTCAAACAAAAATTTATTAACAAACTGTCACTATGTAATATATTTAAATTTTATATATATATATATATATATATATATATATATATATATATATATATATATATATATAATTTATACCAATAACAACATAAAATGTAATTGATAAGTGACATAGTTACAAAAATATATGTATTTTGGGCTCTATAAATTTTTGCAATGAAATCAATTTAATACTCTAAAACACATGCTATATCACTACATTTTGAATTAAACAAAACACTTGATTCAACAATTCCAAAAAATAATAACAATATTCCGGCAAATATCCACGTTACAAATATTGTATTGTAAAAACAATTTACAAGATGCAAATTCATAACGTTGATTTTCAAATACATAAAATTAACAAGACAATCTTGATACATTTAAATAATAAACTTTGTATTATGGTCATTCTTATTAATATATTGGCAACAACTAGAGTTTTTGAATACAAATAAAACTTGAATAAAAATTGTCAATCAACACCAACACAACCATAAATTTTTTAATTCACAATTTTTTTTATTGTTGTAAAACTTTAGACTGTCTAAACTCTAAAACAATTCATACAAATATTACAAACTTTGTAGTAAATTTATAAATATATTTACTCCAATATTTGTATTAAAATCATATTTTGAAAATTTTGAATACATTTAAAAAAAATACATATGCAAACTACAAACATATATATATACATATATATATATATATATAGGAAATTGATATGTGCACACCGAGCGTTGATATTTGCACACCCCTCTGGGAGGTAAATTGTAGATTTCTACCATCAAAAATTTGAATTTGAAAATTTTGAATTCAGATTTGGATTTAGAGACCATGGTTTACTCTAGAACCATAAAAAAAACGTTGCAATTAAATAGCCTTTAGTGAAAAAGTTTAGCTAAGGGAAAAAATGTTACTTTTACTTTTGTTTGTAAAAACATAAGCTTTTTCATTGGGTGTTGTTCAATTGCAAACTTTTTTACGGTTCTAGAGTAAACCATGGTCTTTAAGTCCAAATCTGAATTCAAAATTCTCAAATTTTTGATAGTAGAAATCTACAATTTACCTCCCAGAGGGGTGTGCAAATATCAACCCCGGTGTGCACATATCTTAAGCCAAAGAAAAGCTTGGAAAATACCGGAATTCAGTTACACTTTGTCAAAGGCAGAAAAGAATAGAAAATACATAGATTCCACTTGTGAATCTGCGCAAAGTACCAGACACCGGTGGATTTTCACGAGCACAACGTGCACAGAGCATGTCGCCTGCAATTGCAGCAGCAGCATGACAATAAACGCAACATAAACCTTTACCACTGCACTTTACAGATGATACCACAAGTCCATAGTAGCTACACCCGGAGCTAGACAATAGTCTTCCATAGTTGACTATCGGATCATGGACGTACCCAATCTAGAAAATTGTATCAAAACAATCAAATGTCACATGCAATCCCTATCACTGATGTTGAGTGATAATCAAGTGTAGCAACTAACGAAACCTCACACAAAAGCTGTGGTTTGAAGGGCGTTTGAAAGGATTAAAAAGCCTGCGTCAAGTTCACAATAAAGTGGTGTCGATGTAGTTTGGAAGGTCAGGGTTTAGGGTTTAGGGAGCTTGCAACTGTGTTTGACAGCTCAGAAAGGTTGGAAGGAATGGGTGAGTGCTGCCAGGGCTTCTTGTTTTTGGGCAGTGTAAGGCCCAATTGCCTCAGAACAAAAAGGTGAGCTTCAAGCCTACAAAATTAAATGGGAGAAAAAAATCCAAAAAATGCCATATTGCAATAATGAAATTACATTGCAGCCTAGGATTCCAGAAAATTCTTATCGAAGTGAGAATTGATGCCATCATTTTATGATGAGACAGATCCAAAAGCACCGTCAAGGAAGTTGATTGTGCCAACTTCTCCATCAATTCATTAATAATAGCCATGATGTTGCAAAAATCCATGCACACGGGTCACCTTCAACTCCAACCAAAAATAGGGATGGAGCCCACAAGCTACAAACCATTTTCAAAGAATGCCACACAGCCATTAGTCGTAAAACCAAAAAAAAAAATACTCTGAGTGCTGCTGTTGTGGACGAGAAACACTTCCAGTGGTAGTCGCCGTCGCCGTCGCCGTCACCAGCCGTCGAGCCAGGGCGGGTCGTGTTCGTCGGGCTGGAGGTCGAAGACTTGGTAGCTGTCGTCGACGGGGAGGAAGTCGATGGCCAGCTGCAGACGTGTCATGATCTCCGACGGCACCTCGGCGCTGCGGTCCAGCAGCTTGTCCCAGTCCATGCCCCGGAACCACGGGTGCTCCCTTATGGCCCCCGCGCCCTCGTTGTCGCACCCCAGCCTCCGGCTTGGATCCACCACCAGCAACTGCACAACCGATTCGGAACTGGTCAGGCCCCTAAAACCCTAAACCCTAAACCGGTAGCCAACGATTTGCAATCCTAAACCCTAAACTGGTACTCCCTTGGCCGTTTAGGCACCCAAATTCCATGCAAAAAGTACCATATTTGTGCATGCTGCCAGCTCCTCATTATTGATGATTTAAAGATTAGTAGCAACAATGGTACCTCATATGGGCAAGGCCATACTTGCTAGGAGAGGAATGCTCTCTTATCACTTAACTTGTTTCCCCAAGAGATCATTGCACATGTCAAACGCATTTTCAGCGTCTGAAATCAGCAAAAGGGAGCTTTTTAGTGGTAGAAGTAATGTGTCTGATTTGGAGCTTTTTAGAAGGACAGAGGGAGTAGTCAACACTTTGCAATCCTAAACCCTAAACCCAAAATTGCTAGTCAACAACTATCTGCAACCCTAAACCCTAAACTGGTAGTTAATAATTGGGAATATATCATGGATACCCTTGAAGTTTGCAATATTTACATAGATGCCGCTGCTTTTTCAGAAATTACATAAATACCCTTGGACCAAAACATGTAGGTATTTATTTGTTGTGCTCATATTTTCCTTCATAAAGGAAATGTAATGAAACAAAAAAGAAGCAGCTTGCGCACAAAGGAAGAAGGGAAGAGGAATGCACAACAAAACAAGCGCCTGAAAATTTTGGTCCAGGGGTATTTGTGTAATTTCTGAAAAAGTAGGGGTATCAACGTAAATACTGCAAACTTCAGGGGTATCCATGAAATTTTCCCTTAATAATTTGTCTTACACCCAAAAAATCATGATTGTGCATGTTATTATGAGGTTAGGGTTTAGAGTCGCAATGTTGGAGGAAAAGAAAAGAGATAAGATCGTAAGATCTGAACTAGCAAATAAGTCAGAAAGGTTGAATATGGAGGGTTCACCTTGTCGATCAGGTCTCTAGCTTCAGGGCTGAAACTTGAAGGGAAGGTCAACTGTCGACGAGTGATTCTCCCGAAAATTTCCAGTTCGTTATCTCGCCATGACCCAAATGGAAGCTCCGTTTGTAACATAAAGTACATCAGCACGCCTACCGCCCACCTGTCAATGTTTTTTTCCGAGTTCTTAGTTTTGCCCACGAGCACATAACGATATAACTGTACCTCTATGGGTATGTGAACAATTTACTTACAAATGACACTAGGAGGAATGTTAAACCGGGGTGACAAGCTACTAAAAGGCTAAGTTTACGGCATACACGTCGATGTGGGGCTAGGGCGGAAAAGCTCAGATGTTTTTCCAAACAAGGGTAATAGTAATAATTTGCCCCCTGTTTTTTTGTTGTTCAATTGTATCCTCCGACCGGGTCCAAGACTAGTGCAGGGTCTCTGAATCCAAATATAAATTCAAAATTCTCAAATTCAATCTCCGGATGGTAATTATCTAAACTCTCACATTATTTGGCGGGTGAGAAAAACAGTGCTTTTCCACCCTAGCCCCACATCGCCGTATGTGCAGTAATATGAGCCCTACTAAAGTGAAGCAACGTGTATGCAGAAATGTGCAATCTGGCACTTTAAAAAATGACAAAAGTAGTATAGTTTTAGCTTCACGGGAGGAGGAGAAGAATCTGAGTGGCGTACCAGTCAGAAGCCAAGCCATGACCTTGTCCGTGGATGATCTCTGGTGCTAAGAAATCAGCCATGCCACATACCGTGAACGTGCGCTCGTCGCTCATTTGCTTTGCAAATCTAAAATCGATCAGCTGCAACCAGAAAGCTTGGTATCAGTCAAAGCTTCTAATCAACATAATATGCTCAAGATAAATGTCTAGAGTTACAAAGCGGAAATCTGCCAAAGACAAAGCATGTGACGACAAAGTGAGTAGGAGTCTAAAGAGGTTTACCTGAAGTCGACCCCTCCGATCAATCATCAGAACATCCGGTGAAATGCCTCGATACACTACACCATCCTGCAAGTCCAATTCTTAAATCATTAAATGCTGTCCAAACCAATAGATTGGGGGTCAAATTCTTGCAAGGAGCTGCAAACAAACGTAGGCCAAATTGCTAACTCCAAGAAGAATCAGAGAATGCAGGATGCTCCAATTCTGACAACTCTCTTTGCCACAAATTCAAGTTGGAAAATGCAAGCAATAGGTACTCCGCCATAGGTAAGTATAGTCACTGCCAACCATAGTGCAGCACAGTGACAAGGGCAGGCAGTCCAATACTACTTAGAACGATATGGTTTCAACGCACATGTGTTACAAAACCTGAATTATAAGAAAGCGGTTTGCTATGACTATATTCAGCAAAAAAGGATGAAAAGTCGGAGGTGTTCTACAACGCACAAGGAAATGCAAAGGGAAACCGACTACAATGGTGCTCGGATAAGGTCAACCTTTCTAAGAGAAACGCTTAGATGGTGTCAAGGTCCCCAGTTCCCCACTCTCTTTTCTGTGTTCTAGGTTAGTTGAATGGAGTGTTTCTTTAAAGTAAATGCTTGGATATGATCAAAAAGTTTTTTCTCTCCCAAAGCGTTGACCTTATCCAAGCACCAATGTACATGGTGATTTGCATGCATGAAAGAAAAATCAAACAGAAAACCTCCCCATCTCATCAAACAGATTCAACCAGTGGTTCAGACCGCAGAACGTAGATCCTAAAACCTTAAACCCGAAACCCTAAAACCCTAAAACCTTAACCTAAAACCCTGAAAAGGGGGCAGTGGTGCACCTTATGCAGCAGCTCCAGCGCCAACACCACGTTGCCCACCAGGAACCGCGTCGACCGCTCGTCCAGAGGAGACCGCAGCAGCAGCTCCAGAGGTCCTGCCAGCACGCAGTTCACCACCAGCGCCACGCTGTCGCTGTCGATGGGGGTCGCCAGCAGATGCGGCACGAACGGTGACGGCCTCAGTTGCTTGAACAGAGCTCTCTCCTGCAGCACCTGGTTCTCTCGCCCCAGTCTCTGCACCTTTCGCCTCTGATACCTCTTCATGCTCACCACGTCCTCTGCACCCCACTCAACAAATTCATATTAAAAAAAAATCTTCAAAAAAGTGCGACTCAAAAAGAAGCTGAGCCAAAACTGCAATCTTCACTACACTCCCCTTCAAGCAGGGACTTCAAGAAAAATATAATTTCACAAGAACACCGCCCTGATTTCTCACCTGATTGTTTGCAGAGGACCACCCCAACCTCACAGCAATCGGTCGAGTACACAGTTTCTTGCCAGTCCTGCGAGAAAAAAACCGCAACCTCGTTAGCAGCTACCATTCCTTCTCTCCCTTTTCCTTTCAGAAAGCGGGAAACGTCAGCTCCAGTACTCACCCCACCTCAAAACCAACATAAACTACCAAAGTACTCCCTCCGTCTCTCTAAAAAGCTCCAAATCAGACACATTTCTTGTACCACTAAAAAGCTCCCTTTTGCTGATTTCAAACGCTGAGAAAGCGTTTGCCACGTCGAATGATTTCATGGGGGCAAGTTAAGTGGTAAGGGGGCAAGTTAAGTGGTAAGAGAGCATTCCTCTCCTAGCAAGCTTGGCTTTGCCCATATGAGGTACCATTGTTGCTACTAATCTTTAAATCATCAATAATGAGGAGCTGGCAGCATGCACAAATATGGTACTTTTTGCATGGAATTTGGGTGCCCAAACGGCAACAACAAAGCTGGAGATTTTGCATACACTTGGTAGAACGCGTTATTCGTTAATTTGGGAATTTGCTTACAAAGTGAGACTATTGGATTTTTGAAGGTTTTAGTTAACTTTCAGGAGTACTCCTAAAACCGGTCCACGTGGCCTCACCTGAGAGGAGGAATTTGCGAGGGAAAAAATCTTAGTGGCTCAGACAAAATTTGATACCTTCGAATCTGGTTTAAGGTAACTTTTTGGGTTTAAGGTGGGTACAAAATGGGACACCCGTTTTTCCCAATTTAACGAATACCATCTACTAGATGGTATATTGATTCTAGAATGCATGTGTCACTAGCACAAAGACTATAAACACAATTAATCCTTTGCAAAGAAGCTTTTTGGACGCTTTTAGAGGGACAGAGGGAGTAGGTAGTTACTGCAAAGCACATACCAAATCTTTCAGTGTAATTCTCTGGAAAGCAATTTCGTCCACTTCCGCAAGTTGCAGTCTCCGCAACTGAGACATCTTCTCCATGTGCCTGCCAACACACGCATCCGCAACTGCAATCAGCAAACCACCTCATCCCAACCAATTCCCATTCTTCATCACATATGCTTCAAAGACTGTGGAAGTTGTTGTTCAAGCGAACTTACTTTGCATCCTCCTTGAGAATCATGCTTAATGGGCCAACAGCTTCTTCAAAAGCTTCTAGTGTAATGTACCAGCACTCCACGTCAGTGACGGCTATTACAGTGATAGACTTGGCAGGCGCCTTGGTAAGCACCCAGTCTCCAAAATGCTTTACTCGAGGTACGTCATGCACACGGTCACCGTGGTCGATGAAGGCGCACTTCTCTCCTGTCCACTCCAGGCTCACCCTAGGTAACTGAAACTCACCGACGACACTGTTCTCACCATCCTGGTAAGTCACATGCACATCACCTCTGTTGACAACGTAGAAAGCTTCAAGCCTCTGGTCCTGCAGAAGATGAAGAAGAAGAAACACTAGTTTCGTAAGTACTACAATCTCAGACTTAATGCCAGAGCGAAGATTGTACGTGGAGATAAAAGCTCCGGTGTTAAGTGGGAATTTAGCGTACTCACCCCGTCGACTAAAAATTGACCTTCCTCCAACGTCACTTCCGTCAAAGCTTCGGACAAGCTGTGCAGATGCAACAGCGATAACTTGGAAAAAATCTCCACGGATCGTAGGACCTTCAGTGACGGTCGTTTCGAGTATCTCATTAATAGTACACCTCGGAACGCTTCTCGCTCCAACACCCAAAGGCAGCCATCCGTGGCTGCTCGAACAGTTGCTGGCCCTGGTTTATTATACCTGAACCACCATAAGCCTCAAAGTGGTCAGGGGTTAACAGAAACTGAACGCAGGATTCGACGCTGTCACATGTAACCCTAAACCCTAAACCCTGGTGAGAATGGTCAGGAAAAATTAGATAGAATTTGCCATTTACGAGAGATGAGAGAGTTACATGAGTGCAAGCTCTCCGAAGCAGGGATTTGTGTTTGCGTTATATACATGGACTACCTTCCCTACCTCCTGCGCAGCACCAGCTCCAGCCTGAAACATGGAACCCCATCTGGCTTGTAAGTATCCAAACAAAAGGAATCCTTTCACTTTCATTTCAAAAATTTCGTCACCTTGGTATTATACCTGGAGGAACGATAGGAAAAATCAGTCTCTTACTAAATCTCTTACTTAATTTCAAGGGCTACTCTGAGGCCATATAAAAGGCAAACCTGAGAAAATGTGGCTTCAAATTCTCCAGATTCGACTATGTAGAAGAGGTCGCTCTCAAAGCCCTGAAAACATGTTCCCACTCACCGGGTGAGACTAGGCTGCAAGCAAAGAGTGCCAGACTGGTGTGTATCGAGAATACACAAGCACAGGGGCGTATTTTGATTTTAAATCTTGTCCTGTGAAAAATAACTTTCTATACCTGTCGAATTATGACATCGCCAGCGTTCACTTCCACCACGTCCATGCATTCAATCAGTGTCATCCGCTGCTTCTCTGTCAAAGCTTGAAACAAGAAGTTCCCTTGCAGAGCTCGCATAATTTGGGCCTGTTCTCGGACAAAAAACCCATAGATCAGCTAAAATTTCATCTTAACCAAGAGACAAACAAAAGCTCATTTTGAAAGCATATCCTCGAAGACAGCCACGTTCCAAATGGTAGGATATGCTATCCTTTTTGTATCTGCACGTTTCGTTACCTTTCCTCAAGCTTTCTAAATGACTTACTACAACACCTGTAGATATGATAGTTGCCACCTTTGGAAAGTTACGGTTTGATTCATTAAACTATAGTTTGGTGCCATAAGCCTACGAGCTTCAAATTAATTCTTCTAGTACGTGAAATATACTGTGGATATAACCCTCAAACTTTGATAAACTTGAAAATGTCATCCAGGACACACCTCTTCCTCTGGAGTTTTTACATGAGGCTCGGTTGCAGGCACCCACGGTTCTTCAGGATCCAAGGACGCTTCAATTGCACGAGCTTTGGCCCTTGAAAAATCTTGACGAACTGGTCGGCTAGCTTTAAAAACATCTCTATTACTTCGGATTGGGGACTTAACTCCCACCTTTACAGGCACCACGTGTGGCTCTCTGTGATAGGGTTCAGTTGCCACATTCACCTGGTTTTGAGACACCCACTGAAAACAATGAGCAATGCAGCTACCACGCCTCAAGAAACCCGGCCACATAGATCAAATTACCAAAACGACTGTTGTCAATGCACAATCAACAAGACCGGCCAAAACCAAAAAACAAAAAAAAACTTCCATGACATGGTTTATAGTAAGAAGTGGTCCAGAAGGCATACATCATCGAGGTTTTCAATGTGTACAACAATGATCGTAATGTCATCAGTTCGAGTTTCAAACTGCAACCATAGCCGGTAGGATTCTGCCACGATTGCTGCACAAGCTTCCTTCGGATCACTGTACTTCGCAACCTGATGCAAAAGTGTGGACAATGCTTCAGTACTTAATAGATATTTTAGGGTTGGAGCAATGTTTTCGACTTAGAATGTATATTGTTCGTATTCTCCTTGATAGAATAGGGTTGCGGAGAATTCATCACGCACCATGTCGACGACGGTCTGGCTATTGATGAACTCGAACACGCCGTCGCTCGCGATCACGAAGAACGGGTGCTTCGACCCCAGCTCCATCACCAGCACCTCCGGCACGGCCACCACGCCGATCTCCTCCGCCGCGCTGTCGCCGATGCTCCGTGTGAACGCCGTCCCTGGAAACATGCCATTCTGCACCCACAGCCGCGGCGGATCGCCATCGTCGTCGTCCTCGCCGCCCCAGCACCGAACCTCCGGATCCTTCAACCCCTCCAGCTGATCCAGAGTCAGAATCCTCGCGCCCGACGCCTTCACCCGCGCGCATTCGTCCTCCCGAAACGGCGTCTGGTCCGTCGACAGATTCACCGCCACCACATTGCCACCCCTGCGCTCTGCGATCACCGCTCGCGAGTCGCCCACGTTCGCCACGTACAGCGTCCGCCCTCTCACCAGCACCGTGATCGCCGTCGTCCCACTCATGGTATCGTCCACGCTGCCGCTCTGGTGCAGCTGCGTGTTCGTCGCCAGAAACGACTCGTGGTACGCCTGCACCACGTCGCTGTGATAATGCCGGCTGCGCACCAGATTCTCACACAGGTTCTTCCTCGCGAACTGCGAGCACTGCGTCCCGAACTCGCCGTGCCCGTCGAACACCCCGAAGAAGTGGTCGTCGGGGTTGTCCCCGAACAGCGTGTGCGCGCAGAAGCTGTCCTGGTTGGCTTTATCCAAAGCCTCCGGGTAGTACCCGCGCTGCGTCAGGTACGAGAACCGCAGCTCGTAATTGCTGTCCGGCACGCGCACCACGCGCGAGCCGCTCGCGGGGAGGTACTGGTCGGAGATTCGCGACAGGCGCGTAATGCCGAGATCAAGGTCCTCCAGGACAGGATTAGAGCTGTAACTGTTCCTGCGAGCGGAGCCGTGATCATAAGGCGACCCCGTCTTCGATCCCCCGCCCCCCTGCTTGTACACATCCGACGATTTCTGTTTCGGCGTCCCGGTCCCTGACCTAGTTTTGGGCGTCCCGGACTTGGACTTGGGCTTGGGCGTGCCCGCCTCGGATTTCAGCCGCGGCGTCGTCGCCCCCGACAACACCTTCGGCGTCACGGAGCGCGAATTGGGTTTGCTGTCCCGCAAGGGTAAGCACATCTGCATTGTCGGGCTATCTCCGAACTCGTCATCGTCGCTGCTGTCGGACGTGAGGACGTCGTCCACATCGTCCAGCTTGTTCGATACTCCCGCCTCCTGCTGTTTGGCCTCTCGCCGCTCTACCCCCGACCTCTTGCCATTCACGCACCCCATGGTGTCATCCAATCGCACCAAAGCCGAGCCGCACTACGACAATAGTCGACGTCCACATCCTACAGAGCAGCACCCCGCATTGGCGAGCGAATTCGTCACTCTGTATGACAAGGCAGAAGGGTGCGTGAGAGGCACCACCATTACACCCAATTGCACAAACCACGGCAGCGGCAGCGTCAGCTCGGGAGCTGAGAGCTTGACAAGCTCCAAGTCCTGCAGGCGCCTCCCGCCATTGCGAACTCCAGACGAATTCAGCCCCTGGCAACACTGCAGAGGTGCCGCATTCCAATTCCATTTCCTGCAACAAAGCTTCCAATCCACATCCGAACGCTCGAGGGAGCTGATTCGTCGCTGTCGAAGCTGGTGGGCCGCATCCCCCTCCCCAAGACGGGTCGTTCGAAAAAAGTGGTCGTGGATGTTCGGATCGCGCATAAAGCAGAAATGATGTTAGAGCATCTCCACCGGTGGAGACTCGCTCAAAGTTTTCCATCTGCTTTGGCAAGGCCTGAAGGTTCTTGAAAAGGTGGTCTTACACTCCAATACACTCCATACATAAGCAGTTGACCACTTATCTAGGGAAGTAGAGGATAAAGCTCACTAAACTTAAGGCGAATAATGCATGAATAGTGGCTTGAAGAGTGGTTTGGTAGACTTTTTAAATAAGAGAGTTTGAGAGGGTTTTGAGAGTGGCTCGGACACCTTTCATTCACTTTGAGTGGGCCCAAGCCACCGGTGGAGATGCCCTTAACCCTTGAGCGCCCCATTGCCTCATATATTGCCTCTCATGATTTCAAGGCCTTGTTTTGAGGCACTGGACCTAACTTTTTGATCTTGCTATACACTACAATTATGAAGGCATTCAAGTTGTCTATGTCAATGGAGTAATGGCAAGGAAAGCCAAATGTTGTACAAGTATTGCAAGAGATTTGATTGGGTGAAACACTGTACGGGGCAACATGGGCGTGGTGGCAAGGAGCGTTTTATAGGCTGCAACCGGTCAATATCCCTTGCAAGCTTCCTTGTGTATGCTTTGTGGTAGCGGGAAATTTGTTGGTAAAGGTTCAAGCATGTCTTAGACCCTTATCATGGCAACCATCACTAACTTTGATGGTCATTGTTTTTTGTGCAATAGTGATTTGAAGCCCTAAAATTTGACATAAAAAGAAGTGCAATCTTCAATAATTTATAAGTGTGTGCATTCACATCTAATTTTGCTGCTTACAAAATTTAAGATGAATCAAGGGCTTATAGAATTTTGTAAATAACAACAAATAGCAACTACCTACCAAAAAATGAGATTTTGTCATCACATATTGTTTGATCAAATGTTATAATCTCCCATCTCCCATGATTAGTGTTCCCAAAATTTGTAAGCCTTCTTCTAAGTAGGTGTTCCACTACTTTCAATGGTCACTTTTTGTGGATTGTCCGATTGACTAAGGTATGATGCATCAAATTTGTCGGTCTTCAAAAATCCCAATTTTGGTGAAATTGACCTGGGCGCTCACGGGTTAAAGATCACCTTATTACAAGGATGCTATAGTATTAGCAATGAGCAACAAGCTAAGAGAGTTGAGTGATTAGATTTGAGTACATTAGAACCCCTCTAAACTAATATGGTTGGGAATCCAAGAATCAGATTAGTTTAAGTAAGTTATTAGTTAATTTTGTGGAAGTGTAAATGAAGTAACCTTGAAGTTAGTGCCGGGATAGCATTAAAGGTTGCTTGGGTTTTTTATATTATGGCCTGGACATTGAGATTTGCGTTCTACATTAGTTTATAGAGCATATTAGTTTAGAGAGGTATTAGTTTAGGGAGGTTCTACTCTAGTCATTAATAATTTAAGGAGAAAATTTCATAGGTACTCTTGAAGTTTGCCATATTTTGATAGATTCTCCTAATGTTTGCCAAATTTTCATAGATACCCCTGTCTTTTCAGAAATTTCACAAATACCTTGGGACCAAAAATTTCAACCGTTTGTTTTGTTGTGCATGTCACTTCCTTCTCCCTTTATGCACAACAATGCTAGAGTATGAGCTGTGAGCAACAAGCATTGAGTTTTGAGCAATGAGCAATTAGATTTGAGCAATCATTAATAATTTAAGGAGAAATTTCATAAATACTCTTGATGTTTGCCATTTTTCATAAATACCCCTTGCTTTTTCAAAAATTTCACAAATACCCTAGGATCAAAATTTTCAAGCATTTCTTTTGTTGTGCATGTCACTTCCTTCTCCCTTTGTACACACAGTACTTCTTTCTTCATATGCATGCACACAAAAGAAGAAGGGAAGTGGCATGCATAACAAAACAAACACTTCAAAATTATGGTCCAAGGACATTTGTAAATTTTTTGAAAAAACAAAAGTATCTATGAAAATATGACAAACTTTAGGGGTTTCCTTGAAATTTTCCCATAATTTAATTATTAAAATTGGACATTTTGCAATGGTAAATATGATTTTTAGATCCAAAAATAGAAATTTTGAATCTATAAAAAAATCAATCACAAAAAACTTGTAATTTTTTAAAATTCTAATCATCTGTCCAACAATTATTATCCACTATTTATCTTCTATCATCCTCCATCTACCATTTGTTTTTCATCCATCTATTGTCTATCCATGCATCATCTATCCATGTGTCATCTTTATTGTTCATCCATCATTCATTTACTATTCATTCAAAAGAACATTTATGATTAAATTATTGTGTCTTAAAAAATGGATGCTTTCTTTTTTGTACATTCATCTTTTAAAAGAAATGATTATTAAATAGTTTAAAAGATTTTACTATTAATCTCATATCATAACTTATTACTTTTGAGTTGAGTAAGGGCCTCTTAGGAGCAATCAGCCTTCTTTTGAATCAATTGCCAAAATGAAAATAGATTTTGTTTAATAAAGGAAGCTAGTTTAAAATGATTTTACAAATGAATTAGGACTCAAGGATTTCCTAAACATGCTTGTACACTTAATGCTACATGGCATGCTTACATCCTTCTTGGTTCAAAAAAAGTACTACTTGTAAATACTTTTCATTTTTTTAAATTAAAAACAGGCTAAGTTCCAAAAAATGATATGATATTGCTCTACATAGTGGACTTGGGGAGATCACTTAGAGGGTCCATTAACCCCTAAATCTCTTGGGCCTTTATTTTGTCAAAAGACACTCAAAATGCCATTTCTATTGCAAAGAATAGTAAAATTTGAAAATTGGTCTTTTTGCATATATACCAGTAGGATCTTGTACTAGACTAGTATAGGAATGTGGAAACAAAAATTCAAAAACTTTGACTGCATAGATTGCATGATATTTGGGTTTAAAGTGTCAAAAACAAACTTTTTTGCACCTTGCATGACTAGATTATTGGACTTTGAATTTTTTAACTTCAAATTTTTGCACCACAAAGTTTTGGGGTTTATTTTGCAGTGGCGTAAAATTGAGTTGAGAATCTTTGGAAAAAAATCAAAACAAAAATACTTAATTCTCATTCTTAAAAAAACATTAGATAGAAGAAGGTATGAGATTGAATAAAAATTTAAATTGTTAATAACCCTACAATGGAATTGAAATGCAATAATCCCAATGGTGAGATTGGTCCAGAAAGCAAACTTCACTCTATCTAGCAATTGCTTTTGAAAAAGTGTTAAAATTTCTTTCAAAAATGAAGTTTGTAAGTTATTTTCTTAAGAAGATGCTTGAGGTGCCCAAAAAACAAGATTATCCATAACTTTCTCATAACTAGTCCAAATGGAATGAATCAAAGTTTCAAATGTAAACAAAACTATAACCAATGAGAAGAAGAAACAAAAAACAAAACAAAACAAAATTTTGTAAAAAAAAGTTCTGTTCAATCTCCATAAATTTTTGCTTATTTAGGCATAACTTTTGCTTCTGGGCATAGATTGGAATAAAAGTTACATTCCCCAAAAGCTAATGTGTTTTTTTTGTTTCAAAAAAAGTTAAAAAAAATCAAGACATTCTTGAGGCCGTAGGTACCTACCCAAAATCCCATTTGTCCCCTAAGAGGACAGTTAAGGATTGAGGGGTTAAAAACTAGGGAGAATATCATGGATACCCTTGAAGTTCGCAATATTTTCATAGATACCCTTGTTTTTTGGACCAAAATATTTAGGCATTTATTTTGTTGTGCATGCCAGTTCCCTTACTCCTTTATGCACATGCATAACAAGAAAATAGCATACACACAAAGGAAGAAGGAAGTGACATGCCTAACAAAACAAATGCTTAATTTTTTTGGTCCAAGGGTATTTATGATATTTCTGAAAAGCAAGAGTATCCTATGATAATATTACAAACTTTAGGAGTATCCATGAAATTTTCCTTTAACTTTTCTACATCAAAACTAGGACAATGTTGATGACAAATCAAAGATTGCAAAAGTGTAAAATATATCAAAGTTTATCATTGTCGATGTCATCTTAACTTTTATCCCACTAAATTGAAACAGCAATTTGTACATGTTAGTTGATTAGTTTTTGATTAGATGTCATATGAGCTACAAATTTCAAATTACTAGGGGATGATCCGATATACAACTAAGATCTCCATTATTAAACATCACTTCAAAGCCGCACTGGTTCTTCCATTTTAAAATTGACAATCGTAATATGTTCTTGGAATAGTTGCAACATGTTTAACAAAATTATAATATATAGAAGTTAGAGTTGGCAAAGGTAACCAACATGTGCAACATTAGAAATAAAGAGGAGAGAGGAAAAATATGGGTGAAAGTTAGAGTGAAAAAATGATGAGAAGCTTGAGAAACCAATGAACAAGACTTTTGGCATCAGATGTTAATTTATTTTACCTCAAAATTACCTCATTTAACCTTTAGCGTAACCAATTCCTCAGAATAGTAATTTCTCTTTTTTTAGTTTAAAAATAAAAGAACATCCCTTTTCAAGGGAAACTAAACCTCATTAAATCAACCGCTTCAATTGGGTATGAAACTACACAATCAGCTATAAAGTGTGAAGTGTGGAGTGTGGAGTGTTCAAAATAGGTAATCCTAAACCATACTTTGATATAGGCAAAATTAAGAGCATTTTTGATAGGTTTAACCCTTAAACGCCCATGAGAATGATTATCATCCTTTGGCTCTGAAAAAAAAATCTGTTCAACAAAAAAAAGTTGTTTTTCATCTGTTTTTTTTTCAAAGTGACTGTAAACACATGATCCATCACAAAAGGCAAAAAATCATCTTATCAAATATGCTCATATTTTTAGGTAACCTAAATTGTGAGAAAATTCAAAATCATGGTGTTAGGTCCCAAGCTGCCTTTAGTGCAATTTTTATGAGGTTGGCATGCACTATTGACTTTTGAAACTTTTAGAAGTAATACTATTGGTGCCCATCAACCAAAACACTATTGAAGCTACAGTAAAAGTACTGTTGAACCTACAAAGTGGGGAGGCCACGGCCACCCAGCGGTCCTTTAAGGGTTAAAAGCACCGAGAAGAACCTTCAATGGGTCTGTAGTTTTTCAAATTTCTGTTTCCTTGCAACTGCCGCAATGATGCAAGACATACTAACCAACATGAAAGAAATAAATACCAAACGTCATTGCTCTATTTATAGTGCATTTTTCATCAACATCTCAAGAGTTGCCTAAAAGAATTGACAAGACCAAATAGTACCATAGCCAAAACTCAAACATTTTGACAATTTTTAAAGATTAGATAGCAATAAAAGGAACACAATACTAATACACCAGAATGTATTGTACAATACCCAAAAGAAAGAATACATAACACCCTTTTATGGCATCCAAAGAAGTATGTATAACAAAGAATAAAACTAACATTTCATTCTCACATTTTTAATATGCGATCCTCATGCAATCTTGATCAAGCATATCAAATTTTAGTTACTAAAACCCAAAATCTTATTTTTGGTAAATGGTTTTGTGTCAAAATCAAGGTTTTACAAGAAAGTTGATTAATAAATAGTGGTGATGAATTTTTGAGATTTGATTGCATAGATATATAGGAGACATCCATACGCACATCTTCCTTTCAAACAAACATTTCCAAAAAAATTCAAAATTCCATCTATAGAGATTGTAATGTTAGGGTGATCATGACCAAATTCAGTAAAATACACATTTTTTCATGGAAATTAGTTTTTGGCAAAAAAACATATCATGAGGTTTAAAGGTACAAATTTAATCACAACATATGAGTCAAACAACAAAAACTAATTTCCATGAAGAAATGTGTATTTTACTGAATTTGGTCATGATCACCCTAACATTACAATCTCTATAGATGGAATTTTGAATTTTATTGGAAATGTTTGTTTGAATGGAAGATGTGCATATGGATGTCTCCTACATATCTATGCCATCAAATCTCAAAATCATCACCACTATTTATTAATCAACTTTCTTGTAAAACCTTGATTTTGACACAAAACCATTTCCAAATAAGATTTTAGATTTTAGTAAGGTAGGAACACCCATAAGCGTCAGTGTCCCCATAACCGTCACCTTTAAAATCTTGAAAAATATGTGGAAGTGAATAGATGTAATTACAAAATGTACAACATGTGAACATGAAATCTTAAAAGTGGTTATGGGTGCAATGGCAGTTTGCTCTTTAAAAATTCACAACTTATTCTTACAGTATCCAAATAATACATTCAAAAGTGCAGACTTTTTTTTTTTTTTGTTCCTAATAAGATCCTATAATTTGCTAGTTGTTTATTAATAGTCATCATGTTCAAAACCCTTCGTTTGACATTTATGGGTGCTCCTACCTTAACTGAACTGAAATTTGATATGCTTCATCAAGATTGCATGAGGATCGCATATTAAAAATGTGAGAATGAAATGTCAGTTTTATTCTTTGTTATACATATTTCTTTGGATGCCATAAAAGGGTGTTATGGACTCCTTTTGGGTACTGTACTGTATCTCATACAAGCTTCTCCAAAACGACATTCTACAACATCATGGACAATTATCACACTGGCATCAGCCGGACTAAGCTTCCTCTTGCAACACATTAAAAACTGCCAGAATCATTTTTCTGGGACCCAGGCAGTCAAAACTGCACGGGTCAGCGTGTAAGTAAAAATCGATGAATTACAGGTTTGCATCAAAGTCTCCGCAGATTTTGATGCAAACTTCCAAACGGAATCATGTCCGTTTCCGTATCAACTACTTCCAGTTTCTCCGACGATCAACTGCATGACGACTCACATCAAAACTCTGGCCTTGCGTGAGAGTCTGCAACTCTCAAAACCTCATGCAAAAGAGCTGCTGCTGCTGCTGCTGCTGCAACCTGAGGAATGGAAAAAATTAAAGCGCTCCGGAGCTGGTTCATCTTGCAGTTGGTTGTACAGAGCTCGTGCTGCGCTTAGCTGAGTGAAGAACTGACTTTCATTGTCGAAAGCCAGCACCATTGAATTTGGAAGGATTTCTTCGGTGTCCGGTATGCTCAGAAGATGCCGGGGTTTCTAGTTTGCCAAGTTGATGAGGCTTCGAACCCTCCCGCTCAAACCAGAAGTGAGATCTAGACAACCCGGACTTGCACGCATGGTTAGATATTCTCTCCAATAAGGTTGTAGGTTTTGACTGGAGAGGGCATCGTCACCAGCCGTCGAGCCAGGGCGGGTCGTGTTCGTCGGGCTGGAGGTCGAAGACTTGGTAGCTGTCGTCGACGGGGAGGAAGTCGATGGCCAGCTGCAGACGTGTCATGATCTCCGACGGCACCTCGGCGCTGCGGTCCAGCAGCTTGTCCCAGTCCATGCCCCGGAACCACGGGTGCTCCCTTATGGCCCCCGCGCCCTCGCTGTCGCACCCCAGCCTCCGGCTCGGATCCACCACCAGCAACTGCACAACCGATTCGGAATTGGTTAGGCTCCTTAAACCCTAAACCCATAAACACTAAACCTAAACTGGTACTCAACAATTTGCAATCCTAAACCCTAAACCCTAAACTGGTAGTCAACAATTTGTGTTCCCCCTAACATCACGCTTATGCATGTTATTATGAGGTTTAGGGTTTAGAGTAGTGGAAAAAAAGAGATAAGATCGTAAGATCTGAACTACTCCCTCTGTCCTCTAAAAACATCCAAAAAGCTTCCAAGCAAAGGATTAACTGTGCTTTTAGTGTTTGTGCTAGTGACACATGCATTCTAGAATCAACATACTATCTATCAAATGTATGGAAAATCTCCAGTTTTGATGTCGTCGTTTAGGCACCCAAATTCCATGCAAAAAGTACCATATTTGTGCAGTGCCAGCTCCTCATTATTGATGATTTAAAGCAGTGCCAGCTCCTCATTATTGATGATTTAAAGATTAGTAGCAACAATGGTACCTCATATGGGCAAGGCCAAGCTTGCTAGGAGAGGAATGCTCTCTAATTGCTTAACTTGTTTCCCCAAGAGATCATTGAACATGGCAAATGCTTTCTCAGCGTTTGCAATCAGCAAAAGGGAGCTTTTTAGTGGTAGAAGGAATGTGTCTGATTTGGAGCTTTTTAGAGGGACCGAGGGAGAAGCAAAAAAGTTAGAATGGCTAAATCTGGAGAGTTCACCTTGTCGATCAGGTCTCTAGCTTCAGGGCTGAAAGTTGAAGGGAAGGTCAGCTGTCGACGAGCGATTCTCCCGAAAATCTCCAGCTCATCATCTCGCCATGACCCGAATGGAAGCTCCGTTTGTAACATGACATACATCAGCACACCTACCGCCCACCTGCCAACGAATTTTTCCTATTTCTTAGTTTATCCACGAAGGTGTACCGAAGCAACTGCCGCTCTGCATGCATTTGAAATATAGCCTCGCACCCGTACAAATCACAGGATCCTGAGGAGGACGTTACTCCAGAGTATCAGTACAAAGAGAACATGTGTGCAACTTGTATCAAAGTTTGTGTCACCAACGGAGTAGCATACCAGTCAGAAGCAAAGCCATGACCTTGTCCTTGAACGATTTCGGGTGCTAAGAAATCAGCCATGCCACAAACTGTGAAGGTGCGCTCGTCGCTCATTGGCTTGGCGAATCGAAAATCGATCAACTGAAATCAAAGAATTTCCATCAGTACTCTCCGAATCCAATTCAGAGACACAAGAATCAAGGATGTTCAAAAGTATCATTAGATTTGCAGAGCAGAAATAGTTGTAGAAAGATGCAAAGACAAGTAGTGAGCATAAGACAAGCCAGAACTAGCACCGTCACAGAAACCTACCTGAATTCGACCTCTTCGATCAACCATCAGAACATCCGGAGAAATGCCTCGGTACACTACACCGTCCTGCATTTCCCAATTAGCCACTAGATGCTGTCAATAACGAAACCGCATTCCTGAACTGTAATAAAAAACAAACTCACATACACAAGATTCCATGATTTGCACTATCCATGACACGCCCAAGTATTGAAAAGCCGGGCATGTGGTCATATTCTGCCATTCACAGCATCTCTACAATGCACCTCACGCACACGACTCTTTAGCGGACTAATCAATGGTCTTTCCACTTTCAACCAACTTAGGGATATTCTACAGATTTGTATCATGGAGTCCGTAACTCATGACTAAATATTTAACATAATATCGTATAGTACTCATTGCCCACAAGTAAGATGAAAACGCTATGGAAACGAGTGTGCTATCCTTGGTTCCTCGTTTCAAAGGTAAACCATAGACAGTCACTGGTTGCCTATGAGACCAATCACGTGTTGGTTTGCATGCATGAAAAGAAAACCAAACAGAAAACCTCCACACCTCATCAAATGGACTCAACCACTAATTCAGACCGTAAAACATAGATCCTAAAATCCTAACCCTAAAACCCTAAACCCTGAAAAGGAGGCAGTGGTGCACCTTATGCAGCAGCTCCAGCGCCAACACCACGTTGCCCACCAGGAACCGCGTCGACCGCTCGTCCAGAGGAGACCGCAGCAGCAGCTCCAGAGGTCCTGCCAGCACGCAGTTCACCACCAGCGCCACGCTGTCGCTGTCGATGGGGGTCGCCAGCAGATGCGGCACGAACGGTGACGGCCTCAGTTGCTTGAACAGAGCTCTCTCCTGCAGCACCTGGTTCTCTCGCCCCAGTCTCTGCACCTTTCGCCTCTGATACCTCTTCATGCTCACCACGTCCTCTGCACCCCACTCGACATCCAACTAATTTCAGGGCCCTCACAAACAACGCAGACATGTGCATTACTTATTTAGTACAAGTTTTGGGTTCACGTTCACGAATACACTACACTGAATATTGCATTTAGGTTGCTTTACCCTGGAAAAATATCTCATGACTCATCACTTCGCCACTTGGAGGTGCATGTAACTCTCTAAAAATTTGGATTTCACATGGTTTACTACTTGGAAGCTACTAGTTTGTTGTTCCAGAGCTTAGTTGTTATAGCTAGACCTTTTAAAAGTTGTTTGTTGCGGTCATTATCGATGAAGACTGCTGTAGAAGCAGTAAATATTTAAATAGTGTAAGATATCAAGAAATTAGTATGGGGCAACCTAAACGCAATATTCAGTGTAGATAAAACCTCGTCTTCGTTGAAATGCCAAGTTTTAGTACAGTTGATACAAATTTGATTAGATGCTCAAAAAACATAAACCTTGGATTTCCACTGCTATTGCAAAGAAGATTTATGGGCACAATTGAACGTCACAATGTTGGCTCTTTGAAACACAGCACCGTAATGAGTATGACTATGCACGCTTCTGACCTGATTTCTTGCAGAGCACCACTCCCACTTCACAACAGTCAGTCGAATACACAGTTTCTTGCCATTCCTGAGAAAAAAACACCAAAATGTGCATTAGCAAGTAACATCTCCACAAGTGGGAATAGACGCTTATACCGACACAGGGTTAACGACAAATTGTTATCACATTCGTTTGATTTTGATATACATTTGCTTACAACAAACGGTTTTAACAACATTCCAACGTCGTTGAGAGTGTTGGTATTTTTAGAACAAGGATCGCTAAAAGCATGACTAGCGAATAAATTCTGAGAACGTACCAAGTTCCTCAGTGTAATTCTCTGGAAAGCAGCTTCATCCACCTCCGCAAGTTGCAATCTACGCAGCTGGGATAATTTCTCCAGGTACCTGCCAAAACCGAATATCCACAACTTCAATCGGCAAGATATCTCATCCCACTTCATGCACTTCCAAAGAGATGTAAACAAAGCATGAGGTTTTATTGTTGAGGTGCTTCTTACTTAACGTCTTCCTTGAGAATCACGCTCAATGGGCCTACAGCATCTTCGAACGCTTTCTGTGTAATGCACCAACATTCCACATAACTGACAGCTACCACTGTGATAGATTTTGCAGGTGCCTTTGTAAGCACCCAGTCTCCGAAAGACGTCGCTTGGGGAATGTCACGCCCTTGGCCTTCAAAGGAGAACCTCTCTTTTCTCTGCTCCCGGCTCGACCTGGGCAATTCCAGCTCCCCAGCATCACCATTTTTGCCATCGTGGTAAGCCACGTCGACTTCGCCGCTGTTGACAACGCAGAACGCATCAAGCGTATCATTCTGCAAAAGCCACACTGGGTTTAAGCCAAATTTTTGCTGAAACAACTCTCTTTTTGATACTAAAAAGGCAACAACTGGTAAAAACCCACAACGACATGAAAAAGCATGAACGGCATGTAAAGGAGGTTTGAAGGTGCTTACCCTGTACACAATCACTTGGCCCTCCTCAAATATCCGCTCTGTCAAAGCATTTGATATCCTTTGCAAATGAGACAAGGACAGCTTCGAGAATATCTCCACTGAACGTAAGATCTTCAATGATGGCCGATGCATGTATTTCATCAACAGAATACCGCGAAACGCTTCTCGCTCCAACACCCAAAGACTACCGTTGGTTGCTGCCCGCACCGTTGCCTGCCCTGGTTTATTGTACCTGAGGAATGACATACCCTTAGGTGGTTAGGATTGACTCTCATCACACATGTTTTGATAAACTCAAACCTGCTTAACCCCTAAAGGATGTTGCCTACCAAAAGTGTTGGCTGCATTCATACAAGGACCATTTCGTACTTGAAGATATGGCTTTATGACAAATGTCAAAAGTTCCTCAAAAAATCCTAGTTGGCCGGGAGTATGTTTATAACTTGGCTTAAAATTTACAGCTCCAATGGAATTCATGTGCTACCCAAATACCCCATTCCATATACAACACAGGAGAATGTATACATTTAGGGGTTAAACATGCAGAGCGAAAAGAACTAAACAAAAGGGTCCTTGATAAGAGATAAGAGTTTTGAAAGCTACATGAGTGCAAGCTCTCCAAAACAAGGGTTTGAGTTTGCGTTGTATTGTTGAACCACCCTCCCTGACTCTTGCGCACCATCAGCTCCAGCCTGAGATACAATTCCATGCGTCGATTTAGAACCTCTAAAGTAAGCATCCATAAGTACAAGGACTCCATTCTGAAGAATGTCAAGTTTTACTTGCACGCCACAAGACACAAGCAACATGCCGAAATCAGAGCGGTGATTGAAAACCTGGATAAATGTAGCTTCAAATTCTCCAGAGTTTACTATGTAGAACAGATCGCTCTCGAAGCCCTGAAAAACATGTCCCACTCACCCCATGAGAAATGCACAGTTTTCAAATAATTTGATTCGAAATACTCTTCAGAACAATCCTTTGGATCATCCTTGCTGATTGAGAATTTCACAAACCCTAAAATTGATAAACTTCGAATGCCAACATGTCCCAATTCTATAGGACGTAAGAAACTTCGTTGGATGGGAGGCCAACATGCGGATTTTGCTTTCTGTCCCAGATCTCAACTAATCACAGTCCTGAACCACTACTAAATCGCGTTCCCTAAGAGTAGAGACAACAAATAAGAGATTACCGGACTAAAACGCATATAAACCCATTAATCAGAGTAGTTCGAAGTCTGTGTACAGCTAAAATAACTACCTGCCGAATTATGACTTCACCGGCGCTCACTTCCACCAGATCCATGCATTCAATGAGTGTAATCCGCTGCTTTTCAGTTAAACTTTGGAACAGAAAGTTCGCTTGCAACGCTCGCTTAATTCGTGCCTGCAGAAGAAGACAAGTAGAGGATACACAATGAGCTACAGTTAACTTTCCATGGGTTTTAGGATTTAGGGTTTACTAACAAACCTACCATGCAATCTGATTGCAACTTCCACAACCTCCTGAAATTAGCTGCACCATCGGTGTACATTCTTCTAAATCATTGCACACTTTCGTGAAAATAGAATCGAACACTAGTCGGAGAAACTAAAACCCAAGCTCTGTAACCGCTGCCTTGACAAGACAATCTCTAATAACCTAAACAGCGAATTCTATCAAAAACAACACTGACCATTCTATTGCTCAGTCGACGCATTCTCGTTTCCGAGATGATTTAGAATTACGTCAATTGCACTAAAAAGAAGTAGACAATCGAGTAGTTGTACCATGAATAACCTATCTACGTCTGATTCTAGCATCTAGGGATGTACTGTATAGCAACAACCAAGGCAGTAGAAACAACCGAGGCAGTGGCAAAACTGGTTGAAGAAGTAGATGAAGCTCTCTCTCTCTGATTCTTGTTGCGCAAATTATGAAAACATGTGATAGAACCGTGTGGTTTTTCACTGAAGGAAGTACAGTTAGAAACAAAAATTATGGAGTGTTTTTGAAGAACATACCTCTTCGTGAGGTGTCTTGGTTAGAGGCTCGGATGCGGGCATCCACGGCTCGTCTGAATCAAAAGAAGCTTCGATAGCACGGGCTTTTGCTCTTGAAAAATCTTGTCGAGCAGGCCGACTAGCTTTGAAAACGTCCCTCGATACTCGCACCGGGGACTTAGTTTTTACTGGCACCACAGCTGTGTCTCTGTGATACGGCTCGGTCGCCACGTCAACCTGATTTCTCCAGGATATATATAAGCAAAGCAATTCGGCACTACGTGACGACATAGTCTCACTTCAGGGTTTGTTCAGTTCAACATCTGGAATTTCATCTTCAGAACTATTTGTATAAAACTGTAAAACTGTCAGCTTTCTAAGATTCTTTAAGGTTGATTTTCTTAGGTTTTTTGCAAAATGTGAAAACCGAACTCTCTAAGATTTGCTTGATTACTTACAGACCTATATGCCTTGTAAGACAAGAATGGAACCACACAAGGTTGCATCAAGAATGCATTCAGGCCTGCCACATAACCCTCCCATTCTTTTATGTTGAGAAAAGATTAGAAAGAAACGACGTCATGAGATCTACTGACACTCCTCCTAATGATTGCACTTCCAGGACATATTAAACAGTTTCGTAACGATAAATCCAAGAAAAACGTACGTCATTAAGGTTCTCGACGTGCACAACAATGATTGTGATATCGTCCGTCCGAGTTTCAAATTGCAGCCATAGCCGGTACGATTCTGCCACGATTGCTGCACAAGCTTCCTTCGGATCGCTGTACTTCGCAGCCTGTCCCATAAAAAGTGCAGAAAACGCCTCAGTACAGTACCCACCTGCTGATGTACTACTGATTAAGTACGATTTCTAAGCCCCACTCAAGATGTTTCGTTCACTTAGGGATTCGACAATACCGTTTGGCTGAGTAGTGCATTTTGAAAGGATTGAGGAAAATTTCTATGCTTTCAACCAAGAAGTGTTTTCAGGAATTTCTACAGCATATAATTCTATCCGTTTGCAGTGCCAGGGCAGATAAAATGGGCTCTTGAACGCGTTCTAATGAGTGTGACGAGAATGTAAGTGGTTTAGGGTTTAGGGTAACACGCACCATGTCGACGACGGTCTGGCTATTGATGAACTCGAACACGCCGTCGCTCGCGATCACGAAGAACGGGTGCTTCGACCCCAGCTCCATCACCAGCACCTCCGGCACGGCCACCACGCCGATCTCCTCCGCCGCGCTGTCGCCGATGCTCCGTGTGAACGCCGTCCCTGGAAACATGCCATTCTGCACCCACAGCCGCGGCGGATCGCCATCGTCGTCGTCCTCGCCGCCCCAGCACCGAACCTCCGGATCCTTCAACCCCTCCAGCTGATCCAGAGTCAGAATCCTCGCGCCCGACGCCTTCACCCGCGCGCATTCGTCCTCCCGAAACGGCGTCTGGTCCGTCGACAGATTCACCGCCACCACATTGCCACCCCTGCGCTCTGCGATCACCGCTCGCGAGTCGCCCACGTTCGCCACGTACAGCGTCCGCCCTCTCACCAGCACCGTGATCGCCGTCGTCCCACTCATGGTATCGTCCACGCTGCCGCTCTGGTGCAGCTGCGTGTTCGTCGCCAGAAACGACTCGTGGTACGCCTGCACCACGTCGCTGTGATAATGCCGGCTGCGCACCAGATTCTCACACAGGTTCTTCCTCGCGAACTGCGAGCACTGCGTCCCGAACTCGCCGTGCCCGTCGAACACCCCGAAGAAGTGGTCGTCGGGGTTGTCCCCGAACAGCGTGTGCGCGCAGAAGCTGTCCTGGTTGGCTTTATCCAAAGCCTCCGGGTAGTACCCGCGCTGCGTCAGGTACGAGAACCGCAGCTCGTAATTGCTGTCCGGCACGCGCACCACGCGCGAGCCGCTCGCGGGGAGGTACTGGTCGGAGATTCGCGACAGGCGCGTAATGCCGAGATCGAGGTCCTCCGGGACATGGTTGGAGCTGTAACTGTTCCTGCGAGTGGAGCCGTGGTCATACGGCGACCCCGGCTTCGATCCCCCGCGCGACCCTGGACGCGAACCCCCGCCGCTCTCGGGCTTCAGCTTCAGCTTCGGCGTGCCACTCTCCGACCTCGTCGTAGGCGTCCCCGCCCTCGACTTCGGTTTCGGCAGCCCATGGCCATGCTTACCGCTCAGCTTCGGTGTGCCCGCCTCGGATTTCACCCGCGGGGTGTTCGCCTCAGACCGCAGCTTGGGCGTCCCGAGGCGCGAGTTCGGCTTGCTGTCCCGCCCGGGCAGGTAAACCTTCGCCGCGCCCCGATGGTTTCCAAAATCGTCATCATCGTCGCTGCTGTCGGACGTGATCACGTCACCGACGTCGTCCAAAGTCGGCAGCACACTCGCTTGCTGCTGCTGCTGCAGCTTGGCTTCTCGCCGTTGCGCACCGGACCTCTTGCCATTTACACATCCCATGATCTCGACGAAAAGAACGCCACTCTCTCGCACCACATACTCCTCCGCCTACCACCACTCCCAATTCGCCGTCCTCACAACCCTCTCACTTGCGCCACGTCCACGCACCATCGCCTGCATTGTAACATCCCCGGACCACAGCTACCCTCACACTCATGCTATACCCAGCACCCTCGCCATGCCTGCACACCATCACTGAATTCCACTCTCAAACACATCTGTCCCAAAACTTCACGGCCTGTCTCAAAACTTTACGGTCGTCGATTCATCTCCAAAAGCATCACGTTCGCAAACTCTGCTGCATACGCTGTGAGCTCGTTTCCCGGTCACGCTCGTGTTGCCAGCTTCATCGTCTTCACCATCGTCTTCGTCATCGTCATCGTCTTCGTCTTCAGCATCGTTCTCTAGTGTGCTCAGTTTAGTGTAACGCAGAGCAAGAGGGGAGCTAGGAGCTAGACAAAGAGCAGCAGAAAGACAAAAAGGGTAGGTAAAGCTGAGACATTGTCCAAAGCAGGGCTTTAATGATGAGGGGTGAGTGCTGGATCAATTCTCGACGGAAAAAGTGAGCGGAGCTCCTGCAGGCACACCAGCAAGGCTGCAGGGGTGTTGCGCTTCCTGTCAATCTGTCATGCGCTGGTAGCCCCGCATACATCGCTCGCCCTTCCGCCCACTCTAATTAAATACCCCATGTGGCTCCTATTTTCAAATTCCCTCTAGATTGGGCCAATCATGAGGGGTGGTACTGGCTGAACAATGGGCTGCCTCCGAGACTTTGCTTATTATGGTTTAATAAGCTTAGTAACTTTTTCTGCCTCTTGTAACTTATTCCCCCAATTCCCTCTAGATTGGGCCAATCATGAGGGGTGGTACTGGCTGAACAATGAGCTGCCTCCTAGACTTTGCTTATTATGGTTTAATAGTAACTTTTTCTGCCTCTTGTAACTTGTTCCCCCAATTCCCTTCTTTAGTGTTATGGCTATCCAATCAGTACTATCCAAAATATCAAATGATGTTTCTACACAGATTTCTATGAGGACCAAAGTTCCTTATATTTTTTTCTCATGTGATAGAATTGACAAGGTTCAAAAAAAAATACTACCAATACTGGGTTGTCAAAAACATTTGTGTCAACTGGTTGCCCGAAATAAGGAGGTGGACTTTGAACTATCACTTCACTGCATGGACATAGATGGAACCAGTGTCCAAGGAGAACCGACTTTTAGTTATAAGGTAGTCTACTTTTTTGGGAATTGTCAAAATAAATTGAAAGTTGCTGGATTTACTTCCGACCATAAAAGTATGATTTTAGGAAATCAATTAAGTTATAATTTCAGTCTTAGGAAATTTAACCAAAAATGCACTTGTAGATGAGGAAGTGGGCCAAATTAAAATTAAAATTATGGGAAATCAACCTATGAACTTTTTTGTGATAAGGAAATTTTCCGACCTTCTAAATAAAAATCAAATGTTTTGTTGATTTCATGAGCAATTACAAGGTGCTAAAAGTTCACAAATTAAAAAAACAAGAAATATGGGTGAGGTGGCCATGTGGGTGAGTGGGTGGGTAAGTGAGTGGGTAAATGAATGAGTGGGTGAGTAAATGAGAGGATGAGAGGGTGAGTGGATGAGTAGATGAGTAGGTGACCGTGGGAAAGTGGGACTTGACTTGGTTAAAATCCACCCAAAGATATTTAACCCCTAAGCGCTCAATCAACCATTTTCTGGTTGCTCCCATTTTTTGCAAGCTGCCTAAGATGAAAAAAAAATGTAATAGAAAATCAAGTCTACTTTACAACCCAACTTGAATCATGTCAATCCAAGTTAAACTCCATCAAAGAGAATTTTTCAAAGACAAACACTTCCATATTTGCTAGTGTTGTAAAATTCACTATTTCGGGAAACTAATGATGTTCTCTCCTTTGAAAAGATTGCATTTTTGAAGTTTACAATAGAAGGTCTATTTTTAACCAATCATACCAAATTTTAAAATCTATGCATAAAATTTGTAATTTTGGTGAATATTAAATAACAAATGCTTCTAAATTCATTAAATAAAAATCCAAAACTTTTTCTAAATGTTTGACTATATGGATAATTACCAAACATCATGATTCTTGTTTTCTCTTTTGAAGCATACTTCATCAAAGTTACATAAGTATTATTTTATAATACATCTATGTTTTGCCCTTACGCCCTTGGGCGTTTAGGAGTTAAGTAACAGATGTCAACAATAAATCCATTTACAATATAAAGAAGTTTGCATTGATTGGGGGTAACTTGACAAATTGTTGTTGTCTTCATCATTGCCTTGCTTTGCTATGTCATACATATGGTAAGATGGATTTGTTTGCAACATTTGTAAAAATAGAAATCCGATATAATACATTGAAATTCAGTTTTCAATTGAATTAATTTCCTCAACTTAGGAAATCAACTGAGTGCAAAAGAAAAACTAAGATTATTGGCCAACCAAAAAATACATGTCTAGGCCATGGCCGATAAAAAGAAAAAAGCCGAATAGACCAAAGAAGAGTAAGAAATGTACTGAGTTTTTTTTTAAACCTCCCGCACACTGGATGGAACTCTTGTTTCATTACTAATGTCAAGCGTGTTATGAAGTGTTCATAACAAAGTTGATTTTCTATAATTGGAAGTTCTGGGTAGTACAATCCAATTAATGAGAATTGTGGGCCTTGTCGTGAGTTGGGTCAAATGTGAAGGAAAAAAAAAATCCCACAAGCTCATACAACTTAACAAAAATGAACAATAACCACCAAAAGATTGGGATTTTAGATCATGCAATCATTCATAAAAGAATTTATCCTTTTTTTAATATTTGAAGCATGTTTGCGTACATGGATTCAAATGACATCTACATCTATTGTTAATATCATTATGTATGAAGGAACAATCCACGACATCAATTTGTGGTAAATGAAAGGTGGTTATATGCAATATATATGTTTAGGCTTAATTAGATGAAAGAAAATTGGCAACGAAATTTGAGATATTGCACCATACTCATATATAACTCTTGAAGAAATAAACTAACGACTCTCTTTTTGTTTGATACAATCCCATACATTTGATACACGGTGAAATTTTTAGCAACAGTTGATTATGTGTTCATTTTTGTTGTAGTCTAAATTTGGTTGGGTACTCAGTGGAAGAGATGCCCTACATCTTGGGTGTACATAAATTTTGTTTGTTTTTCACTGATGAAGACACACAAACCCTAAAATGCACGCAAATAAGGAGGAAAATTTTGAATACAATCATCCATGTGTGCACGTTCATCCATAATATTGGATAACATTAGTAACGTTCATTCAATTATTGGCGCGTTCTATGTCTCATTGACAGATATTTGACAATTTCATCCATTTGTCTACCCAAGTTTTTTCAGTGCTTGGTGCTGTACCCCCAATGTGGTTTGTAGTGTATGATGAATTCTGACATCCTGAATTATAGCCAGCACATGAACCATAATAACTGTTTTTATTTGTGTCTTTTATTCCCTTTCGTTTCTTTTCAATTTCCCAAGCAGGGATAGAATCAGCGCTTTTTGTTTGAATTCTAGATACTGGGCCCAGTGAAGCTATTCATATGAATCACATATATATTCATCAACAGAAAATAGCCATTCCAACTAATTTTAACCCGGAAAAAGTTGAAGGGCAGTTGGAAGTTTGAATTAAGATTATTGCTTTAAATTATTTAAAGTAAAGGAGATTGATAACGTGCGATTCAGGTCCTACTGCATTAAGAGCATCTCCATCGGTGGAGACTCGCTCAAAGTTTTCCATTTGGTTTGGTAAGGCCTGAAGGCTTTCAATCTTCACCTGTGCTCTTTGAAAAGGTGGCCTAACACTCCAACACACCCCATAAATAAGCAATTGACCACTTATCTAAGGAAGTAGAGAATAAAGCTCATTACATTTAGGGTGAATAGTGCATGAATAGTGGCTTGGAGAGTGGCTTGCTAGACTTGCCAAATAAGAGAGTTTGAGAGGGGCCTGAGAGGGGCCAGGCTACTTTTCATCCAATTTGAGCCAGCCAGAGCCACCGATGGAGATGCTCTAAGGTATGTACACCCATAAGCATCAAACTAAGGGTTTTGAACATGATGACTATTAATAAACAACTACCAAATTATAGGATCCTATTAGGAACAAAAAAAAATGAGTTTGCACTTTTGAATGTATTATTTGGGTAGTGTGAAAATAAGTTGTGAATTTTAAAAGAGCTACCTGCCATTGCACCCATAACCACTTTCAAGATTTCATGTTTACATGTTGTGCATCCTTGTCATTACATCTATCCATTTCCATAGATTTTCCAAGATTTTCAGAGGTGATAGTTATGGGGACACTGATGCTAATGGGTGTACATACCTTAACCCTTAAACGTCGACAAGGACAAAAATCGTCTGGAGGCCACAAAAAAACAAGCTGAGTTACAGAAAAAGTTATTTTTCAGTTAATTTTTTTGTAGAAGTGATCATAGACACATGGTGCATCATGGAAGGCAAAAAACTATCTTACCAAATGCACTCATGTTTTTCAATAACCCAAATTGTGAGAAAATTTGGAGATACGATGTTAAGTCTCATGCTACCCATCTTGCACTTTTCATGAGGACACCATGCATTGTTGACTTTTGCAACTTTGAAAAACAAAATTTTAATGGGTGGGCACTTGCCATACCACTATAGAAACCACTTTAAAGGGCAGGCACTACCACCCATCCGACGTTCAAGGGTTAAACAATTTGGTAAATGAATAGTTACACTAACCAACGATATAAAATAGAGGGATTGGTTTTTCTTTGATGTTGCTAGCAGTAGGCAACCCATAGACATACGGCTGAAAATTAACACTTTGGGGGTAGAAAGAATGTCTTTGCACGTGATTATGCATTGTCTTTCTATGTAAATACACGTGCGTTTGGTTTGTGTACATGTGCAAAAGTTTAGATTTTGAAATAGGTTTATAACTTAACCCCTGAAAAATGTTGTTGTATTGTATATACTCTCTTGTGTTGTAAGGTAGGAGCACCCATAAACGTCAAACTAAGGGTTTTGAACATGATGATTATTAATAAACAACTAGTAAATTATAAGATCCTATTAGGAACAAAAAAAAAATAAGTTTGCACTTTCAAATGTATTATTTGAATATTGTAAGAATAAGTTATGAATTTTTAAAGAGCAAAATGCCATTGCACCCATAACCACTTTCGAGAACTTGTGTTCATGTGTTGTACATTCTTGTCATTACATCTATTCACTTCCAAAGATTTTTCAAGATTTCAAAAGTGACAGTTATGGGGACACTGACGCTTATGGGTGCTCCTACCTTATACGGATGGGATATTTGGGTAACACATGAATTCTAGTAAAGTTATAAATTTTAAGACAAGTCACAAACATATTACCAGGCATTTAAGATTTTTTGGGGAATTTTTGACGTCATAAAGTCATTTTCCAAGTACTAAATGGTCCTCATATGACTGCAGCCAACTTTTGGTAGGCAACATCCTTTAGGGGTTAAACTAAGGAGTGGCATACAATAAACATTGAACCAGTCTTACTCAATTTGAGTATTTGTCAGGGATAAGTCAACCATTATGGAGGGCTTCCTAGTTCCTACTTCATCTATTATAGAATAATACTTTTTTGCTTTAAAATGAACCAGGTCTCAATCAATGACGAGATAACACAGAATACCATACAAAGAAAAGACATCTACAATTCTTTAGAATACATAATCCCTTATTACGATATTTGACTACTATAACATAAAATACTTCAACAAAAAAAAACTGCTACTTTGAATTTTTCAAAACGCTTTTCAATGAATGCAATTAATGAGACTGCAAAATTGTTTGTACGGTTTTTATTGAATTTTCTTAGCAAAAGTTTAACCCCTCAAGGACCAGACCCTTTTTTTTAAGAAACATAGCGATTTTGGGCAGGTATTTGTGATTGGAGTTTTTCATATTTTAGGCTAAAATTTTAATAGAATGTGGGGACAAGGTTTATCTTTCATATGCACTCCATTTCATGATATTTGGAATTATGAGTAAAAAGCGATAGCCTAATATGTTGTTTTTTATATTTGGCGGGCAACCTTGGCAGATTTTTGAAGATCACTTTTTTCACAAAACAAATTTTTTAAATTGGTTTAGGAGATTTATTTGAATATAAGAAGCTTTGAATCATTTTGTTTGGATCAATGAGATGAAAGTTATGAGGATTTTTTGTTTGTGGGCAGTTATGGATTCTCTACTCCAAAATAAACTTTTAAGTCCTTTATTTTACTCAATTTTCAACATTTTGGAAAAAAACAAAACCAAAGGATGAAGATTGTTTATGACAACATTATGACCATTGGGATTGGCGTTTTTCATTTCCATAATTAAATTCTTAACAATTTAGTGTTTTGAACCATTCTCTACTTCTTTTTACTTACAAATTTATTTCCATATGTTATATAATTCCAAATGATTTGAAACTTGTTTGACATGTACTTTACTTAGGTGGAATAAGGAATTTAGAGAAGCACCACCCACCTGGCCATTTTTCCTTAGGAATTTCACCTTTTGACAAGTAGCTGCCCGGTTTTTCACAAGACGTTTTTGAATATTCAAACCATTCTAACTTCTAATCCACATGGTGAAAAACTCTGAAGTTTTTTCCACATTTTCTAAAACCATTATTCTACAAGATCCTACTGTCACATATGCATAAAAATGTATTTGTTTTCAAATTTGGTTAATGCTCTAAAAAAAATGGCAGTTTTGAAGAGTTTTTGGTGAAAACTTTGCTTGGTCCTTTAGGGGTTAAAACCGAAGTAATTAGCATAAGAATTTGTCAATGACTTCGCTTGTAGAATCATCCTAGTTACTTTCTTCAGTAGTTATTTTCATATCTTTGGCCTTTGGTTTTTAGCATCCTATTTGCACCCAAGTTGCTTCTAGCAAGTAAGTTATTGCTCCTTTGGTGCACAGATATTGCATTCTATGCATCTCCCTAATATAACCACCACTTCACATATTTATTTATATTTACGAATTCAAGCACGTGTAGTCTTCAGGTGGAATACTGGAGTCTAAAGTATTTTCAGAGATTTAAAAACATCTATTCTGATGTGAAAACAAATAATTATTTTGAGAACAAAAGCAATGCTTTGCACACCTCAAGCTTCGAAGGCAACACCAAAAAAGATTTTGTACATAGCTTACATGTGTAGAGAGGATTGTGCACAAAGACCGACACGACCTTACATTGATTGAGGTGTTGACATAAACTATAATATAACCCTAACGTTGAGTTATGTTATAAACGGCCATGCTTTGAATAAATCAAATCTGATTTTTCGTTGGCAACAACTTCAGAACCTGCAGTACCCGTTCACCTAAAAGTGCATAAGTTGACCTGCAAGCATACAGGCACTCAGGCAGTCTGGCATACTCAGGGCCGCTTTACATATGGGGGCCCGGTCAATTTGGCTTGGGGCCGATTGCCTTAAATTTTAGCCTACATTTTGCTTAATTCTTTAAGGATCACGCGACGCGATCATATTTTGGTTGCTGGGAGTGGTTTTTGGCTTGTAGGTTCAAATTGCTCAATAATTTGGAATTTGGTCTTGAAGTACGCATGTGATCACAAGAATTTTGCATCCATCTAAAAAAATAACAATGCAATTGGGTATGTGAGTTGATTAATAATGGTGTTTATACGGCATGGCTTCAAAATACGTATCCAATTTTTGTCAAAGATGGATCAAAGCAACAACACAATACATGAAGTATGCAAGAAGAATGTCAAATTTTAATTGCACAACTCTAAAAAAATTCAAATTGCTTAAGAAATACGCCTGTATTGTTTTCATATATGGTAGTAGTATAATTGTAGTATTTGAAAATCTACTGAAATGTTGTTGTCATTATGGCTTTAAAATATATCATCCTACATTTAAGGCCAATTCTTGATTGCTTTCACCAATTGGATTTCCTAGAATAATTATCAAATTTCTTGTAGAACCGTCTTAGGGTAGCAAAGAAAGTGGATTTTTTAACCCTTTTTGTCCACTTAGCTACACCTTGTGATTGCTATTTTTGTCTATTTTGTGTGAAACTAGTCTTGTTGGAAAGGTGGGAAACCCTGCATCCTAGAAATGTAAGGCTCTTCTCAATCAAAGCTTGCATGAAAGGTTAACATTCAAAACTAAACAAGAATGAAACACAAGAGATTTTCCGCATATGACTCACTCAATCATTATAATATTTCATCTCCAACAGTAGTTCTAGCTGAAATTTTGGCACTTTACAATAAACAAGGTGTACTTCCCATTTGTACAGTTGGATTATTGAAAATGGGTCCATATTTGAGTCAATTCCAAATCTAAGCTTACAGCCCCTGTTTTCAATGGATTATGTGAAAATGGGTGTGGTCATTAAAGGGTTAACCTCTGAAGGATCAAGCCCTTTTACTGTCAAAATCATTGAAAATTGTCACTTTCTAGGGTACTAGTAAGAAGGTGGGTTTTTTTTTTTTTTTTTTTGAAAATCCAACCGTAAGATCTTGCCTTAGACTAGAAGAGGTACTTGTGGGAAAACAATCAGGTCGTTCTAGGTGGAGAGGTGGAAGATATTTACATCTAAAGTGAAAAAAAAGGTTTTTTTTCATGTTGTCCAAAAAATTCAGGAGCCTTTGACCACTCATAGGGCTGCTCTACATATGGAGGCCGGGCCAATTCAATGTGCAAGAGGCCTGAAATCCTTGGTCCAAAGGCTGAAATTGGCCCCAAGGCCCTTACACCTAAAAGGTGGGCCAATTTGGTGCATTAAATGTATTTTTTTCAGAAAAAGCAATTTTTGACATGGCTTGAGCTTGGTGAACTAGGTGTAGCTTTTGTGAGGGAGCCAATTCTTGGCCTTGGAGCCATGTCAGATGTCATAAAAGTAAAAATAAAATAAAATAATTCCTCAAATCTGAACGGTTCAATCTCCTAGAAATCTGAACAACTCTTTTGTCTTTATCTTCACTTCATCTTGTCTCCCATTCTCCTCTCTTCTCTTCTTGTCTCTCTCTCTCTTTCTCCTTGTAGAGTTTTGGGTTCTGAATTTTTTTTGACTTGCTAGTTTCTTCTGAGGAAGCAAGAGGAGATGGAGGGCTCTATAGGATGGAATTCTAAGAAAGGGTTTGAGGCTATGCAACGATATTATAGTGCTTCTACTCATGCTTTTCAGCCCTTTCAAGGTGATTCACAAGAGCATGTAGGGAGTGTTAGGGTTTTGGAATTTTTTAAACTTTCTTTTGGGTCCCCTATTCTTCCTCCTCTATCCTTGATTGCAGATATGTTTGGAGCCCACTCCAAGAAGAAGGGCGTGGAGGACATTGAGGATGATGAAGTTCAGATTATAGCTCCAAGTGCACTCAAGAAGAGAGGAGGCGCAGCTACAACCGCAGCTGCAATGAAGCCTCAAAACAAAAATTTGAAGAAGGAGAAGGATGAAGAAGAAGAAGGTGGCTCAAAGAATTGGAAAGATCAACACATTAAGACCATCATTTCATTGCGTGAAGAGATGGAGTTTGAGTTCTTGAAGAACTCAAAAGAAGCAAAATCTGAATTTTTTGGAAGTTCAATTTTTTTTGCATGGTCTAAATTTTTTACTAAGTTCTGAACCTAAAATGTAGAATGCATACATGAAATCAAAGAAAAAAAAATCAAAAACATCAAATTTCAGATTTGGCCAATTTGGCCATCGCCCCATGCCCCATGCCCCATGCCCCATGCCCCCCTCTCTCCATTTGGTCTTGTGCTACAAACCAGATGGGTGAAGATTGTACGGAGTGGGAAATGGAACACACCACCTTGCGCGCGCGAGACAAGTGCTTTTGAAAGGCCATCCATCTATGCCTTCTTTCCATCCTTCCTTGTATCCACATCAAGCATAGTCACATTCTTGTACAAGAACTAGTTGCTGGAATATTAGGGTAAACCACAATTTCAAAGCCTAATGAAGCTCGGATGACCATATCTATTGTATTTTTGACCTACACATGTTATAAGCAGGTGTGGATACTTGGATGAAGTTCCATGCTCGCCTAATTGAAGTAATTTCTGGACTAAATTGGATGGCCGAGGCTTGCAAGAAGAAATTCAACACTTGTACGAGCAATGCAAAGAAGACAAGATGGCCAACAAAATTTCATATTCAAACCATTATGCTTGCAAGTTCTATGATTCATTTGATCAGTGGTGGCATCAAACAGGAACCGTGATGAAACGTGTCTCAGTGACAGCCAATGATTCAGCTAGTATGGAAGACATCACCAACAACACCAAAAAGAAACATATTTCAAGTGTCACTCCACCTTTGGCAACCAAGGTGGACAAAAATGACTTCCAACATCAATGTTATGAGGTCTTTGTACACATTGCCGAAAGTAGTTTGGTCATAGCAAAGAATTTTGAGAAAACCAATGCATTTCTAGAGAAGGTAGAAAAGCATATGGATAGGCTTATAGATAAGCTTTAGGACTTAGTCCTTGGCAGAATCAGATGCATCATGCTCATGAGGGAAGAGGATTTTTCCTTCTTTCCTCAAATGAGTTGTCCAATAGGACTAGGCTAGCAACTCATGTGCTTTTGTAGCTTACAAAAGCATGGTTTTAATTCTACTTTCTTTCTCCTTCTTTGTTTCCGCACCTTCCACATTCACTAGAAGAAAAACAAGGATAAACAATTCCACAAATCACAACGACTAGGTCACCAGAACTGCCTTGCAATTACATAAACAATTGCACAACAACTGCACGACTAGATTGTAGTTGTGCAAATGTTGTGGAGTTGTTGTGCAGTTGTAAGGGAGTTCTGGTGACCTAGTCATTTATCCTTGTTTTTCTTCTAGTGATTCTCTTCATCATCACGCCCTATGTTTTTCATGTCATTTACCACGGTGTCCTCAATGTCTTCAATTTGTATAGTTCTAGCATGAACTTCCCTCATTTTTCAGTACCTCCTCATCTTCTTTGCCGCTTGTGTAGCTGCCATAAAAATATCTACCATCTCCAATTGTCCAAACTAATTTGCACTTTCTTTTTGCATAATCTTCTCTTCTTTTGCCTAATCATCATCAAATCTATCTTTGTGAATTATGCACATTTTCTGAATGCAAATGCATGTAGTAACTAGATTTGGTACATTTTTAGAGGCATATCAACCGTCTTCAAAATGTACCTCTACTTCTCTTTTAGTATGCCAAAAGCTCTCTCCACATTCATTCTTGTAGAAGATTGAATGACGTTTCAATGTGCCTTTGCTCTAGGTAAACCATCATTCTCACCTTTGAAATGAGAGTAAAACCATAGCCTCATTGGATAGGCGGCATCACCAACAAGTTTGTAAGGTAATAGCTCATCTTTCATCATTTTCTTCCATATATCTGTATTTGGAACAATGTCTAATCATGACAGCGCCCAGCCCACCCGAAATCATAATTCCAAAATCTACATTTGTTATCCACTACACCTTGAAGTAGAGCTAAATAAAAACCATTCCTACAATAGTAGAAAGTAGGCTTAGAAGCAATGACAAGTATGTGACTTCCATCAACTGCTCTAATTACATAAGGTAATCCCCTAAGCTCCTCAAATTTAGCTGTAATTCTCTTCAAAGTAATCCTAGATTATTTTTTATCACTAGTGGTTTCAAATGCTTCTCAACTGCTGTACAAAACTCCCTAACAATGATAGAGGGAGTACTTTCATGAATCCCATAGATTTCAGCACAACCACGTAGTGAATTACCACTACTCAACCTATTCAAAGAAAGAGCAACCCAATTTCTAAGAAGAATGGCTAATCTATACCTTGTATCCATTCGGCTTAGAGATGGAGATAAAATATCACACTAATAATCAAAAGTTTGAGAAAGTAATCTTGTATGTTGCTTGAATAACTGATTTGAATAACACCCAAATAATTACCGGTCCACAAAACTGGTGCTTTGATCATACATCCAAATGTTCCATACCTTCTTTGAAGCCCCTTTCTCTCCAATCCCAACCACCATAGCAAAAACCAACGTTGTAGTAACATTATGCTGGCCTATAGCAAATTCTTGTAAAATAGAAACAACCACAATGACATGCCGTATGGCCATGAAGAAGGCAACAGCTACTAGAATCTTATGTCTTTGTTCATCCATCTTGAGCAGATGGCAATGAAAAGATAGAGATGAGGGCTAAAATCCATTGGTTATATGGAATTGGCCCACACCCTTGGCCTTAAGGCCTTTACATATGGGGTCACCGGCCCCCACTATAATCTAATTTTAATTAGGAGTGGAGGCCAGCTTTAAGCAAAATGAGGGCTGAAATTTGAGGCAATCAGCCCCAAGCCAAATCGGCCCGGCCTCCATATGTAAAGCGGCCCTTACATGAAAAAATTGCTCTACACAAAGTTGAGGTTTATTTTTTCCATGTAGAAGACCAAGTTAAGCATGTGTAGGAGAAATTTCAAATCAATTGGAACTACACAACACATGGGAAAACAATAGTAAGTAAAAAGAAGTAGAGAATGAGTCAAATCACTAAGTTGTTAAGAATTTAATTATTAAAATGAAAAACGCAAATCCCAACGGTTACAATGTAGTAATAAACAATCTATTTCCTTAGGATTAGTTTTTTTTCCAACATATTGAAAATTGAGTACATTAATGGACTTCAAAGTTTATTTTAGAGTAGAGGATCCGTAAATGCCCACAAACTAAAACATCTCATAACTTTCATCTCATTGATTGAAACCAAACAAGTCAAAGCTTCCCACATATTAAAAAATCTAAAGAACCAATTTAGAATTTTATTTAAAAAAAACACAAATTTTAAAGAAATTTTTGGGCTGCTTGGATTGCCCTCCCTCTCTTGGGTAGCAAAAATTGTTGCATAACTTCTTTGTCAAATGTTAAAATGAGGAAAAGATTAGATGCCCACATAGATCCTTGAATTCCCTATCTTCCATAAAAGTTTCAAAAAATTACACAAAGGAGTTTAACTATAGGTACATGCCCGAAATCCCAATTGTTCCCCAAAAGGACAACAGTCCTTTAGGGGTTAAGGCCGGCCTCCACTACTAATTAAAATAAGGTTATAGTGGCGGTCAATTGTCTCATATGTAAAGGCCTTGAGGCCAAGGAGTTGGGCAAATTCAATAAAGTTAAGCCATCTTTACACTAAAGGTGAGAAGTTGTGACAACAATCTCTTATGGGCCATGTCTTGTTTTCAAAAAGTTAGCATTTGAAGATAGTAGCTTCTTGTTGCAATGTAAACTGAGAATAGGCCACATTTTTGTTTTAATTAATTAATCTTTTTAAATTTAAATTTAAATTCTATAATTTATAATTTGAAACAATGACATGATGATAGACACCATAAAATAGAGTTGGATAGAGGGGGACGTTGCTAAAATGTGCAAGAACCCTAAACATGAGGTTTGAAACAAACTCTTAAGTTTTTTGTTTACCTTATCAAGGTATATTATACCAATTGCCTTTGTTATTTTCTTTTTATCAACCACAAAGCATTTATTATATTTTGCATATTGATTTGTTCTTCCAAAAATCAAGTTTTATGCAAATAGTATCTAGGGGAATAAATACTATGAGTTATAGATCATCAAGATCATCTTGCATAAAACACAATAGAAAAAAAAATCAGCATATCCAACATATGCAAGGTTTAAAACTTTATGAGAAGCATAGAAGGAAAAAATGATTTGCAAATAGATACAAAATGTACAAGCCTAGTGTTTTTTATATACATAAGAACTAGTTAGTAAACCCATTTAGCAAGCTAAATGCCCCATGCCCCCCATGCCCCCCCAACCTTCTTGCCTCTTGTGTAAAGGGGCAAGCTTCATAGTTGATTTGAGAAAAAATACATATTCTATGAATTTTTTTTTTCAACGAAACTTGACATTGGCCCCAAGACCAAGAATTGGCCTCCCATTTTTGGTGCACCCAATTTAGTGAGCTCGGGTCATGTCAGGTCATGTTTTTGTTGAATAAAATCTTTATTTCACCAAATTTACCCTTACTCTATGTGTAAGGGGTTGGGAATGATTTCAAACTTCTATCCAATCACAAGTAAGGATTCTTGGCCTCTGACGCAGTGAATTGGCATGGCCTCCATATGTGAATCGGCCCTAAGTTACTTGTAAATACAATTTGCATGTTCTACAATATTGAATCTTTAACTCTACCCTCTGCTGTCACTACAAGAAAAACTGTCTTAAATGACAAAAATATGTCCAAATCAACATGGCTAAATCTACAAAAATTATCCAATTTGACAGTCTTTTTGTCATTTTGGACACATTTAGTCACTTTGGACATGTCAATTAGAACACAATTTCTTGTAGTGTGTAAAATTTGAAACTTTTTATTGCATTTTCCAATCAAAAAGTGAAAATTTGAAAGCCGTTCGCCTGTAAAAAGTAACACAATATTTTCAGTTGCTAATATACTCCCTATACACTTTATACTCCCAAGGCTTGAGATAGTGTTGCTATGTTTTGGACAAATAAAGTATACTTTCTCCATGTCCCACATTCTTCCTCCATATTTACACTTCAAGCAAATTCTAAGTTGAGGCCAGCAATTTCAAGCACGAAAATTAACTATAGACTAATAAAGGTACCTATTAGGGTACTTTCAGAATAATGTTTTTGTTTTAAAATGAGCATACATTAATTGTAAAAACTTTCAATTTAAAACGTGATTTTGTGTTTGTTTTGAAGACTATATTACCAAACTTTAAATCCTTAGAACTTTTGTGCAATTATGTCATCTGTTTAATCTTTTGCTAAATGCCCTAGGATCTCCCTTTATTTGATAACGAGAATCTACACAAGTTTAAAGGTATTCTAGTAATAGCTGTAATAATAATAATGACAAACTATTTATGCTTGTTTCAAAATGTCTTCTTTTGAGATTCCCTTATCTTAGCATATTCACAATAGAAGTGTATGTTAACTCAATTTATCCATTGCTTAGGATTTATCTTATTCATTAACAAATTTGTGTATGTTGTTAGGTATTACCAAAAGTAGGGCCTAGTGGCAATAGGCCATATTTTGGTGTTGTTGCTCACTGAACCAATTAGTAAGATATTTGTACTCAATTGTGCGCACTTTTCATTATCAACACTTATAATTTATTTGCCTGAATTGTTCACCTTCTAAATCTAAGAGTGCAAGGTTGGTTTTGGGTATATCCATAATATAATCGGGTACAGTAAAATGGCATGTTAAGTTTAGGGAATTGATATATGCACACCGGGGTTGATATTTGCACACCCAGGGGGTAAATTTTAGATTTCTACCATCTGAAAGTTGAATTTGAGAAATTTGAATTCATATTGGACTTAGAGACCATGATTTAGTCTAGAACCATAAAAAAAAATTGCAATTCAACAACACCCAATGAAAAAGTTTAACTAGGGGGAAAAGTGTTACTTTTTTTTTGTCTGCAAAAAAGATAAACTTTTTCATTGGGTGTTGTTGAATTGCAACTTTTTTATGGCTCTAGAAAAAATCATGATCTCTCAGTGCAAATCTATTCAAGTTTCTCAAATTCAACTTTATGATGGTAGAAATCTAAAACTTATCCCAGGGGTGCAAATATCAATTCTCTAAGTTTATTCTAGATATTTAAAGCCCAAAAATATAGAACACGCCAAATAGCAAAAAAAAATTAGAAGTGTTCATGATGTACATTCTGTATGTTGTATGAGGAGGTTCTTCCATAGGAAGCTAGTTAACGCTTGAAGAATATAGGTATAGAGAATGTTTCCAATCACCACGCTCTTATGCAATTGATGTTTTCCTTTTAGATTACAATTAGTAAAGTGTGGCATATTGAGCATAGCATATCCCAATTGCATTAAAAAAGAAGCATGTTAAGAGAATCTAAATTATTTTTTCATGTTTATTTGGACATTTATAAGTGTTGTTATTAAAGTATTTATTTTAATTGCGACAACAAAGATTTGAGTTCCAAGTTCAAGTCAATACTTGAATATGGAAAATATAAAATGCAAGCCAAAATCTTTAATTGGTTGGATACTAAGACTAAGTGATACCTTTGTATAAAAATAGAAATATGAGCTTGAAGTACATTACATCAATGAACCGGTTTGGACCTAAAAGGTACTACAAGTGAAACTGGTGTCACTGTGTGTTTCTGGTATAATCTAGGTTGTTAGGAATGTTCTTTGACCTTGGAAAAGATAAAGCTTTGCCAAATGATGGTTATAGTTGTTGTATACACTAATTCAAACTAATCAGTTCAAAATGAAGTGGATTTAGAAAAACCCTCGAAGAGTAGATGGATTTTAGGGCATTTTCATCTGACCTCAAAAGCTTCATCATTGGGAAACATAGTGTTTGTTGTTTCTAATATTCATTGTTTCTAATCTTTACCACTTCTTCTCCCACCCATCAAATCAGGTACATTTACTTTCAACCAGTTACAAGCCTCATTGATGATTCAATCTATTAATTGTGAAGAAAAAAAAGGTAGTACTTGCAAGAACTGCCATGCATAGAGAATTGTAAATTTTTGCTAAGCCAACCAAAATATATTGGCAAATTGATGCATTAATTTCTCCCTTTTCATCTAAAAGTCCTCCAACCTAGTATTTTGCAACATATCAGATGTGAATGCTCTTGGAGGGTTAACCCCTAAAAGGTGTTGCCTACCAAAATTGTTGCCTATATTCATACAAGGACCATTTATTGCTTTAAAAATCTGATAATATGACAAATGCTAAAAATTCCCCAAAAAATTCTAGTTGATTGGTAGTATGTTTGTGACTTGGCTTAAAATTTACAGCTCCAACAGGATTCATGTGTTATCCAAATATCCCATCCATATAAAACATAGGAGAACGCATACAATATAGCAGCATCTTTTAGGGACCTCCAAATGTGCAACCACAAAAAAAGTGCAATCAAGAATATCTTCCCTTCACGTTTCTTTTGCCTATCAAATGCTAAAAACACATGTAGTGGATTACTAATAGAATTGACCATGTCAGGTAAACAAGCTACATGAAAACCAGTAATCTAGAAATCACCAATATCTCACTCTAGCAAAACATATCAGGAAACGAGTAAATATTAGAGTTGGGACCTTAGGAATAGCCAAAATGAGTACTACTCATTTTTAACCTTCATTGTGGGGTTCCCTTTTGCTCCCCCAATATGAGAATTTCCCCACCAAATATCATTAGATTACTGTAAACCGCACCAATCAACTTGCAAGATTTATAACTGAACTCTCCCTCAGATATCCTCAAATATCTGGGGAATATCCCTCCACGGCTGGGGGAGGAATGAAGCCGGTTAACAATGTTATGTAAATATTAGAGCTGGATGGACCTAGGAATAGCCAATGGGAAATACCATTTCTGGTAAGTTATCAAGTCCGGTACCAACCACCCAACCGTGAAAAATCGGCGATGGGTGCAATTAGAGAAGGGGTGTCAGTGCTTTCCGTGGATCATGGTGCTTTCCAGCCACTGTTAGTAAATTATGACATAAAGGTCCAGAAATTCTATGAAAAAGTAATGGAATTGAGAATATTGATGATGCAGCCTTTGGCAACGCTTGAAAATGTCGAAAAAGACGCCACAGAATCAGAACCGTTTCAGGGAAGACCTTTAGGTGACGTGGCAAATTTTGGAGCTCTCGAATGTCTGTGGAAGAGACTCACACCTCTAATTCCGTGAATGTATACCCGTATGGCATTGACCCCCGACCAAGATACCCGGGTGTCCACGTCATACGTACGCTTGACACCGCCAATAGCCCAATACCCGAAGTGCTCTCGTCGGTGGTAGGCTACTTGCTTTGTTGGCTTGCCCTTAACCCTTTAAGGACCGTGGTTGATTTGGGGTGAGCAATCCTTGGTATGGTCATTTGGGGGAAATTTTCAAACTTTTGAATATAAATGTTTACAACAGATTTGGCTGTAGAGATGGAAGTATCTTGCAGGGTTTAATGTTACGCATGATGAATTATGCTCACTCTTTAGTTGTTATGGTCATCTTTTTGCATTTATTGGTGTATTTTCAACCGGTACTCTTGTAGTTTTTTCAACCCTCTAGCCACATGCCACCTTAGATTGGCCTGATTATTGTCCTAAACTCTTCACTTTCCAATTCCCTAGACCCATCCCCTTTGCCACGTCATCAAATTCCTTGACATGCTCTCTCTACAAACTGAAAAGAGTCAAAATCAACCACAAACAGATCGCCCAGTCCTTAAAGGGTTAACCCCTCAACGTCTCGGGTATCAGAAAATACATGGAAAAAGCACCAAAGTTCTCGCTCATGGGGCATTGAGGGGTTAATCCCTGAGCCCCTAGTCTTTTAAACCTAGAATGTTTGACTTGCTTGCAATCAAAGTGCTCTTGTGGATTGAAAAATACAATTCACAAGATTGGACTACATGAATTGATAGTGGGAAGCATCTCCATTGTGTTGGGCTTAATTGGAAGTAGTTTCATGGAAAGAGCAATGAGATTATATTGGTCAAAAGTGCCTTGACCCAACTTTTTGAGAGACATTAAAATTTCTCTCTTGTGCTCAGGAGTTAACCCCTAAATGCCTAGGCGACCAAATTTGGGTGTTTACAAAACTTTGAAGGTGAACAAAACCTTATCAAATCACTATTTTTATTTTTATTTTTTTCAATATAAGGTTGTTTTAGTTTATTTTTAACTTTAAAAATCTGATTTTGAAAATGAGGATTGATGATTTTTTCATTCAAGATTTTGTACAAGGGTGCCATTGCAATCTTGAGTTTTTCAATGTTGGAAGATCTTGAAAATGAGCCTCAAATACACTAAAGCTTAGAGAAGAATCCACATTTAAAATCTATTACAAAAATATATAGAAGTAGATTTGAAATTTGTAAATTGATTGAAGTTAAACATGTAATGACCTTAAACCTCGTATTTTTTTGGTGACCAACTTTTGAAATTTGACAACTGAAATGAGGATTGAAAGATTCAAGTCATTTTTGTAATTTTGACACCCCTATGTTCAAACATTATTATCTTTCAAACTTTAAGTGATATTATTGTGTTTTCTTTTTTCATGTAATCTCTAACATGTTTAGTTTTAATTTTTATGGTTTTGATTATAAAAAACTTGATTAAGTTTACAAAAATGTTGGTTGATTGTTTAGTTCCATGAAAAAATCCAAGAAGCTCAAAAAGGCCTTTGGCATTTAGGGGTTAATTATCCAACAAAACTGGGATTTCTAATTGAGATAAGACTTGCACACATGGGATGTGGGACGTAGTGTGTATTGCACCTTAGTTTTTAACTACTTCTTGAGTGATAGAGGACTTGATGAAGCCACCAAGCATGAGATTTACTAAATATTTGTTGATAGATAAAATGATGCTTGTTATAGGTATGAATTAACTATTTTTTGGAATTAATAATACAAGTCACTTTTATTAGTGTAAAGATTGTGGATAAGGCAAAACTCCTTCATGCTAATTTAGAGGAGCTATGTCTAGTTAGTTTAAACGTGTAACATGTATCATGTTTTTACTGTTAGGATTTTGGCCACAACCATTCATCACCGCCTTTCTAGTAGCAACTTGGTGGCTAAAACTTGAGGAATGTGGCATCCCTCACCCACTCTCTAATTGAGCTATGTGCCTACAAAGTCTCCTTGAATTTGTGGCTACATGAGCCACACTATATTGAAACAATATTGTGTTACACAACATATTAAATAAACCCAAATCATTATGAACTACCTTATTAGTCCACTTTACAAATTCACCTATTTATTAAATTAGTGCAAATTAGCATTATTGTTGCAAGAAGCAACAAATGAAATAACTTATGTAGTACAAGTTCTCCTTCCCGTTGTGCCAACAGATTTCCAAACAATTATCCTTCTTTCCCTATCGTGACCTCTCATTTTTTGTTCTTGAATTTCAAAATTTGAGATAAATAGAGACACACAATACTAAAGAAAACCTCAAATTTATAATGCATTGGCCATGCCCATGCCCCCATGCCCCCATGCCTGTGCCCTTAATGTCCATGCTCCCCATCTCCATGCCCCCATCCCCATAATTTGGTTACGGAACCCCATGCACTCACATTTCCATAATTCAATTACAAAACCCCATGCACTCATATCCCCACAATTTGGTTACAAAACCCCATGCACTCACATCCTCATAATTTGGTTATGAATTTGTTATTTTTAATTATTGAACTGTCAAGGACTACCACCAAGGACACTTTTGAGGTGTATTCTATTATATATACATAGATAGATAAGGATCAATATTGTAAGTTTGGTCTTGACATTTCAAAATTATGCAGGCGTACATTGCGTTCACATTTTGTGTGCTAGATTTCTTGATGAATTTAACTCCTGAGCGGCCATCTTAGAATTGACCTGGTGTAGGGCCGAGAGACTTGTCGGCAACAAAAAGCATGTAGCACATGGAAAAATACAAATCTAGCTAGATGAACCTTTTGAAACTTGTTCCTCCCTTGAGCACAAAGGTGCTCATGAAATTTGGGATAGCTTGACCGTATCATTTTTATTTTTATAGTGGTCAAAGGGGAGTTGAATTTTATTTTTGGGTCGACATTTGTAGATGTCCGACTATTTCCTCTACTGATTTAGGGCTACCCAGATGGAATTTGGAGACGCAATTTGTACTTGGGTTCATTTGTGGGTTGAGTAATTACCTCCCAAATTTCAAAATTTTATGGCAAGTTTTAGATTACCAAACCTAAGCACAAAGATAGAGAACCAAAAAAACCCACTGGGAAGACGTTATGGCTGCGACTGCCTCGAGGGCCTCCAGTCGGTGGTACAAGACTCAGACCCCTTTACAGTTCAGACAAAGCGAGGGTCAAATTTGCATTTGGCGCCAACTCCATTCTAGCCAACGGCATGCGACAGGCCGCAGACGGTGGCGCCGGTTCCCCTTTTGCCCAAAACATCCCAAAAACCCATTTTTTCTCATGATGGCATCATCCCTGGCTCAGCATGCAACCGCAATTACCTGGGGCCCCACTCTCTTATCCCCTAAACACCCTTCTTGTACTATTGGTACCATCAAACCTCAAGTTAAACACCATCTTGCTGTGCAACATCCCATTTTTTATTTCAAGAAGCGATATTTGGGGAGGTGGGGCGCTCAAGGGTTAAGGCTAGCCAACAAATGGAGCCACAAGAATGGATTTCAACCACTAAAGATATCTTTCATTGATATTAGGGGAAATTACAATATGAGTAACAAAAACAAAAGAAATTACAATTTGGGTAACAAGTCCAATAATCTCAACAGGTTTTGCAACTTGTTGTAAGTGCCATTGAAACTAGCATCAACGTCGTTGCCCACTATTGGTTGCAACCCCCTGTCTCTCAGTGCCAACTAGTTGTGACCCTTGCTAGCACCAAGCAACAAATGTTTGCCAAACAATTGTACATCGCACATTGTCAAGGAACAATTGCTTACCCTTTGCTTGTAGGTACCGCTTTGGAACTTTAGTGAGTAGCAAAAAAGACATTCAATGTCTTCCATGTGTGCAAATGTTGACACCAAGCTTCCCACACGCCAAACAATGTGTATGATCCTCATTAATGTTCTTGCCATTGCTCCAATTTCTTACTTTTTTGGGTTGTTGGCTGGCATGTTGAACCACTACAGGAGGCATAGCAAAGGGCAAGCAATTGTTCCAATGTGCAATGTACAATTGTTTGGCAAACATTTGCTGCTTGGTGCTAGCAAGGGTCACAACTATTTGGCACTAAGAGAAAGGGGGTTGCAATTGGGCTGCCCGTTTCAACAACACTTGTAGGAAGTTGCAAAACTTGTTGAGATTATTGGGTTTGTTACCCAAATTGTGATTATTTTCAAACCGTTACCCAAATTGTCAAACCGTTACCCAAATTGTAATTTCCTTTGTTTTTGTTACTCATTTTGTAATCTCCCCTTGGTATTATCAAACAAACAAATCAATATCTCACAATGTTCTTTACCAAGTTTGTGATGCACTCATGTATGGTTTTGGTGGGACTTGTCATGAAATTTTGTAAGAGTATGTTTACACTTGGTGTTAAGAGGGGTATTAACAATATGAATGCATTCTAAAGTTGTGTCAAAATGTATCTATTTTTTCTTTGCTACTATCATTCTTAAAACCAACAAGCGTGAACGTACCCTAATGAGTATATTATAGAGCGTGAGTAATCATCCAATATCCAAAATCTTCTATTATATAACAAAATATTGGGTGTCAAGCATTGGGTGCCTGCAAGTCATTCAAAATTTGATGTCTTTTTGTCACCCAAATTTTGAAATTCAAAAAGGGGGGAGGGAGAGGAAAAGGTAGGGAAAAGAAGGGCAAAAAATCACCAAAAATTTGAGGGAGGAAGGGAGAGAAAAGGATAAGGAAAGGGAGGGTAAAGAATCACCGCAAAAGTCATCAAAATCAAGAAAGACAAGTTAGCAAAATGCATGCAAGGCATATTTATGTATGGTTTATTATTTTTGATAAGTATGGGAATTTGGTGTCACACAATGTGACAGTGACTTTCATATTCTTATTTATAGTTTTGACTACCTAGTCAAACATAATTGCATACAAAAAGGGACATTGCTAGGAACTATAATTTTTAACATGATTATGTCATGGTGATTGGAATTTTTTTCACTTGTTTCATGTATAAGGAGGTCAACATGTGCTTAATTAACCTCATCCATCTCATCTCAAGTTTAATTGATTACAATTGATTTCTAGACAGGGTTGGCATTTAGAATCCAACAAGAGTTTCTACTGAGATTCTATTCAATAATGCTCAAACTAATTAGAATCTTTTAGTTCTTTCAAGTGAGTGATTGTTATCAAGTCATTGATTGGGCCAGATCTTGTATTGTGTAAATTAATCTAGATTAAAATTGGTTAGAGCTCTTATAGTAGGTAAAAGCAATTTGTAGTAACCTGAACATACTAGTGAGAAACTATTACAAAAAGTATGTAGTTGTACTATCAATAAGTCCTTTTCCAATATAACATGAACTACTTTGCTATAAAAGGAGTATTATTCTTCACTCTGCTCTTGTTGGACAAATTTCTATAGAGTTTTGAGCAAATCATAAACTTTTAATAATAAAAATATTTAGTCTAATATTTCAAATATTAGTGGCTAGTAAAAAATCCAAAAATATAAGTTACTTAATGTTGATTATTAATAATAAAATCACAAAAACATCATATGATACAAAAATGAATCCAAAATACATATTTTGTTGCTATTTCCAAATAAATGTAAACATAATAACCACATCCGTCCATGCATAATTTAGGATACAACTAGATTTGACAAAAGTGTATAAAAAGTTTCATGTAGAAGATACAAAACTATTTGGATACCTCTTATTATGACATGTTATCAACAATGTCATCTCACAAATTGGCTAGATTTAACCCTTTGATGTTCATTTTTGTATATAACGGGATATTCATTAACTTGGGAATTATATGGGTCCCATTTTGTACTCCGCCTCCATCTAAAATAGTTTCCTCAAACTATATTCAAAAGTATCAAGTTCAGACTGAGCCACTAAGATTTTTTCCCTCACAAATTCCTCCTCTCAGGTGAGGACAAGTGTACCAAAGGGGCCTAGTTTGGGGTGGTCACCCCAATCTTCCCAAATTTTCAAAAGTCCCAAAATGAACGTTTTGTCCCAAATTAATGAATATCCCGTTATATACTAATGACAACATTTTTGCCTTTTGATTTATAGATAATTTTAAGATAGTGCCAAGCAAATTTTAGATTACCATTTAGAGTTCCCAACCACACCAATAGATGTATTAATTTTTTTGGTTTTCAACATCAAGTTTTGAGACTGATCAGTTGCTCACCTTTAGAATCTTCTTTTAATTTGCCAAGAGGACTTCTTGTAATTAAGTTGTGTATAAATGTACAGTAATCTAGATGTGGCATATAAATTGTTAAAGGGTTAACTTGGGTTCTCCATTGTTGTGGATAAATATCAAAATAGGCCTAAAATTGAAATAAAGGAATCTTTTGATATGTATGTAGCATGTGATTATGAGAATAAATAGCAAATGGAGGGTGAGAGCCTGTTAAAGTTTGCATGTAAAAATTATAACTTATACATACAAGACACAAATAGTACATATTTATTATATTGCATTCCTCATAAACATGTTTGCATCATCCACAAAAGACTCCACACAATATTTAGACAAAAGTCACAAGAACCAATTTGCTTCTTTTTGTGCTAACTAGCAAGAATAAGCACACCTTGATTACATATAAATAGCTACTAAAATTATATTTGAGTGGGAGTAGAGTTTTCTGTGTTTAGCTTATAGTGCCCATTAAACCCATGAACAAATTTAGTAATGCCAAATTTTATAAAAAAACAACAAAAACTTGAGAGACTATTATACCAATTTGAGAGTTGAGTGAAACAATGTATAGCCTTGTGTGTATACATGCAAAGTTGAAAACAAAGTTGATAATAAAACCTCTAAAATAGAGCTATGTCAACAACTAGGTGTTGTGTTTACTTTGTTCAATTCAAAATTTCAAACTTTAGGGTTGTATTGAATAATCTTAGGATTTTAGCATCACATACTTTTTATGATATAATCTATAAAAGCTTCTTGTAATCATATGCACTAAAACCATGGTAGTTATTTAACACATGTTTTCACAACTTTTGAACTCTTCTTGTCCTTGGGATGTGATGGTTGAGATGTTTGAGGAATACTAGGAAGAATTTTAAAGGATTTCAAATTGAAAATTGTGCAAAACACTAAAGAAGTTTAGATAGTTGAGTAAAAGTTACAATTAAACATTCTTTGTTGTATGTTTGTGATCATTATTGCGTTGAAAATAATAATACTGAAATTTATTTATAAGGTACTCAAATAGGTAGATTTTTATGATGATTTTGTACTAACATTGCTCTATCATGTTTTCAATTTGACACAAGCATTTGACCCAAAAGTAAGTCAACCAATCTCAAACCACCATGCTTCACAATTTTACTAACATTATGAGATTTAGATCTCTATCCTCTCAATGAACACCACAACATACCATCTAAATTAATTAGGTTAGAGTTGGTCTCATCACTAAAAAGAAGCAAATCTTTAATCAACAATAGCACCAAGTTTTGTATTGATGAGCATATCTTAACATTTTAAGAGCATGTTCTAAAACAAAAAGAGAGTGTTCTATTGCACATGAGCACCCAAACAAGCTTCTTAACTCATTCCAAGTGACACACCAAAAACACCACTCTTAAATTGCATTTACACTTGGTACTTTTGTGATTCAAATAGCCAAAGCATGTAAGGTAGGAGGCTTGTGAATGGACCATCTAAGCAAAAGTGCACTTATGTGGAAAAATCTGGGCAACTTGATAAAATGGACTTTTTTTGGTAGAAAGCCAAAGAAGAGACACTTTTGTGGCCATTTGCATTTGAATTTTTTTGAGTTAGTATGAATTAACTACAATTTATCAAAGCAAAAGGCGCATAGGTAGCTATTCTTGATCATAGGTGGTAGCATTCATGATGCAAAGACGGCTTGTAAATGGAGCACATGAGTCCTAAAAGCAACCACTACAAAGCCAAGAATGCTCCAATAAGGTTTTTAAAGCGTGCAAGCATCCATTCCAAATTCCAGTGCTCAAATCATGATTGTGAACACATTTTCATTTATTTTAGTATGACATGTATTTATATTTTACAGAAAGCCAAATCTTAGCACAATTATGACCAATAAGCACACACAATAGTGGTTCATGTCACTTCCTTAAGTTCCTAAAACAGTGCATACACAAGTACAATTTCTGAAAATAAAAAAAATGTGATCCATTTAAGAACCTTTGTGCACTATTTTTGTGACCCTACAAGGTCAATTCAAAATGCCTTGTCCAAATTAAAGCCTCCTACCTTAGACATAATTGACAAGACAATTCTTATTTTGTGAAAAATGTGCAATGGAGTTTTCGAAGTTCATCAAAAAAACAATGATTAATATTGTAATAGCAACATCCTTTTTCTTCAACAAGACTTTCAATAACCTCTTATTCTTTGTTTAGACTTACATTCCATTGGGACTTTCAATTAATTGTTTGTTGCAAAATTATTCTCACTTTATATACTCACTTTTCTCTACACTATTTATTGGTCTACAACCTCCCATACAGAAATGGTATAAAAAATTCACAATTTGGTAGGCATCGAAGTTGGGACTTGTGCCAAAGGTTAAAACTCTTGGAAGATACACATGTCATTTTTTCTAGAAAACCAAAAGATCACAATACTCAATGATGTTGTTATCCTAAATTTCAGGCCTAATTTTGGAAACCTGGTTTTTCCATCTTCTCACGCCCCCCTTTGTAATACAATAGTTGATCCTTTGAATTGGCACGGTTCTAGGACCCAAAGTAATATTTGCACAAGTCAAGACATCTCCTACATATGTTAAGTCACTGGTACACATATTCAAATGCTAAAAGTGACGCAAGTAAAATCCTTTGCCAAAACATATAATGAAGGGGGGCATCCAATGTTCGGATTCATTTACATCAAGAATTTCTGTACATCGCTCCTCGTTGAATACGAAGCTTAACATCACCCACATCCATCTGCTCATCGACAGTTTTGTCCTAGGCAACCAACAGAATTGGTGACAAAAACAGAACATGACATACTCAAAGTCCTGCAGTTCAAAATATCGCAGTCTTTCAACATGTGAAAGAAAAATAAGTTTTACCTGCTAAGTGATATAATGTTTACAGGTTGGGCAGCAAGTAGACTGCAGCAGCCACTGGCGGATGCAAGCAGGATGGAAGGTGTGTAGGCACGGTAGAAGCATGACCTCCTCACCTTCTACCATTTCCGACAAACACACGATGCAGGTATCTCCAGCACTCCGAGAAACAACATATGTTGGCAGATTGGCGATTGTTGCCTCTGGGACCCCAACGTTCACTGATACAAACAAGAGATTTATAAGGACGGTTCTCAAGTTCCACCTATATCTTAGGGTATGTTCGCACTAGGTATTAAGAGTGGTAGTAGCAAAGGAAAATTAGATGCATTTGGACACACCTTGAGACTGCATTCATATTGCTAAAACCACTCCTAACACCCCAGTGTGAACATACCCTTAGTCATTTAACCCTCCAATGACCAAAAGTGGTCACTTCCATATTTATACGAGTTCAAACAAATCTCCAGGAGCAAAAAGCCAGAAAAAACCAAGCATGCTAACAGCAAAAGAAATTTTTGCTCACTGGGCACTTCTATATCTTTTTCAAGGTTAAATGTATCCTCACCTCGACCAATGCTGTCTTCAAGCTCAACGAGCTCTTCGTAGGAAAGGTTGGTATTCATATGTCGACTGAAATCTTGCCACAGCTGTTCTAATTCAGGTTCAGGTTCATTGAGATTCTCCAGGTATTGTATTATACGTCGTGCTCGATGCCTGCCTTGCGTTACTAAGCCTCTGCTCGCCACCTTCTGTAGGTGCACTACACCACGAGGGACAAGCCCCACTGCACAGCCCACATCAATGTTTTTTTGATGAGTCCCCTGCCATGAAATGCACGAAGCACTAAAATATCAAGATCATACCCTTGGAGAATTGTGAGGGTAAAAGAAGTACCTTCTTCTAGAGTTTGACTCAAAGCTTCTCCTTCCAAAAAGTGAGACCCTGGAATTGGAAGAATCTACAACAAAAGGAAGATAATTCAGAATCAGAGTTGCAAAACAGGAATCCGTTACCAATTCAAGGCAATCGTTAAAGCCTCCTACTCTTCCAGTTAATAGAGGACGGTACCAAATTCGTTCTGCCAGAGGAATATTTTACATAGATATTGACCTTCAGAAACAGCATGAACACACGTAACTCTACGGTAATCAAGCATCGCTACCTCCGTTATTTACGAGCATTTGTGATACAACCTCACTTCTATTGTACTCAACAAGTACATCATTAACACAGGTTTTGCATTTGTTGTTTTTTCTTGTGGTATGGCTTATGCTAAAGAGCGTATAGACTGTGTCACAACTTGTGACGGGCACACGTCTCTACCTTGTCACTCCACGTACATAAACTATTTCGTTAAACATCAATGAGTCATCGATGAGCCTTAAATATATACCTCGTACTGTTAAAAATCATTTCAAAGGCCATTTAGAAGTCGGATAGTTGATTTATTGTCTATTTTGAAAGTTCAAAAGAGTATTCCAAACAATTTTTAGTCATCTTTCTGGTTCCAAAAAGAGAATTCTGCCAAAAATTAGGATTCAACATTTGCGGCTGAACGGCTGCTTGAAGGTTGGCCTACATTGTTTCAAGACATTGATTCGGTCTAGAATTACTTGGTTGTGTGAAGACACGACTCGATGGAACAGATTTCAAAATCATCAACGGATACTCACCAGGCCATATTCATCTGTTGAAAACCGCCCTGGGATAGCAAATTCACAAACAGATTGCAGGGTGGTGTCTGTAAGAGCACACAAAAATCTTCAATCAGTAGTCCAAAATACTTGATTCAATCCAACAAGGTGACTCACAGGATTTAGAAGTCCATAGCCATCCTACAGGCCGCAAGCAGCTTTGAAATTCGAACAAATAATCAATTTTTAATTTAGAAAAATTAGAGTAATATGTGTAAGTGTTGAAAATAGACGAACGGTAAGATGTTGCAATAGAAAATTAGTCAAAAACTTTGGTTTTTAATTCACTTGTTAATTGTCTATATTTTTACCTTGTGATTGATAGACCTCTCTTATCTCTGTGGTAATTCTAATCAAGCATATAGAAGCTTGAAACGATCTTGCATGAAAAAAAAATAACATCTCACAACTTACAAGCAGGAAATGCATGCCGGAGAACACTCCCATCTTCCAGCCGTATCCGTAATTCACTAACTGAAGAGCTTCCACTGCCAGAGGATCCTCTAATCCACCTTTCAGATGGCAGTGTTTCTTCAGTCTCTCCTCTCCTACAAGCAATGTCGGTTGCATGTCCACTGCCATTGTACACAAAAAAAAACCAGTTGACTTTGTAATATCAACACGAACGCTATTGAGGTTTTGGACACAAAATATATATACACATGCACAAAAGGATTATCAAGCAAGGTAGGAACCCATTTATGCGGGTCCCTTTCCTGTACGTTGAGAAATTATTACTTCCAACGCAAGTGCCTTCCAAACGCACAACTTAGAAAAAATGAAATACTACTTATCAACTAAAAATGCTTCAATGAGTACGTTGTAGATGCAATACTCACATGGTCCAAGCGTAGTCTACGTTTGGAATTGGGACCCAACTACCATAAAAGAAACATCTTACTGCATTGGAGTCCTCTCAAAAACGAGGACAAAACTAACCCCCAATAAAATCAAGTCTAATTACGACAATGACTTAAAACAGCTGAAAGCCACGGGAATGGGTACCCTGCCTTATATCCATAGACAAAAGGATGTATGAGTAAACATGATCAACATCGTGACACCATAACTGTTGTTCTTACTAGGGTGCAACAGGTGTGTACCTTGCAAACAAGGAGGGGTTGTGATTTGCTCCAACAGAGCTAGTACTTGATCCTTCATCAGTACGCCGCATCTTTTCCAGCCGAGATGGGGATGGAGATGGCAGAGGCAAGCGAGCACGAGAGGTCTGCCCTCTAAAACCAGCGAAGTTGTTTCCTACATCGTCCAGGCGCAACTCAGCAAGCTGGCCATCCCGTGAACTCGGGCCACATTCTGCCACTTGCTTCCCTTTGGGATCCTGTTCCTCAGAAACGAACCTTGTTTCATCAACGCTGGTCGCTACGGGAAATACCTGTACATCTGAGGGTGTGCAAAATCCACATCCACCTTCACCTCCAGCTTCTCCTGCATCTGACAATAAACCCTCCCGGAAAATCTGCGCTGCTTCAGTCATTCTCTTCGCTGCCGCTTGCAAGGCCAGCTCGCGGTGTCGGACACGCTCACCATCCACCTCCAAGCTTCGCTCTTGCCCTATACGGGCTACAGAAGCTACAGCTGAACATATAACTGGGGGCGTTAAAATAGACCCCGCTGCTGTAACACCTGTGTCTATTGCTGTTCCATTTATCCTTTTTCCAGACTCTTGTCCATACCTGTCCAGAGTGGCTTTCAGCCGTAGTTCTCGCTTTGCCACATCCTCAATGTGCCGATGATCTTCCCAGGATTGCTCAATTGAAGAAATTGCATGTCTAGACTGTGAACCGTCTCCGGGAGGTCCACCCGGTTCACCAAGGTTATCTGCATGGTCTGATGTTGAAGGGTCCTCTTTGGTTTGGAACTGTACAGTAAGGATTCCTCGAGGATAAAGATTGGCATCGCACAACGTAGTCTCCATAGATGCTTCTGAAACCAGACAACCAGCACATTGTCAGCATCTCCAAACTTGGCTGAACAGTAACTAGAACTGACTTTGCGTATAGTAAGCTACAACAAGAGGTATTGACCTTGGGCAGGTTCAAACCTGTGTCAAACACTGTTCGAGGAAAAGGAATCAAGAAATATATGTTTCCTGTAGAAACAGCTCGAGGAGCCGGTGCGTTAGAAGAGGGGTCGGCATATCTCGAAGTCTTTCTAGCAGCCCTTAGTGTCATTCTGTACAGACCAATCAAACACGCACCATTGGGTCAATAGGTTCACAGGTAAAATCATTAAAAACGGGGGTTAAATTGAATTTGAATATTCCAACAGTACTGACCCAAAAGCTGTCAAAAAGATCTTTAGCACAAACTTCCACAAAGTTAGACTATCCACGGGTATAGTACATCAATTGTAGAAATGTGCACAACGGGGAGATGGTGATTAAGTAAGCCAATTGTGGAAAACGCATTCAGTTCATTCAGCGCGCTGAAGCTTTTAGAAACGAAATACTTTAAATAGTGACATAAGCACCCTACAAGCATGTAAAAATATATGATCGTAAAGGATTCCCAATAGAGAGGTCGCCCCACAGATTTCATCAAGCTATCTTGCCTCCCAATGATCAATCTCCCCATGGTGTAGTCTAAAATTTCTTGTAACAGTGATGCAACCATATTCTTTGACAGATAAAGCAACTTTCTAGCACGATCGAACGTACGCAACAGTAGGTAAATTACTGAACACATCCAGTTACAGAAAGATGTATGAAATACTAGGTTTGGACAAAGCCAATCGAAAGAAAATCAACAAACCTGCCGGAGGGTGGACTTGCAGAAACCCCATTCGACCGAGATGTTCTTCGGAACTGACGATTAACGCCACTAGCTGGCGTTGTTCCCGCTGGTTGCTGCGTTTGCAGATCTTGCAGAACAAAATCTCGCACTTCTTTGAGAGTTGCACCTGAAATCCACAGCTATCAATTCCATGGGAAAGCCGGGGCATCTATTCCAATAATACTAAAATTCATCCGAATACGCACAAATTGCAACATACGCACATACTCTACAACCTCAATTTTGATCAATGTCGAGTCGCATGTTATAAATTGGGTGCATTTGGACCAATGCTGTCCAGATACACTCCATATATAACATGCAACTTCACATTGATCAATATTCACATTCTACGTTTAAATTAAAGCTTCCAAAATCCCTAACTCTGGTTGCATAATCACATTCTACAGTCTGATTCATATAAGGGCCATTTAAATACCTGCACTGAAAGTCCCCTTGATAGTTGGATACCCTGAACAACGAATCTGAAGCTCAACCTGCGAATTGTAACTAGATTTCGAGCCAGAAGCAACGACCTTATCCTCCTGCAAGTATCTCCGCGCGTTACTTTCCTTAAATTCTTCCTCCTGAACCTGAACACAATAAACATCAATTAGGTCAGACCAAAGACGCAAATATTGCAGGAAAATGCAACAAAATTTCATGGAAAACTTATTAAATTAGGAAGAAGACGATGATGGATTTGCAAGACCTTCTTCAATCGCAATTCTGGATCGGAACGGCGACGTCGCTCAGCAGCGTCACCTGCATCGGGAACTACGGCGTCCAATCCTGTTGGCACTGAACTCGCAGGACTCGTAACGGTCGAAACAGCAGCGGACGGCGACAGCGAAGATGAAGAAGAAGAATCCCCTACTACAGGTGCACCTCCATCGGCTTGCCACTGCAGCAACAATTCCACCGCCGGTTCCACCCCGCCGCTGCTCCGGAGCGCTTGCTCACACCAGTCACTCGGAAATCCCATCGCCTCCAATACCTCCGCCATCATGAAAAATTTCACCAATTGCCCGTCTACATTCAAACCTCGTTCCTAACGCCCTTCCTTAAATAACATTCAACAATAACACTCGCGTGTAACCAAAGACGCTACAGAGATCTAATTGAAACGGTTGACAGAAATTTGAATGTCCAGATCCCGAATCACCACACGAGACACATCCTTCTCGTCCAACACACAAAAAACGTCCTCAATTCACTGGCGACGTTCCGAAATTGGCGAGAATTTGACAACGTTGGAGAGAATTGAAACCCTAGGGTCGGCAAAAACGAGGAGGGGAGGAGAGGGAGACTGGGAGAGAGAGACGATCGCTGGAGATGGTGGAAAAGCGAGAAAGCGGAGGCAAGGGTATTACGGCATGTGGCAGAAAGTGCGATGCTGGAAAGGAAAAGGAGAAAGGAGAAAGGAGAAAGGGCGAGCAGAGTCGAGGTGGGAGATGCTTTCCCTTTTGGAGGTGGTGGTACCACTCCTGCGGACAAACTGCCGCAGTGCCGCCGCGACTGAATCCCAACAGCTCAGAGAGTCACACACTCACACTGCACTCAGGGCCAGTTTCCATGAGAGTTCCTGTACCCCAAGGCCTGGAATGGAATCGGAGGCTCCCGGAGGGTCTGGAGGGTCCAGGGTTTTCTATGGGAAGTTCCGGAGGGCTCAACTTTAGGGGAAAAAATTATATTTGTAACAAAACCTTGTCCACGTGGGTTCCTCCGTGAAGAAATTTAGAAAATTTAGAAAAAGTGAGAAAAAAGTGGGACAAAAGACAAAAAAAGTGAGGGTTCAAGATAGGGGTCCAGGCCCTCTAGCCTTGCAAAGCCGAAATACAAGGACTGGGGCTTGGACCTCGATCTTGGACCTCTAGCGCAAACAAAGCTGCCATGGAAAGTCTTGGAGGGGTCCGGGATAGGGTCCAAACTGCCGCAGGGAAGCTGGTCCTCACAGACACTGAACTGTATTGAACTAAACTGCGACAGTGCCCCGTTTTCTGGCCTGTTCCCGTTCTCCATAAGAGCATCTCTACTAGTGAAAATATTTTGGATGAAGTGGTCTTAGCTTTTTTTCTAACCAAAAAATGGTTGAGTAGCAAAGATGACTAAGCTTACATTTTTTTTACAGATGCAAATTTGGATGCTTTCAATCTTTCATCAAAACTAAATTTCATGATGGTTTTGTGAGAAATTAGAATATTGCACCAGTAGGGTGAGGCAACATCAATTGGAACCTTGAAAACTAGGCTCCTACTCCCAAACCCGTGTATATAAGTTGGCTGAATATTTTACATTTTTTCAAAAAATACTATAGAACAATTAGCCACACCAATTTTGGTGTAGCAAAAAAGCAATAATTAGCACAAAATAATTTCACTGACCTCCACCGGTCCAAGCTCTTTCAAAGTTTTCCATCTGTTTTGGCCCCTCAAGCAAGGTTATTTTTTTGTATTTGTAGAGGTAGAGCAACCCGCACCTTGGACCTCATGTAGGTAAGGAAAAATTGTCTATAATTCAAAAGAATGAACAAGGTGTGCTTATTCATCCAATACATTTATTAATATAAGCTACTTTCATCCAAACATTGGCAAATCTAGTATTTGAGGAAGGAGGGACTTGGCAAATACATCCACTTTTTCCTTGAAATTTCTTAGTGTATTGGGAACTAGTGACTATTTTAGGTAAGATTTTGGTGAAAATTTGCCAAGAAAAAAAACCTTGCCCTCAAGCCCCTTGATTTCCACCCATGCTTTTCAAAAAGGTGGCCTTGCGCTCCAACCCACCTCATAAATGAGCAATTGACCACTTATCAAGAAAAGTAAAGGACAAAACTCACTAAACTTATGGTGAATAGTGAATGAATAGTGGCTTGAAGGGCCCTTGCAAGACACGGTAAGACAAAGTGTATTGAGAGGGGTCTAAGAAGGGCCTCTACACTTTTCATCCACTTTGAGTGTGTTAGAGTCAGCAGTGGAGCTGCTCTAACTACAATATCATGTTCTCCTTCTTTATCGTGTTTTCCTTCTTTGTAGTGTTCTCCTTCTTTATCTTGGGTTTTCCTTCTTTGTCTTGGGTTTTCCTTCTATATCGTGTGTTTTCCTTCTTTTCCATGGGTTTTCCTTCTTTATCTTGTCTTCCTTCTTTATCCTGTGTTTTCCCTCTTTATCCTATGTTTTCTTTCTTTATCCCATTTTTCGTCTTTAATTTGTATTTTCCTTCTTTATCTTGTCTTCTTTCTTTATCCTGTGTTTTCTTTCTTATCGTGTTCTCTTTCTTTATTGTGTCTTCCTTCTTCATCCTGTGTCATCCTTCTTCATCCTATGTCACCGGTTTTATCATGTTCTCCTTCTTTATCTTGTTTTCCTTCTTTATCATGTTTTCCTTCTTTATCCCGGGTTTTCCTTCTTTATCCTAGGTTTTCCTTCGTTATAGTGTTTTCCTTCTTTATAGTGTTTTCCTTCTTTGTCCAATGTCTTCCTTCTTTATTGTGGATTTTCTTTCTTTATCTTGTGATTTCCTTCTTTGTCATGGGTTTTCCTTCTTTATCTTGTGTTTTCCTTCTTTATCCTAAATTTTCCTTCTTTATAGTGTTTTCCTTCTTTATCTTGCCTTTCTTCTTTATCTTGCCTTTCTTCTTTATCTTGCCTTTCTTCTTTATCTTGTGTTTTCCTTCTTTATCTTGCCTTTCTTCTTTATCTTGCCTTTCTTCTTTATCTTGCCTTTCTTCTTTATCTTGTGTTTTCCTTCTTTATCCTATGTTTCCCTCTTTATTGTGTCTTCCTTCTTTATTCTATTTTTCTCTTTATCCCATTTTCCTTCATTAGCCTCGAATGTGGTTGCTGTTCGCTCCGAAAGCTGTGCCACGCTGCCTAACGTCGTATAGCTTTGCAATGCACTGCAGGTATTTGTTCCTCGGCTGGATTCTCCTGCAAAATTAGGATTTCTTAACCCTAAAGGACTGCTGTCCCTTTGGGGGAGAGGTGGGAGTTTGGGCATATACCTTTGGATAAGCTACTTTGTGTGATTTTCTGAAATTTTTATTGAAGGTGGGGAATTCAAAGATCTACACAGGCATCTAATTTTTTCCTCATTCTGACAATTATTGAAGAAGTTACGCATTTCTGAAAAGTTGGGGAGGACTGCCTGCCTGGGTAGCCCAAAAACGTTTTTAAAAATTAATTAATTTTTAAACTAAAATTTGAAATTGGTTCTTTAGATTTTTTTTTATAGGTGAGAAGCTTTGAATCATTCAATTTCAATCAATGAGATCAAAGTTATGAGGAGTTTTTGTTTGCGTGCAGCTATGGATTCTCTACTCTAAAATAAACTTTGAAGTCCTTTATTTTACTCAATTTTCATTATTTTGGAAAAAAAATTAAACCAAAGGAACTAGATTGTTTATCACAACATTTTGACCACTAGGATTTGCAATTTTCATTTTAATTGTTAAATTCTTAACAATTTAGTGATTTGACTCATTCTCTACTTCTTTTTACTTACTGATTTTTCCCATATGTTGTGTAGTTCCAACTGATTTGTAAATTCTCCCACACATAGCTAACTTGATCTCCTACATGGGAAAAATAAAAGCACAAAGTTGTGTAGAGCAATTATTTTCATGTAAGAATGGTCAAAGGCTTTTGAAATTTTGGAGCAGCATGAAAAAAAACTTTTCTTTTCACTTTAGATGTAAATATTTCAGTCATGTCCATCTGGAATGACTTGATTTTTTTCCACAAGTACCTAATCTAGTCTAGGGCAAGATTCTACGATTGGATTTCCTAAATTAGAAAAAAAATTACCTTCTTACTAACCCCCCAAAAGTGGCAGTTTTGAGTGATTTTCACTGAAAAAATGGCTCAATCCTTTAGGAGTTAAGCGTTTCCCAAGAAAACCTACGTGATTAGAGATTACATTACTTTCATCCTGGTTTCCTAAGTTCATCCATTTTTCTAAAGTTCATCTAATTTTCTTGCAATAGTTTACGTTGAGTAATGTTGGATGAAGAGAGCATTATGAGAAAAAATGGATTGACTGGAGGTGGGCAAAGGGGTAGTGTGCTTGACAAGGGAAGCCCTACTTTAGGAAAAATATGGGGCTTGAAGAAGGCCTTTAAAAACAAATTCAGCCATCCATTCTTTTGGTTGCCAATGTGGTGAACCAGCCCCTGCTGATGGCCAAAAAAAATTAATTAAAAAAATCTGAAAAAAAAGTCTTAGAAAAAAACAAGATTTTATTTTATTTTTATTTATTTATTTTTTAATTCAAAAATTCAGAAAAACTAACGTGGCATCAATGATGCCACATTAACCTACGCATGATTTTATTAGGAACTGGTTCCCATGGCTAAGGACCCCAAACTCAAAGCCTTTTTGGGGCCCCATATTTTTCCTAATGCTACCCAACATTTGCCCAATCAAGTGGTGGGACTTGAGAGCAGATAGAATTTGTTGGGAGTGGCCAAAGTGCCAAACCCTATGTTTACATGCGTTTATGTATGTCGAAGTGTCGAACTATCGCTCTATTCAGGGATTTCCGCATGCTTTAAAAAGATCCTAGAACACTCCCAACTTTTCTTTATTTCATAGCATATTATTTGTATATATGGAGTTTAAATTGTCTAGGATAAGCAAAGTTGAAATCCTATATTTGATTGTAATAATGCTTATTTTGGTTTGGACAAAGATGTTTTCAAGTTTTTAAATTTAGTGGTCAATTTTATTATTCATGCAACGAAAGAATTGAATTGAATTCATGTAAGAGGTTTTCAACCTAATTTCTTGCATCGAATCCTTTGAAGTTTCTTGCATCGCATAACTCCATTACTTGTGGAAATGGGCAATTAATTTACATGCACTCCAAAAAAAACTCAGAGAACAAGTGTTTTTTGATAGCATAATCAACTATGTCCCAACATGTACCAACATCAATCTTCTCAATGGATTTGTAGGGTTCACTATTGCTTTCAATGTTAATTCAACTTTGACAAACAAAAGTATTATTGAAGTGATATTGAAATCAAAATCAATGCAAAAAGCATGAGTATGATTTTGATTTCTATGCCTTTTTTTTATTGTTGATTAATAAAACATGAAATTAGTGTAACCAAAAAACCATCTGACTTGGGTTTTAAAAAAACAAGAAGCAATGAAAAACACTACAAAAAACATTCAACAATTCTTTTATATCAGAATTTCTAAATGCATGTAGCTACAACCTTTGCGCCTAATTACAAAGTTTAATGAAAAAAATATTTATTGTAGTTTGACTTATGAAAAATTTCACATCGTTAGAACACGCACTAGAATCACAGGAAATCCTTAACAAAAGTCTGGATGAGAAAAAATCACTTCAAGATTGAAAATTCAAACAATTATTAAGTACACGCTATATACATGGAAATCATATGACGTTGCATTTATCTTGCTTCTAATGTATCTTGCAAACTCTTTGTTTCCATCTAATTTTAAAATTTTACTTTACAAAATCTCTCTTGAAGGAAAATTCTTGGAACTAAGAAAGTTTATTTTGGAGGTAAAATAATATGTCACTTTGACAACCACAAAAAAATTGCAACAAAGGGTTTTGAATTTTTTTAGAATAAACAAAATGGAAGATTATTCAAGAGTTTAACCCCTAAAGGCCAAAACTGTGTTTTTTTGGCAACATAGCAATTTTGGGTAGCTCACTACAAATGAATTTTTCATTTTTTTCTTTGAAATTTTCACACATAATGTGTCCAAGGAGTAGCTTTAAGGCCCAACAAATTTCAGTACTTTTGACTTCATGGTTCAAAAGTTATTGCATGATATGTAGTTTTCTTTGTTTGGGGGGCAGCCCGGGCAACTCAAAAAACTTTTTTAAAAATTACATTTTTTGAATTTTGTTTTTTGAAATTGGTTCTTTAGACATGTATATCCTTGGGAAGCTTTGAATCATTCAGTTTTTATCAATGAGATGAAAGTTATGAGGAGATTTTGTTTGTGAGCAGTTATGGATTCCCTACTCTAAAAAAAACTTTTAAGTCCTATGTTTTACTCAATTTTTAGTATTTTGGAAAAAAAATAAAGCCAAAGTATGTAGATTGTTTATTAAAACATTTTGACCCTTGGGATTGGAATTTTTGTTTTTCATAATTAAATTCTTAACAATTTAGTGTTTTGTATTATTCTCTTCTTCTTTTTACTTACTATTTTTTTCCTATGTGTTATACATTTCCAAATGATTTGAAAAATTTTAAGTGTGTACTTGACTTGCCTTGAAGAATGAATACAAAAAATTACAACCATTTTGAAACTTTTTTCATACAAATATGCACTTATGAAGTGCAGCTGCCTGGATTTTTGCAAGGACAAAAAACGACTTTTTGTCAATTCAAACTCAATCACCTAACAATCCACATGGTAGAAATTTCTGATTTTTTTTCCACATATTTGAATACTAGTGTACTACAAAATTTTACAGTGAGATGTGTTAAAAAATGACTTTTATCTAAAATTTGATACTTGCACTACAAATGACAGTTTTGGGGCAGTTTTGATGAAAACATAGTCAAAAGCCTTTAGGGGTTAAAATAATTTGAAAGGATGAACGTTTAACTATTGATGTCTTTTTATGAAACATGTTTGACTTTGTTTTTTATTCAAAAAAATGGAATGTTTAGTACTTAGAAGATTAAATATAGTATTATGAATACCACTTTACGTACATTGAGTGATCATTATTAAATTTTAATCCTGAGTTTAGATTGGACTCTATAGTTACTAAACAACTTCGCACCACCATGTTTTGTCCCCAATTCATATTGTTTATCTGACAAAATAATTTATTTTTCATAATGTGCTTTGTTGGATTCAATAGTATTCTCAACCTTTGATAACAGGTTACTGAAAAATGTAAAATTGTATATTTTGATTTGATTGTATAAATAACTAATATTGGAATATAAACTTTAGCTTTCTTCTTTAAATTTCTTATTAGGTAGACATACCGGTACCCATACCCAACCTTTTAAGGGTTTGGGATACGACAAGGTCTTGGAAAATTTTGAAAAAAAAATCCTAGGATTAATCTTTCAACAAGCCATCGTGGGACATTGTAGAATATTTTATATTAAAGGGAAAAATTACAACTCATAGGTCCCTAAAAACAACTCAAGGCTAACCTTGAAACTACTTGAATGTGTTCTTATAACAACACTTGAAGGTCCCAATCCTAGCTCTTCCAAACTAGCTTAGCAACTAACATGTGACACGATTTGCTTGTGCAAGTAGTGTTCACTACTCCACTTTAGGTTCACAGTGAGTGATGAACACCTCAAATGTAAGGGTTAGCTTTGGGGACCGGTTAGAGAAAGGTATGTTGGCCCGGTTCAGACCAGGATGTAGGGCGCCACATGACAAAAGCCCCTCTCCAATGTTTCATCCGGTGGATTATGGAGGAAAAATTGCCTTATCATCATGGTTTTGTCCGTCCGGTGGATGCATTCACACTGGGCACCAGACATTTGGTGGAAGATCACTTTTGTTCTTTCTATTTGTAGTTGACTTGATTTTGTCTTTACCTCACATGGAGTGTGAGGGAGGTTTTTGTCTAAAGGACAAGATTTGAGGTCACCTCCCAAGGTGACTTCAAATCTTATCCACCACAAATGAGCTTCTCTCCAGTTTTGGAGGGAAAAGGTGATGACATGGACTCATCCTCCACTAGACGTCCCTCTGGTGTAAATGGTTAGCGACTGGCCAAGACACAAACACTGTCACCTTGTCCGATGTTTTGCGTGCTAGAAACTTTTCCATATCATTGTGTGTCATCCAAGAGTGTGCTTTTACCAAACAAGTTTGTTACCACCCTTGGAGTAAACCCCAAAACTTCATTATCTTGACCACTGTCGTGAATATATTAGTTGGTGAACATGGATGTTAAAGTGCCGGACAAACCCTTAGTTTGAACCCTGCAGCGAACAAAAGTCATATTTCAAGGAATCACGTTAGAGAAATTTTTGGCCAGTTCATTGTTCCATGAACGCTCAATTTCTGGCTCTAAATTTCGTCTCGTCCTTAGGGTTTTGGCTCGATTGCAAGTCTAGAAAGGAGTTCCACGGTAGGAACCTTCGCCCTGTGCCTAAGAGTCCACGATTGTAGACCATGATTGCTGCCTCATGGAGTAATTCAATCAAGACCTATAATGTCTATTATTATTGTTTAGAGAGTGGTGATCTATACACCAAGGTGGTGAAACTCATCCTTCAACCAATCTAGTAGGAAATGAGATTATCAGTTTGTGATGATGGGTGCTTGAGCTTCCAAATGTCTCTTCTGCTTTACTCTACTCAATGTTTTACTACTTTTCTCCTTTTCTCTCTTGTCGTAGTTGGGGCTTGAATACACTTTGTCTAAGTTGGTCATCATCTGACTTTGTCCTCTAATTTTTTTTGATAGAAGTTATCATTCGCATTTACCTCAGGTGATTTCATTTTTCTCTTTGTTTACAATTCAAATTGATATGCATCACTATTGCTCTTGCAAAATCATGTTTAACCCTTTAGAGACCACTGAACCATTTTTTGGTTCTGGAGAGTAGGTTTTGGTCTATACAATAAAATTGCTCAACAATTTGGAAAATGATCTTGAAGAATGCTTGTGATCACAAGAATTTTGCATTTAACTCAAGAAATGACAATGGAATCACATATGTGAGTTGATAAATAATGGTGTTTATACATCATGGCCTCAAAATGTGTATCCATATTTGGTTAAAGATTGATCAAAGCAATAACATAATAAGGTAGGAGCACCCATAAATGTCAAACTAGGGTTTTGAACATGATGACTATTAATAAACAACTAGCAAGTTAGTAACATCCCTTCTATAGACGTGACTCTGACCTCTTCTTCCATTTCTTTGTTCTTCTCAATGACCTAAAAGAAAGTGATTCAATCTTAAAAGTCTCTAAAAGTGTACAACGGACTAATGACACACTTAACTCCTAAGTGCCCAAACCGTTTTCACAAAAATCAATGTTTTTGGAGACCTACCACTTTGATGGATTGTATCTCATGATCCACAAAAAGTGACCATTGAAAGTAGTGGAGCACCTACTTAGAAAATGGTTTGCAAATTTTGGGAACAATTCCTTGAGGGAGATGGGAGATTATAACATTTGATCAAACAACATGTGATGACAAAACCTCATTTTTTGGTAGGTAGTTGCTATTTGTTGTTATTTACAAAATTCTATAAGCCCTTGATTCATCTCAAATTTTGTGAGTAGCAAGATTAGATGTGAACACACACACTTGTAAATTATTGAAGATTGCACTTCTTTTTATGTCAAGTTTTAGGGCTTCAAATTGCTATTGCACAGAAAGCAATGATTGGCACAATTGGTGACGGTTGCAATAATAAAAGTCTAGAACATGCTTGAACCCTTGCCGACAACTTTCCCGCTACCATAAAACTTACACAAGGAAGCTTGCAAGGGATATTGACCGGTTGTAACTTGTAAAACACTGCTTGCAAGCATGCCCCGTACGATGCCACCACTCCCCATATGATGTTTTCACCCAATCAAATCTCATGTAGCACTTGTACAACATTTGACTTTCCTTACTATTACTCCATTAGCATGGACAACTTGAATGCCTTCATAATTGTAGTGTAAAATAAGACCAAAAAGTTAGATCTAGTCCCTCAAAACAACAATTGAAAATAATAGGAGGCGATTTTTGGGGCGCTTGGGTGCTCAAGGGTTAACTAATACTAAACTATTCATGAAATTATGGACTTTCCACATCCTCACAATTATCTTACACTTTGCATACATTTCTTTCAAAGTTTTGCATGTTTTTTAATCTGGACATACATCCCAATGTTTTAGAAGTATGTCTTGATGTTTTGAAAGCATTTCCCATATAATTGCAAAATAAATAAGTTTCGGGATTATCATGTATGCTGGATAGTCCACTTTTTATTAAATGTGGCATACTACTTCTCTACAACTCAAGCCCAAGAATCTAAACCCCGAAGTGTCGAAATATGGCCAAAAGTATCCGCTTCCGCAGAAGTTGAAAATGAATCATTCAATAAGTTAGTAATATTTTAAATGGATTAAAAATACTAAAAAACATAAATGAAAGAGATTTGATTTAAAAGTTACAACAATTGACAATTAGCTCCAAAGTGGACTTTCTTTTTTTAGCCTAGTCACTTCCGGTTTAAGTTCTAAACATGTTTGCAAACATATTAGCACATACATCTGGATCCTCACCATAACCATCCATATGTCGGGTTCACAATTGAAGAACACGTGACATGCCCATCGGCTTGCATCAACTGACAAGGGCTCTCAGGTGAAAATAATCTACGACCACAGATACACTCATGTCATAATCCTTACTTTGCAACCATCATTCTCGTATAAGTAACAATATATCGAAGTAAAGATCAATAATGTCAACATGCAAGAGTGCAAGCGGGTGAATTTTTTAATTGAAATTTATAAAATAACCTTGTGAAAGTGATCAGACCTTCACTGAGCCCCACTACGGAGAGCTGCAAAGGCAGAGGGCAATCGATCCACCGGGGAGAAGAAGAGAATTTTATCAAGCTCGTGACCTTCCTGTTGGCCTCGTCGCATATCAAAGACACAAACCTACATCGAACAAGAACTCATTCAATTATCCAAACTTTCAAATCCTAGGTCCTGATAAAGCGCCAAATGAGAAAAATCAAAAGTAGAAAATACTAAACGTAATCCCGTCTCCTTTGCGGTCCCAACATCAAATCATCTCTTTCCAGTACACTTGGTTGAGCTTCTATTAGCAACCATTTAGTATAAGTATGACTTGGATAAATCTCTATAAGCTTCGAATAAAACAGGTAATGTCTGATATCTCTTCATGCAACCTCTCGCTTCTAAAAGATTACATGAGAAATCCATACTTTGATTCAGAATTCTTTTGATCGAAAGAGAGTTTGACTACTGTACCAAAAGTGATCTCTAGCTCTCTCTTAATCTCTCCACTGATCTCCCAATGAAATCACATTCCTATTAAAGTACTTGACTATTATCCTCTATCTGAGCAAAATAATAATCCCTTGCTGTGACTAAGCTCACAATGCTTAAAGATCAAATTTCATCAATCGCCACAATGCCTACGTATTTAACATTTTAATTCCACGCTTCTTAAGTCCGACGTCAATTGTTTTCCGCTGACAATGTACTCGAAAACAACAAGCGTGACTGACCTGCACTGACTCCGCCCATGCTCCCATGATGGCAGACCTGGTCACTGAGCCCGTATTGTCGACCGTTCAAGGCGGAGAACTGGAGGATACGTGCTTAACCCATTAAGGACTGGTCGAGTTCCTCGTCGATTTTTGACTCTTTTCAGTTTGTAGAGAGAGCATGTCAAGGAATTTGATGACGTGGCAAAGGGGATGGGTCTGGGGAATTGGAAAATGAAGAGTTTAGGACAATAACCATGCCAATTTGAGGTGGTATGTGGCTAGAGGGTTGAAAAAATTAAAAAAGTATGTGCTGAAAATACACTAATAAATGCAAAAAAATGATTGTAGCAACTAAAAAGTGAGCATAATTCATGATGTATAACACTAAACCCTGCAAGATACTTCCATCTCTATAATCAGATTTGTGATAGACATATATATCCAATAGCCCTAAACTTTCCCCAAATGACAATACAAAGGATTGTTCACCCCAGAATCGACCACGGTCGTTAAAGGGTTTATACGAGCCATTTCATTTTCTCCCAGTCGCATTGTGACACATAGAAATTTGCATCTCTCATTCGACAGTCTTGGAGAGCAACTTCCAATTCAGCTGAAGACGATGATCATGCAGGTCGTTGACAGGAAACCTTAAATCGGGGATCCTAATTCGGGGATCCTCTTGTACAATTCAAAACTTCAGGTGGCTTCAGTATCTTACTCGTTTATCGCGCTGTCGGTCAAGGGTCACTCAAATCATCACCTTGCCAAGATTTGAGATGTGTTGGATAGGGCAGGAATATTTTGACTTTTTAGTAGACATTACAGTAGATAAAGAAACTGATTTTCAACTCTTGAAGGGATTTAGGTTTTAGATGTTTTGACCTGTAACCTGTTTAGTTCTAACAATATGAATACATCGTTGTATTGTTTGAATTAGACTGAACTTTCACGCTCGCCATGGAATAAAAAAGAATCTAAAATCAACAAACAACTTCACATTGCAAACTTGTTTATTGTTTATGAGTTTTGCAATTCTTCACTAATACGGAAGTTCATTGTTAGACAACAATTCGTTTTAGAAAAGTAGTACCGTACCTCTAAAGGATCATTATTATTATTTATCGTGTCCTAACTCCACAGTCCCGTTACAATCCTAGTTTTCAACTCTGTTGGGTTGTTAAGGGTAAAAATAAATATTTATTAAATGCTTGAAAATTTTATGCAACAAAGCTTTGGAGGTATGGTTCTTAAGTTTGTTTCTATATTTCCTAGATTCAATTTTTGGAAAGATGCTCCACTTCGGTTCAAAATGTTCAAAATGTACTGCCCTACAAGCATTTCAAAATTAATTAGGACTTAGAGCTTGATGCTATCTAAAGCTAGAAGTCACCTAATTATTCTCATGTGTATAATTCAACTCCTTTTCCAGTCAAAGTGCATGTTGCTTGACAAATGAGAAAACGAAGAAATTGTATTGAATCAATTCATAATTCATTTTTTTTTAAATAGAACTCCTTTTTCAAGATACTTGGGTTTAGTAATCAACCCCTAAAGGACCAACTGTCCCCTTGGGGGATAGTTGGGATTTCGGGCATGTACCTATGGCTAGACTACTTTGTGTGATTTTTTGAAATTTTTATGGAAGATGGGGGATTCAAAGATCTACTTGAGCATTTAAATTTTTCTTCATTTTGACATTTATTGGAGAAGTTATGCATGAATTTTTGAAAAACAAGGGAGGCCGGGCAGCCCAAAAACTTTTTTTAAAATTGCACTTTTTTAAAAATGAAAATCTGAAATTGATTTTTTAGATTTTTATATGTGTGGGAAGCTTTGAATCATTCAATTTTGATTGATGAGTGAGAAGTTTTACTTTGTGGGTTGGTATGGGATTCCCAAACCTCCATTCTTTTACCCCTTGTAAAATTTAGAGGTTTACTTTTTGAGCTCTTTGCGTATTTATTTTCTGACTTTTTTTCCCCAAATTGTAGTAGACTAAGATTCCTTGGTTCTCACCATTTGGATCAAAGTAATTCAAATTGCTCAATTTTACATAAATCCCCCAATTTTTTGTAGTGTATATATGCATACTTCATGGCCTTATGGCATTGCAAGATTTTACAAAGTATGATCTACACCTCCGATTCATTTGAAATTCTCCCACACTACCTAACTTGGTTTTCGACATGGAAAAAATAAACCTAAAATTTGCATAGAGCAATCTTTATTATTTTAGCAGCAGTCAAAGGCTTCTGAATTTTTAGGGCAATAGGGAAAAAAACTTTATTTTGCACTTTAGATGTCAATATCTCACTCACGTATATTTAGAAATGAGCTGATTTTTATTCCCACAAGTATCTCCCATAGTCTAGAACAGGATCCTACAATTGGAATTCCAAAGAAAAGGTTCCTATGTTTTACTCATTCCCCCAAAAGTGACAATTTTTAGTGACTTTCATGGAAAGAAAGGGCTGGGTCTTTTAGGGATTTAGGAGGTTTTGAGCGAGCATCTTCAATACATGCACCAACCACACACATGGACTAAGATATGTACCATTCTAAATTTGTTGATTGAAAAGTTCATAAGTTCATTCAAGTGCATTGTTTTCAAATGTGGGTGTAACAAAAGGAACAAAGAATGCCCATTCTGTCACTATAGGAAGTTCTCTTGTCATTATTAGAAAAGAACGTATTTCCTTTGTGCACCTTGAATCCTTTCACTACTAACTCATGGTGTTGACAAAGCCTTCTTGTGCAACATACAAGATTCAAAAAAATGCAAAGTATTTCATATCACAAGAAGAAAAAACTAGCCTAAATGACTGGTTCTTGACAACTGCAAATGCCTTAAACTACTATATAATGACTCAATTACAATTGTTTATGATATTTGCAATCATTGTGAACCAGTCGTTTATTGCAGAAAAAATTCTAGTGTATGGGAGACAAAATTTACAACACATAAGATTAATAAAACAATTTTTGCACATGCATTGGACTGATATTTCCAACTCTCAAGGCCCGCATGCAACATTTCTTTCTGCTGCTTGAGCACTGTTTCTAGCATTACATTGATAAACACTCTCATTGGCTAGTATCCTTCATTTACCATATTCAATTGGTCTTCCACGTGCCTATTCCCTATAGTGCATACATTTTTACTATTTATTTAGGGGAAATTACAAATAGGGGCATGAAAATGTAAAAGACGCATAGTTTCAAAATAATTACAAATAGGGGCACAATTTTTTTTAAATATAATTTTTTGTAATTTTTTTTGGTTTGAACATTGATTGATTTAGACACATCACATTAAATGTTAGCTAATTTCCAAAAAACTTGAAGGACTTTCCAAATCAAGCTTTTATAAAGAAAAATTAGTAAAAAGGTTGGCAATTTTTGGAGGCTTTTAAGTTTTTTTGGAAGTTAGCTAACACTCAATGTGAAGTATCTAAATCAACCAATGTCCAAACCAAAAAAAATTACAAAAACCAACAATTTTTTTTGAAATTGTGGCCTTTTTAAAATTATTTTGAAATTGCGCCCATATTTGTAATATTTCACGTTTTCATGCCCCTATTTGTAATTTCTCCATTTGTTTAATTTTGAAAAATGTGTGCTTCTGTAAAATAGCTTCAAATTTCCCCCAATTTCTTTGCATTCTCAACTGCTAAAAACATACTAGAAGCCAACTTTTAAGCTACCCCTAAACGCCCAATCGCCCATTTTTTGGTTGCTGCCCTTCTATATATGCTACCTAAAATGAAAAAAAAAAAAAAAAAAAAAAAAAAACTTTTTTAGAAAAAATATAGAATATCTTCATATAGGAAAGCAAGTCTACTTTCTAAATCAATTTGAATCATGTCAGTTCAAGTTAAACTCCATGAAGAATAAATTTTCAAAGACAAACACATCAATATTTGCTAGTTACAAAATTTACTATTTCGGAAACTAATAATGTTCTCTGCTTCAAAAAGATTGCGTTTTTTAAGTTTTGAATATAATGCCCCTTTTTAACCAATCATACTAAATTTTAATCTCTATGAATAAAATTTGTAATTTTGAAGAATATTAAATGATAAATGCTTCTAAATTCATTAAATATGATCCAAAGCTTCTTTTGAATGTTTCACTGTATGGATAATGACTAAAGATCATGATTCTCATTTTCTCTTTTGAAACAACCTTCATTAACCTCTAAAGCCCTTGGGCCTTTATTTTGTCAAAAGTCACTCAAAATTGCCATTTCTCTCGCAAAGAGCAAAAAAGTTTGAAAATTGGTTTTTTTGCATATCTAATTGTAAAACCTTGTACAAGACTAGTACAAGAATGTGGAAAAAAAACTTCATCAACTTTGACCGCACAAATTGCAAGATATTTGCATTTAAAATGTAAAAAATAAACTATTTTGCACCTTGCATGACTAGATTGTTTGACTTTGAACTTTTTTTACTTAAATTTTTGCACCATAGAGTTTGGATATTTATTTTTTTGTAGTGGAAAGTTGAGTTGGGAATCTTGGGAAAAAAGTTAAAACAAAAAATGCTTCATTTTCATTCTTTGAAAAAACATTAGGTAGAAGGAGGTATGAGATTGAACAAAAACTTAAATTGCTAATAACTTTGCAATGGAATTGAAATGCAATAATTCCAATGGTGACATTGTTCCAAAAAGCAAATTTTACCCTCTCCAAAAATTTCTTTTGAAAAAATGTTAAACTTGCATTCAAAAATGAAGTTCATAAGTTACTTTTTCAAGAAGATGCTTGAATTGCCCAAAATATAAGACTGTCCATAACTTTCTCATAACTAGTTCAAATGGAGTGAATCAAAGCTTCAGATGTAGACAAAGATATAATCTATGAGAAAGACAATTAAAAAAATTCAAGTTTTTATTAAAAAAAAATTGCTGCCTAGATTCCCCAACTTTGTGCTTAATTGGGCATAACTTGTGCTCCCTGGCATCAATTGGAATAAAATTTATATTTCCCAATAGCTATAGTGTTTTCCTATTTTTGAAAAATGTTTCAAAAAATTAGAACAAAAGTTGAGGCCATAGGTACCTGACTGAAATCCCACTTGTCCCCCCTAGGGAGAATGGTCCTTTAGGGGTTAATTCTAATTTTCAACTTTTCAAACAACCATAATTTGAGAGTATAGTGGCGCTTGAGGCTTGGGGCATTGTGTGACCCATCTATTTTACATTTGAGGCCCTTTGTTCAATATTTAAAGTCTTGGTTTTCTAAGGAGTGCCTATGCTGAAGCACTTTTTGAAGATTTGACATTAAGAAAATGAGACTTTGTTCCAAGAGTTAAGCCTAGCAAAATCCCCACTTGAGAATCAAATAGCCAAAAAAATAGTTGGTCTAAAAATATCAATGTTCTTTTAGTACTTCTTTCCCACTTTATAAACCAACAAAAGTTGGAATGTGGTATTGAACTAGGACTTGAAGAATTGGGACAAGGAACATACTTTGAACCACCCCTTGTTTGTTATGACTCACATGGAGTGAAATACCTTACAATTACCATTCTAGCAGCTTTGTGCAAGTTAGTTTTGTGCTTGAGAGATCAAACCACTAAGACGGACAAATTGTTAACAAAAAAACAAAAATGGAAATGGAAGCGAGAATGGAAGCAATATTGTGTAGTAGCACAATCTACATACTAAAAATATAGTTGAAATTGTGTTAATATGAAAAAGTAAATGATTTAGAGTAAATAGAAAAAGTAAGAATAAAAGGTAAAGTAAAAGTAAAAATCACATAAAATAATTAAATTAAAAGTAAAAGTAGACCTTGAATATAAAAAGAAGAGAAGGATGTGCTTGAGATATTGAGTGCAGTATATATATATATACATATATATATACATATATATATATATACATATATATATATATATATATATATATATATATATATATATATATATATATATATATATATATATATATATAGTAGAATAAATAAAACACAATATAATAGAATTTTTTTGAAATACAAAGCACAATATATAGAAATCAAAGCTCTTCATGATTTGGGCTCATTATCATTGTACTTGATTAACTAGTTGCAAAAAAACCTATATTTCTTAACGCAATCATTTTGACACCACAATAAGGATGGAAGCAAACATGGAAGCAAGGATAGAAGTAGGGTTGGAAGTGGGGCTGAAAAGAGGGCTAAAAGCAGGGATAAAAACAGGGCTAGAAGCGAGGATGGAAGCATGGTTTGAAGCGGGGCTAAAAACAAAGATGGAAGCCAAGATGAAAGTGGTGATGGAAGTAGTGATGGAAGCAACAATGGAAGGAGTGCTACAAGCGAGGCTAGAAGCAAGGTTGGAAGCGCAATTAAAAGCAAAGATGGAAGCAAGCATAGGCAAAAAAACAATTCCTTAATGACTAAGTGACAATGACTAAACCATGACTGTACAGTCATTTTACAATCACTTTTTAGTTGTTGATTAGTCATTGCAGTCATTGTCACTTAGTCATTGTGGACTTGTTTTTTACCTGTGAAGAATGGAAGCAAGAATGAAAATAGGGATTAAAGCATTAGTGGAAGAAGCAATGGATATGGCAATGCATGCAAGAACAGAAGCAACAATGGAAGCAAGGATGGAAGTAGGGATGGAAGTAGGGGTGGTAACAAGAATTGAAGTGGCAATAAAATTGGGGATAGAAGCAGGCTCACAAGAAGGGTTAGAAGCAATGATAGAAGCAGTGATGGAAGAAGGGCTAATATACGTAGATGAGATGAAAAATGGCGTACAAGCTGGATTCAAAGCGGGGATGGAAGCAGTGTTCAAAGACCGGATGGAAGCGGCACTAGAATCAAGGATGGAAGCATGGTTGGAAGAGGGGCTAGAAGCGTAGCTAGAAGTGAGGTTGAAAGCGGCAATGGAAGTAGGGATGGAAGCAAGAATGGAAGTGGGGAGAAAAATGAGGTCAAATGCGACGATTGAAGCACAGCTAGAAACAAAGATGAAAACAAGGCTAGAAATGGAGATGAAAGCAAGGCTAGATGCAGGGATGAAAGCAAGACTAAGATCAGGAATGAAAGCGTTATTAGAAGCTTGCGGTTGGAAGCAAAAAAGAAAGTGGGGATGGAAATGGAGAACATTGTATAAACAAATGAAACATGACATGTACACATCAGGGCTTTTTTTTTTAACTATAGCGATGCTACATGCTCTCTCCTGTGTGGACCATTTCCAGAGGGACAATAGCGTATTGGTTTAAATAGAATCTTACTGTAGCAAATTTGGCGCCATGAGGCCAAAAAAAAAAGCCCTGGTACACATAGTTTACAAAATTGATTTGTGCAAAGTAATGTTTGAAAAAAAGCTTTCCAAGTTATCCTTGAAAAATGTACAAATTTTGAAATCATTCTAAAAAATTTGAAATTCCTAATTTCTCTCCAAAAATAATTTGGTTTGTTTTTGGAGATTTTTTTTATGGCAAATTTGTTGCACATCACTACAAGGAAATGAGGCTTTTTCAACTAGAGTCATTTGACTCTATAGTCAAATGCTAGTCAAATGACCAAATCTTCAATCAAATGCTCTTGCAATATGACTATTAGTCATGTTCTAGTCATAAACTTGTCAATTTGATTGGATTTTTTGTAGACCTCATGGAGAACATCATTGGAAACAAGTTACCATTCCATTGAGAATAGATAAGACTAGTGTTGTTGACTATATGATTGCGATAGTCATGTAATTTTTGGGTGGGGGAGGTCCCAAGGCATATTGGGCTAAGGGTCCTTATAACTTTTCCTCTTTTATACACTTGGTGCTTTAAGCTATTTCATGGCTTGTGTGATATTTCAAATATATTATAATCACTTTAAAATATTTTGGGTTTAGAAACCACTATTCCATGTACATCAAATATTTGTGCACTATAATTGTATTTCTATTTTATTAATGTTCTATAATTTTCATCATGTTCATGTCCTTGCCATTACTCTCAACATGTTCTTTTAATTGTGGGTGTTTGGCTAACTACTTATTTTTCCACTTGGATTGTCACCTATAGTTTGAATGCTAATTCTCAGCTGTGCTTGATAGTCTTTTGACATTTGGTCGATTTTCATTCTTATCATTTGACTTTCTCTTGTACTTGTTTATTTGATTTGAACTAATCTTAGTGCCCATGTACCTTACAATATTCATAGTTTTTCTTCCCAATTGTTATTATCTACTTTGTTTATTTATTTAACCTCTAAATGCCCAAGCACTACAAGAATTGTGGTCAAATCAACAAATTTTTGACAAAGAATGTCCAAGATGACAAAAGCACTATTTTCAACTTTTTTCTATTAGCTTATTCATGCATTTGACCTATTGTTTACTTTACAAAAATTGTAATGCCAAGATGGCACATATTGCCAAAAATACATGGTAGGGCCATGCAGACTGTACCTAATAATGCAATTTTAGAGTAATTAATTGTTCTATTCAAGGCATTCTTGTTGGCAAATCCAATTGAGTTCACTATAGCAATTACATAGAGGAAACAAAATGTGGATGAAATATGGTAGATTAACACCTCCCTCGCAAGCCCAACCTATATTTGGATCTTAAATAAGTTACTTGACAGTTACTATGCTCCAAACACTTAAGAGAGATGTGGCCTCTGTTGAGTGTGCACATGAGTAGCATTATCCATGTCGTTATCTTCCTCAAACATGGTGTTCCTTTGGAGACAACACCAATCACCAACCTTAGGTTTTGGAGACAACACCCGTCACCAACCTTAGGGTCTACATTCTTCTGTATTATTGCTAATAAGAAGCCATAGCACTAGGAGAAAACTCTGTCCAAAACAACAGAAAATCAACAGTTTCTTGTTGTTTTGGGCACTTGCACGCTCTAATTGACTAATTTAACAAAATTTTGTAAAACACTTCCTACGTTCTGTTGATTTGGACACTATTGTCTAAATGAACAAAAAATTTAGAATCTTTCAAAATATATTTTGGAATCTTTGAAAATCTTTTGGAAATCTTTTGGAAATCATTACAAATTTTTAAGAATCTTTGAGAATCTTTGAGAATCTTTGAAAATCTTTGAGAATCTTTAAGAATCTTTGGGAATATTTGAGAATCTTTAAGAACCTTTGAGAATCTTTGAGAATCTTTTCTGAATCTTTGAAGATCTTTGAGGATTTATTTAGAATCTTTGAAAATCCTTTTTGGAATCTTTGAGAATCTTTTTGAAATCTTCAATTATGGAATTTATTAAAATACTTCAAATTTTTTATGGAAATAGAATTCAAGTTTTTGTAAAAAAAATTTTGCTGTCCAATCTCCATAAAGCTTTGCTTCTCTAGGCATAGCTTTTGAGCATAGATTGGAATAAAATTTATATTCCCCCAAAGCTAATGTGTTTTCCTATCTTCAAAAAAGTTTCAAAAAATCTGGACAAAAATTGAGGCCATAGGTACCTGTCCGGAATTCCATTTGTCTCCAAGGGGACAACAAGGTTGTAGGGGTTAAAGTTACAAAAACTTCATTTTATGACGCATTTATGTTTTGTCCTTACCTCCTTGGGCATTTAGGGATTAGGACCAAAAATTTGCACAAACAACAAAGCAATTATGGAACCATGCATAAAAGTGTGCTAGAAAATTTCAAATAGGAAATGTGATTGTTGTTTTGACAAATTTCTTATAAAAATCCCAAGATCACCATATTCGTTAATTTGGGAAAAACCGTACATTTTGGGACTTTCAAAATTTGAGGTGAAAGTTTGAGGAGGTTTCCTCAAACCTAGCTCACAGCACGTGTCCTCACCTAAGAGAAGGCATTTGCGAGGGAAAAAATCTTAGTGGCTCAAACTGAATCTGATACCTTCAAATCTAGTTTAATTAGGTAACTTTTTGGGTTTAAGGTGGAGTACAAAGTGGGACACCTATTTTTCCCAAATTAACAAATATGGTGTTCAAGAATTTTTTTGGGAATTTGAGTTTTTTAAAATTGGAAAATGCTCAATGTCGTGGCTCAATGAGGGTTCTTTTTTTGTTTTGGTCAAGATAGAACAACCTACGCCCAAGAATGCAAGCATGTAAGGAAAATTTAGATAAAATTGGATAGAATCAATGATGTGTGCATTCAGTTGGACACAATGTTCATCCACTTTTTCACCCATTTTTTTAGTGTAATGGTAGCTCGTGTCAAATTAAGGTAAGATTTAGGAGAAATTTTGCCAAGAAAAATAACCTTGGTTCCAATGCAACATGAAAGTTAGTCATAAGGTAGACACACCATTCCCGCTTGGCGCTTGGTCCCCAATTCCACACCCTACTTTTGATGTTTTTGTCACACACTTTTGAACCCGTAATGGAGCAATGAACACTCTTTGCACAAGCAAATCTTGCCACATGTCAGTTGCTAAGGTACTTTGAGAGTTTGAGATGGTTGAGATTGGGACCATCAAGTGTCATTATAGGAATACATCCAAACAATTTCAACATTTTTTTAGAGTTGCTAATAGACACCCTATGATCTGCAACTTTGTCCTTTAATATATTATAATCTACAAAACTTTTTTCCACAAAAATTACATTCCATGATAGTTTGTTGAAAATTGAAAGGCCAATCCTACAGATTTTTTTCCTGAATTTTTCAAAACCTTGAGGTGCCCCAAACCCTTAAATGGTTGGTATGGATGCGCCTACCTTAACATCTAGTTTTCTCCAAATGTTGCTTGGGATATTTCCGACTCAAAAGTGGGACCCAACTCACCCAAGGGCCCAATTTCTTGCATGCAGATCTCAAATCCATGACTACGGTAGTCTGTTCATAAATTGCGCAGGCCCTAAAACCACTCACCTCACAAAATGTACTCTTTTGATACATGTTGTTTTCCATAGCCTTACAATAATGTACAAATGATGTACATTTGAGGAGGTGGGTGGTTTTAGAGACTTATGAATCTATGACATTTCCACTTCAAAATTTCATAACTAATTCCACAAAGCTCCAAAAAATATGAACTTGAGTTAGATGTTAATTCTTCTTGTCTTTCAAGGAAAATTTACTAAAAAAAAGTTCAAGAAGTTTCACCTTCCCAAAATTCAGTTTCGACCTTTAGATGGACGGTTTATGAGCTCACTATGACACTACCTTAAGTTTTGCTTCCAATATCCTTCACATTTGTGCCGGCAACACAATATCCCCATCAAGATTCCAAATGGGTCTCTAAAAGCACTGTTATGGTATGTCTCTATTGAAATCCTAAACATTAGGCATTCTTCGATCTAACTTATTCGAACATAGGCTTACCTCAGTTACCTGGCTAAGGCACTCCAATGCTCTCGTGGCGGCCGTATGCGGCTTTGTAATTGGCAATCCACGTTCATAAACAAATGAAAAATTCCAAGAACACAAGAAGGAGAGAACTTTGCAATGCAATTCGAGAAAAGTACCCAGATTTACCTTTGGACATTGAGTCGACCAAATTTGGTTAACTTTATCCAGATATTTCTAATCAAAGTAGCTATAAGCCTATAACTCAACCTAATTTTACCATTTTTCATCCATCCATCCAAGTAATGTTAAACTCTCCGCAACCTTCTAAAGCAAATGGGGTTAATCAAGGTAAAAACAAGATTCTTGCAAAGGAGTGCAAATCCATTAAATTTTGCTCAAGGCAGTCAACATTGAGTTACAAGTTGCAAAGCCCGTCCTTGGCCAGCACGTTTGCTTCCAGCACTACCTCAAAGCTCAATCCCATCTTAAAAAAGGCACTAAAGCAATCAAAGAGAAATCTTGCTTAAAGAAAAGGGACAAAAGTGAATTTGATATATGATACTAATTTAGCCTTGGCTACTTTGTTTCTTTGTCCCTACTAAACTAAAATTTAAGCCTCGGCTAAAGGCTTCATATCACACTGATTCTAGTATATTTGAACTTGTCTAAAGTCTAAAGTCCAAACCTATCTACAAAGACAGAGGCAAGTACATACAGATTATGGTCTATAGAATGATATCCTAGCGAAGATCACATAAGAAGTTATGTATCATGGCTCTAGGGGAATATTCAGAAGTCATGACCAGGAGTTCTTGTCAAGTTTTTGTTATTTCACCCCTCACGTGAATTGAATGTTGGTTTTTGTTGTTTTCCTTGTCGGCAAGCAAGAAAAGATCACTTTCTGAACCTGTAAGGCTCACTGAGACTGGATGAAACTTCAAAGTTTCCAAAGTATTGTTGAAAGATTCAACTTCCCTGTCATCATTTGGAGCATCTAGAACCTCATCTGAAAAAGAGAACATTTGCTGGACAGGCATTTGACTAGGGACTTGAGTGTACCTTGCCACCAAATAAGTGGGGTGGGCTTCATCAAACCCAAGTTTGAAGGTGCTATATTCTGGTGCACCGGCTATCATAAATCTTGCACCTTCTCTAGGCTGTATAGTTGCTACTTTGTTCTTTTGTTTCTCAAGAATATAGCCAGAGCCATGATCCATGCCGTAATAATTGTAGTTCAACATCTTTTGCCTCTATACCATATGACCGTAGGCAAACCTCTTCTAGCCAGCAATCCATTGATTTGAAATAGAGTCATAAATCTTGACATGTGGTTGTAGTTCCTGTCTCACAACAAGCCTATGCTAATGGAGAGATACGGCTTGTCAATGCTGATGAATAATGACAACTTGGTAATGGCCACTTTGAATATCCACAAGCAACTAAAGAATTATATGTTGCTGATTCATATCTAAATCAAGCAAGGGAAACTACCTCTAGGTATTTCTTAAGATGTTGCACACAATTACAGTCTTCTCTTGCATGGGAAGGTGGAAGGCTACTGCAATCAGCCCCTATTGTGGGCAATGCACAACTCTTGATTCCTCCATCACAATGCATACTTTGACTTGTTGATCTCGTAGCTCCACTGTTGCCCTGCCTTGAAATTGTAAACTGCCACTCCCAATGCAAACAACTTGGTAAAGTTGATTACCCCCAGTGTTTTTGGATGAGCATCTTGTAATCGTTTCCTAAAGCGCCTTGTCATGAATATCTCCCTCCATTCTTTGGAGAGGCAAGGAACCTTGTACATACATTGTACATGGAGGTGACTAAAAACTATCTCCAACACTTTGTTGGTCAAACTTGCATTGTTTGCCATGACTGCTGCAAAGCTTTTAGGTCTATATATAAGACACATGCTACTTGCAATGTATGCCATATCTCCAACTAGGAACTACAAAAATTCAACGAACGCAATTGATCAAACTCGCCAAGACGGGCGCCAAGAGCATGGCCTACCGCAAGAATCGATATTGAGGTGCATAGGTTGTTGCTCCGTCATAGCAGTTCACCTTGCAGTCGAATTCCAATACTTTGTGAGAAAAGAAGATCTACTACGTGAAGATAAAAAAAATTGCAAACTAAATAGTCCAGAATATGGAAGTAAATTCTAGTATAAGCATGAGAGTCAAGTGTGCCGCTTACTCACTCGGAATGTAGGGGGTTCAGCAGACCATTAAGCAAACAAGCGTGATAAAAATGAGGACGCATGAAAAGAAACTTGAGCCGGAAATGAGAAATGCGCACTATAAGTCGCAGCTAGGGTGGATGCAGTCAAAAATAAGAAATACACTAGTAGCACCCACAGTGTAAGTTGTAGCCAGGGTGAACGCTCAGTTGGTTCGATCCTCCTTCTCCATGCAGTGAAGTAAGCATCGATCCCCATTTCCCATGTAGTGAAGAAAGTTAGTATGGAAGAGGGTCATTGTGAGAGTAAATGGCCGATCACCGCTAGAAAGAAGAAGACATTTATATAAACAAGACTTAAACAATGAATTAAGGATGTAAAGGCCCTATTGGTCTAGGCTTGGTTTTGCTTTCAATTTTCATGCGGAATCAATTGATTGTGGAATTGCTCCATTTACATGCATACATTTTATTTAGTTTGTGATTGTTGGTGCCTTTATGACAAGTTTTGTTAGTTATTTGATCCGGGTTGTAGAGACAGGTGACAATTAAGTTATTTGGTGAAGTCTCTACTATAATTGTGACAAAGCAATTTAATACACAAGTCACTAAAATTTTTCATCAATTTGTATTTCTATCCTGGTTATTGATAGTATTCATCATAAAAAGAAGTTTACATCCATCAAAACATTTGATCTTATTCATTCATTTGTTTAGCAATCATCCATATATATTTTCATTCATGCATGTTTCATCCATCAAATATCTGGTAAAAACTTTGTTCATCCAACTTTTGATTCAATGTTAGATCTAATTTAGTCCTGACTACTTTATTTTTTTGCCTTTGCTAAAGGAAAAATTTAGCCCCGACTAGTGGCACAAAAATGAGGCTAAATATTTTAGAAAGACAGAGGCAGTACAAAGCAAGCGACAACATGTAGATTATGGAATCATGTCCTAGCATAAGTCACACAAGAAGTTCTTTGTTATGGCTCAAGGGGAATATCTAGAACTCCTGGGCGGGAGTTCCTGCGGAGTCTTCATTGTTTCATCTCTCACATGGAATGTATGTTGGTTTTTGTTTCTTATTGGCAAACAAGAGAAGATAGCTTTTGGTACTTATAAGGCTCATTGAGATTGGAAACTTTAAAGTTTCCAAGGTATTTTGGAAAGATTCAACTTCCATGTCGTTTGGAACATCTAGAACCTCGTCTTGAAAAGAAAACTTTTGTTGGACAAGAACTTGAATTGGAACTTAAGTATACTTTGCAACCATGTAAATGGATTGGGCTTTACAAAACTTAAGCTTTACAATACTGTGGTCTAATGCCCCAGCTATTGTAAATTACGCACCTTGTCAATGTTGGACATTTGCTATTCTAGTCTCTGATTTCTCAAGTACGTAGACAGAGCCATAATCTCAGCCATAATAATTGTAGTTGAATATGTTTTGACTCTACATCATGCAATCATAAGAAAAAATCTTCTCACTAGCAATCCACCGATCTGTCATAGAGTCGTAAATCTTGACTTTTGGCAGCAGTTTTGGTATTACAGTAGGCCTTTGCTGATGGAGTAATAACACTTGCCTATGTTGATGAATAAAGACCACTTGGTAATGACCTCTTTCAATATCTACAATCAATTCTTGAATAATCTGCCGTTGCTTCAGATCCAAGTCTAGCAAGAGAAGCTACCTCCAATGGTTTGTGAGGATGTTGCACACTACTACAATTTTTTTTTTTGCTTGGAAAGATGGAAGGCAATTGTGATGAGCCTCCCATTGTGGGCAAAGCATAATTTTTGATTCCCCCACCACAGTGCATACTTGGACTTATTGATCCATATCTCCACTACCCAATCTGCCCTGTCGTGAAATTATATGCCGTTACTCTAAGTGAAAACGGTTTTGTAAAGTTCACTACCGCAAGTGTTTTTGAGTGAGTTTCATATAGATGCTTTTGAAAGCGCCTCAACAAAAATAACGCCCTCCACTCTTTTGAGAGATATGGAACCTTATATATGCTTTGTAATGAGAGGTGGCTGAAAATTAATTCTAACACCTTGTTGGTCAAACTTGAGCTATTTACTATCATCTCTACTAAGCTATAGTAGGATTATAGCCAGGTTTGGGTTGAGATACAAAATACTACTCGCACCAGTAGATTTGCAGCCTGTTCCTGAGAAATGAAAAAAAACATGTAAACAACTTCACTCAAAACATGCAAACACAAATTGACTTTGATAATGTATCACATGTTTCTTTGAATGGCACAAGATAATTCACATTTACCATAAGTTAACAACTCTACCGCAATTATCAGCTGGTGGTATACAGTGTGATGTGGCATATAGTTGATGCATCACCTTATCAACCCGTTAGTACAATGGGCGTTTATAAGTTTATCCAAAGTATAAAATTTGGACAAAAGTAAAAGTACAAAAGTTATAAATGAATCAAATTGTTAGCATTTGTGAATTAACAAGATTGCATTTTTTTTCAATTGGTCACGTTTTGTGATAAAATTGCTATTGCACCCGTTGGTACAACAAGTGTGTTTATTTATATATATATATATATATATATAAATAATTACATTAAAAATAATTGTATATCTTTTTATTTTATATGATTTAAAAATTGTATCAAACAACATAGATTGTTGATAAAATAAAAAATTCATGAAAATATAATAATTTTTATAAGTGTTCATGTAAAAAATTTAGTCTTGTGGCTTCACAAGCATGGATCTTGTGATTAAGCAATAATTAGAAGTTATACATACCTTGTGAATGACGACAAATTTTCCTTTCATGATATTAATCAACTCTTGCAACTATGTTCACTTTCCAATACCATCCATCAGTAGGAAGTGAATCACATCATCATGGAAAAGCTCAATCATTAACAAACTATTTCACTACCAATTGCTATCAGCTTAGATTATAGAACCTTCAAAGACTGTGAGGCTTCTCCCTCTCCAAGGAATACATGACCTTGCTTGCTAAGTTCAGCTACTATGTTCAATTGGATTGCTCATTATTCTCATCATAGTTGTATACCTTGATTTCAACTAGAAACAATGAAGGTTCAAGGAATCAACTCAAGCTTGCCAAGAGCAGGCACAAAGTAAGAATTACTACTAACAACTTGATTTCATAGGAATCAATATCACGTAATCTTCCAAGCGCATAGGTTGTTGCTCTTGTTCCGTCTCTACAATCAATAAGCAAGCAAGCGTGAAGTAAAATGAGGACAAAAGTGAAGAAATCCAAGAAATGAGGAATGATGCCTCTACAGCTATCTCCAATCCTAGAACATGGAAATCCACATGAAACGGCACATATCGGAAACTACATTCCTATACCCTCTCTCGGCCCAGTCCTTGGTATTAGCAGCCGCGGTGCAAGCCGTTAGCTCGTTCTTCGTCAGCCAACATTATCGTAGCCCAGGTGGAAGCCTTGTTGGCTTAAATCCCCTTCCCCATGTAATGAAGTAAGTATGGAAAAGTCAATCTTCCTTTCCCATGTAGTGAAGTAAATATGGAAGAGTTGATCTCCCTTCCCCATGCAATAAAGTAAGGTAGGAACACCCATAAGCGTTAGTTTAAGGATTTTGAACATGATGACTATTAATAAACATCTAGCAAATTATAGGATCCTATTAGCAACAAAAAAATAATGAGTTTACACTTTTGACTAGATCATTTGGATATTGTGAGAATAAATTGTGAATTTTTAAAGAGCAAACTCCCATTATACCCATAACCAACACTAAGGTTACATGTTCACATGTTGTACATCCTTGTAATTACATCTATTTACTTCTACAAACTTTCCAAGTTTTTAGAGGTGACGGTTATGGGGACACTAACACTTATGGGTGTTCATGTTTTAACCCCTAAACGTCCAGGAGGATGAAAAACATCCTCCGGCTCTGAAAAAAGATTTTGCAATTAAAAAAAAAGACATTTTTCATCTTTTTTTTTCTTCAGAAATGACCATAATCACATGGTCCATCATGGAAGGCAAAAAATTACCTCATGAGATGATTCATATTTTTTTGTAACCCAAATTGTAATAAGATTCAAAAACACAATGCTAGGTCTCAAGCTGCCTTTCTTGCAACTTTTATGAGGGCATCATGCACTGTTGACTTTTGCAACTTTATAAAACAAAATTTTAATGGGTGGGCACCTACCACACCATTATAGAAACCATTGTAGAAGGCAAGCATGGCCACCCATCCGACGCTTAACCCCTAACCATTCAAGAGGACAAAAATCATCCTTTTAATGCTGAAAACACACCCCTAGGGTGGAAAAAAAAACATTTCAATTTTTTTTTTTGAAAGTGGTTAGAGAGATGTGCCACATCACTGAATGCCAAAAATAGTTGCTTTTAATGCCTCCATATTTTTTAAAACACCAATTTGTAAAGAAATGTACAAGGTCCCTGCTGCCCTTTTTGTGGAGGCAGGATATATTATTGACTTTTCCTTCTTTTGAAGAGAATATTATCTCTCTTGGATACATGCCACAAGCTGTTCACTGCCCATGAACAATGCACTCTCCTTGGTTAGAGGCCCGAGTTGGCTACGGTTCAGAATTAGTCCTTTAAGGGTTAAATGTTAAGTTAGTGTGGAAGAGGGTCATTGTGAGAGTGAATGGCCAATCAACGCTAGAAGGAAGAAGACAACCTATAACTAGAAGACGACCTATCACCAAAAGACGACCTATCACCAGAAGATGACCTATCACCAAAAGACGACCTATCACCAAAAGACGACCTGTCACCAGAAGCCGACCTATCACCAGAAGCCGGCCTATCACCAGAAGCCGACCTATCACCAGAAGCCGACCTATAACCAGAAGACGACCTATACCCAAAAAGGAGACCTTATTGCCGAGACCCCAGACCATTACCGACCTGCCATATCCATTTAGGCCTGTTGTTGCGTCTCCAGCAACAACACCAACAGCATTGCGAGAAACAAAAAAATTCTCGAGATTTCTTGAGCTATGGCGTGAGCTTCAATCACTGCGATTCCTGGTTCAGATTTTAGCGCACATTTTGGTTTCCCTTTTCACAAGTAGTGGCGATGGCGCTCACCGCGAGCGGAGTGCTTTTTATTGACGGCAACAATGTTGCCATCGTCGGGGCATTGGCGAAGAGGAGCAATCAAATTCACCGCAATGGCGGATTGGTAGTATCTGCGCCCTTCGGCGGTAATGTTTCATTTTGTTGCAGAAGCGTGATTTCCAAGACAAGAGGCGTTGTTGTGGCGAGTGCTGAGGAGATGGATTCTGGCGCCTGTTCTGTGTCGCGACGAGGATTGATTTCTTTGGCCGCCGCGGGGATGGTGGCGATGGCGAGAGGCGAGGAGGCGTGGGCAGCGGTGCCGACGTACCGGAAATTCGTGGACAGGCTGGACGGGTACGCGTTCAGTTATCCGTCGGCGTGGATTCAGGTGCGCGGCGCGGGCGCGGACGTGTTCTTCCGGGATCCCGTGAACTTGGACGAGAATTTGCTGGTGGAGATGAGCTCGCCGTCGTCGTCCAAGTTCAAGGGCGTCGAGGACTTGGGCACGCCCGAGCAGGCGGCGAAGCAGGTGCTGCAGCAGCAGCTCACGGAGTTCATGTCCACGCGCATCGGTGTCCGTCGCGAGGCCGCAGTCACCGATGCCCGGGCGCGACGCGGCGACGATGGCCGCCTCTACTACGAAGTGGAGGTGCAATTCCATTCCATATCATTTTTCTTAATCCAAAGCTTTTGGAAAAATCTGTCAATTGCATACCTAAACCCTAATCTTTCAAAGGTCCAGAGAGTGTAAAATATGCAACGAGAATTTTTGCTAGAGTCCTAATTAGGTCAAAGTGTTCTATCAATTGTTCCATGGTGTAACATGTTATAGTTCCAAACTTTTCCTATCAATTGTGCCGAAGTGGAGGTGCAATTCCATACCGTTTTTCTTACTACACAAAGCTTTTGGAAAAATCTGTCAATTGCACACTTAAACCCTAATCTTTCAAAGGTCCAGTGCAACGAGAATTTCTGCTAGGGCCCTAATTAGGTCAAATTGTTCTATGAATTGTTCTATGTTGTAACACGTTACTGTTCCAAAGTGTAGAATTCCATATGAGAGTTTTGAGCTACAGCAAAAATTGGGTCAATTTTTTTCCTATCAATTGTGCCCAAGTGGAGGTGCATTTCCATACCATTTTTCTCAGTACAAAGCTTTTGGAAAAATCTGTCAATTGCCACCTTAACCCTAATCTTTTAAAGGTCCAGAGAGTGTAAAATATGCAACGAGAATTTTTACTAGAGCGTTCATTAGGTCAAAAGTTCTATCAATAATTTCATGTTGTAGCGTATTACGGTTCCAGAGTGTAGAGTTCTATATGAGAATTTTGAGCAACTGCAAAAATTAGGTCAATTTTGTCCCTATCGATTGTACCGTGGTGTAAATATTACAGGCCTAGAGAGTGCAAAATTTCATGTGAAAATTAAGTCAAATCTTCAATTGGGCAGTACGCTGTTAAAGCAATTCAAGATGTTTTTTATGGATTGAATGACTGAAGGTAGAATATTCTGGGATTGCAAAAGAGGAACCAGCACGGACTAAGAACGCTTTGGGTTAGTGTATTTAAAACAAAGATAAAGATCATGACTTAACTCTTTCATTTGATTGAAATGGTGAAACAACCTCAATTGGAACATTTTACCTCTCTTCTTAGTTTGGAGTGTAAACCACCCCTGAATTCTAGGGCATGTGCCTGAATTTATAAAACATTAAATTTAACAAGGATATTTATGAGAAGGATTTGTTGTACGCTAGCGGAATTCAGTTTCAACAGTTACTTGATTTCAATATTCTTAACATCTTGGGCAATGAGGACATATTGATTATGGAGATTGCATGCCTTTATCCATCAAATCTTCTATTAATTTCAGGGTTTTTAGGTTATGTAGTAATAAAACTTCAAACCCTTGTAAATCTTGCAAATATGGGAACCAAACGATGCAAAGTTTGTCGTGTTGAAACCTTTTTCAAAACAAGGTCGTGTACTTGAATTGGTTTACGTTTAGGGTTTGCTGAAAAATGACAGAAAAATGACAGTTTTGGGGAAAGGATGGGCCGTATGCAATTCTCTCAAAATGAGGCAAACGCCTAATATGCTTGAATGTGATTAAACCTATGCATCAAATTCTAGGCAGATTAGACATCATGTCAGACACAATATTCCACTTAGTTCATTGTAATCTACGCCTAGAATCAAACTTAGAATCCAAATGCAATGTGGCAAAACAAGTAATAATTTTGAAAATGTGAAAATGCTATCATGCGATGGAAAATGCCTAATGTTAAAGAGACTGGTGTTTTGGGGGTGGAGTAGGTGAGTGCAAGCTCATATGCCAATAACAACCAGTTGGCTGTAATGCCTGGAGATCGAATTGCCCGGCTAGAATGGACGAGACGGTATCTCTCCGTGCTGGGAGTGGAGAACAATAGGTTATACCAGTTGCGTCTCCAGGTACCTGAGAGGGTGGCTGACTTAGAGCAGGAGGATTTGCGACGAATCATGGAGTCTTTTAAAGTTTTGAAGCTTGAGGTCTAGGTTGTTAGTTAGTCAATTAGTTTTTTGTTTTTTGTTTTAAATTCAGAGTGGCTTGCATTAGGATGAATCAACTATCCATGTGGAATCAGTTGTGGGCAATATTATGCTAGCTGAAAATCCATAATTTATACTCCCTCTATCCCTCTAAAAGCGTCCAAAAAGCTTCCTTGCCAAGGATTAATTGTGTTTGTAGTCTTTGTGCTAGTGACACGTGCATTCTAGAATCAACACACCATCTACCAAATGTATGTAATATCTCTAGTTTTGATGTTGCCGTTTAGGCACCCAAATTCCATGTAAAAATGTGCCATATGTGTGCATTGTTTGTGAATGTTGCTAGCTCCTTATTATTTTAGTCTTTGTGCTAGTGACACATGCACTCTAAAATCAATATACCATCTACCAAATGTATGCATAATCTCTAGCTTTGATGTCATTTGGGTACCCAAATTCCATGCAAAACGTACCATATTTGTGCATGTTGCTAGCTCCTCATTATTGATGATTTAAAGATTAATAGCAACAATGGTACCTCATATGGGCAAAGCCAAGCTTGCTAGGAGATGAATGCTCTCTAGTTGCTTAACTTGACTCCATGAAATCATTGAACATCGCAAACACTTTCTTAGAATTTGAAATCAACAAAAGGGAGCTTTTTAGTGGTACAAAAAATGTGTCTAATTCAGACGTTTTTAGAGGGACAGAGGGTGTAGTAGTTATTCAACACCTTTGAACCCATGATTTGAAAATGCAACCTTTGCAATACTCTGCCATTAGTTGAACATTTTTTGAGTTTCTCTGGGGTCTCTTCCAACCTTTTGCAATAGCAACATTTTGGGCACTTGCCAAGGACTCCCTTTGAAGTACAAAAGTTGTTCTATGAGGCAAGTTAGCCTACTTGATGCCATCATTTTCTCTTGCACAAACATGGTCCCACTCTTAAAACATGTCATAAATCTTATTGGCAAAACAGATACAAATATCTCTATTTTGTAACAATTTTGTGCTATGACATTTGTTTTAACAAAGCACCAAGAATAGAAAGTATTGCACACTCAAATTCCGTGTCCTATCTTATACAACCTTCAAAGTTGGGCCAATGTTTTATCTTATTCTATGTTTAATTTATATCTCCAGTATCTTTATATCTCCCCCAAGAAATTAAAATTGGCTTACATTCAAAGTTTGACAATTATAATTAAAAGAATGTTATTTTGGACACTTACCTAGTGAAAACAACTGGCACTGCTTGGTCAAAATACTCACATTAACAAACTTCACGATATAATATCATGCGGCTAATTGGAGAGACGTAATTTCTAGTCTGTAATCTGTATCATTGGTTATCACGTGAGTGTAGAAGTCACGCTTGCATGATCGATAACCTCCCCTAAGCATTTATTCTAGGCAATGATGCATGCCTTTCGACAATTAGACGAAGAGCAAACATATCCAAGAATACCAGTAACTCATTCAAAACTTACGTGACTTTCTAAACAAGAGATAGTATCTCAGGTTACTATCATGTTATTATTCTCTTCCTGTCTCACAAAGCTTCACCACACAAGTAAGACCAACTTCGATTGCTTTTTGAAACTGGCGTGAACCAAGAGTCCGTTTGTTTGAGAACCCACTCGAAACCCCTATACTGGTATTAATGATGTGAATACATAAATCTTTTTGTTCCAAATCCAGCAACAAATCATATCAATAATTTGTAACACTGTAAAAAATCTACAATTGCATCTTGAGGTAATGCATCAAGTAGGAGGGAAAAACTTATTGAGACCTAGCGGTAGTTTGTAAAACTCAAGGTTCCGAGGATCTGAACCAAAGGTACTGAATTTGTCCCACCAGAGTAAGCCTCGGTCTTTCCGGGAGGCCTTGAGTGTTTGATCAAGTGTAGTAGCAATCATCATTACTATGATTGCACTTGAAGAGAACATTACATTGATGATATCGTTGAACTGTTCACAACACAACCAATGCCATTAATTTGAGAAGCAATCCACATCCCTAAATGAAAACTGTGAGATGAATGAAGAAGCTGTAATTCAAAATATGAGATCTATTAATTAAGCAAATGAAGGATTCAACATTGTTTAACGTTTCAACAAAAATGTATACAAGTAAGCTGTATATCCTGTCAACGTTTGATGAATTTGAAAGGCTTCACATACCCAATGTGCCCGTGAATGGGACGGACCATGACCAGCCGCCAATGTGTATTGCTCAAAGTACTGTGGCACAGAGAATGCCATGAAAATCGAGAACCCAACGATGAATATATTTCGCTGTAGGTTCATGTTGCAAAATTGAAGACTAGATATTCCAACCGCTCCTGATACATGTAAGCCAAACCAAACAATTTTTAGTGTTGAGGAATAAACTGTAAGTTTTAAACACCTTGAATATGGCATAGAATTGCAAACGATGGAGGGCTAAAAGTATGTACCTAGATATGCAAACAGGATACAGAAAACTGCGCCGACCATCGGCAACGGGATGGATGCAAATATGCCACCAAATTTTCCTGTTACAAAAGCATATAGATTGGTTGATGCTTATCTTGGATGGTTAATTCATTCCATTTAATTTGCTGGAGGATTCTACTCACATCTTAACCATGCTAGAAAACAAGAAAACAAGATCTAAAGAGATCCATGTAACTACCGAAGTTGATTGTCCAGGACATAATATTGAAATGGTGTGGGTTCAGTGCCTACCCAATAGAGAGAGACATATCATGAATCCAGCAGCAATTTGCACAACTCGACGACTTCCAACCCTCGTCAATCCAATCAATCCAATAGTTTCCCTGCCAAAAATATTGTAAAAAAGTACCATATAAATAGATACCTAAGATGCTGGAGCTTAATATTCTGATTTTAAAGAATTCAAACTTTGTTAGAAGATTTGATTCCAGTGATTCTTTTGAAATAACTTTGATTCTGGACTCACGGGGAAATTGTTGACCCGGCTGCAGTTCCAAACATACCATCCAGCAGTATTCCTAAGCCCTGTAAGACGATTGATCGGCTTAGAAGACAAAAATATCCATGATACATTTGTCCTACTGGATCAAGTTCAAAACATCTTCTTTTTGTCCATTTAGAGCTCTGCAATGCTTTAAACCTCTATGCTCATATATACAAATTATAATGACACTGAAACAATAAAAAGACCAACATTTATATGTATACAAGATGGAATTCAAAGATTTAAAAGTTGAATTGTGGTATTGCCAAGATTTAAGATCACAACAAAATCGCGGAACCGTCAAAACGCAGTCATGCATGTTCAAAGAGAACAAATTGGTTCATATAACATTACTAGCTATTTTTTTGTCTTAACTTCGTGATATATGCCCTATTTCCTATATGAAAGATATGGCACAATGAAATTGCCTATCCCGGAAATAGTGCTTACCTCCCAACCGATGCCACGACTTATCACATAGGGTGGAGGTGGTGTAGCCCCTGATAAACGAGATAAGGCGTAAAACTGGCCTGTTGACTGCCATTATATCCACACATCACAAAAATACTAGACTGTTAACACACCAAGTCAAGGGTTCCTTAAGTTAGGTTCTCTTGTTGATGATAGGGACATTAAACCATTCCTTCTATGTTTTGATGATTTGTACTGAATCTACACATAATTTAAGAAAATTTAAATCTATAATATCTCTTGTATTTTAATGTCACCTCTATCAAGGTTGCTAAAGCTCCTGCTAGTATTCCAAATGTGTGATCGGCATCAAAGGTCGGAGCTCCCCATTGCAAAGGCCAAGGTATTCTGATCCTAATGAACCAATAATATGGAAATCTCAACAACAAGCTCTGACTAAGAGTGCTCATTTCAAATAGCAACAATATTGCATGAATAAAATGATATGGTTGGTCTACAAATGAAAATAGCACCACTATTTTCAAGCTTCCTCCAGAACGAATCATAGCTCAAGCATGGCATATTATTTGTTCACGATTTATTCAAAAGCAGAATCCTTAGTGTCAGATGAACATTCAGAAGGGCCAATCTGCTACTGCCACTCTGTAGAAGCCAGGCTTGGCATAAGTCTCGTGACAGTAAAAATGGTTCACTTGCGTAATTGAATGTGCTTGGATACTGAGCTGTGAACGAAGACACAAGAAAGAGTACACATGCAGAGACTTATTGAAGAAACTGGTCTACAGGTATGCATGATAAAAATCCAAAGAAGAGAATGAAAATAGAAAGTACCAAGGAGTCGTTCCGATTATATGAGCTCGGTCTGTTCGACAATGATTTTTCCCTTTGAAAGTTGCATGTTCATATGCCCCACTCATAGTTAAGAGATGAGCATAAGCCCATGTTACAACTGTACCAATCATGACTGGAAAAAGCTCGAAAATCGGCTGATGTCGAACTCTAATATGCTTCAAATACTGCACCCGATGACTTGCTCACACGAAGAATGTCAGATATATAAAACCTTTGAATAATCTAGAACCGCAAGAAACAGCATTACCTAGAGGAAATTCTTGTGAGTAAGTTTTTTGTTCATCATATTTCTGATAGCAAGGCCATGTAAATTCAGATGTCGCCAAAATTTCAAAAGACTCTGCAATTATTAAATTTCTTTCCAAATTTGCCGTCATACTACTGAAAGAGAGGAAAGTGATGCCACCTGAGAAAATACGAGAAGAACAAGTAAATGTGGAATACCGATCTCCACACATTTGCCTACCTGTTACAATACAAGCCCCGCCCCATGGGTTAATGATAGATGTTGAATGTTTTAACAATGTACTCTCATGTATTCCAGCATCCACTTCAGGTTTGACCGTGATTGACATGAGAATATCAAAATCAAACGCAACAAAAAGAACCGAGAGTTTCAACTTCTTCCTAATATCTAGCTCATCAGAACGGCCATCACCGAACTTTCCTCACTTTTCAGTGGTTTGATGACAAAATATGGCTCTGCCCAGCAGTACTTTAGGACAGGGGATTTATTAAGGATTACTACCGTAGTCAAGATATTTAGAAGTTTTCATCGAACAATATACTTTATAAGTACGTATATGCAGATCTAAACTAGGTGCAGAAAATCAAACTGACAGTGTACGAATCAACAGTATACCATTGGGAAGCCGTACTCATAAAGTCCCAACCCAAGAACAATGATAGTAGGAGCAATCACAACTGGACTTAAGAACCTGCAAAATTCCACGTATTCAAGATCATAAACCGTTAGCAGCAACTTAATGAGATCGTAGTGATTGAAACAATTCAAATCATCTTAAACCTCTCCTCTTACTTAACGCCAAATCCGTTGGTTGCGACATGAAAACTCCTCCCATAAGAACAATTCCGTGACATAGTTAATTGCAGATTTTCAGGCAGATCACGTTTCAGGTTCCAGATACGATATGTGAGAGGGAAGTGGTCATGACAAACAATTCAATAAGAACAGGGCGAGAATGCTGGGGACAGACACCTGGCCAGGATTCCCCACAACCCGCTGAAACCAAGCACAATGTGGATGGTTGAGGACGTAATTATTGCACCTTGAACGGCACGCATTGTATGCAAGAACCTCTGCCCAAGTGCAATAAAAACTATTAAATTAGTGAAAACAAGACAAACATTGCAAGGAGGAACTAGCTCATCAAAGAGTATTCAAGTCTATTATGAGAACTACAACTTTTTTCTCTTTATGTTTGCATACAAAAACACAGAAATGACCAATCAGAAATGGGCTCACAATCGATCAAACTAAAGCTCAGTTCTACAAGAACAATACAGAGAAATCAAGAAGAGAGAACCTCATTGTCATCAGCAATACTGATGAGATTGTCGGAATTAATAATAGTGATAGTAGGAATAACGAAGGCAAAGGAACCGCCAACAATAGCGGGCAAACGAGTTCCAAAAGTTGTTTGTAAAAGCGTGTTGATGCCGGACACGAACAAAACTGTCTGAATGACTCTTGATTTGTCCGCCTGTCATTTTATAGAATGCCAAGATTTACAACAACGATCACTTTATAATCTCCAAGGTGTCAGATTTCCTTGATTGTATTAGGCCTCAGAAAATCACAAATTGAGGGACACTAGCAAACCTATAGACTATATCCTCATTGAAAACTACAAGAACAATGACGGGAAAATGATGGATATAGCAACAAAATCGACCAAAGTTCCATGAAGGGGTACATGGTTCTGAACTTACATCACTTCCTCCCATCATAGGCACCAGGATGCTAGGGATCATGATAGTGGATCCAAGCATAACAAGATAGTGCTGGAAGCCAAGCGCAACAGCCTCCGCTGTTGCAAAAAAAACAGAGGACTCTTGTCAAAGCCAGACTGATACACGAGAAACCATTTCGATGTGACTCAGTGGTCTCTGCAATTCATTGTGATCGCCGATATGATCCCATTCACAACGACCAGGCCATGCTTGACCATTTACAAATCAGAATTGGATTGAAACTTATATATACAACCTGCAAGCTTCGATTTAACAATGAAAAACGGACTATTTCAGCAGCATCACGAAAAAACAGGTCTGTCATAATCAATTCACTAGACCTATGCTTGGCTTGTCAAAACTCATGGACCTTGCCAATACGATCATTCAAACGTTAAGTGTGGAACGCTCTGTGCTGCATATTGTTCATAGCCGTCGCTAGTCGATTCAAGCATGGCTTGCTTGGTGGCAGGAAATACCAGGTGGAAGTAGGAAGCAAATAGAGCTTCGGATGCTCATGCAACAGCTCAATACAAGAAATGTCAGACAAAATTTCAGAGAAATGCCCTAAACCTTCCACTCTCTTATCCCAAGTAGGACTTAGATGAAGCAGCGGTTGATTAGTAAACAACAGGTGAAGTATGCATTGAACATATGATAGGGCGACAACAACCACCAAGGCGCTTCGTTTTCAGAAAAAAAAACAATATACTTGCAAATCCTATACTCGGTAGTTCAACTTCTGAGACAGCACTCGCTTTCGAGCCAGTAATCTAACTCTTGAGCATCATTAGAGCATCTCACATAAAACGAAAAAGAGAGTGTAAGGACTTACGCCAAGGCGGATTGTCATTGATACCATACTTCAACTCTGGAAGTTGCTCTTGGCAAGGGTGACTAAGGTCTTCAGGCTTGGGCTGCAAGGATCCGGGCATGCCTGAAGTTAGCGGAGGAGGCGCGGCTCCTCCCGCCATCACAATTTCCTCCACTTATCCAAATTCGTTACCGCTAACAACTCAGCGGACACCGCCACATTCGTCGATGAATAATCTGTCAATCAAAATTCGCAACGTAAATTTCCACTCGAAGTCAAAACAGACACCCTGAGGAATCCGACGTTCTTTCCCCTTGACGACTTACCGAACTAAAATAGCTCACGAGCTGGAAGAAAGACCATCACGACGAAATATGCGAACGCCATGGCCTCGCAGCGCAGATTCCAGATGACGACAACTCCACAATCAAGTCACTAATTAACAAGAGAGCAATGAAGTACGACTTTCCACTACAAGTACTATTCCGTGAAAGAAGTATGTCAATCTTTTATAATAACTCAGTCATTCACATTCATACAAACTCCTTCCTTACGCCATTACTATCACCAGTCAGCTTATTCATAAAATCGAACCACAAGTGCGTATCAAAAACACGAAACATTTCAGAAAACGCAATCGATTCAAAAACAGAGGATGCAAATTCAACGAGAACAACAAAACACCGAATCAACTCGAACGATTTTCTTAAAAAGAAGAGTAACAAAGCCACATAGTAAGAGCTTCTTAAATAGAAATAAAAAACAACTCCATGAGAAGAGAAGGAGACGCACCAGTTCCTAAGCGTTGAGCCATAACTGGTTAAACCGAGAGCCGAGCAGTTCGATCTTCCGAACGTGCAATCGCAACCGCTGCGCATCCATACAAGAAGGAAAAGAGCAGAAACAAATTTGCAAGGACTTTGCAAGGAATTTCGTAAGGAATTTGCGCGATGAGCGACGGAATTGTTTGAGATAATTTTTATAATGCTGAATGGAGAATCGAGCGTCGGAGAGGGAAGTGAAGTAAGCTTAGGGCGTCGAGCTTGGAGAGAGAGAGAGAGAGGAGCAGCAACCTTCGGTGGCGCCAAGAATGCAAAGCCTCGAAGGAACGGCGCTGTAACTGAACAGCAGCAAAATGTATGGCGATGGAGGTCGTCGTCACTAACTCCTCGGTATTTTGACAGTCTGTCGGGCAGGGTGAAAATTTTGGTTTTCGCTTACCTGCCACGTTGGATTCTGGGCCATTAAATTCGAAACTGTCCAATAGCCTGCCTCTAACTCTCCACGAAGCTAACGCTGCAGGTAAGCGGGTGCGTGAATTTTTAGGTTGCCCTGCCCGGCAGATCCACAGTTTGGAAGAGGGAGAGAAGCCAGTTGTGGGTTTGCACTTCCTCCGGTGACAGTTTACAAAAAAGTTGAGTATAAATGCTTAGCACTTAGTAAGAGAAGAATTAATATAACAGGTCTGTTTTGACCGAGCTTTGGGCCCTCGAGGTTGCGTTTTTTTTCTTCTCTTTCCACTATTTGTCTTGTCTAACGTGTTGCTCTCTATGCCTTCCTATTTCACCCTAACACCATATTCATTAAATTGGGAATTTTGTAACATTTTGGGTTTAAGGTGACCAACTTAAACCAACCATTAGGGTACAACTTGGGAATTTGGTTTTCCCAATTCAATGAAAGGGGAGGGCCTCCCCTTTTCTCTTGCCCCCTTTCAATATCTAGCAACTTTTCATCCTCCCTTTCCCATCATTTCTTCACCTCCCTTTCCTTGCTTGTTCCTCTACCTCCTTGTCTTTAATGGAGGATTTCAAATTTATGGTGTTAATAGAGAATTTCAAATTTCTTGTTAGAGACAGACACTTAATGCTTTATAATAAACATTCAAAGGCTCTAATAAATGAATGAAGAGTTTATGGAAGATAATTTCATGAAGGGGCACATTTCATGAAATAGAACCCAACTAGACTAATGTTGGCATGATGGATGGGCTGGTAGGAGAGATTTTGCTTACAAATATTATTGAAGTATTGTGTTTGAGAAAAAGTTGTATTTGGATTTGCCATTTTATAGGGTTGTGAAATATATTCCAAGTCTACAATGAATTTTGTTGTTTATATGCAACATCATTTTTGTTAAAAGTACCAATGATGTTTCTTAAGTGATTGCGGTGCAGCTTTTTTGCAAAGATGGATTTGGGATGGCCAACCCTATAATAGGGTTTTGGAGCCTTCTCTTTTGTATATGGATTAATCTCAAATTGTATATTTGTATAGCCTTGCCCAAAGGTACAAATTGAAAAGATATTAATTCCAATTTAGCGAGTGCACTAGATTTAAATACTAGAATCTATTACCGTAAATGCTAGATTATTCCATTTTAGAGTTTCAAATGTAAAAACTTCGTACTTTCTTGAAACCTTGCATAAAATCTACTTTTAGCAACCATTTAGTAAGTTTTATAGCTTGCAATGCAAGGGTTGATTGTTGCTAACATCCTTGTTTGTTATTACAACGCTAACAAATTTAGTTTTCCATTGCACATGCACTCTTATTAGATATAAAGATAGGAGCATTTCCTCATTGTTCAAGTTAATGAATGTTTCAATGTGAACATACTTCTTTACAAATGCAATGCACTTTACATTTTTAAATTTTGACTAACCTTCCTTGAATTTGCAAAGAGGTTACTTATAGAGTTTTCACATCTCATGTGGCATTTTCACAAATGCATATACTTAAGAGTGTTAATTTACATCAATATAGCAATCTAGTGCAACAATAGGGAATTGTCCATACCTAAGGTATATAGATACTAGAACCGCTTTCCCCTAGGAGTTGAGGAAGTATTGGAGCCCAAATAGATTCCAATCCTAACTTCTCATTGGTTGAATTTCCAAAATCAAATCCAATACTTTAAAATTAAGTATCAAGGCTAAAACAATGAAACATATTTAATGGTTTAGAAGATAAGGTTTAACACAATTCTAATTTTAAAAAGCAAATCTACCACGAAAGAAACGACAATCATTGTTTTGAGCCTAGTATCAAATTTCATTTCAATGAATGCCATTTTAGCACAATATTTATTAATTTGAAAAAAATTATTTCCCAAAATTGATTTTGAAGATATTGAATTTCACATTTGTGAGAATATTTTGGTGATTTGGATGGAGTTTCTAGATTATTCTTTCAAGATATTTCATCATGAAAAATCATCATAAAATTCCCTCTAAATCACCCAAAATCACTTTAAAACATAAAACCTAAAAGTCCCAAAATTGTATTTTTTTCCCAAATTAATGAATACCATGTTTTTTTTTCTATTTTATTGTAATATTAGTGGCTCTAGTTGATCTCTTTCAATATTCTTACTCTTTTGACATTTGCAAATCTTATTATTATGACCTTAATCTTTTGACCTTGAGGCTTTGACAAGGTCTTGTATTACTCTTATCATAATGAGTGCTTGAGGCCATCCTTGAAACTACACATAAGGATCACATATGAAAAGAACTTCAATTCCTAATTATCACATTCAACAAATTAGAACAATATCTGTATACATGGCCATTGGCCATCAAAGTTATATTAAATCCAAATCACCTCATAAATAGTAGGATTATAGGGGTAGCAATTATGAGCATAATGAAAATAGATGTGATTGAAATTTTCATGAAAGGTCAATAGGCATAGTCAAAAGTAATGAATGGAGATCATGAGTCTGTTAAGGGATGAAAAGTAAATATCATATTTTATTAAATTTGGACATCCAAAGTTGAGAAGTAAGAATTTAATTACTACTCTTTGGAGATATATGCAACATCAAAGAGATCTCCCATGTTTTGCTTATATATAGAGAAATGTTTGATGTTTTGCCAAAACATCTTGAAAATTCCCCAATATTTGTGTAGTCTAAAATCAAATGAAAAATCCAAAAGGTCCAAAATTATACAAGTAGTTTAGATGTAGATAAGTGTGGCATGCAAGTGAAACTTCATAAAAGACAACAAAAGCTAAATAAACATATGTGTGTTGTAAAAAGCCAATTGAATTACAAAAACCAATAATTTGAGGAGCTACTACACATCACTGAAAGTCTGAGATTGACACTTTGCTACCACTACTAGAGATGTGGAAGGTGAACCTTAGATTGTGAAGTCCTTTTATGATATATTCAATCTCTTTGGCTTGTGCCAACACTCTTAAGCTTTGCATTTGTCACTGTAGCCTTCTTCCACTTCCTCATTTGCTTGAAGCTCGGCTTGAAGGAGAGAATGAATGAAGATGCTATAAGCAAGGCTAGTGCAAAAGTCAAATTGTCACAACTTTGTATGCTCTCTACATGTCATGGTTGTCACATTGGACCAACCCTAATCCGTCTGTCCATTTGGCGTTAATTTGACGTTAATTTGGCACGTTAATTTGGCGTTAACGTAAACAATCAATGTGCAAACACAAGCAATTTTTATTTTCATTTTTCTGAGTCGAGGCATTGATGCAACCACATTCCATGCCTTAATGTTCTCATATTGATTTCAACAGGACAAACATTGCTGGATCCGGACCGCCGGCTTGTCCTGTCCTTTGACCTAAACTTGCCTGAAGTAACAACCATGCTACAAGTAGCATGGTTCACAAATCAATCAAGCACCACCTGCAGCAGCCTTGGCAGAGTAGCAGTGGTGCATTGCAGCAGCCAGAAAGAAAAGGAAGAGCACCCCCAGAAGGAGGAGCAGGAACCACGAGGCAGACATTTGATACATCACCTCCGTCGATTTTCTTTGCTATAAAACTCTGAGTAAGTAATCGAAGCTCAACGAAGACAATTAACACTTCTCACTCGTAACAGCTCAAAGTAGACGAAGCTTGTATGAACAGTTTTAATTTCTTACTCACATCTCAACCTTTCGAACAAGTAAATTCTCTGACATGGACAAGTAGACCATGTAAGAAGAGTCATCAGTACAGGGACACATAAACCAATTGCTTCTACATACACATTCCCAACACTGTATACGAAAACTTTGCAGTGACTCTAGGTGGAGCTCGTGGAAGTTACAAGCTCTTCACAAGTTCCAGAACAAAATAAGAAGAGAGAAATGATAAGTATGGTCCTGTGACTGAAATGACGAAGAAGACAAAGCAAAACCTGCAAGAAAATCAGCTTGAAGCTAGAGAGATGGCAAGAATTATGAGTAAAGAAGGTGAAGGGAGAGTTCAAGATTTTTCTGTGCAAAAAAGATGAAGGAAATTATAGCAAGATGGATGAAAGAGATGACAATGTGGATGAAAAATGGCAAGATGGATGAACTACGCATCCCTTCATAAAATTACGGTGGATACAAGATCTTCCACGTGGCACCCACACTGAAAAATCAGTAAAATATTTGGAGACAGTCATATCTCAAGCGATAAAAAGGAAACTAACTTACATAAACATCGCTCCTGAACCTGTCCCCCTTTGAAACAGTAAGAACCGGTAGAAGGAAAACACCAACTGGGGCTGGGCATCTACGTAAAACCTAGATATCTGGCACAAATTTACCCAAGCCGTTCTGAAATCTAAGAACGGCCTAGACATCCCGTACAAACTTCAAGCAGGAGGCGGAAAAAACATGAAGTCGATCACCCAGTGAGGGGGTATCCAGCCATTCCTGTGGGTACGTGTAAAAACCAGATTTGTCCAGGTAGATTATATTGCAACAATCGTAAGCATAATTACCAATAATATACCCAACGCCAATACCTGCATAACAGCCAAAAAATTAGTATTCGGCCGGAACTCTTACGTACAAGTTTATTTTGTTTTCTTTTTCGCCTTACAATCGACTTTGTCAGAACAATCCTGGAGACCAAATGGAAGGGAAAAGAACAGAACTTATGTTTAACAATTTATTGTTTCATCCTATTGTTTCAATTAAATTCTTTTGACATGTGATCATAAGCTACATAAATTGAAGAGAAAGAACTCTCCGCATGACCAACTTAAAAGCATGAGGTTCCAAATTGGGTCTCTAAGGTTTGTTGTTGAGTGTCAAACTAATAATAGATGGCCTGGTTTGACGGATGCAAATAAGCAAGCATACTAACTTTCAAACAATATTCCGATTGTACAGAAAAAAAAGGAGCATGAGATTTTCTTTTTTAAATGGTGCATTCTATTGACTTCTTTGAAGTTTCTTAACCATTTCAGTAGTTAAAGACTAGGGAAAATATCAAAAATACCCCTCAATTCTTTCAAAATATCAAATATAATCCTACATTATTTGAAATATAAAAAATACCCTTGACTTTGTGTAGGAATATCAATTATGCCCCTAGTTCTTTGAGACCCTCAATTAGTATGAGATATCAAATATACCCTTGTATTATTTAAATTATAAGAAGTATCTTTTACTCTCTTGCACCTCTTTTTGTAAATTTTTGTAAATACTTGGATGATAAGGGAACATACAAAAACTAAACATAAGTTGAATGCAAGCCATATCTTGGAAGTAAGCTCTTTAAGCTCTATATAGGGTGTTTGTACGTAAGTTCATTGTGGTCAAATCCATTGCAATGATTACATAGTAATTTTTGTTATCATTTTGATATTTTTTAAAAAATCGCAATTAAGAGACAAAAAAAACTAGGGGTATTTATGATATTCTCAAAAATAACTAGGGGTATAATTGATATTCCTACACAAAGCCAAGGGTATTTTTGATATTTCAAATAATATAGGGATATATTTGATATTTTGAAAGAATTGAGGGGTATTTTTGATATTTTCCCTAGAGGCTAACCCCTCATGCCAACCTCATCTTTCCTATGTGTTTTTTAGTGGTTCATATGAAGACTTTCTTTAGGTTTGTTTTTTGTTTTTTTCTATCAACTCACGTAATATTCTTTAACAATTTTGATGATATATAAATCTCACCTATTCAAACTAAAATTTCACAAAATTTATTATTTCAAAACCATAAAATCTTGTTTATAACCCTTAAACCTTTAAAAGGCCTTTTGCAACTAGTACAATACAAGATATTTTTCTTGTATTAAGAATGGATCCACACCTCTACTACATTTAAAATCAACAAAGAAGTTGAAATATAAATAAACGTGATTCTAGTGAACTATTTGAGATCCCAAGTTAAAAAATTTGTTGGTAGCAAATACCGAATATACTGCAACGTATCTACTATGCCCTTGGGATGTTTGTTGCAAAACCCTCAAGCCCAACTGTACACCTGAAAAAATGGGAAGCTTACCAGGAAAGTTTTATGTCCAATCTTGCTCTCTGTTGTGAAAGCTTTCCTGTTCTCACAAACAAAGAACCCACCATCGATCAACCAAACTAAAAGCATGGCCAATTGGGCAATTTTAATTCCTAAAATGCCCAACATCAAAAAAAAACTTGTATATGCACATTATCTACAAACATTTAAGATTTTATGAGCTACCGCAACAAGCTTGAGATTTGAACCAAGCCCATGTGCAATTAGAAATGCAAAATAATAGTAAATAATGATAATTGAACATGTCTATTATAATAACAAGTATGCCTTGCACTTCCTTTGCATCATATTTTTCTTCTCATCTATTTTCACGTGACCTTTTAATTGAATTTTCACCCTCCCTTTCTCTACCTTTTCCTTTCTTTTCCACATTTTTGAATTTCAAATTTTTAAGTGACCAATATACCCCAATGTGTGACACCTAATGCTTTATAACAGAAAAAATTGAACTTTCGGTGTTAATAATTTTAAATATCTTATGAGAAAAAGACAACCCACGCTTTATAGTATATAGATAGATGATACCTTAAAATGCATTTGTAGTAAGAAGTGATCAGTACACATCAAAGAGGTACCTTGACACCTTATTATCTTACACATCTAGCATATAAACCACGTAAGTGTCATTTATTTATGCTTGTTTTCTATTGTATATATTTTCAAAATCAGCATTGAACAAGAACAAGGTAAAATAAAAAGAAATAAAATGAAGGAATAAACATCTTAACATCGAATTACGTGATATTTCAAACTTGTTGTTTCAATCTATGCAATATAAAGTGCTACTGCTTGAGGCACAAGGGAGCAACTTATTTTAAATAAACAAGACAAGATCTAATACTTTCTAAACTATGATACTAAATCTTTTGTATCTCCAAATTTCGAATGAAAAATCATACGTTCAATTTTTGGACCCACCATCCAGTTCTCCATGCTAAACAATCTTTAGCAACTTCAAAGTACAATAAAACATGTAACAAAATTAGTGTGTTTTTCTTATTAATGACCCTACCTGTAATTGCTTTCAAATGTGCAGACGGTGCGGATCTCCTCAACGCAATTGCGTGTATTGGCAGCATTGGGGTCAGTCTTTTCAATCTGCAAAACAAAAAAACAACAAAAAAAAAATGGGCTTTTATAAAAAATATCCCAAAAAACAATAGAAAGCTAGGCAAATGAAATGAAAAAAAAATTGGTTGAAATTTGAATCAATTAGATAAAACTGATTAGATATTTGAGAAGCTTCTAATTATACTAAAAGTATATAGACAACATCTGGTGCATACATTAAACAAACCGGTTGAAAATGACAAGTGTAGGATTTTACCAAGGAAGCTCAAAATAATTCCTCAAATATTGCCCCCCACAACAACTTTATCTTTGGATTAAAAAAAAACTTGTTGGATTCTTCAAGATATTGATTGTAAATATATCAAGGTGTGTACGCATTTAGAGCCTTTTCTTGTTTCAACTTCAGAAAATTCATAACTACTTTCACAAGAGTGCAAAGAACATGAAACAAAATGGACTAAATGCTAATTCCATTTACCTATTGAGGAGAATTTACTAGATAATATTTGAAGGAGATTACATCCCTCAAAAGTGCAAAATAGGTAGTAAAGGGTTGCTGTAAGCACCTCCTTCCTTATACAAGCAAGCAATGTTCACATATGTGCAAACCCCATAAAATTAGGTTTTGCCTAGTTCTGTGTGAATCTTATGCCTGATTTTAAGGGGTGATATATAATGAATCCAGTGCAACCCTTTTTAAGTTAGGCACTTAACCCCTCAAGGCCCATGCACTTTCCTAAGTATCTTAGAATCTGTTCTTGGATGAACAAAATGTTAACATTTTGATTATTTGCATCAATTTTTCTTAAATTGTAACCATACAAATTCAAATTAGATATGTTAAAGATCACATAGGAAAAGAAAACACAACAATATCACTTATGGATTGAAAGATTATAACATTTGATCAAGAGGGTGTTAAAACCGTGAACATGATTTGAAGTCTTTCAATCCTCTTTTCACATCTCAAATTTAAAATTGAGGATACCAAAAAAATATGAGTATGTAAAGTACAACATGTGTAACCCTAATCAGTTTATGGCTTCTTAAAATCTACTCTACAACTTTTTAAGTTGAGTTTCTAATGTGATTTTTCTCCAAGTTCTAGTGTACTTTAGGCTCATTTCCAAGAGCTCTCAACACTAGAAAGTGAAGATTTGCAATGGACACCCTTGCACAAAATCTTAAATAAAAAATTTATAAATATTCACTTTCAAAATCAGACTTTTGATACTAAAACAAGACTTCAGCAAGAACTTTTAAAAAATAATTATTACTGTAATTAATCATGAAGAAAATTTAGGCATCCCAAATTACAAACAAGGAGGGACAATTTTGGTCCCGTTGGGTCTTGAGGGGTTAAAGAAGATGCATGCTTTTTACCTAATTTCATTTGAATTATGATATTAATTTGAGAAGGTTAACTACTATTGAACAAATCAAACGAGTATTTTGTACTATTAGGTGCCTTTGATAGTTTCTTCAAACAAAATACCAAGCATACTTATTTCTGTAAACGTTTGTGTCAAAATTAACCAAAATTGATCATATTGGACATTTGCCTAATGTTGAGAGGATTGCACGTGTAACTACACTTAACAAAACATCTTTAAAAAAAATAAAAATAAAAATAGTACTAAATTTTGAGTTTTTAGCACATTCAAATAATCATTTTTAACAATCAATATACTAGTGAATAAGGTACTAGACTACTAGATAACTAATATTGCCAAATAGCAGCAAGTTGGTAATACTAGCTAGACGTAATTGGTTGCATCTATGTTAGCGCTCACCCAGAAATTTGCACAAAGTTTAATAATCCGAGGATACATGTAGTTTGTGATATGCAAGTAGGCTTATGACATAAACTTATAAAACTTGTGTCCAACCAAAGTGTGCCATTTAGAAGACAATATAGGGTAGTAAATTATGAATACATGAGCTTAATGCAAAAAAATTACCTTTGTAGCAAGCAAGTGGGTGAAATCAGAAAAAGCTCCATAAACGTCTGGCATGGTTTTGACATTAAAAAATTTGGCCATCAAACCTGTGACAACAATCAATTCAAATGAATTAGCGAGGGAATATTAAGTCTTTTACAGATCCAAGCTGGTCCAAGTTTTCAAAAAATGTAAAGATCCGTTATAGAATTTTAAAGAAGAAGAATTGTTTGATAATGAATTTTAAACAAAGATGGTAAATTATGGCCTCATAGATCATGTCTCTACACAATTAAATCAAATATTGCAATTAGTAGCGCATTTTAAAACAACTAATTCAAACTCCTTCTAGAGTTGATTACTATAAATACTAGTGAAAGGTAGTGATTTTTGGAAGAGCTTTTGTTGAAAATTTGAAAACATGAATTTCTCATTACGGCCATCCTTAAGGTTATTGTCTTGTTTATTCATTGAAATCAATTTAAGAAAATATATTTTTAGAACTAGGAAAGCTACTTTATGGTATTAACAAAAATATGTATTGTTTAAACTAGAATGTTTACAAAGAAGAACTTTAGGAATTTACACCTTACAAACGTAAAGAAAATAACACAAGAATCTAAAAATGTTAAAACAGATGACAAAATCAATTCTTGCATGCATGAGACTTGATTGAATTTATTCATGGTTCAAAATGTGTAATCTTGATCTTTAAGGGGTAAAAGACAACAAGGATTGGATCACAACAATTTTCATAATCATTCTTTGTTAGTTAACGTCACAACGTTCAAATGATAAAAAATGCTTGCTTCCAAAATCTACAAGAATTAAAATAAATTGTTTAGGGTCTCATCAAGGACATAAAAACTAACAAAACAATTGACAAAAGAAATCATGCCCTACATTTTTTACCAATGGAGATATGTAATGAAAGTGACTAGTATTAACTAGATACAATTACCTTTGCGTAAAGTGACAAATCCTCTAAAGACTTCCACATTGTTGTAGCACATGGCCAAAGTTCCTATTGCAATTATCTGCACAAAACGAACAATCATGGGAATTAGTGAGACCTATCATTGTTCTTTCTCCAAAAACATTAAATGTCAAACAAGATACCCACAAGTTTATTGCTAATCCATCTAAGAACAAATATACATAGCAAGAATGAAAGTTATAATGCTATAGTAGAATAGGTCCATTTAAACACAAGTAAGACCAAAGGTAGGATATGCACTCATATAGGCTATAAATCAATAAAGGTTGACATTGATACATATTTCTGTAGGTCATTGATAGACCACAACAAACCCTCAACCACTCAACCACAAGACACCACCACACACATAGATTACTACACAAAAGCCCATTTTCAATGTCTTTCATTGCAAATACGTAATCTTATAGGTCAACAATATTTGTAGGCCTTTTGTGTGAGACACGAGTAATTCCAAATTTCTTGAATTATGATATATGTAAAACTAGTACACTGTTCATTTACTCAATGCAAGGAACAATGCCAAATTATTCAGGTACCAATTGCATAGCTTTTTTTCACTTTTTACAATGGGCTCAAGATTGAGATCAAAGAAGTTGCTATTCATTTATGGATGTTATTCACTTGAATAGTATACTTTTAGATAGGTTCAATTGTACTCTCTTCATCTATATTAGGAAGCGTGAACTGTCTATGGGACATTCAAAATTCTCTATTAATAAGAAATTCCAAATTCTCTCCTAGAAACAGGGAGAGAGGAAAAGAGAGAAGAAGAGGGTTAAAATGGAAAGTCGAGAGAGAAACAAGTTGGATAAGACAAAGAGCAACAAGGAAAAAAAAAACATGTTAAAATGTGCAAAGTGCAAGCAAGGCATACTTATTCTATTTCATGTGGACGGCAAAATATCAATACCACCATATTCATTTAGTTGTTGTGCTACAATGGTAGTCTTGCAATTGCTGCGGTCTCTCCAAAGTCTGTGACCCCTCACATTCAGTACCTCATAATCTCATAATGGTTCCATATATTCAAGGGCAACAGTATATCAAGGGCCACATAAAATAGCAGGAAGAGTGTAGTTATTCCATGTACCTGAGGAATGGCACAAAACCGGAGATTTGCCGGGTCTTTTAATGAAGCCATATACTGAAGACAATCAAGGCCATGAGAGAGAGCATCTGTCACCATCTCATTGAGGCAGAGCAAAGCTTCCTTATCGTGTTTTCCATCCTTGAAATCCTGCACATTCAAGTTAAGTCTGCAAGTCCAGCAGTGTAGCCAAAGAGCGCATGGAACGTGTCCTACTCTAAAAGCTACCTTAGTCTAATTCTCATTAAATTCAAACCTTCAATTCAACAACTTTCAAACGCCACTGCCACATTTCTAGTTTCTACTTGATATAAGAAAACTCGTGCTGGATCCCATTCCGTTTTGACGGATCCTATGTAAAGCCATGTAGTTTTAAATACACAGAAACACCATTCCCATTTCCCAAGACGGCACAAACCAGATACTAAAGCCAATTAAAAGGAGAAGAAGAGCAAGAATGTAATACCTCAAGTTTCTTGTCAGCGTACTTGACCCACACTTCTCGTGGCCAGCGTGGCTTGGGTTTGGGTTGAGAGTTGATGTGCTCCAGGTAGTCTCTTATGAGATTTGTTTTCTGAAAAACGCAAGATTTCAACTTTGTTGCATTAAAAAGGGCAAAAAGAAGCAATTAAAAAAAATGTCTCAAACATTTTAAGTCAAACAAACTTAATAGGACTTGGTTGAAAGTGAGGTTTTCGTTTTTGCTTGACCTAAATCTTGGATGGGACTTGGGTTAAGAGTTGAGTATAGGTTTTGCTTGACCCAGCTCTTGAGACTTCTTGGTGCTAAAACTTTTAAGAAAGAGTTTTTATACAAGCAAATAAGTGAACTTAGACATAGGATTTAAGAAACATAGTGTAAATTGCCAAATCCCGATTTTTAGCTTTTGACCAATCACATTTAGTGAAACATGAGACATAGTATGAGAACTGCCCCTATGTAGCCCTTGTCACCACCATGAAGAGAATTTTGATTGATTATCTACATATGTTTTAAAGTGTGGGTTGTTTGTCTTTCATTAGATATTCAAAATTCTCTATCAATACTAGAAGTTCCCAATTCTCTATTAGAGAGGGATGAGGGAGAGGAAAAGGTATAGAAAGGGAGGGTGAGAAGTCATCATAAATTCCAACTTCTCTATTAGAAATGAGGGTGAAAAGGAAAGCAATGAGAAGAACAACTTGGACAAAACAAACACAGTAATGAGAGAGAAAAAAAAAAAGCAAATTTTGCAAAGCACAAGCAAGGAATACTAGTTAGATTAAAAAACACTCAACTCTAACATTTGGGGAAAAAATTTGACTTCACCCACTAAAATCTAACATTTCCTACTTTCAACTAGTTTTTCACTACATTGCACCAAAAGTTTTCTATATTTATGTCAAAAATTTATTGCAATTTAAAAAACAAAATAATTAGTTGATAGATTCAAATTCAACAAGCTCTTTGCAATTTGAACCAACTGACAATGCACTAAATGTTGGTTCTCCCCGGACATTGAGTAGTCAACTCACAAGGAAAATTAGGGTTCCCAGATAGTGAAAGAAAAGGGTATAGAGCAGTAGAGCTGTACCTGCAGGAACAAGCCCATGGCATTGGACAGATAATCAGGAGTATACTGCTCCAATCCAGCCGTATAGAAAAGACGGGTAAATCCTAACCACACAAGTCCCGCGGTATAATGGCAGTACTCATTGTAATCGGCACGAGAATCAACCTGAGCCCACATGATTATTTCCAAATCACTAAACATCAATTATGGACAACACTCCCACACTTTTTCATTAGAATTGTAAATGTGGAAGATAAAGGCCTAACGCAAGGTCATTGTCACATTTAGGTCATTGGGAACAAAGGTAAAATCTAGGTAATTAGTGTAAAAAACAAAAGATTTTTCTTGAGCAAGGTCTTTAGCTTGCATACATATTGCTTGAAAAAAATTGTTTATGTATCTTTTTTCTATTGAAAGAGTGACATCACTCAATGTGGCACTTGATAATTTTTGTTGTTACAATCACAAGTATAAGGTAGGAGCATCCCTCACCGTTAGTGTACCCATCCCCAATACCTACTTGTGTGAGTGATGTGAGTGATTGACAATTAAAAATAAAATTGGTTATGGGTGACAAAATGATGGTTTTGGATGACTAGAATGATTGTTTTGAGTGTCTCATTGCACTATTTAATACTCCCTTTGTCCCATTATAGAGCTCCAAAAAATTTCTCCATGAGGGATTAACTGTATTTTTAGTCATTATGCTAGTGACAAATGCATTCTACAATCAATATACCACCTACCAAATATCTACAAAATCTCAAGTTTTTATATTGTCATTTACACACCCAAATTTTATGCAAAAAGTACCATATTTGGGCATAGTTTGTGAAGGCTGCTAGCTCCTCATTATTTTAGCCTTTGAACTAATGACACATGCGTTCTAGAATAAACATACCATCCACCAAATTTGTGCAAAATCTCTAGCTATGATGTTGCTGTTTGGCACCCAAATTCCATGCAAAAAGTACCATATTTGTACATGTTGCTAGCTCCTCATTATTGATGATTTAAAGATTAGTAGCAACAATGGTACCTCATATGGGCAAGGCCAAGCTTGTTAGGAGAGTAATGCTCTTTAATTGCTTAACTTGCCCCCATGAGATCATTGGACATGACAAACGCTTTCTCAACAATTGAAATTAGCAAAAGGGAGCTTTTTAGTGGGACAAAGACTATTCCTAATTTGGAGTTTTATATTGGAACGCAGGGAGTAACTCCTCAAGTTAATATTATGAGTGTATGAGCACACTAAAAACATCTCCTACGTACAACTATACATTTTCAATGATTAATTAGGACTTTGAAAAATCTTTGTGAACAAATGTTTGCAATTGGAACTTTCAAATTAATGCCAATATTTTTTATTTCCTTTTCCCAACTTAACACTATTTTTTTCAAAGTTCATCAATTGATTTTCCTACCCAAAACCCTTAGTTCCACGCTTATGGGTGCTCCTACCTTAAGGGCAACTGAAAATGCAAAGGATTTTGTTCAAGCAACGTTTACGTGTTTTAGCAGGATATTTTAGAAACGCACCTCGGCCGTCAGATACTTCACCATGCCCTGGCCCATTCGCTGGGCAATCTCAGCAATCACTTCCTGAAATCTGCCGTATATAGACATTTTGGTGTCAACTCAGATATCCATCTCATTACGAACACCATTTTATTACACCAAGCGAGTCTTCTCTTATGCCAAATTCCACCAGTTGAATATAATCAGGTTATAAAATGGGCCAAAAACTGAACCTTCTATTCCAAAAGAAGTTTCTATTCTATATTATAGAACGTCGTGTCTATTTGTCATGCAATATAATTCTCTATTAACATCAGAAGTTTATTATTCTCTACTATAAAGCAATGGGTGTCAAGCATTGAATGTTTGTTAGTCACTTAAAATGTGAAATTCAAAATGAGGGAAGGGAGAAGAAGAGGCAAGGATAGGGAGGGTGAAAAGTCAATTCAAGGGAGGGGAGTGAGAAAAAGGGAAAAAAAAAGAGAGGATGAAAAGTCACAAGAAAAGTTATAAATTTTTATTAAAAGTCATAGCACTAAGCGCATACTTGTTCTTGTAAAATATTGGATAAAAGTGCCAAGTTAGAGATGAATTAGTGATTTGTTTCCAAATATACATGAAGGTGCATCATTTTGGTTTCACTATGATAATTGTTTCTGCCATTCTCCAATATACACTCTTTCAAGTATAAGAAAAAAAACAAGTGAATTATTCCGCAAGAGTTGAGTTATTTGCAAGGAAGAAGTTATTTGCAAAGAAATTGAGTGCCTTTTTAGCAAATATCATAATTTTCCTTCTATAAAATGTTGTCTCTGTTTTAGGTATGTAAACTTGTGGTATTTGCTAAACATAAACTCCACTTTTCTCAAAATACAAGTTTTCAACCTATTTGATTTTGTAAACTTTGAGTTCAATGCTAAGGGGGTCTAATTGACATCCATGAATTGTGGAATTCCTTAACCTTTTATCAAAATCTTGTTGGCCCTTAAAAAAAATTTAGTAGCATATTGTGACTCTCTGTGACTTAAATTGAAACCATTTAGGTGTTTTAAGAAGGGTCCATTGGTTACAATGAAAGGCTGTAAAATGTTATGAGCTTCGTAAATGGAAATTACGTTGACAGTGAGTTGAGAGTGAGAGGGGGTTGATGCGCGGTTAATATGAGTTTATGCTTTTTCAAAAGTTATATGCACTATTTTGAACAAATTTCGGGACTGGAGAGAAAGGTCACAAACCCGGTTGGCAGTCCCATAAGAGCATTCGTTATCAAGTAGAAGTTGTCCATCAATGCCCTATACTCCTGGTTTCCACCTTGTTGCACTATGTCACACGCACAAACCAAAAAAGATCAATTAACATTACATTATGTCAACCCTCTAAAAAAATCAATCAACATTACATTATGTCAACCCTCTAAAAAATCAATCAACATTACATTATGTCAACCCTCTATAAATCCCGATTCAATGCTCTAACTTATCTTTACTTTGTTTGGTTGTAAAGTGGCAAAAGAAAAAATCATAAAAAGTTTAGAATATTTCATGTGAGAAACTTGTTGAGACTTAGCGCTTAAGTTGGGTTTCCATTCTCCCTAAAATTGCACTCTTGGAGTAAAGTCCCTCTTTCTAAGCACCAAGTTTTCCAGAACATGCTACCATGTAGGCATCTCTCAATGAACCATAACTTGGGATTGGAGGCTTGGGATACAATGTGACATTTTAAGTCTCACTTTTCAACCTCTCAATCACAAGGATTCTAAATTTTTAGTGGGACTTGGGACATACTATGAATGGCATAAGACAAAATAACACATTTTTACAAAGGTGTGAGCAAATGAATTTTTTTTAATAACAATTTTGGCACTAGAAGATTTGATGGTTAAAATATGAAGCATGTGTTGCTCCAATAAATCACAAACAAATGAAATGAAAGGCCAAGTAGGAACCCACAAGATTATGAGGAAGCATCAAACTTACAAGGAAAAAGGAACATAGGGTCAAATATCTTTTTATGAAAGTTCGTCAAAAGTTCCACTTTAACATTGTTGTCCATGGTTGCGTCATCTTCTGCACAATTAAAATCTACCTTTAGCAATTTGGAGTCCCCAAGACAAGATGAAAAGAAGTTAACAAAAAATACACTATGTAGTCTTATCAATTTGACCATTTTGTGAGCTAATGAAATACGGAACATTCCACAATATGGTCAAATGGACAAGATCACTTCCAAAAGTTGTTATATCATCCATTATCAAAAATTATTTTTTTCACAAATATTTGAACAAGTAAAACCTTTAAAAAACAACCCTTCAACATTGATCAAGTTGTTGGATTTCTTCAATTAAGATATCTTGTCTTAACAAATGTAAACCAACTCTAATATGAAAAAAAATTCACAATTTTTTTAAAAATAAGTACACTTCTCAAGACAAATGTTTACAAAAACTTGGTACACACTAGTTAACATAAAACTCACCAATAGCTTCAAGACCTCGCAGGACCAGATAAAACACACATACCTGCATTCAAACCATCAGTGGTATCTTGCCAAAATCTAAAATAGAAAGAAGCCCACAACATACATGTAACAAAATTACGCAAAAATAGGGTACCTTTTCGTCTATTGAAAGTACCCCAAAGTAAGTGAAGGAACTCAAATTTGGAACAAAACAAAAAACACTAAATTTAGGAGAAAAAGGGAAGGCACAAGCCATTTACACATTCTTTTCTCATATCATCCCATTATGATTACATCACTTTCAATATTGCATCCATAACCTCAAAGGAGCCCATTTCGTGATAAGCAAGACAAGGCAAGTTACTTTTCATATCATGGGAGTACGTACTTCATTGTTACAGTGTCCTTTTATTAACCCCTAAATGTCTCAAAGTAGCCAATTCAATACAAGGAATTTTTCTTATATTTGAAACGGATCCACACATTTATTATATTTGAGATCAACAAAGAAGCTGAAACATAGATCAAGGTAATTTTAATGAGTTACTTGAGACCCCAAATTAAAATTTCTTGGTGATAATAAATGCCAACTATATAGCAACATTACTACTAAGTATCCTCATGGTACATTTAGGGGTTTAAAATGCTTGAAATTAGATGTAGCTATCCGTTAAGGTTTTCAAAGGTCTAAACCTTTAGAACAATGTTAGTTTGGACATTTTTTATCAATTTGGATGTGTTAATTTAGACAAGTTTTTTTAACATTTTCTTATTGATTTGGATTGGACATAAGATAGGGGCACCCATAAGCGTGGAAATAAGGGTTTTGGAGTAGGTAAAACAATTGAACAACTTTGAAAAAGATATTGTATGTTAGGAAATGGAAACCAAAAATATTGGCATCAATTTCAAGGTTCCAACTGCAAGCATTTGTTCATAAAGATTTTTCAAAGTTCAAAATCATTGGAATTGTAAGAACCATGTGTAAGAGATGCTAATCACAATGCTTGTTGGTCCTTAAATGGTGAGATGGGTACTCAAAACCTCATACTAGTCACCCACAACCATCACTCAGTCACACACAACCATTTGTTTTTCTATTGATTAGCCCTGCCACTGTCAGATGACAGGCATGGGGACACAACGGTTATGGATGCTGCTACCTTAGTTAGTCAATTCAAACACGTCACTTTGGACACCGTTTTCTTGTTTTTGTTTGTTTTTACAATGTTGGTGGGTTTTGAGTGGGGGGGGATGGGAGGAGGACTCACTGGGTTGCGGAGCTCGGGGCTGAGCTGCTGCACCATCACGGACACGCTTTCATTGGCACGCCGGAGCGCCTCATAGCAAAACGCCACGTTGGCATCCGCAGGAACAGCTCGGTGAGCGGCCATCGACGCCACCTTCAGTTTCAGCAGGTGCGCCAGATCCTCCGGATTCCTGAAGATGGCCCTGAAGATCCACATGATGGTCACGGTGACGAGAATCTGTCGTGATAATGCTGATGATGAGATTCACTGCACCGCCTTGGCAGCTCGTCGAACTCTTTCCTTAGCCTTTCCCCTTTCACATCCCACGACATTGAACCACTGCTTGCTGTACTCTAGATCCCATCCATAGAAACACCACTCAGCCTTCAGACTTCCACTATGCTCCTTGTGTCTGTGCTATCGTCATCCTTCGCCATCGCTCAAGCTCAAGCTCCATCTCCAGCACCCTCTGCAAAAAATAGAGTTCCGGATAAGGCAAAACTTTGGGAGAAAAGCTGTGCTGTTTTCGCGGGAATCGAAGCGATGAAGAGCACTTCTTTTCACTACCGTATGAGACTGTCAGGAACAACTTTGGTCCTCAGCACGTGTGGATGTTTGAAAAAAAGAATCAGTTTCGAGAGGAAGAAATGGTCGAAGTTGTTCGAAGCATTTCTAGCAAAGAGCTTAAGCTTGAGCTTGTTGAAAACGCACAGGCCATGGCTGTATTCCTGAACTATATCTTGCTTCCATTTCTCGAAAGACTGTGTTGGGCTCAATAGTTGTGCAGTAAGATAGATAGATAGAGAGAGAAAGAATGCTCACTGCAGGGAATCTATTAGGTGTAAGTAGTAGTAAGCCCGTGTAACTCTATTTACTAGGAGTAGTTTCTATGTTCCAAAAAACCATCTTTGGCTACACCGAAAAATTCCAACTTGGGCTGCTTGTGAACTTTATCCTAAACTACCGAAAAGGGGTCTACTTATTCCCGTCGTTTGGATGTTTCAGCTTCATAGAGACACACCATTAACGATAAGTTTTTATCTAAAGTTCTCCGAAAAAGCTCAGTCGAAACAGGTCTGTGATCAAGTCAGCTACTACACAAAGATCGAAAAAATCGATATAAGAACCTTGGCTTCTAGGATTCCACAAACACCGCCAGAGAGACTAAACACACTCAAAATCTTGCATCAGAAACAAAGAAAAGAAAGTGAGTAGAACAAAATCATTTCTGTAAAACGAAAACCGAAACGCACTCAGCCATCCGTTTCACCGGGAAACTAGTACCTCTACCAAAATCTAGCACTGAATCCACAATGAATGTCCTTCGGGAGCGCTCTTCCAGTGCCGCCAAATCCCTTCCGAACTGTTACTACAGCGAAGAGGAAAAAAAATGGGGGGGTCAAAAGACACCCGGTGGCTGCAAAAGGGAACAAAGAACACAATTTTTTTAACATCGACAGGGTATCGACTGGCTATACAACAGAACCTGAGAGAACATAGAGAGAGAGTCGAAGTGCACACACACAGAGCCATGGATACACACCTGAACTTGACTTGACAGCAGTGGTGGTGGCGCACTCACAGAATGCCGAAGAAGGACAAGCCCAGAGAAGGATGTCGGAGAACTGACAGTAGCCAGGCTCGAGCAAGCGCTGCAGTACGAAAGTAGATAGTAGAGAGCTTCGGCACGTGGTTTAGGTCACACACACCTGCATTTTCATCTCAATGGATTGGCATTGGTTCATTCCGCATCTTCTGGGGCTACAAGTCATTCGTGGTAGCAATGAAAAAGCGGTCTTTTGGCCTGGAGCGCCACTAGGCCGGGCGGCCGGGGTTGCTGCAGTCGAAAGCGTTGACAAGCTTTTACTACAGAGTACAGTAACTTAAGTTAGCGGATGAGCATCTGTGTCACCTTCATGGCTTTATCTCTTCAAGGCTCCACTTTTCTCCGGCTTTCTCACATGCCTCGATTCGGCACCCTCTTTGTTTAGCTCCTTGTACACCCGCTTTTTATCCACCAGGGTTTTTTATTTTTTGTTTTTTGTCAGGGGGGAGCGACTCGCACGGTCGCATAACATTGTTAACCCCTAAAAGCCCACTTGTCCCTTCGGGGGACAAAATGGATTTTGGGCAGTACTAGTGGATGTTTCATCTTTTTTCTTTCAAAATTTCACACATGATGTATCCAATGAGTAGTTTTAAGGTTCAACAATTTTCATAATTTTCATCTTTTTTCTTTCAAAATTTCACACATGATGTATCCAAAGAGTAGTTTTAAGGTTCAACAATTTTCATAATTTTTGAACCATGTAGTCAAAAGTTATGAAAAATTGTTGAACCTTAACCCCTAAACGCCCAAGGGGGTAAGGGCAAAACATAAATGCATTCAAAAAAATACTCTTGTAACTTGAATGAAGTTTGTTTCAAAAGAGAAAACAATAATCATGATGTTTAGCAATTATCTGTGTGGTCAAATATTCAAAAAAAGTTTTGTACCCTTATTTAATGAATTTAGAAGCATTTACCATTTAATATTCATCAAAATTACAAATTTTATTCATGGAACACAAAATTTGGTATGATTGGTTAAAAATAGAAATTTTGTTTGAAAGTTTTAAAATGCAATAATTTTGATTGTGAGAACATCATTAGTTTCCCAAAATAGTAAATTTTGTAACACTAGCAAATATTGAAGTGTTTGTTTTTGAAAATTTCTCCTTGACGGAGTTTAACTTGGATTGACATGATTCAAATTGGGTTAGAAAGTAGACTTACTTTTCTATATAAAAATATTTTTTGTGTTTCAGAAAATGTTTTTTTTCTTTTTGGGCAGCCCGCAAAAAAGGGCAGCGACCAGAAATGGTCGATTGGGCATTTAGGGGTTAAAGCTACTCTTTGGATACATCATGTGTGAAATTTTGAAAGAAAAAAGATGAAACATCCACTAGTAGTGAGCTGCCCAAAATCACTATTTTGCCAAAAGACAATGCTTGGGCCTTTAGGGGTTAACCTTCACTGGGGGGTTCCCTTTTGCTCCCCCAATATGAGGATCCCCTCAGCCAATGCCATTTGCAAGCTCTGGGCCAACACCAATGGAGATCTTCAACTAAACTCGAGCCCAGGTATCCAGGGGCGAACATCCCTCCAGCGGGGGGGAGGAATATGACCTGGTAAACAATGTTTTGTGCACCCCCAAATTGCACACCAGTAAGGAAAAAGTAGTTACAATTGGAATGGTTGGATGATTTGTGCACATTCATCCAATAAATTTACTAATATAAGTTGTTTTCATCAAAGAGCTAGCAAACCTTTGCATAAGGAGGGAGTTAGCAATTTCATCCACTTTTCCACTCAAATTTCTTAGTGAACCCTTCACCAATGCCAAGTCAAGGTAAGATTTAGGCAAAACTTGCCACAAAAAAAACTAACGCTGCTAAGGTATGTACACCCATAAGCGACCGCTCTCCAATACCACACCCTATTGTTGCACGGGCTTCTCCACCTAGTGTTGAACCCAAAGTGGAGCAGTGAATGCCTCTTGCACAACCAAATTCTGCCACATGACAATTGCCTAAGATACTTTGGGAGGGTTGGTATTGGGACCATCTAGTGCTAGTATAGGAACACATCCAAGCAATCTCAAGGTGGGTCTAGAGTAGTTGCTTTTAGGATCTTTTGAGTTGCACCTTCGCCATTTAATGTTAGGGACACCTTCTATTTTCTTTTACTTTTACTTTCAACTTTAGAATATCTTTTACTTTAGATTTCTTTCACTTTAGATCATAGTATATATACTATGATCTAAAGTGAAAGAAATCTAAAGTAAAAGATATTCTAAAGTTGAAAGTAAAAGTAAAGTTGAAAGTAAAAGTAGATTCAAAAGTAAAAGAAAACAAAAGGTGTCCCTAACATTTAAAATAAAATATTCTACAATACTTATTTCCACAAAAATTACGTTCCATGAGAGCTTGTTGAAAGACTAAACGTACCCTAAATAGTGCATTTAGGTTGCCTTACCCCAACAAGTTACCTCATGACTCATCACTTGGCCACTTGGAGGCACATGCAACTCATTAAATATTTAGATTTCACATGGTTTATGACTTGGAAGCCACTAGTTTGTCTTTTTGTTGCTTCATTGTTGTTGATAGACTATCTAAAAATGATTTCTTGCAATGATTTTTGATGAAAGATACTATAGCAGCAATAAATATTTATATAGTGTGAAATGTTGAAAAATTAGTGTGGGCCAACCTAAACACAATATTCAGTGTACTGATTTTTTTTTTGAATTTTCCGAGACCTTGGGGTACCCCAAACCTTATCCACTATCAGGATCCCAAATAGGGTATCATAAATTCAAACCCTGCTTCCATTTCATAAATTGGGAAATCTAGACTTTTGTACCTGGGTCAAGGGCAGCCCAGACCAAAATATACCGGTGTCGGCGCTTCAAAATGGCGTTTTGTAAAAAACAGGTGGCCGCAATAACTTTTTGGGGGTGAAAATAGATTTTTTGAATATTTATGTCCACTTTTTTTATTTGTTCCAAACTAGTGGTTTTAAATGTTCACAAACCGACTTCTCCAATCTCTTATTTTTGAATAGGAGAACCATAAGTTTAGATGAGAAATTGAAAAAGTGATTGTATTCCAGTTTTTCAAAAATACAAGTTACTTTTTCATCCATTTCAAACCGGTTATTTTGACTTATGAGACCCAAATATTAGACATAATAAGCAAGATGCATATGGAGAGTTAGGGAATATGATTAAATTCACAATTAAATTAGTAGTAATTAACAAAGTCCATGAAAGCAAACAATGATAATAATTGGTGTTGCTTCAAAATACGTGAAAAGAGTGATGTTGGGCCACACATGCCAAAACAATTGATTTGAAATGGATGATGAAGTAACTTGGGTTTTTGGAAAATTGGGGAACAATCACTTTTTCAAGGTCTCATCTAATGTTCTTCTAAAAATAATCTCTCCACCATTCTAGGGCAAGAGGTTTAACCCCTAAACGACTAAGCAAAGTTTTCACCAAAAACTTTTCAAAATTGCTATTTTTAGAGCATCAACCAAATTTGAAAACAAAAACATTTTTATGCATATGTGACCGTAGGATCTTGTAGAAGAGTAGTTTTAGAATATGTGGGAAAAATTTCAGAGTTTTCCACCGTGTGGATTGGAAGTTAGAATGGTTTGAATATTCAAAATAGTCATGTGAAAAATCGGGCAGCTACCTTCAAAAGGTGAAATTCCTAAGGAAAAAAGGCCATGTGGGTGGTGCTTCTCTAAATTACTTATTCCACCTAAGTAAAGTACATGTCAAAAAAATTTCAAATTATTTGGACTTGTATAACATATGGAAAAAATTTAGTAAGTAAAAAAAAATAGAGAATGATTCAAAATGCAAAGTTATTAAGAATTTAATTATGAAAATGAAAAATGCCAATCCCAATAATCATAATGTTGTAATAAACAATCTACATCCTTTGGGTTTGTTTTTTTTCCAGAATGTTGAAAATTGAGTAAAATAAAGGACTTCAAAGTTTATTTTAGTGTAGAGGATCCATAACTGCCTGCAAACAAAAAAATCCTCATAACTTTCATCTCATTGATAAAAAAAGAATGTTTCAAAGCTTCCTACATTCACATAAATCTCCTAAACCAATTTTTAAAAATTATTTAAAAATATATATATTTTTAGAGATCTGCCCAAGCTGCCTGACAAATGTAAAAAGCAACATATAAGGCCATAACTTTTTACTCATAACTCCAAATGTCATGAAACTTAGTGCATATGAAAGATAAACCTTGTCCCCACATTCTATTATAATTTTAGCCTAAAATACGAAAAGCTCCAATCACAAGTACCTACCCAAAATTCCTCTGCTTCTAAAAAGGGGGTCTAGTCCTTTAGGGGTTAAGATGTCTCCTTGTGAACTCTCAAAAATGTTAATTTTGAACAAACTTGAAAAATGGGCACAAAAAAACAAAGAATGTACAAGGTTAACACCCACCGCCTATTTTTCACAAAACGCAGTTTTGTAACAGCGGTTTATTTCTGTGTGGCCCCATCTTCATGCTAGAGCCACACATGCCAAAACAACAGGTTTGAAATAGATGGAGAAATAACTTGCATTTCTAGAAAATTAAGGGACAATCGCTTTTCTAAAATTTCATCCATTGTTCTCCTAAAGATAAACTCTCCATTGTCCTAAGGCATGAGGTTTGAGTCTCCAATTTCTAAATTCTCAAAAACCTCAGTTTTGAACAGACTAGAAAAACGGGAGTAAAAAGTCAAAGAACATGCATTTCCAGGCTGAATTAATAGCCCCCACCTGTTTTTTACAAAACATAATGAAACGCTGGTTTGGTTTGGTGTAGCCCGGGGCGCCCGGCCTTGAATCGAACTCGGCTTGGAAGTTGGAACCATGGCTTCTTCTTTTTGGCTTTCTGGTGCTAGATTGCACCCAAAAAAAAGTCTCTCTAAACAATGTTAAAAAAAAGTCAAAAAATTTGGATGAAATTGTCAAATTGTGGATGAAAACCAAATTATCGTCACTTGCACACTTTTAACCCTTAAAGGACGGATGGATCACCGTGGTTTACCCTGTCTCTAGCATTCTACAATGTTTTGCACATAGGTACCAGTAGTATTGCTTCAAAAAGTTGGAAAAGTCAACAATGCATGGTGCCCTCATAAAAATTGCAAGAAGGGCAACTTGGGAGTTAACACCATGTTTCTGAATCTTATCACAATTTAGGTTACAAAATAAAATAAATGCATCTCAAAAGATAATTTTTTGTCTTCCATGATGGACCATATGTTTATGGCCACTTCCGAAAAAAACATCAGATGAAAAAGGACTTTTATCTGAATCGCATAATCTTTTTTGAGAGCCGGAGGACGTTTTTAGTCCTTCTCGACGTTGAGGGGGTTAAAAAATGAAAAAAAAAGCCCTGGTTGGAACTGAGAAGGATTTCGATTTGGATCCCTTTTGCGCTCGTGATTCTGACGTCGTTTTCCATTCTGCCTTTTTACTGTTGCGTACTCACTTTACTGATGCCGTGTTGCGGCTTGAATGCCGCTTTGGAAGGAGGGTCCATGACCGTGGCCACTACTCCTTCACTTCTGTACTGGCGGTGAACAGTAAACGACCCAATAATAAGAGCCTTCTACTGTACATTCAAAGCTCCGTGGGCTTCTCAAGGCCCATCTGCATTGGCCCTGGAAGCTCGGTTTCATGCACATCAGTGTTTTTTTTTTCATTTTTTAAGAAGTGCCAACGTGGCGATTTAAGATGTTGTAGTGGTGCTCCATACTTCAACATTCATCCACATACTGAAAATATCATATTAGCACATATTATATGTCTATAATTTGGTTTTCATCCATAATTTGACAATTTCATCCAAGTTTTTTTAAATTTTGAAGCTTTTTGACAATTTCATTGAAGTAATTGTGTTTTTTCCTATAAGCTTGGTACCAATCAAAAAAATTGGTGCAATTTTGCCCCAAATCGGAAAAAGAAACCCTGATGCACATACGTTTTTGTGGGGCCAGGTTGAAAACTTGAAATGTAGCAAAGTTTTTCCACCAGTCAGAAAATATAAGAGTTGAGATATATACCTACAAGAAGATTGAATTAGGAGAGTTTGAATTCACATTGGATTCAGAGACCCTGATTCAATCTAGACCGAGAGGAGGGAGGATACAATTAAATAACGCCAAACTAGGGAATAGCTTACTATTTCCATCCATGATTGCAAAAAAGTTGAGACTTACCACCCTGGCCCCACTTACACGTACGTGCAGTAGTCCGATCCGCTTTGAAGCTGATCTTTAGGGAAACCATCAAAAACAGTCCTTCCAAAGTGCACTGCCGCCCAGATAAATTTCAAGGCCCATCTGTGTTACTTTTCATTTGTGTCAGGCAAAAGAAGGAAAAGCAGGGAAAAGGTACAAGCCTAAAGAAATAAAGACAATAAAAAGAGGAAAAAGGAAAGAATGTCAGGCCCGCAGCAGCACAATCATGGCCAGTGCCATATGCCCTGAATAGAACATAGGATTTCCACTGCATGCCTGGGGCTTGGAATCCTGCACAAGCGCACATATGAAGGTCGGAGCAGGGTCCGGGAAATATTTCAAAAATTTAGGCTAAAAGCCGGTTATTCAAGAGTATGTTTGGTTAAATGTTATGTGAGATCGGTTTTTGCCTTTTTGCACTTAGGAAAAGTGGTCAATCTTCTTTAGTACTGAATTTCAAGCGATTAATTTTCCTTTTGTCTTATGTATGAACTAGCTAATTTTCCTTTCATGTGGGAGCTAAATTTCCTTTTATACTTAATTTAAATGAGCCAAAACCCTCAAAAATATTTCAGAAATAACAAAGACATGTACATATAAAAAAAATCCATAAACAATGAAATGTCTATGGCAAAAGTGAACTTGAAAATTCCTCACTAGTTGAGGACCAGAGACTTAGCCTTACTAAATTGCAAAACTCACATTTGCAATTTAAAGAAATCCTACTTGCCAAAAGAGAGATAGAGAGATTACTTGGTGGCACTTATTTGCAGATGGTATCATGAACAGGCTAAAATGGAATTGTGTAGTGGTTTAAAGGCAAGAATAGGTCAAGAGCCTTTGCAAGTTTAGGCTTTAGTGACTGGCCTTGAAGTCTTGAACTTATCCTACCATTGATGATTGGCTATCTTTGACTCTGTCAGGACATATCCTTTGAAGATCCTATGATATCCAGTTTCTTGAATTTTCTTTCGGTCAATTTCCAACCCATCTTGAAAAAGAGCATATGATTTTCCTTCATATTTTTTTATTATCGAGTTAGTTTCCATCTTATTTTCATTGCCTTTGGTTTTACAGCCTAACAACTTGAATTTGAATCGGCCAAATCTCAATCTTGATCGGCTAATCTTACACTAGCGGTCGGTTCTTTCCGGACCTTGGATTGGAGGCTCATAAACCGACCATCTAAGGGCTAAAACTGAATTTTGAGGTGTGAAACTTCTTGAAGCATTTTTTAATAAATTTTCCTTGAAAGAAAAAAAGAATTGACATCTGACCCAAGTTGTTTCATATTTTTGGGGGCTTTGTGAAATTAGTTATGAAAATTTGAAGTTGAAGTGGCATAAGGCTCTAAATTGTCCACCTCCTCAAATGTACAGTGCTTGTACATTGTTGAATCTTATGAAAAATAGTATGTACAAAAATAGTATATTTGAGAAGGTGGACAATTTTAGAGCATGGGTGGTTTATGAGCCTCCTACCTTATTGCAAGACACCACAAGCCAACATATTTTTGGCCAAAAATGTCAAATAGTTCACCAAATAGTACATTCATGGTACCCCATATTAATTTCTTGACATTTCACACTATTTTAAATATTTACCAAGACTACAATAGCTTCCTTCAACAATTATTGTGATAAACAATGGAGGAAGCAACTAGAGGTTGGATGTGGCAATAAGCATCAAAGTCAAGAAACAAGGAAGCTAGAACTTTAGGCAAAACTAAGTATTGTTGTAGCATAAAAACAGTTGCATGCCACTCCGGGTGGCCAAGGGTGAGTCATGAGGTGGCTTTGTTAGGATAAGGCAACCTAATTGTTAAGGCAACCTAATTGTTAAAGCAACCTAACTTGGTGTACCTGACTTTAAATGTGGATAATTTTTTTTGGGAAACAATAGCTCTAATCTCCTTCAGTAACTTTTATTCTAAGACCTTCTTGCTTGTAGTGACAGAGAATTTTAACTTATTGATGTGTGCTATGAAAAACTCATATGGATATTAGGTCCTTGTTGCTTTCTGTTGTCTTGCCTTGGGCGTGTTTGTGGGGCCAAGGTGGAAAAGCTAAATTTTTCTCAATTCCCAAAAAATCAGTAAATTTTAAAATTCTACCACAAACTTACTACCAGGAGATTGAATTTGTGAATATTGTATTCATGTATGGATTCAAAGATCATGAATTAGTTTTGGACATAGAAAGGATTAAAAAAACACTGATCCACGGGGCAGATCTTTATTTTATCCCTGTATGTCAATAAATTTGAATTTTTCTACCATGGTTCCACAAACACGTTTGTGCAATAGACAAAAACCCATGCTTTTTGTGGCGCCTCTTATTATCTTAGGGCATATTTACTGGATCATGGTTTTGAAGACACCAAATAGAGCCTCCCATGGGACCAATGTTTGGGAATAATTAGCAACTAGTAGAAAATTAACCAATTGAAATGAAAAATATCTATTAGTTGAAATTTGAAACTACCACATCTTAAAATGGCCACACATTAGCAAAAATGTGAACTCTGCAAAAGGCCCTTAAATTTTGACACTCTTAGCATTTTTTGAGCTTAGGCCGGGTACATTAAAAGATTGTGTGAAGTGTCTCTACCTCTGCATGACCTTACAATAGTATGCCACAAAAAGCATGTACATAAATTGGTAATTGAGTCCTTGTATGAAGAACAGTATCCACTTGCACTATTCAATATAATACAAAAGGCATTGCACTCATAAAATATGTAAATGTACTCACTAGTCATTATCCAAGTACTTCACTCATCTATTCAAATAGAGTAAAGTAGAGTTCATGGTCCTATATACATTTGTACCCATAGTTTTTGTCCAATTGGGATAACATAATAATACAACTTTCATGATTGCATTGAACTCAAAGGGTGAGTGGAAATAGGGGATTAGTGATTTGTTTGTTATAATAAGCACATAACTTGGGGTCCATTTTGAGACTTGTTAAGGGTCTCTTGGAGGGTTCAAAATTTTGCTAAAGTTTTATTTAAAAAAAAGGTAATTGTAGTATGTTAAAATACGAAAATAGGAAAATAATTGGTGCATGCTAGTGAAAAATAATTGAAATGGAAAACCAATAAATCTCTTGGTAAAGCTAAAATTTCTCTTCAAAAACCGCATAAGCCCTTGGTTTTTCAAAACTTTTTTCTCTTGCAATTGTCATTGTAGTGTAGGAGATATAGTGATAAACACCCAAACACCCAAGGGGGTAATGGCAAAACATAAATGCGTTATAAAATGATATTGTTGTAACTTTGATGAAGTTTGCTTCAAAAGAGAAAACAAGAATCATGATGTTTAGTAATTATCCATATGGTCAAACATTCAAGAAAGGTTTTGGACTCTTATTTAATGAACTTAGAAGCATTTAGCCATTTACCATTTAATATTCATCAAAATCACAATTTTTATTCATAGAATTTAAAAGTTGGTATGATTGCCTAAAAATAGACATGATATTCTAAAACTCAAAAATGCAACCTTTTTTAAAGAGATAACATCATTAATTTCCCAATACATTATTATTTTTAACACTAGCAAGTATTAAAATGTTTGCTCTTTGAAAAATTCTAATTGATGGAGTTCAACTTGGATTGACATCTTGAAATTGACATAATTCAAATTGGGTTGAAAAAAAGACTTGCTTTTCCTATGTGAAGGTATTTTTTTTGAAATCATCTCAGGCAGCTTGTAGAAAAGGGCAACAACCAAAAAATGGTTGACTGGGCGTTTACGGGTTAACCCTTAAAGCCCAACGGGTGTGGTAGAGAAAAACAAGATCAAAATTGCTATTTTTTGATGATTTATCTAAAATTTTAAAAAAATCAAATTTTTTGAATTTCAACCGCATAAACATGTAATATACAAGTAAGGCAATGTGTCAAAAAAATCTAGCCCATTTGACCGCGTAGATTGTAAGGTTATAATGTTTGAAGTGAGAAAACAACTTCTTTTCATTATTGCAAAATAAGGTGCGCAAACTTTGGGCCCTCCTAAAGTACATGTTTTGTTCTACACAAAAAAAAGGTTTTTGACCGTTCAAAAGTATATGATGTTAGGTTCATGAGTGAAAGTTTTCAAAAGCAAATATAGAATCTACCTATTTCTAAATTACCTTGTAATGCAAGAGGGTTCCGTGAATTGGCAATATACTAGTCATTTTTTCATGATTTCTTGTGCAATAAGAAAGCCTTTCATTTCAAATCTAAACATTGAGAAGGTAAAGGCAAACATCAAGAATATGCAAAAAGAATTTAGGAGTTTTGAATTTATAGATTGAAAGATAATATGGCCCAAAGTTAGAAGAAAATACATTTTCTTAAAACCGCCCTAACATAGTTAACAAAATTTGACTCCTCTTAGAATGTGATGTGAGAGCTCAAAATAATTTACTTTGACAAATGTGTACCATGTTTTATTAGTTACATACATGCCAAAGTTCAAAAGTCAATGAGGGTTTTAGCATAAGATTCTCCAAAGATGCCAAATTGCCTATAGTGCCCAAATTCTTTTGGGCATCATAAGTTTTTAATTGAGCATCCAATCATAGTGTTTTACACAAAGATATTCATTGTGTGCACCTTGTCTCCAAATTTCAAAAACATCAGCCAAAAAAAATTAACTTCATAGGAACCTACTCAAACTTTCAAGTGACTCTAAAACAAATCATTTTTGGTTTAGGGGTTAACATCAAAAAAAAGTAGCAAGCGTCATTGTTGCACTTATTGGGCACTCTTAATTAATGCTTGGAGGGTTGCTTGCAATTGTTGCATTTGTATGAGAGATATGGTAATCAATATAAAAAATTACTATTTGTCATTGCTGCTATTGTTGGACAATTTTCATTAAAGTACAAAGGACTATAATGTAGGTTAGGTCAAAATCTTTGTTAATTTTTGTAGATGCGACCATGATTTCCTTGTAGTGAGCAAGCTACCACTTGAGATGCTCCCATGATAAAGTGCACTCTCTTAACTCTAGTAGTCTAGTATTTCTACGCAAGATTATTTGTGCATTGCTCTTCCAATAATCAAGAATTTAGAAATTCCATAATTACATGATAATTCCATTTTGTACTACAACAAAATAGTGCATTTGGGTTGCCTTAACAATTGGGTTGCCTTAACACTTAGGTTGCCTTCCATTGAAAAGTTGCCTCATGCCTCATTGCTTGGCCACTTGGAGTCGGATGCAAATCTTTGGATAATAGGATTTCACATGATTTACGGCCTAGACAATGATAAATTTTTTATAGCAAAGTTGTAGTTGTTACCTAGTCTTTATTGTTGTTAAACTTTTTTATAGCAATAATCATTGATAAAAACTATTGTAGTATCAATAAGTGTTTATATTGTGTAAAATCTCAAGAAATTAGTGTAGGACAACCAAAATGCACTATTTAGTGTAGTTAAACTTAGTCTTTCTTTCAAATGCACTAGGTTGAACAAAATAGTCCTTCCATTGTGACTTTGATTGATAAAGAGAGTTGGACTTTATGCTTACTTTGGTTTGGCAAATTTGTCAACATCATGGAATGATTTTAGTTAGAGCTTTAATAGAGTTTGAATAGGATTCTTGTTGTTTTATTTTCTATGTCTTTGGGACCTCTCCAAGCTGTTTTTGGCTAAGATTTGTTTGTATTATTCCCAATAATGAGTTTTCATTCATTTGAGTCAATAAAACATTTCTAGAATTTATCCAAACTTCTTTAAACCTTTACTTGCATGTTTTCACCCTCCCAATAAATGCTCCATCATGCCAATCACATTTAAAGACTAGTTTTCATTGAAGACACTCATTAGAATACTTAGATTGGCAAGTCGCACCTCTTTATTAGCCATAAAAGAATGCTTTACCCTGATGTCAGTATTATCTACATCTATGAGGAATTAGGAAAACTACATCAAAATCACCATACATTGTGGACGGCAATATGTTTGATTGGTATTACAAATTCATATATTTTAGCAAATAGCTACAAATTCTTCATTTTATTGTTATTCATAAGTAGTTTATTAACAAAATTAGTGCCCCCAAGTTAAAAGATTTGTGGTTTTCCTTGTCATAGCAAATTGTGACACTAGTAGAAAATTCAGTACAAAATCAACAGAATTTCAACAAAAAACTGTTGATTTTTTTTGTGAATTTGGTCAAGTTGATTTGGGTACTTTTCTGTTGATTTTCTGTTGATTATTTACAGTTTTCTGTTAATTTGTTGTTGATTTCTATTACGTATTTTATGTTGTTCAATTCTATTTCTTTTCATTTTTAAATTTTTTTTTCATAGAATTTGTTATTATTTTACGAAAATGTGAACTTTTTAGGGGGATGGGGAGCTGCCCGAAGTCCCGGGCAGCTGCCCAAACTCCCGGGCAGCTGTCGGAAGCGGGGTTTGAACCCTCCACCTCTCCTCTCACACTCCACAACCTTAGCACATTTTCAAAACCTCTAGAGAATGTGCAAATGCACATGCACATATTAGTATCTTGATTCTATTTGTACATTAAATGTTCATGTCTTTAGAAATCCAATAGACTTTGGAGGCTATTTCTGCCCATTAAAGGACTTTTTTTCAAAAAACTTAAAACTAAGAAAAGTTGGTAAATGTATTTTACTTTCACCTCCATCAATTTTTTTTGGATTTCAATCTTTTTATCAAAAGTTATGAGCTAAAATCAAATAAGGTGTTTAGAAGTTTTAAAAAAATTGTTTATTTCTATCCTTTTGATTTTGTTTATAAATTTTTTTTGAATTCACAAATCTCATAAGGATTGTTGCAAGCAAAGGTTGGATTCATTAACAATTATTATTTAGTGCTAGTTTTTGTAAAAAGAACCTTATTTTGTTAAAATAGCCTCCATAGTTTGATAGCTTCAAATAACATGAAGTCGTGAAAAGTTACGAAATTAAATCCTTGCAATTATAAAATCAAAATTCTATTGACTTTTGAATAGTTTTGGATATTTTTTAAGGGCATTAATATGTGAACCACACCCTGTGAACTACTGTACCACACCCTTGGAGTAAATTTTAGATTTCTACCATCAAAAATTTTGAGTTTGAGAATTTTGAATTCAAATTTGGACTTAGAGACCATGGTATTGTCTAGGACCATAAAAAAAGTTGCAATTCAACAACACCCAATGAAAAAGCTTATCTTTTTTTACAAACAAAAGTAAAATTAACAATTTTCTCCTTAACTAAACTTTTTCATTGGGTGTTGTTGAATTGCAACTTGTTTTATGGTTCTAGACAATACCATGGTCTCTAAGTCCAAATTTAAATTCAAAATTTTCAAATTCAGCTTTTTGATGGTAGAAATCTAAAATTTAACTCGTGGTGTGGTATAGTAATTGGAAGAGTGTGGTACACATATCAATTCCCATCTTTTACAGCTTATAAAAATATTTTATAAGATTGTTTTTTTTTTAATTCATTTGGTTAGTAATAAAAGGAAAATTACTAAAAATACCCTTTAAGTCTTTCAAAATATCAAGTTTACGCCAAAAATATGTGAAACATATATTCCTTATTTTTTGTAGGAATATCAATTATACTCCTATTATTTTGGAAAATTAATAAAAAACTCTTCTATTTTGAAATGTTAAATATATTCTTGTGTTATTTGAAATGTAAAAATCACCTTTGGTTTCTTGTAAGAATTTGCATTAAACTATACACTTGGTTATCATGTAACACAAAGATATTTTTGGTACTTTTAATCCTTAAGGGACATTTATGATTTCTTCAAAGAATTGAGGAGCATCATTTATATTTGTTTGTAAAGAAATTTTGGTATTTAAAACAACAAAATGTTGTACTTTTTATATAAAATTTTGTTGAATTAGTAAAGTTGTGTCCAAAAGTATCTAGATCAACAAAAAACTGTTGAGTTTTTTGTTATTATGGTCAAGTTTTTACTTGACTTTAAAGGTTGCTAATTTTAAATCTTACCAAATTGTGAAAAGTAAAGAAAATAAATCCAGTCAATGTACACTCAAACTTCTAAAAGATTTTTTTTTTGAAAACTTCTTTTATTTTTTAAAACTTCAAAAAAATTTAATGAGGTCCAAAAAGGTTTTAGAAAGATTTCAAAAACAAACCTAAACTATTGTGATAGTTTTTTTGAAAGTATTTTGATGATTTACAAAAAGATTCCTAAAGGACTCTAATTCTGTCTAAGAGATTCTATTTCTATGAGAATGGAAGTACTTTAATAAATTCCATAAAGATTTTAAAAAGATTCTCAAAGATTCCAAAAAGATTCTTGAAAATTCTTAGAGATTTTCAAAGATTTTTTGAATTTCAAAAAATATTCCAAAAAGATTCTCAAAGATTCTCAAAGATTCTCAATTGTTCTCAAACATTCTCAAAGATTCCAAAAAAACTTGAAAAGATTCCCAAAGATTCCCAAAGATTCTCAAAGATTCCAAAATGATTCTCAAAGATTCTCAAAGATTCTCAAAGATTCTCAAAGATTCTCAAAGATTCTCAATTGTTCTCAAACATTCTCAAAGATTCCAAAAAAACTTGAAAAGATTTCCAAAGATTCTCAAAGATTCCTAATAGATTCTCAAAGATTCTCAAAGATTCTCAAAGATTCTCAATCGTTCTCAAACATTCTCTAAGATTCCAAAAAAACTTGAAAAGATTTCCAAAGATTCCAAAAGATTCTCAAAGATTCCTAAAAGATTCTCAAAGATTCTCAAAGATTCTCAATTGTTCTCAAAAATTCTCAAAGATTCCAAAAAAACTTGAAAAGATTCTCAAAGATTCTCAAAGATTCTCAAACATTCTCAAACATTCTCTAAGATTCCAAAAAATTTGAAAAGATTCCGAAAGATTTCCAAAGATTCATGAAGATTCCTAAAAGATTCTCAAAGATTCTAAAATCTCGAAAAGATTCTTTCATATTCTTAAAAATCCTGAAAAGATTCTCAATGATTCCCAAAAGATTCTTGAAGATTCTTAAAGATTCACAAAAAATTCCCAAAAGATTTTCAAAAGTTTCCAAAATTTCTGTTGATTTAAATAATGGTGTCCAAATCAACAGAACGTATTTAGTTTTTTACAGAATTCTGTTAAATTAGTCAATTAGCGTGGGCAAGTGCCCAAATCAACAAGAAACTATTGGTTTTCTGTTGTTTTGGAAGGAGTTTTCTACTAGTGTGAGAACAGAAAATTTATTGTACATAATAACAATCATGAATTTGCAAATATGGCAATGTGCAAGGAGAGTTTGGCAATCAATGTCATTTTTCATGTTGGAATGCAAGTAAAGTCGATCAAACATTAAAACCATGGAAATAAAATTGGCCATATTTTCAGAAAAACATATTATTGCAGTACACATAAAGGCAATATCAAGTGAAGGGAACTGCATGGCATTCGCTTGCAAAGCTCAAATGTCTTTCCAAGACACTCACACATGGTGCTTTTGATGTAATAGAACAACTACATGCACGTAATTAGAAACACTTTTCACTTGATATCAACATTTCAAAGTCTAGGCTCCAAACTCATCCATTTGGAATCAACAATGCTGATATTTTTTATTTTGAATTTGCTGTTTTTTGGTTGTTTTTCTTCCCTGTTTTTTTTTTTTTTGCTTTTCCCTCGGGGTTGGTGTGTAAAAAAAATAAGACAATAGGTGCAAACACCAAGTATTTTGTTACAGTGGTGTTACTTTTTTTCTTTTTTTAAAAACATGCTATTATTATATAATTTTAAATTTTGGGTTATTAGAGAAGGGGCTTATATCATTTATAATTTTAAACTAACATGAGTAAATGATATGGTAATTTAAATTAAAAAATATTCTACTACAATTTTTGACCTACATTAAATTTCTTTCAAACTTTTTTTTACCCCCACTAATAACTACTTACAACTAGAACTTAACAAAAAAGTGTAGTCAATATTATTATTGTATCTTTTCAGTAAAAAATTTCAATGACACTCATTTACTATGAAGAACACCATATTCGTTAAATTGGGAAAAAACGTGGTCCCATTTTGTACTTCACCTTCATCTTGAATAGTCACCTCAAATCAGATTTGAAGGTATCAGATTCAATCTGAACCACTAAGATTTTTTCCCCCGCAAATTCCTCCTCTCAAGTGAGGGCACGTAGACAAAAAAAAAATTCTAAGCTCAGTTGTACATGATCATGTACAACCTGCAGAAATCCCAAAATGTGCACTTTTTCCCAATTTACCTAATATGGTATTGAAGGTATAAAATTATTGAACACTTTGAATATGCCATTGGCAAGGCCACAACATTTAATACTTTTGGCCTAAAAAAAGAATAAAAATGAGGGTATCCTAGGTTTAATTTTTTTCTAATTGGACCTATTTTTCTATACCCTATAGTAGTTTGAAGACATGTCATGGCATTTTTGTACCCTACAGTACAAAGAAGCAAATTATAATTTTTTTCTCAAATATTTTTTAGGCGCCCTATCATTTGTTTGCACATAGTTTTCTACTGCTACCACTCACTGCCCTCCTTGAGGCCTTTCCCTTTCTCACATTTACTTTAAAAGATAGACAAACCTTTCAACAACTCTAAACTAGTAAATACTACAACATAATATGCTCTTGACATGATTTGACACTTTGATGAACTTTGAGGAGGTTGACATATTTATCATGAGATGTTGATATATTAGAGTTATTGCAATATACATTGCGGAGAACAAACTCCCTTTGCCAACTACTATTGGGATCTGATATTTAATTTGCATTTGGATATGAATGTACCCAAGAATTTGAACATTCCAATATCTAATTTCAATGAGATAACTATTGTATGGTGTTTTGGAACAAGTTTGGAACACATTTTGTTGACATTAATGTATTGTCTTTTGTACGTAGAATATTCCATCCCTTAGTGGGGGCACATGAATCGATTTAATTGGGATCAATGTTTAGGAAAAACTGGCGGCTAGTTCAAAGTGAGTCGATGAAATTGCAATTTTTTTTTGCATTTTAAAAATGTCAGTAAAAAAACTAGTTAGACTTTATAAAAATGTATAAATATAGTATATTATAGTGTAAACTAGTACATCCTACACGTCCGTTGTACCAACGGGGTCATACCCTCCATGTCCCCCATGGCATGTCCCCCATGCGATCCCCTCATGCGATCCCCTCATACCATCCCCTCATACCATCCCCTCATGCCACTCTTGGTCTACATTAAAAATTTATTTCATGGGATAATATTAACTCAAATTCAATTTTAGATTCAAATCAATTTGCCTCTTCATCCCTTTGTATTTGAATTTCAAGTTGGAAAAATATTCAATGGGTTCCACCAAAGATGTCCTTTCACACCCAATACCCATGTCAGTCATCACTTTGCCACTTCGCCCTTGACCAACCACAAATTTTTCACTTTGTCCTTAGACCAATCACGAACTTTTAAAATCATACTTTGCTAAACCAACAGATATAATATAACTATTGCAGACCGACAAACACTGTAATCTATTATAGATTAAGATAAGATATAGAAATAGAAACATATCTGGCTTAGTCCAGCAAGAAAACTGGTTGATTACAAAAAAAACACCAGATTTTAGTTGGTGAAGTCCAAAACATTTCCCAAACACTGATTGGGATTGATCCAAGAAAGCATTACAACATTATTAGATTTTGTTATTTGACTCATTCATTACGTTCAAGTAAGTACTTTTGAGCACGATGATATGCTCATTTTGCCAAAAGTTAATCAAAAATAGAGATATGTGTTTTACTAAATTTGGTCTTGATCATCGTAACATAAAAATCTCTATATAAGATATTTTGAAACTTTTTGGAGATTTGGTTGATGGAAAGATGTGCATATTGATGTGTAAGAATTAAAGACCAGTGATATAAAATATAAAAATGCCAATTGAATTCTATAAAATGCTAAGTTCTTTGAGTGATAGAATAGGTTGGGTGTAAACAATATGATACACTCAATAAACTTCTATACCCACGCTCAAAATCCACCATGATACAAGCCAACACCAAATATGAAGGCAAAGCCAAATAAGAGTGCATGACAAAGACGCACTTACAAGTGCCCACCTCGTGTTAAGGCCCAACAATTAGAGTCAGTTCTTAGGTTTACAAAAGCCTAGAAACAGCAGAGCACTCAAAACCATGCTCGAACACCACTGAGTAGCACAAGCCAAGTCGCAAGGCTTCACTTTGTACCAACGTACATTCCTCCTCCACCAGAAGAGACGAAAGAATCAATACGACTTCCTTGTCCGTTTTCTTAATGGTGACATCACCTTTCCAACAAGCGGATACTGATGTTAATGACTCTAGGTCCAACTCAGCAAACTCTTGTAAAATAACACGAAGAGCAGATAGCCAGACAGGCTGGGCAGCGGTCAAAAATTGGAGCATGGCTCCAGGTGGAAGTGGAATGCTTCCTAAGTCGGTCTCGTCCAGTGCACCCATTGCATGATAATCTGATCCGCCCACCTTCAGAAGGTTGCCAGCGCAGTCCACCCATACTGAAAGCACATACCCCCCAAATATCAAGTCATGTAAACAATGAAAAATGAAAAGATAGGATTCAAAAAATCCAAACCAAACACTGCATAATACAGTGATCCTTGGATAAGGTCAATGCCTCAGGCCAGAAAAACTTAAGTAATATTGACTATATCCAAGCGTTGACCGTAAAATAAACACACCATATAATTGGGCCTAGAACACAAAAAAAGAGAGGGAGACCTTGGCACTATCCAAACGTTTCTTTTTTAACGATGACCTTATCCAAGCATGGCATCAGTACTCAAACTTGTGCTGGAATTTAGAACTTTTGGGTGACAGGTGTCATACTCAGAAAGAAAACCAAAAAAGATTTTGATGTTCCTATTATAATGCCCCTATTATAGTTACATGCAAATTTGTCTTTTCTTGGTAACAAGAGAAAGGGATTCCAAAAATCAGGAAGATTCTCAAAATCCAATTCCTTCCCCTGGTTTTTTCAATACAACTAGAAGAAGGAATCTTCAATGAGGTGGTTAATTATCCTTGTACTTTTGGAAACCTGGACTTTCCATCTTCTGGCACAAGTTCTACTCCTGACGCCCACTAATGTGTCCAAGCTTTGCAGAGCCATACCTGGGTCTTTTCCACAACTTCTGTACACCTCCAAGCCATCCAGGCCTGTAGCTTTCAGCCGATCAAGCAGAGGGAAGGGGTTTTTCAACGACCAAGGGTGTGCAAGGACTGCTAGGCCGCCTGTTCGATGAATTAACCGCACAACCTCCTCAGCAGGCTGCTCTGCACCTCTGCATGTGAAAAACAACAACAGCAACAAAAAGATCTAAGGTTTTTCATGGGAAAACACATGCACAGTTTGGAAAAATTGCAAGGGAGGGATGAGAAACATACGCAACATAAGCAGGACCAGAGTCTCGAAGATAACGAGTAAAAGCCTCTCCAATGGTATCGACATGACCCGCTTCCACCAAAGCACGGGCAACATGCGGCCTACAAGGCGCCACACCCTCTCCAGCAATGTGAAGGACGCTCTCCCATTGCACAGGCTTGTTGAGAGCTTTCAGTTTCTGCACCATTCCCTTGGCACGAATGTACCGCCCTTCCCGGATTGTGTTCAAACAAGCCTCGAGTTCTTCCGGATGAGCTGGACCACAACAGCTATAATATGCCAGGATGTGAACATTCTCCTCCTCTCCACGTTGTTGTTGTGAGCTGCAAATATCACGACAACAATACCCTTCACAAATCATTTTTGCAGGCCACTTCATAAACGAGACTCTTCATTCAGGCCTGCATGAACAAAAGATCGACATCAAACTTTCTCTACAGTAAGGTAGGAGGCTCATAAACCGCCCACTTTCTCAAGTGTACTCCTTTTGTACATGTTATTTTTCATAGGTTTCAACAATGTATAAGCAGTGTATATTTGAGGAGGTGGGTGGTTTTAGAGCCCTATACCACTTCAACTTCAAATTTTCAAAATTAATTCCAGAAAGCCCCAAAAAATATGAAACAGTTTGGGTTAGATGTCAATTCCTCTTGTCTTTCAAGGAAAATTTACTGAAAAATATTTCAAAAAGTTGTACCTCCCCAAAATTCAATTTCAGCCCTTTGATGGTTGGTTTATGAGCCTCCTACCTTAGTACTTCATCAGCAAGGCTGGGTACACTTTTCTTTGCAGAACGTTGAAAACTAGAATGTGTTTGGAATCAGGAGAAGAATGAATGGAATGGAATGGAATGGGTAAAAACCTTGATGCAAATTTGGCACTAATTTCAACGCCGGGTACCAGTCTTATCCCAAGTTCGCGTGCGGTTTTTGATGCCATTGGCACACCCTCCATTGTATCATGATCTGTGAGTGCCATAACTTTCACCTGGATCCATGCCCCACCCAACAGCTTAGAAAGACAACTTATCTCATATTATACATTCAAAAACTTGTATCCTCAAAGGCACTACCAGTTTACAAACCATGCGCCTGTAGTTTCAACGTTAGGTGTAATAGGAATTTGGCTTCACCGACACAACACACATCATCACTATGCAATGCTATATAAATATATATTTGAATACATACCCCATTCCGATGAGCTCGTGTCACTAAATCGGTTGGCGACAACCTGCCATCACCTGCAACGTACTCACCAAATGCATACATCAGTACCGTTTAAGACGTCCTTCAGGTATCAAAATCCTGGCTAAGAGTTCAGTCTATGTTAAGCACCTGAACCCTAAATCCTAACTCATGTGACGTCCTCTAGGCATCATTATGCAATACCAAACTATGTCAAGTACCTGAAAGAATTAGTTACAAACACCAAGAGAATCAGATGCGGTGATAACATAAGACACTTCAAATTCGATTGTCAAAGACATTGTTGCTTCTATGAACTTGACAAAAGAAACATTGCAATGCATCGTACATTTATATAGGACATCTTTGAACAACGGAACATCATCCTGTCACATTTTTTCCGCTCAAGAACTTAGGATCAAATGCTATTTACATCCTTACTGTCGGAGGAATAACCAACTAGTCGTCATCACCAGGTTTAGGGTTTTAGGGTTTTAGGGTTTATAGTCCCAGGAGGACGACCAGATTATATTAAAACGCAAATCGAATTGAAGACAATGAGGTATCCACACCTAGTTGGAGCACCTACCTAAACGAAACGCTCCAAAATCTTGCACAATAAGTACATGTTGATTAGAGAAGGTGCACCGCCCCCATCAATTATACATCATTTACCAATAAAATCTTGAAACTATAAATGTTGCATATGATACCTAAATCATAACTTCTTAGGTTGCTTGAATTTCTCTTTGATTTGCAAACAAGAAATACTGTAAATGAAAACTCTGACCATACCAATTAGGTGCGGTTACATTCGGCTTACAATTAGAGACTTCTCACCTAACCCCTAAACCCTAAATCCGATTATGAACATAAAATTTAATTTCCGAGTTATGATAGTACTGCTTGGCTTAGTGTCAATTGCTTAAGATTTTTTAACCTAACGTGAGGTGAAGGGCATGTACTGCAGACGCATACGGCATACAACAATGCATTCTTTGGTGAGTTAGATTCCTCTTTGATTTTCAAACAAGAATGTTTTACAAAAATTGGCAATTTCTAACTATACTAAACTTTTAGACTACCACGATCAAATATGATTTAGTTTTACAGCTAGAGTCCTCTCAAAGTAACACTCCCTCTGTCCCTCTAAAAACGTCCAAATTAGACACACATTTCTTGTACCACTAAAAAGCTCCCTTTTGCTGGTTTCAAATGCTGAGAACACCTTTGCGATGTTCAATGATCTCATGGGGGCAAGTTAAGCAAGTAGAGAGCATTCCTCTCCTACCAAGCTTGGCCTTGTACCATTGCAGCTAACAATCTTTAAGTTATCAATAATGAGGAGCTCGCGACATGCACAAATATGGTACTTTTTGCATGGAATTTGGGTACCCAAACGGCAACAAAGCAGGTGATTTTACATACATTTGGTAGATGGTATATTGATTCTAGAATGCATGTGTTACTAGCACAAAGACTAAAAACACCGTTAATCCTTTGCAAGGAAGCTTTTTGGACGCTTTTAGAGGGACAGAGGGAGTATCTAACTACTAAACTCTAAAACCCCAATCAGGGACACAGGACTCGGAACCAAATTGTGCTCAAATTGTGCTCATCAGAGCTTGCCTGAGTGTGGACTTTTTTTAGGGTTAAGACAAAAGTGCACGTACTGCAGGTGCTGTGCGTGTGGAGGTCCATTTTGGGAAGAGAGAGGTGGTCCGACGAAGAAGGGCTGAGCACCGACGCCCATTTCGAAAGCGTGGCCACTGCCGCCGCGAGTCGAGCTGGATCCTTCGACAGAGGCTTCGGCTTCTTCTTCTTCTTGTTGCTGGCGCTGCTCCCAGTCACGCTGTGTGACTTCCCTCCTGCCATCGCCCCCAATTCTCGACCAAATGCAACAATCAAAGCAGCTGTGCAACCACTCTCACTGCACTCACCGCCAATTCTGAATCAATCTATGATAAATAGCTACAAAATTCCACGAATTGGAATCGACGTACTCAATTGCGACAACCAAACGCACCGACTTTTTCCGTTACAGTATTCAGTTTCGGAGGTCGGGAGACTCGGAACTGTGCCTAAGGTTGATATCTAGGAATACGCATACCCGTTGAGGGAGGGAGTCCGGGTATCATGTCGAAACGGTTCTCCTGATAATCCATATTTATAAAAATCGTGTGTGTCGGTTTGCTGAAACCCTAGTCTGATGTCCGCTTTAACCCCTGTGTGGGCGGAGTTGTTTTAGGGTTTAGGAGAAAATTGGGGTTTAATGTCCACCAGAGCTTGGAAAATTACATTCAAAAAAAGTGACTGTAGGATTTGAAAAATGACTACCTTCTTTGCTAACAAGAAACAGTCATAACTATTTTCATCATATAAACTAAGAGAAAAAGTGAGATCAAGTTGTGGGCCCCAAAGATAGGATCTTGTCGTTGGGGCGCTTAAGGGTCAACCCCTAAATCCCCAAGCGACCATATTTGGGTCTTTTCCAAACTTTGAAGATGAATAAAATCTTATCAAACCACTGTTTTTGGTTTTTCAATATAAGTTTGTTTTGAAGTCTATTTTCAAGATCAAAAATTTGATTTTGAAAATGAAATTAGATGTATTTTCTACACAAGATTTTGTACAAGGGTGTCCACTGCAATCTTGAATTTTCTTGTGTTGGAAGATCTTCAAAATGAGCCTCAAATACACTTGAGCTTAGAGAAAAACCCACATTAGAAATCCATTTAAAAAGTATATAGCAATAGATTTTTCAAAGTCATAGATTGATTAACCTCTAAAAGAACCAAGCCCTTTTTTTAGAGAAAGTTACTAAAAACTGCCACTTTTGGGGGAATGAGTAGAAAGGTAGGAAAAACAATTATTTTTGGAAATCCAACCATAAGATCTTGCCCTAGACAGTGGGAGGTACTTGCGGAAAAAAATCAGCTCATTCTAGATGTAGAGGAGTGAGTTATTGACACTTGAAGTGAGAAAAAAAAAAATTTCCCCTACTGCCCAAAAAATTTAGAAGCCTTTGAACACTCTTAAATCAAAAAAATTGCTCTACGCAAAGTTGAGATTTATTTTTTCCATGTAGAAGACCAAGTTAGGTAAATGTGGGAGAATTTTCAAATGAACTGGAGGTGTGAATCATACTTTGTAAAATCTTGCAATGCTGTAAGGCCATGAAATTTGCATGTACACTAGGCAAAATAGGAGGATTTATGTAAAATTCAAAAATCTGAATTACTTTGATCCAAAAGGTGAAAACCAAGGAATATTAGTCTACTACAACTTGGAAAAAAAAGAAGTCAAAAAAATAATTCACTAAGAGCACAAAAAAGTAAAGCACCAAAAGCAAAATGAATGGAGGTATGGGAGTCCCGTACATGCCCGCAAACTAGAACTTTTCACTCATAAATCAAAATTGAACAATTCAAAGCTCCCCACATGTGTGTAAATCTAAAGAACCAATTTCAGATTTTTATTTTGAAAAACTGTTATTAAAAAAAAAGTTTTTGGCTACCCAATCTCCCCTGTTTTTCAGAAATTCATGCATAACTTCTTCAATAATTGTTGGAGTGAAGGAACAATTAGATGCTCTTGCAAATATTTGAATTCCGCATCTTCAACACAAGTTTCAAAAAATCACACAAAGTAGTTTAGCCATAGGCACATGCCCAAAATCCTATTTATCCCTCAAAGGGACAATGGTCTTAGGGGTTAAAGTTAGGCATGTAATGACCTTAGCTAAATGCTCAATTGACCATTTTCTATTCATTGCTCTTTTTTGTTGGCTGCCTATACTGAAAAAACAAAAAACAATTTTATGTAGCAAAGCAAGTCAATTTTCCAACCCAATTTGAATCATGTCAATCCAAGTTAACCCCCAAAGGCCCAAGGAGCCCACTTTGGGCTTTATGAGAACTTGGGCAGGCTCTATTGACTTCATAATTTGGAATTTTTTCATGAATTTTTTAGAATGGATGCTACTCATCATAATCTACATGTGGAGCTTTATTTCATGTCATTCCAATAAGTAATGCAAAAGTTAGAAGGTTTTTTCAATTTCAATTTCAAACTGGGCAGCAAAAAATGTATTCTAAATTTTTTATTTTTATTTTTATATAATTGTATAGATTGATACCTACTCAAAAAAAATTGAATCACTCAATTCCAAATAATGAGGTAAGAGTTAAAAGGAGTTTTCTTTTGCAGGCAATGAAGGTAGGAAGAGGGTAGAAAAAACAAATAAAGTTAGCTTTTACTCTCAATTTTGAAAATTTTCAAATGAAAATGAAGATTAAAGTTACTAATTGTCTGTTAGAGCATTCTCACTATTGGCATTAACAATTTTCAAATTCTTCCAAAACTTATTAGCATATTAGGTATATCTTTCATTCATCAACACCTTTCACTTTACAATTTTTGTAAAAATGAATCCAAAGTTTTTTTTGGTTCAATTTTTTTATATATGCTTTCAACTCATTTTCCAACATATTGCAAAAATTGCACAAGAAATACAACATATGTGTTTTTCTCTAAAAAGTTTGAAAAACAAAACTTCACCTTCTGGAAGGACTAGAAAAGCCTACATTTTGAAGTTTAGGCACATTGATCTTGCAATTGGTGGAGATGTTCATTCTAAATTTTGGGACAATGTACTTGTGCAAGTCAACTAAAGGATCCTACAATTGGATTTGTGAAGAAGTAAGTTGCAATGAAGATTTCGACCTTGGTTTGGGGTCTTGTATTTTGAAGCAGTTTTGGGCCTCTAAACACAAAAGGATTTTAGGGATTAAACTCCATCAAGGAGAAATTTTCAAAAACAAATACTTCAATATTTTATAGGGTTACAAAATTTACTATTTCAAGAAACTAATGATGTTCTCTCCTTCAAAAATATTTCATTTTTGAAGTTTTGAATAGAATGTCTATTTTTAACCAATCATACCAAATGAGTAAAACTTGTAATTTTGATGAATATTAAATGATTTTTGCTTTTGAATTCTTTAAATAAGAGTCTAGAACTTTTCTTGAATGTTTGACCGTATGGATAATTACTAAAGATCACAATTTTTGTTTTCTCTTTTGAAGCAAACTTCATTAAAGTTACAAAAACATCATTTTATAATGCACTAGTTCACGCACCTGTTGTACCAATGGGATTATGTTCCCACCCCATATCCCTGTGCCCCCTATCCTTGTGCCCCCCTATCCTTGTGCCCCCCTATCCTTGTGCCCCCCTATCCTTGTGCCCCCCTATCCTTGTGCCCCCCTATCCTTGTGCCCCCCTATCCTTGTGCCCCCCTATCCTTGTGCCCCCTATCCTTGTGCCCCCCTATCCTTGTGCCCTCCTATCCTTGTGCCCCCCTATCCCTGTGCCCCTTATCCCTATGCCCCGTACCCCCATGCCCTCCTATCCCTGTACCCCCTATCTATATGCCCCTCTATCCCCATACCCCCTATGCCCTTCTATCCCCATACCCCCTATGCTTGTGCCTTCTATTCCCGTGCCCCTCAAATTTTACTATTTTAGTTTAAGTTGAACTCTACTCCCCATGCCCCTCAAATTATACTTTATTCCATTTACGACTTTTGTTAAACTTGAACTCTACTTCTCTATTTTTTAGGTGGAACTAAAGATGAACTTTGCAAAATCATCCTCCTCACCCATGGAATCGTCAAGTGTGACGACAACCGCCGCCTATTCAATTATATATATAGATATATGTTTTGCCCTTACTCCCTTGGGCGTTTAGGGATTAAAGCTCATATCTTTTTGGTGACCAACTTTTTAGATTTGATATGTGAAATGAGGATTAGAAGACTTTGACCCCTCAACACCCCTGGAATTTTGGAGTATATCAAAATTTGCTTGAATGTGAACAAAATGCTGGCATTTTGATCAATCTTATCAGTTTTCTTTGAAATGTAACCGTACAAATTCAAGGTAGACATGTTGTAGATTGCATAGGAAAAGAAATAGCAACCATATCACTTATGAATTGAAAGATTATAATGTTTGATCATGAGGGTGTTAAAATTGTGAAAGTGATTTGAAGTCTTTCAATCCTCTTTTTGCATCTCAAACCTAAAATTGAGGGTACCAAAAAAATATGAGTATGTAAAGTATAACATGCATGATTCCAATCAATTTACGGCTTCTCAAAATCTTTTCTACAATTTTTTTGAATGAATTTTTAATGTGATTTTTATTCAAGCTCTAATGTACTTCAGGCTCATTTCTAAGAGCCTTCAACACTAGAAAGTGAAGATTTGCAATGGACACCCTAGCACAAAATCTTGAATAGACAAATCATGTTAATTCATTTTCAAGATTAGACTCTTGATGTTGAAACTAGACTTCAACAAGAATTTAAACATAACAATAAACACTAAAAAAATATTAGAGAAACTTTGGGCATCCTTGAAAAAAACTTAGTGGGGTGCAATTTGAGCCCCTTGGGAGTTGAGGGATTAAGTTACTTTTGCAGTTTTAACACCCTCATGTTCAAACATTGTAGATTTTCAAACTATAAGTGATATTGTTGTGTTTTCTTATTTCATGTAATGTCTAACATGTTTATTTTAAAATTGTAGTGTTACAATTGAATTTTTTTTAATGAAATTAATGAAAAAGTTGGTTGATTGTTTAGTTCCATAGAAATTCCAAGAAGCTCATGTAGGCCTTGGGCATTTAGGGGTTAAAATAGAATAGAGTTAGATTTTAGCCAAAATATAAAAAGTTTGGTTCATTGTCCACTCAAAATTAGAGTAGAGTACAAGAGTAAAGGTGCAAAAGTTATATGAATAGAATTTGATTTATATAAACCTTGACCTATGTTGAATGGAATCACCATTGGTCATTTAGCCTTGCTAAATGGGATGGCAAATTAGTATATATGTAAAAGGTTCCCTCCATGTTAGGGTTTTGGTGGACCTCCTCATTATAAAAATAGAGTATTGTGGTGTGACTTCCAATAACTGACCAAAAGGGGAGAGAGGGATAGATCTCTTATAAGGATTCCTTTCTAGATCAAATGTTGAATTCCTTTTGAGTTGATTTCTTGAGAACTTTTAACATACTTGTAATTTGATTTTTTGAAAGGCCACTTTTGAGAAGAAAAAAGACTTGCAATGAAATATACTTGCATTGTTGAAACTAGAAAATAATCACAATTTCTTTTTAAAGATCTATATTGTTCAAAGATACAAAGTAGTAAAAGAATCTAGTACTATATGGGTTGGTTAAAAAGTTAAGTTTTTGCATGCACGGGACATGTTCACACACTCATAGTTCAAAATTTGAACACTTCGTCTACTTTCCAATAAGGTAGGAGGCTCATTTTTTGCTTAGGTTCAAAAACGGTCCATCTTCTCAAGTGTATTTTGTGTGTACATGATGTTTTTCATAGGTTTCAAAATGTACAAGCACTGTACATTTGAGAAGGTGAACTATTATAGAGCCCTATGACCTTTTCACTTCAAAATTTTATAACTAATTCCACAAAACTCCAAAAAATATGAAACAACTTGGGTTAGATGTCAATTCTTCTTGTCTTTCAAGGAAAATAAACTGAAAAATAGTTCAAGAAGTTTCACCTCCCCAAATTCAATTTCAGCCCTTCGATGGTCCATTCATGAGCCTCCTGCCTTAAATGTGTTTCCAAATTGACTTTGTACTCTCATTTTATATTTACAAATATTTGAGTATATACATGGTCATTTTAAGGCAATAAAAATTCCATGTAGTGTAAAGTCACCTCACATTGCCTTTGCACATGCTGATTCCTTCTGCTTATATGTTTGTGTGAATCACCTTTTAAAAATGCCAAATTTTCTCATGCTAAGACCATGTTGATTTAGGATCAAGCTCTCACAAAGGTAAGTTAAATTTATGGCAAAAAAGGGAGACAACCATATGATTTTCTAGGTTTTAGTATTTTAGTTTAGTTTTGATTCCTCGATTTAACATTGGAGAAGTACATACGGTAAACTGAATGCGGTAAAACTTAGCCAAGTTTATATCAAAAACATTTCAATGCTATGGTGCATGACACTTATAACCAACAACTCCCAATTCAAGTGGTTAGCCTAAGGTTTTGTCAAAAAAAAGTTATTAAAAGTTTGAGTCCACCAAAATGAAGCTTAGGGTTAGTCCCCCTAGTGACGGAATTGCTTTTGAGCTAATGAATATGTGTGTTGTGTTTTAGTATATCTTCTTTGACCAATAGTTGTTGGTTATAAGCGTCATGCACTATAACAAAAAACTAGAACATAGAATCATTAATTTTTAAGTCCTAGAATATTTAGCAAAACTTGTCAGTAATTTGAGTGTGAGATCCACATTTGGTTTCAAGTAAATAAGAAATCCATTTATCCTAGTTGGCAACAACAGGCTGCCAGTCAGTGTCTTCCACCAGGGCGAGGATGAATGATTCACCCGAGATGGATGAAATCAGTTTCATCGCAAGATGGATGTCGCGATGTAGATCGACGGCCCAGGTGTCTTCTCGCACCTAGAAGGACCCTCCCTCAACAACTGCGAAGCTCTTTTCCGCCATAGCCAGAGCCGCTTGCAGCGCCAGCTTCGCTCCCCCTCCCAAGTCCGCTTCATCACTATCAGCGACAATGGTTGAGAAAGGCAAGAGCCGCAAGGACGAGGTGGTGACCCGCGACTACACCATCAACCTTCACAAGCGTCTCCATGGCTGGTAAATAACTGGATGCAAAACCCTAATTCTCTCTTTCTCCTTTGGTGGCAAGCAGTTTTACATTAATATGAGTTTTGAGCTATGGCTTTTACTTGCCGCACCTCCACATGACAAACAATTGGCTCAAGGTCTTGTGTTTTCTGTTTGAATCGGCTTGCTTCTTCTAGGTTTAGGGTTTATGCTGCCTTTATAATGAAGTTTGTCTATCGCTTGTTGGTCAATCAATTCTTCTTCAAATCCTTGAATCTCTGATAAACTACTTAGCTTGCCGCACCGTCATATGATAAATCTTTGGCACTGACTCTGGTGTTGTCTGTCTGAGTTTGTTTGGTGTAGGGATTTAGGGTTTATGCTGCCTTTATAGTATGTTTAGGGTTTAGCTTTCTGATCAGTAATTTTGTTCCGTTTCAAAGATTTATGTTAAATTCGTTAGATCTCCTCATGTTGCATGACGTTGACGAAATTGGTAGAGCTGCCAGATTTCGTTGTGACACTTACTTGCATGGACAAATTTCATAGATTTCCTCTCCGTGGTGAGAGGCAGCGTAGTATCGAATGGTGGTTTCACTATATCTTTACTTGCCGCACCTATAAATGACAAATTAATGGCAGCAGATCTGGTGTCATCTTATTGGAATATGTTAGCTGTTGAGTTTTAGGGTTTATGCTGCCTTTACATTAGGGTTTGTTTTCCGCTTGGTGATCGTTCATACTCTTTTGCTGCTCTATATGTCTCTCACAATCCGTTTGATTTATTTATATCACATCTCTTTGTCGAAGATTGCCTAGTGTTGCCATTTGTTGTCTGTCTCTAATTGGATTAGATGGAATGCTCTAAGGATTAGACCAACTTTTTGCCCATTCGTATGTTCTTGCAAAGTGAAGAAGCTTTGTTTATAGGGAAAATTTCTTGGATACCCCCGAATTTTGCAACATTTTCATATATACCCCTGCTTTTTCAGAAATATCACAAATAATACCCTTGTACCAAAAAAATTAAGCGTTTGTTTTGTTATGCATGCCATTTCCCTTCTTCCTTTGTGCGCACACTACTTCTTTCTTTCTTGTTATGCGTGCGTACAAAGGAAGAAGGGAAGTGGCATGCACAACAAAACAAACGCCTAATTTTTTTGGTCTAAGGATATTTGTGATACTTCCAAAAAAACAGGGGTATCTATGAAAATATTGCAAACTTCAGGGGTATCCATGAAATTTCCCCTTGGATTAAATGGAATGGTTTAAGTATCAGACCATTTTTTTACCCATTTGTACGTTTTTGGCGAAGTGAAGAAGCCTTGTTTATGTCCAGAAACGCTGCTTCAAAATCTATGCAATGAAGTGATCATCATGATTGTCATTCCATGTTGAGTAGAAGTCCGAATCTCAAACTTTTTGTGGTTTTCTTGTCATTTGCAGCACCTTCAAGAAAATGGCTCCCAAGGCTGTGAAGGAGATTCGCAAATTTGCGCAGAGTGCCATGAAGACAAGTGATGTGAGGTTGGATGTGAAGCTGAACAAGCACCTCTGGAGCAGAGGTGTGCGCAACGTCCCTACCCGAGTGCGTGTGCGTATTGCCAGGAAGCGCAATGACGACGAGGATGCCAAGGAAGAGTTCTATTCTTACATTTCTGTTGCTGAGGTCCCTGCCGAAGGGTTCCGGAACCTTGGCACGAAGATTGTAGAAGAAGATGAGGAATGAGTTAGAGATTGCCCTCCCTAGAGTTTTTTTGATTTGGAAAGAGCATCAGGTGTTTTTTTTTCAGCACAAATCATGTCTTATTCATCTCGTGTGTGCATGAATTGAGTTCTCGTCTTTACTTCTATGTGCAACATTTTTTTAGTGATTGCTGGTTGTTTGTCACATGTCATTTGAAAGTCTTTTGCATCATATTTTTGTGCCCTTCCTCTGCAACACGTGTTTAGCATATAGCTGTCCTTGGAACGTTTTGACTAAGCAAGCAAGGTTTTTTGACTAAGCAAGCCAGGGGTTTTTGGCTCTAATTCTATGACATGTTCTAGATGCACAAATCTATGAAGCTTACCTGACATTCTGGTATGTTTTAAAGTTTGCAAATCAGGGAATTCTAGTGCGCTGTTTAAGCTTAATTGACTTTTGAAGTACAATATTTGAGTCTCGCAGGAGTGAGTTATTGAGTAATGTAGGAGGTGATGTTCTTAGCGTCGAGTGCTTGGAGTGAGAGTACCGACAGAAAGAACTAAATATTCTCGGTACTTCAGGCTCCAGATTCTCTCCCATCTTTGAATTAGAAGCTGACTGAATATTCACCCTCAGCAGCATGAAGATGAGTCTCAAATTACAAAAGTACGAAGATTAGAACACGAATTTTCAATAAAAAATGGACGATTTCACGAAAGATGGAATTTGAAATTCTTATTTTGAGGAAACCTACGTCCCTGTTTTGTAAATATTGCGTTACATCTTCCTCACAGTAGTCTAGAGTATTGAGAACAAACAATGATTGTATGCAGAAAAGCGACTATCCTAATGTTGAAAGAGGCGTTGAAAGGTTTAACCACGGGAAACCTAAACGCGGGAAGTAGCTACTGTAAAAACCCATTACAACACTGAGGGCAATGCAGGGCCAGGGTGAACGCTCCGTCTATTGCAAATTTGTTTTTGGGAATGACCAGGGGACCCCAGTTGACACCCCTATAGCCCAACCTATTAAATTTGAGTTTGAGATTATTATTATGTTGAAATATGAAATAAAATCAAAACAATATTTTTGTGCACATCTACATCTACAAGCGCTGCAAACATATATCAAATATGTCTCATTTGTGACATGGTCAAGAGTTGTACTGGTGACTCCCTTCATAATTTTGCAATAAGAGGCACAATGATGGGACTTCATTTAAGGTTTGAGCAACATTCATTAAATTGGCTAAATTTAGCAGGATAAAAACAAAATTTTCATGCAGTTAAAAAAATTAACTTTCCAGTGTTAAATTTGAAAATTTTACCTTTTCAGGAGTGCTTTTAGCTATAGCTACTTGTGCTAAAAGGGAAAATCATATTTGGGATCACTGGGTTTGGATCAACTATTTTCTTGGTTGACCATTTTCGTTGACCCTGGCCAGTTCCTATTACAGAGTGTATTGTAAGCTTAAGCTTAGCAGGAGTGCCCTCTACAGCAATGTTTTTTGAAATTTTGCTCCAAGTCCTGGCGATGGCGGACGGAAATCCTCGTAAGCTGATTGTCCATCGCAAATCCTACGCGTTTTGGTGCATTTATTTCGGTTTTATTTGAGAGGTTTAGGGTTAGGGTTTAGGAAATGTGAAGTTTGTGGTCGCATCGTGCTCCAGGTTTTAAGAGTCTTAGGGTTCTTTGATTCAATGTGGAGAGCTGTATTGATTCCCTTTCATGTCTTTATATGGCAGCCCTGATGCGCTCCTTCGCTCAAGCAAAGGTTGACACCTAGAACGCTTTCGATGTACAGTATTTATAGATGCGGTCCTTTTGCTGTTATCGTTTCATTTTGTCATGTACCGTGTCTTATCTCGAATTGCGTCGAGTTTTTAACCCCGAATGCTCAAGGGCTTTTTTGAGCTTCTAGGAATTTGCTCTAAATTGAACAAAAAGTCAACTTTTTGATAAGTTATATCAATTTTGTTTAAATTGTAATCGTACAAATTTAAACTAGATATGTTAGACATCACATAAGAAAAGAAAACACAACAATATCACTTATGGATTGAAAGATTATAATGTTTAATCAAGATGGTGTTAATATTGCAAAAATAACTTCAAGTCTTTTAGTCCTCTTTTCACATGCCAAATCTATATTGTTGGTCACCAAAAAATATGAGGTTAAAAGACATAACATACATAACTCCAATTCATTTACGGCTTTTCAAAATCTTTTTTACAATTTTATTAAATGATTTTCTAATGTGATTTTTTCTCCAAGATCTAGTGTACTTGAGGCTCATTTTTATGAGCTCTCAACACTAAAAAAGTCAAGATTGCTATGGACATCCTTGCACAAAATCTTGAATAGAAAATTCACAATCAATAGTTTTCAAAATCGGGATTTTGATGTTAAAAATAAACTTCAAAAAGAATAATTCTAAAGTACTAAATACTAGAAATAGCAGCTTAGTTCAGTTTTATTGAACTTCAAAATATTGTGGGCACCAAAATGTGGTGCCTTGGGCATTTAGGGGTTAATGGGAATTGATATGTGCACACCGGGGAGTTGGTATTTGTACACCCCCGTGGGAGGTAAATTATAGATTTCTACCATCAAAAAGCTGAATTTTGAGAAATTTGAATTCAAATTTGGACTCAAAGACCGGGATTTAGTCTAGAACCATAAAAAAAGGTTGCAATTGAACATCCAATGAAAAAGCTTATTTTTTTTACAAATAAAAGTAAAAGTAACACTTTTTCTCCTAACTAAGCTTTTTCACTGGGTATTGTTCAATTGCAGCCCTTTTTATGGTTCTAGAGTAAACCATGGTTTCTGAATCCAAATTTAAATTCAAAATTCTCAAAATTCAGCTTCTTCATGGTAGAAATCTATAATTTACCTCCCATAGGGTGTGCAAATATCAACTCCCCGGTGTGCACATATCACTTCCCTTTTTAATCTGTGACTTATTTTTATTCTGCAGGTCGCTTTGAAAATCATCAAGCATTGCAAGGAGTGTATGCTTGCACTTGTGACAGGCCAGTTGCTTGGACTTGATATTGGGAGTATTGTGGAAGTCACCAACTGCCTTCTGTTTCCGGTACTACTTCTCTTATGATTTTTTTAGGTTTTGTTTGATTCATATGTTCCTCTGTGTTCCGTTCTCTTGCTAGGAAGATCTGAAAATGTTACGTTGGTTTACCTTGGAAGGACCAAGAAGTCATGTTGGACTTCATGCCTTTTAAGCAAATTGACGAGTTCATGGAGGAATTCTTATTCTCTATAAAATCAATATTTCTGACCCACATATACACTGTTTTTGACGGGTCTGGTGATGTAAGATTTGTTTTTAGGGAATGGATATGTGTACCACACCTTTTGAACTACTGTACCACACCCCGGGGGTAAATTTTAGATTTCTACTATCAAAAAGCTGAATTTGAGAATTTGGAATTCAAATTTAGAGACCATGATTTAGTATAGAACCATTAAAAAAAGTTGCAATTCAATAACACCCAATGAAAAAGTTTAACTAGGGAGAAAAGTGTTATTTTTACTTTTGTTTGTAAAAAGATATAAGCTTTTCCATTGGTTGTTGTTGAATTGCAACTTTTTTTTATGGTTATAGACTAAATCATGGTCTCTAAGTTCAAATCTGAATTCAAAATTCTCAATTTCAGCTTTTTGATGGTAGAACTCTAAAATTTACCCCGAGGGTGTGGTACAATAGTTCAAAGGGTGTGGTATACATATCAATGCCCTTGTTTTTATTGAAAAGTGTACTCTTCACGATATGTTAAACTAAAATGGTGAAGCAACTAAGAATTGAAACATAAAACGTGGCAGAAGTTGGTGAATAGTGTTGACCAAGCATAGCTTAGAAGTTAAAGCAGAAATATTGTACTTGCTAGACGAGACAAGTTTACACAGAAATCATCCATAGCGTGTCAATTAATTTTTGGTGTCCTTGTTTCTTGGCTTGTAGGTATCAGTCAACGTACACGGGCTCGTTCCAAACGGTGGAGCTCATTGAGATGTTTATGAATTACCAGGTACATTCTCACAAAGTTTTTCAAATTTTGCATTCTTTTTTTGGTAGTCATTGATGTATTGGTATGTTTAGTTTTTTATCAACCTTGTGAAAGAATTCTGTTTGACTATAAAAGGATCAAAAACTTTGAGAATGATTCAATCATTTAGTCCTTTGCTTACTAGTTATTAGAAAGGCCCATGCAAAAACACAAGACTCCTAGAAAATTGGACCAAAAAATTTACATGATTTTTCTCTCAAACTTGACGGTTGATTTTAAAGAAATTAAAATTGGGAGTGAATCCATACAATAATTGTTGGATAGGAAAATTGAACATATTAATAATAACAATGCTTCAACAAATTTCCAAGTAGGTGGATGCAATCATGGCCATTGAAACGGCAAGCTAATTTTTACCCCATAGTATATACAAATAAAGCAACAAATGCGTTTACTACATTTTGTGGAACATAACACCACTGAGAAAGTACACAAGTGGCGGATGCTATATAGAATCTGGACCCATGTGCTGTACTTAACTCCCCTTAATACTATAGGCCCCTTAATACTTTAGGAAGGATGGGAGTCAATCCCATATGCTCCAAATGGGTTTTTCCTCCATAGGGGGGTATTTCTCCACAGGGGGGTAGTTCTCCACAAGGGGTAGTTCTCCATAGGGGGTAGTTCTCCACAGGGGGGTAGTTCTCCACAAGGGGATAGTTCTCCACAGGGGGGTACTTCTTCACAGGGGGTATTTCTCCACAGGAGGGCAATATTTCTCCACAAGTGTGTCCCACATCCATTCTTTCCAATATGCCTTATTTTCCACCATGAGTGGCTTGGCAGTCATTTGGGGTTTTAAGTGCTTTGCTTTCACAATTGGGAACCACTTCCTCTTGGCCTTGGCCTTCAAATTTTCCTTATTCTCCTTCAAACTTTCCTTCTTCTCCATTGCTTGGTCTTGAATGGTCAAGCAAGGAGGGGTTGCTGCAAATTTCTTCCTTTGTTGCTGTCTTCCAGAACAGCAAGGAATTATTGGGTCCTTCAGAAGCACAATTTTGCGCTCACGCGGTGGGTCTGGGTACCTGGGCCCGTCAAAAATCTGGTGCCACGCCTTTGGCGATACCGGTGCCATTGCTGGCAATATCAACAAAGAGAAAGAAAAAAAAAAGAGAAGATAGTGAAGAGAGAGGATAATGAAAGTAAAGCAGAGAAAAGATTTGAAAGGAGATGAGAGGAAAGAGAACATGGTGTTAACCCCTAAATGCCCAAGCGACCAAATTTGGGTTGCCAGGAAACTTTGAAGATGAATAAAATCTTGTCAAATCATTATTTTCATTTTTTTTTCAATATAAGTTTGTTTTCGAGTCTACTTTCAACATTAAAAATCTGATTTTGGAAATAAAAGTTGATCATTTTTCTACTCACGATTTTGTACAAGGGTGTCCACTGCAATCTTGAGTTTTCTAGTTTTGGAAGATCTTGAAAATGAGCCTCAAATACACTAGAGCTTGGAGAAAAATCCACATTAGAAATCCATTTAAAAATAATGTAGGAGTAGATTTTCAAAATCGTAAATTGATTTGAGTTAAACATGTAATGACCTTAAACCTCATGTTTTTATGGTGACCAACTCTTGGGATTTGACATGTGAAACAAGGATTGAAAGAATTTAAGTTACTTTTGCAATTTTAACACCCTCATGTTCAAACATTATAATCTTTCAAACTATAAGTGATATTGTTGTGTTTTCTTTTTCCATGTAGTCTCTAACATGTTTAGCTTAAATTTGTACGGTTACAATTGAAAAAAACTTGATGGGATTCATAAAGAGGTTGATTGATTGTTCAGTTTCATGGAAAGTCCAAGAAGCTCAGATAGGGCTTGGGCATTTAGGGGTTAACCCCTGAATGCCCAAGGGTGTTTTTCTTGTTTTTGGAAGGTAGTTCTGAAGTTTTTGAATTGTCCTTGTAAGATCATTATTAAACATCAAAACAAAATTGTAATCGTTGAATCTTGAACTTCAAGGTTTCTAGATGGCACAACCCAATAAGAATCCAAAATGGCTGCGCGGATTTTAAGATATTTGTGATTGAACAATGATGAGTATGGGATATTTTGCTTTTTTTTGAGCTAACCAAAACTTCTAATGTAAATTGGCAACTTGTAGATACAAAATTGGGACACAAACACTTAGGATGCTTTAGTGTTTATTGTTATTACTTCAAAACCAATGGCCCCTCTTCCAAATCCATGACCACAATTTCACAAATGAGCCTGCAATGCAACTGTCAAAACGCAACTGTCTAATACAAAGAAATTTTCAACTTCAATTATTGACCAAAAATCATTATGAATGAAAGAAAATTCAACAGTGAAAGGATCCTAATTTCTAAAACAAAGACATTCCAAATGAAATTAATCCAAAAGCACTTTTAGATTTTGTTAAATGTCAAAATTTCAGTGAAAAGACCCTTATTGCCCAAGGGAGTGCCCAAGGGAAATCTTCACCTTTTGCTCAACTTGATGCCCGTCTTTTCAATGTGGCAACTTCTCATAGGCTCTGTGACACTATTCACAACACTATTCATGACACTATTCACAACACTATTCACTATAGAAAATGTATGCTTGTAGTTAACTTTCCACCAAAAGTAAATGAAATAAGATATGAAGGAAGTTGAATTTGAACGGTGAAACTAACTTCAATGCACAACTTTTCCACAAAAAAAAAACCTCAAAACAATAAAATTTGTAACTTTAATAGGTTTCAAAGTTTCCTGAAATTTTTTGGACACCAGAATCTAGTGCCTTGGGCATTTTGGGGTTAAATACATTAAAGAGAAGAAAAGAAGGTGTAAAGTACAAAGAGACAAGCTTTCTACTGGTCGGTTTTCCAACCAATAGCATCGTTGGAAACTTTTACTTTAGCACGACTGGCTAAGTTGGAAACTGTTACGGAGTACTTTGCTACTTTCATCCAAAAGCTGGCAAATGGCAAATAGGATGTTTGAGTAAGGTAGAATGTGGCGATTTCATCCACTTTTTTCCACAAATTTCTTAATGCATTATTCTCCGGACAGAATCTGAGGTAAGATTTAGGCCAAAATTCGCCAGAAAAAAGAACCCTGGCAGTCTGATTGTTTGCAGTGTTTACTTGTGAGGTGTGAGTTGTGGCCATGATGACTATGGCTACCTCCATGGCCATGGCTGGCGCTCGCTGATCGTCGCTCTTCGAGCACCATGCTTTCGTCCGCCGTTTGGAGCTTCTTGCCGCCTCGTCCTCGACATCGTCCTCTTTTCTCCAGGTGCGATTTCTCATCCTTTTTTCTACTCTAACTATGCATATTCTAGGCCAGTAAGTACATTCCCTGAAATTGTGCAAATAAGGATCCGACCTGTGCGTACTGGTGAGGATTGCTTCTTAATTTTGGTTGCGATATTTAGAGGTATGTTGAATTCGTCGCGAATAATGCATAGCCACTATGGTGTCTTTTCCACTAGACTATGCTGATTCTCGTCTTTTAAGTTCTCTTAAACCTTGCAGGAAGAGATTAATATCGAGGCACTTTTTAGGAATAGAATCTGACCTTGTGGTAGTCTTCGTAGGTTTGAGGTTGCTACTTGAGAGAAATCACAGCTGCATAGTCTCAGTAGCCAGGTGGAATTGAGGCATGCAAATCAGTTTATCAATCTCATTTTACATCATTTGGTATCGAATTTAATCTCATATTTAACATACTTCGAGAGTACTTGTGTCGTTTGTAAGAGATGAAAACTGCAGGAGAGCTTCCAGTGGATATTTTCTCTCTAAGATTTGGATGTTGCCGCTGACTGTTGTGTATTGTGTCGTGTGTGCTGAACGGACCCTGTGTGCAGACTTCTAGAGGTTCTTCACGGGAAATAATAACGGAGTTGTGACTCCAGATTTGCCTGTCAAAGCTTCCCTCGTCGAGTACTTTCACTCTTTGGAATTGAAGGATCTCATTCCAAGGCTGTGGCCCAAAAGTGCAACGAAGGAGATATCGGAGATCGAGGGACCTTCTGATAACAACCTCCTTCTGGATATTTACGAGGCTTCAATGGTTGGCAAGTGAGAACGGTCGCTGCTCAAACAAGATCCCTCCCAGTGCTACGAGATCGAATTTTGAAAGCTTCTCACGACATCGAGGTGGGGGGATGTGGAGGCTCGCTGCTACTACTATCTGGAGGTAATGCTCAAATCCGTTTGTCACTTAGCTAGTTGGAGCCAGCCAATCGTCGCCTTGAGTTCTGTGAGTTAGCAAATCGGTGCTGACTCTTGCAAACTAGCTTGCAACGAATTTATGTTCGTTTCTACCAGAAAGTCAATTCTCCAATTTTGCGCAAGTAAACTAGCTTTGCGTACATCAGCCGTATGTAGTGCCAAGTCCACCTTCGTCGTTCAGATAGCAGTAGCTATCTAACTTGAAGGCTCAAAATCCAAAAAGCTACCTTGCAAGTGCAGGCACACAACAACAGGTCGGTTAGCTTTCAATTAGATAATGGATCTCAACAGTGCAGTTAGCTATTTGGTGTTACTTGGTAAGTGCGGGCGGGGGCTTAGCAAGTTTATACTCGCTATGCTCTAATCGCTGAATACCGGCAGTGCATGAGATAAAGGAATGGAGGCTGTGGTTCTTATGGTAAGGAGCCAAAAATACAAGACACTTGTTACACCGTAGTATGCTCTGTAGGGCTTACCTGTGTAATTTTTTAGGGAGCTCAGTACATGGTATTTGATACAGCGTTCTTGTGCGTGTCTGAAGTTGCAGATTTGGAAAGAGAACTTCTCATATATCCAAATGTTTCCTGTAGTGGCTTATAACTGGGACTTGCGCAGGACATCCGTTTGAGAAGAGTTTGGTTTGCCAACGAGCTGCTTCCGCCAAACTCATTTGCAATGTTGATGTTAGCCGGCAGTTGCGAACGAGTGGCCTTTTATCTCCTGGTAAGTCTACTTGGAACAGCGATCTGTTGTCGTGGCGTGTGGTGATACGAGCTCAGGAACGTCAACGCCTTTTTATTGCTAACAAGTTTGCTGCGTGATTGTGTGTACTGTGCAAGGAGTGCAGCTCTGGGGCGTGGAGAATCCACTGATCAATTCCGTTGAACGCTTTTAGAAGAAGGTTTATGTCTTTCTTGAACACGCATTCAAATCTCGTGTTTTGACTTGACATGTTGTAATCTGTTGGGCAGAACAGTTCACTTTGTATGAGTTTGATCTTTGGCTGGAAATGGATGTTCTGCGATTTGTTGACACTGATGTAACTGCCAAATACCGTTACAGAAATGTGTACATTTGGGAGATCTTTACCGTGTCTCTCATGGATGTTCTTTTCAAATGATCATATTCTCTTGAGGCAAGGTTTCTACACAGAGTTCTGGCACATATCAGTTAGTCTGACTCTAGGCACTGTTTAAACTACTGTGTAGTTATGTACTGCCCAAGTTTCGCTGACGTCTTGCTCTGTGTAACAGATAAATGCAGGTGCAGAAGCTATCATCGTGCAACCTCACTGCCTGATCGTTTTGCTGAGTGGTGGAGCGAAGCACAGCAAAGGGGTATGTTTTTTGAGACAGGACCTTGGTCTGGATAAAATGATTGTGTTCTAGAGATTTTCTCTTAGCCATGCTGCTTCAGCCTCTTTAAAAGCCCCAGCAAGTAGGTGTTTCATATCCGATTAGATGCTATACCTTTCATTCGGCTTACTTTTCAAACAAATTTCAAGTATATTCTGAAGATAGCAGAGGAGGAGGAACAGACTTAATTTAAAATTCGCAAGTTCTTGTGTTCAGTCGTTATTCTTAGCGAATTAGGATGCCATATGCGGAGAGCTCTACATGACTCGGTGGAAAGTTTTTGATCATTTTGACATATCCCTGATCATCAGGTTAATGAAGGCAGCACCAGTGATCGTGGGTCTTCCTTTGCTATCTTCGTCTCGACACTACTCATTCTGGATTGAGTTGACGGGAGCGTCAGGTTTTTATTTTTCCTCACAGTTTCAAGCCGTTTTTAGATGTTATATGAAGATTCCATGTGAGGGTCGTTGACAGTGTTCAATAATAAGCATATGACTTCATCTCTGAAGATCGTCCATTAAATTCGTGAAGTCACTGATGATACTGTTAACGTTAATCTAACAGGTTGTTGCATCGATAGGAGGCTATTGGTAAATTTATGTCAAATCAACGTTGACATAATTAAGACTTGATAGCTGCCAGTACAATATCTGGTTAACACTAATGGCTAACAGTAATATAACATCATTTGAGTTACTCTACTAGCTTGACAGTTGACATGGCATGAAGACTTATGCGATTGGCTTAACGTTGAGAATTAGGAGTCCAAAGTAAGAGTCTATCTAGGTTGGTAGACTTTTATGGACTCAAGTGTGTGTTTTTGCTTATCTCGGAGTTATGATGGCGTCTTTGCAATCTTATATCATAGCATGCCTTTGGCAAGAACAGATCTTGGTGGATCCAAGAATGTGAACTATTTGGGAGATGATGTCATGTACATACATGCAACTCCATAACAAGAAATATATGCGGGGTTAGAGTTGTGCTGAGCTCAAAGTAGGCTATTGTCGTCCTACAATATAATAACGCCTAAAGAAATCTTAGATGTAGTCTTAAATCTGAAGATTCCAGTAGAGAATTTGTCCTCATATACCGGAGCCAGTGGTAGGGACGGAGGAATTATCTTTCTCTTCCGTCCACTCAGGCTCAATGATGAATTTGCCATTGCTCATCGCTCATCGCTCTCCGAATCGCAGATGCTGCATTCAGAGCTGACATACCCTCCACAAACTGTTGCAAATTGGACCCCAAGCTCCACTAGTCTACACCCGCCCCGCCGAATCCTTTCGCAAGGCACTGTGCAAAGCAGTAGCGCCTCCTACAAAATCCCGTCAGGAATGTCATGTGTTTAATCTTTTTGTGAATCGGATTCCCGTGTTTTTTAACATCGTGCGTATTGCTATGTCGGTCACCGAGCGTATTGTTGTAGGAATTTGAATCTCGTTCCATGCCACTAGTTGGGTGGGGCAGTGTTGCTCCAAATGTCCCATTCAAAACTCAAAGAGAGAGGACTCTCTCTCCTCGTGAGATTGGCCATCCTAGAGTCCTGGAGTCTTGGAGTACCTGTTGAGTATGGCATGCACTGACATTTACACTGACAGAAGGCACGCTTAGCGCATGTAAGGATGCTTGAGGCACTTTGAGACTCTCACAGGTCACCCTTGGGATCAGAGATGCAACCAACCCTCACCGTTGTAATGTCCCTAGCTATGGCCCCACTAGAAGATGTCTACGTACAGGGCTCTTGTAGGCTGTAGATTCCGTGCATTCCATGAGTACAATGTTCGTGCAAGATATTATCTGCAAATGCAAGTCGGTAGCTACTTTCTTGTTCTTCTTGTATATAAACTAGGGCTCTCAAATGTTCTTACCATGCGGTTTTACTGTCTCTCTTTGCATTGGTGTTATTGGCATTAGCTAGAGCTATGCACTTTGAGTTGAAATCTTGTTCCTAGTGAGAGTCTATAGACTTATCTATTAGTTTGTATGTCAGTCGGGTCCATGCCGTCAGACGAGACGCCAAAATTGGGGAGGTTGTACGAAGTTTGGAACTTTGTGATGAGAGTGTTGAGCGGGATAGAAATCAACAATTAGGTGTAGCAATTTGGTCCTAGGCTTCCAAGGTATTTGGTTTGGTTTGCTCTGCATTTTTGTGTATTTTGATGGACATGGACTCATGAGAGGATTGATGCTTTCTACATCGGGGGTTTTTAAACTTTTGTTTGTCAGTAATTGTGGAGAGCTGTACTTTTGTTTGAGTATTTCTTGCATGCCTAACTAAGGACGTTGGAAATTGAAGGTGTGCGAGGGCGGAGGGCGGGGGAGGGAGTTAGTTTGACGAGGTTGTGATTGCATTTGACATGGATTGAAGTTTGGTTTTTGCAGACAAGTGGGTTACTCATCGCCATGGCGACTACATTACCTGATTATGAAAACGGGGAGTCTTCAGGTTTGTTTCCACTTCCAGCATCTGCAGATACAACCTTTCAACACATGAAACTTGATACAAACCTTTGAAATAGTGGTGATTTTTATGAGTTCTACAACGTCAAAGTTGCTACTTTTCATGAGTTTTTTTGGTCAAATTGCATGTGTTGGTTTCCACTTAGTTTGATAGAGGACCGTTCAGTTAGATTTTTTGGAGTTAGTAGATAATTGGTAGCGTGAATAATGAGGATAGCAATACCAATTACCAAGTCTCATGAATTGGTTGGTTTTCAGGGAGGACAAAAAGAACAGTATGGGGGCGCTTTAGTGCGAAAGCCTTTCGAATGAAGATGCTAATATGGTGGACACTTGGAGGAGTAGCTGTGGGTGTTTGTTTGGGCGCGGCTCTGTACTCCATTCACCCTTCGACTACGGCCAAAAATCTCATTGGTATATCTGCAAACTCCTTTTCTCAAACCATCCTCTTCAACTATCAATCTCCACAAGTTCATATTTAGTATTTTACTCCAAAACCAACACTCGCATTTTACACCTTTATTGATGTTTGAATTATTATCACACTCTCATGGCAGGTTATCCTGGAGAATTGTTGATTCGATCACTTCAAGAGCTTGTATTGCCTTTGATGGCCTTCGCTCTCATGAGTGGCGTTTTCAATCTGCGACACTCTGGAAACGGGTACGTAACAACAATCCATATTAGAAGTTTTGTTGCTTGAGAATCTTGATGCAAGGTTTTTACTCTGATACTTTTGCACCGAACTTGTTAAAGCCAATGAAGTGTATTAGTAGAGATGAGATGCTGCTGGCAACAAATGTCACTTAGTCAATAGGAGACTAGACCAGGTCTCATACAATTTTAGTATCTTCATATACAGTGTTTATAAACAAAAAGTGATTTATTGCTGTCAAATAATGTTGTAATTTTCATGCTGAAACCAATGATTTTTTTGTTCCTAAAGGAGCAGAAGTGGGGGTTGTCATTTTGCAGAACAGGACGTATAATTCGATGGTCTCTGCTGTACTACTTGCTGACTATGATTATTGCAGTGATTCTGGGAATTGCTCTTGTTTATGCCATTCGGCCCGGACGAAGCAAACCCTTTGCTAATAATAATTTCGCGCACTGCAACAATGCGAACGTCACAGCCACGTAGGCATTCTCAGACCTTACTCGTAAAGAATATTTTAGTATTATTTTTTTCTCTTATGATACGTTATGATTAAAAAAAATCTTGTTATTTCTAGGCTGCAACTCACATAATTGTACTGTCTCAGATCAACTTCAAATGCAGATAAGTCAGTTGTGGATTCTTTGCTCAACATTGGACGTAATATCATCCCCATCAACATCGTGGCTGCTGCATCTGTGTCAAACTTCTTGGGAATTATCACATTTGCAATCATATTTGCAGCTGCTCTTGTCAGTTTTGGTACTATTTCTTTATACTTTTGACAATCCCATGAGACTTGCCTTATAGGATTACATGTCCATTCAACATGATGCCTTTGATTGGAGATTCACTTCATTTTTACTTCTGTCTGTTGTTATTGGAAGAAAAATTCAGATATTTTGCCCCCAAACACTCTTTGTTCCCTTGTATTTCACTATAGTACAATATGCAAGGTTTTCTTCTATTGGCTCATGCTGATGGCATCATTTTGCAGGGCAACGAGCAGAACCTCTGATTCAAATGCTAGAAATTTGCAATGACGTCTTTATGAAAATTGTAAGCTGAGGTTGAATTGTCTTTATTGTTAATATTGATGATTGTCTATTCAAGCCAAGTGTTAGAACTCAAGCTTTCATTATTTTTTCTTATGCAATGCGATATAGATACTGCAGTTTTGATATTGTAGTTTTGTGCAAGCTTTGCATTAGGACTCATTTGCATGTAATAAGCTTTAGTGTAGGTACGATTTTAAAACCAGGTATTCAGTATTTGAATGTTTTCCATAATTTTTGGAGAGGTGTCCTCGTGGTAGTATTGATTCTACAAAGGGCTTTCCATGACTTGATCTTTTCCCACAAATTGTGGAGAATGTCACTTCACGACGCTCTCTAAATGTTTTTGAAGCAGTCTATTTCTATTGAAAACCTATGTTTTAAACATGAAAAGTGAGGTTGTTAAATTGGATTTTGTTTGCCACCCTAACACCTCTTGAATGCACAGATATATGTGGTGATTGCATGCACACCGGTTGGGATTGCATCATTGTTGGCAAGCACTATTCTCAAGTCGTGCAGCATCATCAGCCTGCTGAAATCATTGGCACTCTACGTGGCAACAGTGTTGGGAGGATTTCTTATTCATTCTATAGTGCTGCTGCCTATCACTTTGTTGATTTTGTCTCGAAACAACCCCTTTAAGGTCCTCAGGTATTGCGCCCCTCTTCATCTCTTCAATGAAGCTCAATTCTATTTACATGGTAACCAAGCACTCACTGCTTGAGTATGATCCAACCATTGAAGCTCTATCTAGAAAAATGCCTTATTGTGGAAATAACACTCATTGTCATGGTAGTTTGAGATTTTCAAGAGACTGAACTAGCTAACAAACACACGCATGGTTGCTGGGAGAGCGTAATTGGCGTGATTTTAATTATTCTGGTTTCGGTGACAGGGCATTTCTACCAGCTTTGACAGTTGGAGTAGGAACGTCGTCAAGCGCGGCCACCATGCCGGTAACTATGAAATGTGGAGAGGATTATGGCTGTGTCTCTAGCATTGTCCGTTTTGTGGTGCCCATGGGCACTAACGTCAACCGTGACGGAGCTGCCCTCTATGAAGCTGTATCAGTTATTTTCATAGTTCAGGTGGGCAAAGTCTCACAAAGGCTGAATTTCTTGCAAAGCCTAGTCATGCTAAAGGCACTTTCGAACCTTGCATATAATGTTGGAATTTTTTCTTCAGCTGTTCTTTGGATCCTTTGACAGTCCATCTCTGACTCTTGAGTGGCCTTAGCATGAATTGAAGATTCACCACTCTTCACTCAACAAGTAGTTTTTGCTTTTTTTTTTTATTACAATTTATTATGCATCCACTAGAAAGGTTCACATTCTATATAGTGATTTGTACCAAGTATATGTCAGTTTGGGGTCATTTACTTTGGACCATCACGGGCTTTTTGGCATGGCAGGCGCATGGGGTATCTCTAACAGTGGGCAACGTCATAGTAGTGTGCTTGACTGCAACATTGGCTGCCATTGGATCAGCTTCAATTCCCAACGCTGCTCTAGTCTCTATGATAACCGTGCTGCAGGTTAAACACATTATCAAACACTTCATTTTATTCTCTTGCATTCCTCCTTTCAAAATCAAAGCATGAATCTAATTTATTGCCATGTCGTTTGAAACCTAATAGATAAGCCCCACCTAGTACTTAATTATTGCTTTGGATAAAAAGTAAAAAATCTAGAATTATTTACAAGCACAACAAGTGTGCTAGAATATATGATATTGTGAATTTTGTAGTTGATATTTTAGAGGTCATGTCCAGAGGTTCAAGTGCATGAAATGGATATAACGTTAGCAATTCTTCTCCACATTTTCTCATTTTCAGCCATTTGGTTTGGCATTGCAGGCACTCTCACTACAAGAATACATCCCAGATGTTGCAGTGTTGTACTCAGTGGATTGGCTGCTGGGGATGTTTCGTACGGCAACTAATATTTGGGGCGATGCTTGTGCTTGTGTGGTCGTGGACACTTGGGCTCGTTGGCACGCTAAAAAGCACGGGATGTTGCCAATCAAGGTTAGTCGTACATACCGTGTTTTACACTGTGGAGCACCACATCCTTTTCCTTTACAAATGTCAAGCTACTGCAATGATTACGTACTATTCATTCCTGCTCTAGTCTAGGCTTACAGCCATTCATATGCCACCATGTGCATCAATAAACAAAATCTTTTCTTCTTTACATGGAATATAAAAGAATGGGCATCATTGTTACTCAAGGTTTTGGACACCTACATCGGTTTCAAGGAATCACAAGGGCCCTTTTTTTACAAGGATGTTTAGAATAGGAGGCAAAGCTCAATCTCACTTTGTGAAACCGGCAGTTTTCAAAGTTTAACATTTGCAAGGATGTTTGATCTGCAGAATCCTGAGTCTGCGATGGAGATGGAATCAACCAAGTAAGATAAGAATAGCGTACAAGTCAGCCATCTGTGAAATAATGACATATCATTTTTCTTGAATAGTCCTGCTCACATCAACGCAAGAACCAAATGTTTCTCACTTGGGATCTCGGCTCTGGGAATTTAAGAGATTTCAAGCCTTGATCATCACCTCTATCAACACCCTCCTGGTCTGACATGGACCACCGACATGATTCACTGCTTTGCACTTTGGCACAATACCCTATATCAATAGAAAATGGGATTCCACTTGATATAATATAGAATGCGGCTTTTTGTAGCGATCCCACTTGATGTAATATAGAATGTGGCTTTTCGTAGCAAAACCACTGGACAAAACACCGCCTGTGAAGGCTTGTAAATAATAGCTCTTATAGCTATAGCTTTGGGCCTATCACTCTGACGTGTGTCCACATAACCTAACATGGCTATTTACGTGTTTATAGGAGTTGAAAGAAATCATTTTGTAAGCTTTGAAGGAAGGTAACAGTTGAAAAAGAAATCATATAAAACAATCTTGGACTGATGAAAACTTGTTTTCGAAGCTAGTGGAATTGACTATTAGCAACTAAAGTAGTCTATATGCTATATTTTTCTTTGACACTTGCGGGTGAAAGCACTTCTGGGTTGAAGTTCTCCTTCCCGAGGTTGCTGCTGTGTGCTGGGTATATCCTTCAAATTTACACCGTCTATTGACGGTCTGTTGATCGGATTGTGCGTAGGAGTGGCTGGTATTCACGTAATGCCTGTTACAAGGGTTGGCTGGAGGCAATACCAAAAGCTGGTTGGAGAAGGCAAGTTGTAGAAGAACCCCGAGAATGTTCCCAAGAATCTTTGATCACATATTGATGTCAATCCTTTGCAGATCGTCTGTATGTCCTGCTCTTGATTCACATGTCTCTACAGAAGGGAGCTGAGAAATTCTCCTTTGATCATCGTTCAGAATGTAGGTACAAATGGAAGTGACAGAAAAGAAAATCGGTTCCATTTGCAGCTCTTGAAATTCAAATTAGAATCACATTTATGTTGGTGGTCATTTGTTGGTTCTGAACCAAGGAGGAGGCTTTTTACTTTGCTTCCGAGCTTGCTTTACATTATGCTACAAGTTTGTAGAGGAGACAACTGCTGTTTGTTTTTGACGGGAAGAACACGTGGAGATCCCTGGTTGATTGGGAGACTATGTAGGCACTGAAAAGCGATTCAGCACTTGCAGAATTGGGTAAGGTAACAGCACCCATACATGAGCAGTCCCCAAAGTGGAGCCCCATTTTTGAGGTGTTTATCACTCATTGTGTACCCAAAGTGGAGCAGTGAATGTACTTGCACAAGAAAATCTTGCCACATATCAATTGTTAGGCTGCTATCAGATGGTTGGGATTGGGACCGTCAAGCACATGTATAGGAACACATCAAAGCAGCTTCAAGGGTAGTTTAGAGCTGCTAATAGGGACCTATGAGTTGCAACTTTATTCTTTAATTTAAAATAATCTAGAATACTTTTATTCACAAAAATTACATTCCATGATAGCTTATTGAAAGGCTAACCCTACAAAAAAAATCCTGAATTTTCCTAAACTCTAAAGTACCCTAAACCCTTAAACGCCCTTAAACGCTCAAGTATGGGTGCGGTTACCTTAGGCGTGTTTTCATACAAGCTAGACCTTTGCTTATTTGCAATGGTAACCACGCTACAGTGAATTGGATAGTCATTTGTTAAGTTGATTCGTTATGTAAACTTCAATCCTTGCTTTAGTTGTCGGTGTGTGAATGTTCAGTCCGAAAACCATTTTTCGTTGTGAATTTAGGCATTGTCATAATAGTTTTCAACTATTGTGAACGCATACTAAGTACTGTATAATTTGGAACAACTTCTCCAACCACGGATTATTTACATCCTAGCACGTTTGACAAAACGACGTCAATTATTAAGACAAACACAAATTGATGCTTTTTATTAGAATACAAATGAGTAGAACTGTATTTCTTTATATTTTAAACCTAAGTAGAATGCTTATGAACATTCAAAGTTTAGGCTGCCTTTTGGAACAAAACAGGAATGCAAATTCCATGTCCATTTCATGTTATTATGGTGCAACAACGTGGTTCATGATAGATCATTATTGTCAATTCTTCTTAATTTATTAAAAGGATGTAATTCAAAAAATGAAAATAAATAAATAAAACATAAACAATCAATAGTTAACGTAGAGATTGTCGTTTTCTTGTATTTAAAATTATTGTCGTAGCAATTTTCAACAATTAAAATGAACACACTTTTTATCAATGATATGACAATTCTTTGTTAGTTATCCATCAATCATTTGATTGTGACCGAATACAAATGAGTAACTTTCATCTTCTAATTAACTTTCATTTTAAGAGGCTAGATTCGAAGCTCCTTATAGACATTGAATGAGTTTTGAATTTTTTTTGAAACACATATTATTTTCTATTATTGAGGATTTAAAAGGAGATGTTGATGTGTGTTTGTTATGTATCACTAAGTACTACTTCATCATGAATGAGTGAAATGAAACTTGTGGTGCCTTTTGCATAAGAACACTTTTAATGACTGATCAAGCATTTTGATAATAATAAGAGACACTTTTTTACAAGTACAATAGCAATAATAACCATTAAATTCTTGAACCAAAATCACATGTTACTCTCTCTTTTTGAACAAAATTTGGATCTCGTGTTGAAATTTCTTGTATGATCTTCTTAGAACACATATTGTTAGGATGGAATTGTTAGGATGGAATAGTTAGGATGGAATAGTGTGAGATGGATGAATTCTCAACCATGAGCATCAAAACAAGATGGAAGATGATCATATTGATAGGGAATTGCTAAAGCCATATCTAAAATTGCTAATGTCACATCTAAAGGTGTGTTTTGAGCATGAAATGTGAGAATTTAATGTTGATTTTTTAAAGTTGGATCAAAAGATTTGTTTCACCTTTATCATCTTAAGGCTATGTTCAAAAAATTTGGAAGTGCTTGAATTTGAAACTAAAAATAGTGGACTTTTGAGTTACTTAACCTTTGAGCACCCAGGGTTTTGAAATAAGTTGCGATCGCAGACCGTTTTGGTCCGCTTGGGCATTTGGGGGTTAAAGCAAAAACACATAAAAAAATATAGCAATGGTGCAATAAAAGTTCAGCACAATTTTTTATTTGTTCTCCTTTCTTTGAAAAAGGTGGTAATACTATGATTGATAGAATGATGGACCACTTGAATAAAAAAATAGCATTAAATTCTCAAATTACATGCTTACAAGGGTGTGGTTTTAGCGAGTTTGGGTGTGAGTTTAAGAATTCCCTATTAATATGATACATATGTTTTACATTATACTTTTTAATAATGAATGCGGGATAAAGTCTTTTATTATATGCAATTAAATATTTTTGAATTTTTGTATCTAATTACTAAATTTTGTTTGTCTTGAGTTGTTTGTCATCACAGCTGGTTTACCTTATGTTTCACCAATTGATGGCTTACAAATGACAGAACTTTTGAGATCAATGAAATCTCATTTCTAAAAGAATTCAGAAAAATCTCAAACTAAATAACATTGATACAAGTTTTTAAATTATTGCTAATACTGTGGTGAGTATCTAGTTGTTTGAGAGTAAGGTAGTGTGCTCTAATTGCAACTCTCTCACATAAGTAGCTCATGATTGGATATGAATTGGTCCTTAAATGGATCGCTTTAATCATACTCCTCGGTTTCATTTTATTTTTTCACAAGTTGTAAGGGGACGGTTTACAGGAGATCTAGAGTCACAAATAGGTGTCTACTATAAAAAAAACTTTAAAAAATCATCTACATTGCTTCAAAAAATATGGAAAAACTTGTACGGATTATTACATTTAGCATCCACTCTTTTGTCTTGAAATTAGATAAAACAATCTTCTTGTCTTGAAAAGCCCTTGAAATGGCAGACGCACCTTGAAAGTGACAATTGTTGTGCATATCACCTTAGGGTTAGTAATTAGTGACTAATATTTGTTTAACCCCTGAACAGTACCAAAGCCCTTTGTGGTTGTGTATATGGACGTATTTGAGCTATTCTGAGGGTTTTCCAATTTTTTTTATGCACCCCCCATCATACAACCCTTCAATATGTATGGTTGTAACATTTAATTTCTAGCTGATTCAAACTTCTAAATACTGGTTGCGACCATTTTTGGTACCATATCTCCAAAGCCCATGTGACATTCAGGGCTTAAAAATAAATGCTAACCAGAGTTGGTATATTAGTACCTCAATTGTAGCAATCTTTGCTGTTGCTCAACCAAGAACAAGTTAACCCTTGAACGACAAGAAGGCCCTTTGCGGCCATTACAATACAATGTATTTTTTGTGTATTTAGAATGGATCCACACCTCTATTATATTTGAGACCAACAAAGAAGTTCGAGAATAGATCAATACAATTCTAGTGAGCTACTTGAGATCCCAAATTAAAATTTCTTATTGGTAGCAAATGACAATTATACGTCAGTGTATATACTATGCCCTATAGGTGTTTAAAGGTTAAGTGGTATTCCAGCTCCAATTGAATCAGCCAAATCTCTTATGAAGCTGAATCTTAGTGAGAATAAGATGGTGTTCATGTATTTTTTGATTTGGATATACCTCTCAATATTTTACTAGTGTCTTATGATGCATTACAAATGCTTTTCAGATATTTTACAGACCAAAAGTCCAAAACAGATTATCACATTTGGACTTTATACAATCCACAAGTAGTAAAATATGGCTTAGTTGCAAAGAATCATTTGGAGAGTTATTTGGAGGATCCATACTCTAAAAATAAAATAAAACCAACACAAGAATCTAAACCATAGAATGAATGAAATAAATCATTCTTTGGGATGCTAAAGACGTATTAAATTCATTTGCTCAAGGATCAACGTTTTAGGGATTAACCCGTACAAGTGCTCAAAGGTGAAGCATGTAGAATTGTAGATCTGGAGCATGAGAGGCAAAATCAAGTATGTACCCTAAGTTGTATTCCATACACAAGATCTTCATTTTTGCTAGTTTTATTTCCCTTCCATCTGTGCCTAACGCCCTAACCTGATTCAAAGTTTATACAAAGATTATGAAACACTTAGTGATCAAACTAGTCACATAGATGAAGTACATTCAAAGTTGTTATCCCAAACACAGTTGGATGTATTTCATCAATTTCATATGACCCAACTTTCAACACAAGTCCCACCAATATTTTGCATAAAATATTTATGACATTCTTTCTTACTCTTTTTTGTCTTCAAAAACCCAATGAAGTTGGATTGTTGCGTTGAGGTGGGGCTTGCACAGATGGGACGTAGATGTAAGGTAGAAGCACCCAAATGCGAGACTTAATTCGGAGGGTCCTTTGAAAATGTAATGGCATGTGCTTGTTAAGAAATGGGTATAGATTCAAGCAAAATTGTTTTCAAAATTTTTTGAGTTTGTATGAATAAATTAAGAATTGTTGAAGGTAACTCCGTAGATTGACATATTGTGGACACTAGACCCCTAAAAAGCAACAACAAAAAGACCATGTCACACCCAATCATAAACTGGCACCTACACAATTTTTGTTCCCTTATGTCAACTTGCATGTCTAATTTGGGTGCATGCGTGTCTTCTTTGGGTACATGAATGCTTACTTTTAGGTTTGATTTTAGATGTCGCTAAACAGCTAGTGTTGCATTTGGGTGCTTCTACTAGTTCAAACTATGTTCCATGTCCCATGTGACAAAATTCTACGGGAGTGCAAAATCCCATCTTTGTAGGCAAGAAAAGATGGGACTTGGGCTAAAAGATGGGTCTAGCATTTTGGTGGACTCAATCCTTAAGTGAAGTCCCTCTTTTTTTGGCGCCAAAACTTTCAAAAGTGCTGCCATGTAGGCGCCATGTAAGCAAGTGGGATGTGGGACTTGAGACCTGGTTTAGACTAGCGTCCAGCCAAGAATTTCTCAAACATGATTGGTTGAAGTTTGGCTTTTTTGTGTGGTTGGGTTCAAACTGCAAGTTTGTCCGGTACTTTTACATCCATCTTCACCACCATGGAGACCACCCTATATAGCCACGTCAACGGCCAAGATAGTGAAGATTTGGGGCTTGCTCCAAGGGTGATACCAAACTTGTCGTATAGAGGCACACTCTTGTATGACACGCGATTACACAAAAAAGTTTCAATCGGGCAAAACACAGGACGCAATGCCAATTTTCGTATTTCCACATGAGGCTTAGTCTGAAACGCAAAGTCCCATCTTTTGCCTCTCAGCCGATCAGATTCTCACATTGAAGTGGGACTTGGGATGTGGGGCATAGTCTGAAGTCTGAAGCGCCTCGAACGATCAAACTTCCAACAGAGAACTGTAATCAGGCCAGAAATCTTGTATCCGCCAAGCACATGAAACTTGAAGAACCTAGCCAACGGAGGCACTCAAAGATGCGCTTTCTGGTATTCACGAGAATCCTGCAGATGCCCTTAGCTTGCGAAGCATCTTTTGATTTCAGTCAAAATCAAGGTTTTCGTCCTCGAACTCAAAAACTGAACATGGTTTGTCGCTACAGTAAAGTCTTGTGCTCGGCAGGAGTGCAAGGTTGTTTCACATTGCAAGGTTTCCTACAGGACCGGAATCAGCATCTCTTTTATTGCATTGGCAGTAGTACTAAGCTTAGGTCTATCAAGTGGGACGTGTGGCAGGAACGAGACTGCACACTTTTGTCAGAAAATAGAGGTTTGTAAACAAGAGGGCAGTGTTTGAATCGTGACCAGGATTTCTCCGCCGGTGGTTCCAAGTTGTGGGGGTGTACGAGGTTGGTGTTTGAATAACTTAGCAGCAGTGGAATTCGGCCATGGCGGAGCAGATCACGGAGCCGTTGTTGGGGGAGAACCAAAACCAAGCGACAGAGGTGGGGATTCGCGATGAGCAAGGTGCTGCTGCTGCTGCCGCCTCGGATTCTGCTCTGCAACGCCCTCGTTCAGGACGAGCGCAATTCATGTTCCATCGAATGATGTCGGGCAAGGCTTTCATCGACCGTCCCGATGCCAGCGAAGGTATTATATCGTCTAATCGTCTAATCTCACTTCCCTTAGAGCATCGTCTAATCACACTTCCCTTAGAGCATCGTCTAATCACTTCCCTTATAGCATCGACACCCTTGCACGCAATCTGGAGCATTCAAAAGATGTGTCCAGGGTGCATTTACGATCATGGGCTCGCCCAAATCTTCCATGCCCCACCCCTTGCCCTGAAGCAGGTACAAGCAGCAAGCAGGAGAGTGTATCATGGATGACACAGGTGTAGAGCTTCAGTATTGGGTCTCTTCTGTTTACCAACCAACAAGTTGAGATTGTCCTGAATTTGGGCGCGCTAAGGATTCATCAAACCCTATAAGTCCCAGTGCTTGAGCTACAATTGAGCAAACTCTAGGTGGCATACGGCCTTGACGCATCCTCTTGTGTCCATTAATCAACAAGTTTAGATTGTCTTGAATTTGGATGATCTAACATTTCATCAAACCCTACAAGTCCCAATGTTTGAGCTACAAGCTCTGGGTGGCATACAGCCTTGACGTGTCCTCTTGTGTCTACCAGTCAACAAGTTTAAATTATCCTGAATTTGAGTGAGCTAACATTTCATCATACCCTACAAGTCCCAATGTTTGAGCTACAATTGAGCAAGCCCTGGCTGGCATACGGCCTTGACGCGCGCCAAATGTTATATATTGAGGTCCTGTTTGGCGTACAAGGGTGCAGGTGCTCTTAGCAACAAGCAAACATAAAAAAAAAACCTAACGAAGAATGTCCTGAATATTGCACACTGCGGTTTTGGAGAATCAGTCGATGTGGGCATGTGTGTGCAGGTCAGCGAGAGTACAACCGGGTGCAGAGAGAAACGTTGGATTTGTGTCGTGAAGTAGAGAAAGGGCCGGGGGCAACCGAAGAACGCCGTGATAAAGAGGAGCGGTTTGAAGGTCTGGCGATCACCCTTTCCAATGCTGCCAATGTTGTGCTTCTTGTGATCAAGGTACAAACCTCTCTTCAGTCATGAGGCTAAATTAGGTCTAGAGCTGCTTTTCTTCTTTGCTGGTAAAATATTTGGCCAAGAATTTTGCAGCTTTCTGAGTCATGGACTGGGGTGCAGATTATTGCATCGGTGAAGAGCAGGTCGTTGGCCATTGTGGCGTCGACTTTAGAGTCTTTGCTAGATCTACTTGCAGGGGTGATTCTTCTCTTCACAAGATGGGCAATGAAGACGGAAAATGTGTATAAGTATCCCATTGGAAAGCTCCGCGTGCAACCTGTTGGCATTGTCGTCTTCGCAGCCATCATGGCCACCCTCGGTATCTCCGCCTTCCCTCCTTTCCATTTCCAGCTATTGCAATCCCCTTCTTGCAAAGTTGTGTGCATGTGACTAGGAGTAGGAGGCTCTAAAATCGCCCACCTTCTCAAATGTACTCCGTTTGTACATGTTATTTTTCATAGGTTTCAACAATGTACAAGCAGCAGTGTATATTTGAGGAGGTGGGCTGTTTTAGAGCCCTATGCCACTTCAACTTCAAAATTTCATAACTAATTCCACAAAGCTCCAAAAAATGTGAAACAACTTGGGTTAGATGTCAATCCTTCTTGTCTTTCAAGGAAAATTTATTGAAAAATATTTCAAGAAGTTTCATGTCCCCCAAAGTCAGTTTCAGCTCTTAGATGGTCGGTTTATGAGCCTCCTACTTTAGTCTTTCCCAGTTTGTCAGAATAATTCAAGCAATGCAAACAGAACTTAGTCATGCGGTGATTTTTCTCTATTCCAGGTTTCCAAGTGTTTATTACAGCTGTGGAGCAGCTGTTGGAAGGAGACACTGCACATAAGATGAACTCCGGCGAACTGGTGTGGCTCTCAGTCGTGATGGGAATCGCCACTGCTGCCAAACTGGCGTTGTATTTGTTCTGTCGCACTTTCAAAAGCCCGATCGTGCAGGCTTACTCCCAGGTAAACGTTTTGCTGTGGGTTTAGGGTTTATCTTTTCTAATCTATACTACTAAGTGGGAGAATTGCAACTTAGTGAACTTTTCTAGAACCTTCTAAAATTTCTTGGTTTAAATTGAAGCAATAAAGGACGTTCTAGATATAAAACATTAATTGTCCTCCAATCATGTCCTTTTTCAAAATCTTGTAGAATTTTTTGGTGGAAGTTGAAACAATAAGGATGTTTCATATATAAAATACCAAATGCCCTCCAACCATGTGCTAGAAAACCAACAAAATGGCAAGCCTTCCCTAATAAAGTATTAAAGAGTAGCATTGTGATGAAGGCAATTATTAATTTTTGGTGTCAAAAAAAGACCAAAATGACCATGCATCAAGGTTAGATTTTGAACCAGTTGTGAGATATTGATTTTTTGTAAAATACATCAAGATTAGATTTTAGGCCAATTGATTTGGTTCTGGAAAGCTGAATGTTGCATTACTCACATATGTTCAACTCACGCAAAGTGTGTTCCTATATACTAGTTTGCTTCAGAAGGGAGAAGATTTTTATGGTTTTTTCACCCATTTTTGTTTGATGAAAGCAGGATCACTGCTTCGATGCGCTCACAAATCTCGTCGGCGTGGGAGCAGCGTTGCTAGCAAATTGGTACTACTGGTGGATAGATCCTGTTGGAGCTCTGGCTCTGGCACTCTTCACCATCTTCGAATGGTCTAAGACTGTTCTCGAGAACGCAGGTTTCATCGCCAGGCCTTTTAGCTTTTCGCACTTTTTCTGTGTCCAGAAAATCAGTCATAATTGAAACCAAGCTTGAATCATTGTGTGAGAAAGTTGATATTCCTGTCTCGTGCTGAATTAGTGGCTTACACTAAAAGAGTTAGAATCAGTACGAACAATTGACTTAGTTTGTACAACCCTAATTAGGGTTTCTAGAGGAATTCCACCTCCCGGCTTGATGCTTTGAAAATCTTCCGATACCTGAATTCAAAGTGTTCTTAGAAAACCACACACCGTTCAAAGCGGAGTGAGCAAGGTTTGTGTAACTATCGCCAGGTCTGCCCGGCTAGCTTGATCAGGGGGGTTTCATCAACAGGAAATTAAAAACAGGGTTTCCTAGTGTTTGGTGTCATTGAAACACTAAGAATCTCTACTGTAGACATACCCAATCCTGAGCGTTTAAGGGTTTAGGGTACCACAAGGTCTTGGAAAATTCGGGATTTTTTGTTGTTAGGGTTAGCCTTTCAACAAGCTATCATGGAACATCACTTTTGTGGAAATAAGTATTGTAGAATATTTTATAGTAAAGAGAAAAGTTACAGCTCATAGGGTCCCTAAAAGCAACTCTAGACTAACCCTGGATGTGTTCCAATAACGACATTTGACGGTCTCATATTAGCGTGGCAGGATTCACTTGTGCAAGTAGGATTCACTGCACCACTTTAGGTTCAATAGAGTATGGCCACATTGGGTTCAATAGTGTATGGTGAAGCCCTAGATTGGAATTGGGAGCCGCTCGGGAATGGGTGTGTCGACCTTATACTTTAGATACGACTTCGTACCTCTTCTTGCAAAAATGCCTGATGCTCTGTACGACTCCTGTCTCGAGCAATTAGGTCATGAGAATTTTTAACCTGGCCTGTTTGTATCCGAGGGTGCAGGATCGTTGGTTGGGCAGGCTGCGCCACCGGAATTCATACGCAAGGTGACGATCATCGCACTCAGCCACGACGACCGGATCAAACGCATCGACACCGTTCGGGCTTACACGTTTGGGATGCAGTACTTTGTCGAGGTCTGCCATTTCCTCACATTCTGTACTCTCTTCAGTATTGTTCTCGTTTCAGAAACTATAAGACTACTTCATAAAAGGCCGTTGATAAAAGGCCGTTGATATCTGTACCACACCCTTTCTAGTATTTTAGCACACTGACTGTATATGACCAATATTTGTGGTATTATAGTAGGTGTGGACCATGAGCAAAACATCACTAATTTGAAGATACAGCTTGGTCCTATTTTCAACTCCCGATCCCGCTTATAGTATCAATTAAAAGATCTAAATTATGTTAAGTTTGTTGAGTAAAAACTGATGATTCTGGAGCTGAAAAACACACCTGAAGTTGCAACTTCTATGACAAGCTGTATACTCAAATTAGTGATATTTTGCGTGTCGTTCACACCTACTATAATATCATAAATATTGACCATATATAGGAGGTCTGGTAAAAAATAGTCAAAACGGTGTGGTACAGAAATCAACGGCCATCATAAAAACGGATATTTCTGCATGATTTATGGAGGGTCATAGACCTTGAAGATATTCTTTGTTTGCTGTCTAAAAGTTCTTGCTTTGCTGATTCCCCCTGCTTCGTCTCTTCTACCTTTTCTTAATCCATGTATGTAAACCAGTTGTATGCCATGTGGCTGTCTCTGTGGTGCAGGTGGACATCGAGTTGCCTGAAGCCATGCATCTTCGAGAAGCTCATGACATCGGAGAAGCCTTGCAGGACAATCTGGAAGCCTTGGAGGAGGTTGAGCGAGCTTATGTACACCTTGACTTTGAGTCCACTCACCATCCAGAGCATTCCCATTCACGGGAGCCCTGCTCAACTCCAACTTGACCGACCGCTCTCTTTTCTTGCTCTGCAACAGAAGTGTCGGAGTTCAAGACGAAATTTGGAGCTGGAAAAGTCCTGATCTGTGACAACGTCTAGGTCAGAGTTTTGTCTGTGGCTCTTTCTCTGTGTTTGTGTAGTGGTGTTTGCGTTACGACCAGAGAAATAGAGCCATGTTTTTATGGGATCTACAGTAAGGTAGAAGGCTCATAAACCGACCATCTAAGGGCTGATACTGAATTTTAGGGAGGTGAAACTTCTTGAAATATTTTTTAAGTAAATTTTCCTTGAAGGATAAGAGGAATTGGCATCTAACCCAAGTTGTTTCATATTTTTTGGAGTTTTGTGGAATTAGTTATGAAATTTTGAAGTTCAAGTGGCATAGGGCTCTAAAACCAGGCACCTCCTCAAATGTACACTGCTTGTACATTGTTGAAGACTATGAAACTCCAACTTGACCACCCGCTCTCTCTTACTTGCTCTGCATCAGAAGTGTCAGAGTTCAAGACGAAATTTGGAGCTGGAAAAATCCTGATCTGTGACAACGCCTAGGTTAGAGTTTTGTCTGTGGCTCTTATTCTGTGTTTGAGTAGTTGTGATGCGTTAATACCAGAGAAATAGAGCCGTCTTTTATGGGATCTATGGTAGTGGATGAGACCTCCATTGACGTTGGAAGTGTTTTGTGCTTTGTCATTAAAATGAAACTAAGTTAGCAGGTTGTGGTCAAGTTCTTCCGGTGAGGAGGTGTAGAGAGATGTATGAAAGTTTGATGATTCCAGAGAGCTTTTGGGTGTTTTTTAGGTTGATTCTTCTCATACTGCCTTCCGGATTTGCTCGTTGTTTGGTCGTTGCTTGCTGAGCACTGGTTAATGCGCAAGCTTTTGTTTTGTTTTTTCTTTTCCCCTGTTGAAATGGGGTGCTCCAGGACTATTATTCAAACTAGAGTTTAGCAGGGGAGTTTTAAGCTTGGTGTTTAGTTGGTGTTCTTGACCAGTGCTCGGGAAGGTTTTTTAAAAAACTCGATACATTTCCTACTCTTCCCTGGTCTACTCGGGGTTTTTTTTTAAATTCGTCATAGCCTAGGCATGTATTTTTTGGTCAGCCAATAAATTTTGATTTTTTTTCACTTGGTTGATTTCCTAAGTTTTAGTTTAGTTGAAATCCAAATTTCAGTGTATCATATCAGATTTTTTTCTTCTTACAAATGTTCCAAAAAGATCCATCTTTTGCTTACCATATGCATGACACAGCAAAACAAGGCAACAACAACTTAACAATCAAGCTACCCCCAAGCCCCAACCAATGTAAACTTCTTTATACTTTGAAAGGATTTATTGTTGACTATTGTTGCTTAAATATCCTTAGATGGATTTGAACCAAGTCAAATCCCATCATTGTGGGACCATATATTCAATCTTCAAAAAATATTTGGATTATAAACTGAAAGTTCACACAATTTTTGAAGTCTAGTTAGTATGTGAGTTGGGAGTCTAGACTTGGGCTTCCAAAATTAGGGTTTACACATGAGCACCATGTATCCTCCAAGGATTGGTGCACCAAGTGCACCTTTTTTTTCCATCAATCATCGCCCATTCACCCACTCACCCACTCACCCTCTTCAGTGACTCACCCACTCACCCTCTTCAGTGACTCACCCACTCACCGTCTTCAGTGACTCACCCACTCACCCTCTTCAGTGACTCACCCACTCACCCTCTTCAGTGACTCACCCACTCACCCTCTTCAGTGACTCACCCACTCACCCTCTTCAGTGACTCACCCACTCACCCTCTTCAGTGACTCACCCACTCACCCTCTTCAGTGACTCACCCACTCACCCTCTTCAGTGACTCACCCACTCACCCTCTCACTTACCCACTCACCCATTCACCCACTTGGCATCTCACTCTTGTTTCTTGCTTTTTTTAAATTTTTTGAACTTTAGCATTGTGTATGTGCTTGTGAGAGTGAGGTAAATTTTAGGTTTGGCAAGATTTTGATAGAATCTACCCTCATTTGGACATTTAGGAAGTGGTGCATGTTCAAAAAACATTTGATTTTTGTGTAAAAGGTTGAAAAATTCCCTTACCATGGAAAAGCTCATAGGTTAATTCCCACAATGAGAAATTTCATTTGGCCCATTTCCTCATTTACAAGGGCAATTTTGGCTAAATTTCCTAATTAAAATTGAAACTTAATTGATTTCTTGAAACCATGTTATGGACAGAAGCAAATATGCCAACTTTCATCTTATTTTGGCAATTCACAAAAAGAGTTAGCTAACTTGTAACTAAAAGTCAATTCTCTTTGGACTATGGTGGGCACTTCTCAACCATTGTAGAGACAACTATAGAGCATTATAGAGGGACAAGTTATTAATCAAAACCCGATTCTGTACATCCACTGAGTTTCATCCACTACCATATTCATCTACTTAGTGTAGTTAGTTAGCGACTGTATATATTCCAAGCTACTTAGCAATACACTCTCTTTTTGAGCGCTCTATAGTTCTCGTATGTGCTGGTATTTTGTTATCATTGTTTATATTTTGTCTTGTTGCGTGTATTGCATTGTTCCTTCCACACAAGCATGGTCATGCATATGATGTTCAAGGGTTAGAGATGTTTGAGATCTTTAAATATTAACCTCTAAAGGCCCAAGCATTTTTTTTTGGCAACATAGAGATTTTGGGCAGTTCACTACAAATCATTACTTGAAAAGGGCCCTTTTATGACTCAATGCATATAACTCTTGATTGTCATCCAAAATTAGTCATGTTTTGGAGAGTCATATAATAGAGTCATATATAGTGTAAATTATATGCTCTCCAAATATGACTAATTTTGGATGACAGTCAACAGTTATATGCAGTGAGTCATAAAAGGGCCCTTTTCTAGTAGTGAATGGATCTTTTGTTTTTGTTTTTTTGAAATTTTCACATATGATGTGCCCAAGGAGTAGCTTTAACCCCTAAACGACACAGCGTGCCGCTGGGGCCAAAATAGGGTATATTTCTTGTATTCAAAGGTGTTGTTGTTTTGGGTTTTGCTTGGGTTTTTGAGGGTTGTGTATTGCTGTTCATCTCCACCTTTTGGAATGTTTGGCATGTTTCTGCAATTGTTTTTTTGACTTTGCAAAGCGTTTGTATTAGAGGTGGGCTACAAATACGTAGCTATAGGGTATAGGCGACTTATGGAACCCTACGGTGGATCCCCAAAATGAACATGTTGCTGGAGCACCAAGAGCAAGCGCTCTTGTCTAGCCGCTCTGATTCACAATCTGTGCCAAGAAAAGAACAGAAATCAGATTTGAGTCACCGTAGGATTATGATATAGCCAAGATTTTACGGTTCCCTATGGTCATTTCGGGGTTAAGGTCCAATAGTTTTCATAACTTTTGACTACATGGTTCAAAAGTTATTGCATGATATGTAGTTTTCTTTGTTTTTCAGGCAACCCGAGCATCTCAAAAAAATATAATTTAAAAAATAGTATTTTTGAGCTGCCCGGGCTTCTTGACAAATAAAGAAAACTACATACCATACAATAACTTTTGAACCATGTAGTCAAAGATTATGAAAATTGTTGGACCTTAAAACTACTCCCATGTGTGAAAATTTCAAAGAAAAATAATGAAAGATCCATTTGTAGTGAGCTACTATGTTGCCAAAAAAATGTGCTTGGGCCTTTAGGGGTTAAATATGCCACGAAACCACCCCTACTACAAAAAATAAATCTTGTAAAAAATTAAAACTCAAAATTCAAGATTCAAAAGTCGAAATTCAAGATTCAAGATTCAAAATCCAAAATTTAAGATTCAAAACTCAAAATTCAAAATTCAAGATTCGAAACTCAAAATTCAAAATTCAAGATTCGAAACTCAAAATTCAAGATTCAAGATTCAAAATCCAAAATTCAAGATTCAAAATCCAAAATTCAAGATTCAAAACTCAAAATTCAAAATTCAAAATTCGAAACTCAAAATTCAAGATTCAAATTTCAAGATACAAAACTCGAAATTCAAAACTCAAAATTCAAAACTTAAAACTCAAAATGCAACCTTCAAAACTCAAAACTCAAAATTCAACCTTCAAAACTCAAAATTCAAAATTCAAGATTCAAACTTAAATTTCTTTTCGCTAGTGTGTGAGCCTGGTGTGCTTGCATGAGAGGGAGTCCGTCGTTTAGTGTGGACGTGGCAAGTCGTAACTGTTTTGTGTTGCGAGTTCCCAATTGGTGTTGCTGCTCTGCTGCTGCTCTCTCCGACCTTCACCGCCATCGCCGTTCAAGATAAACCACGCACTTCAGTCCAGCACAACACGCTCTCTCTCAAACGCCGCAGAATTCATAGCGCACCAATTCTACTGTAAAGAAATCGCTAATTGCTGTCAGAAAGTAGAAAACTCCATGGCGACAGCGCTGATTGCAAGCTGCCGGCCATGGTGCGCACCTGCTTCGTTCCGCCATGGCCATGGCCTACACCAGACGGCGCAGGCATTTCATGTCAAGTGTTCCGTAGAATCGACGTCCAGTGATTCGACGAGCACGAGTGGCGGTGAAGGAAACAAAAAGCATGTGGATACGAGGATACATTGGAAGAACGAGGCGGACGGATGGATTGGCATGGAAGATGGCGATGACAACGCTGCGCAGTCTCGGTCGTTTGGGAGAAGTGGCCGGCGTCGTACTGCAGGCTTACTTGACCAGGCCATGGACAGTCACTACAGGTCTTAACTTACTCTGCTCTGCTCTGCTCTGCTCTGCTATGCTCTGCTATGCTCTGCTCTTCTGCTTCCTTTGCTTAATTTTTGTGTGATTGAAGTGCGTGCAATATTAAGGATGCTGGATATTGTCATTTCAAGAATCTGGAATTTTAGGCATCAATTACGCTTCCGGTTAGTTGGTCAGTTCGAGCTGGTAGTGAAATTCGTGCACTTGCGAAGACTTTGCAGCGTCCTTTGCTTAATTTTTGTGATTGAAGGACTTGCAATACTAAAGATGCTGGATATTGTCATTTTAAGATTCTGGAATGTTAGGCATCAATTACACTTCCAGTCAGTCAGTCCGAGCTGGTAGTGAAATTCGTGCACTTTGCAGCCTCCTTTGCTTAATTTTTGCGATTGAAGTACGTGCAATACTAAGGATGCTGGATATTGTCATAACAAGATTCTGGAATTTTAGGTGTCAATGAGGCTTCCAGTCAGTCAGTCAGTCAGGCTGAGCTGGTTCGTGCACTTGTGAAGGCTTTGCAGATAGTCAACTTATTTCAAAGTTTTCATTGCATTTGATTTTGTTTAAGAACATACATATACATATACCTTGATTCGTCGCATTCAGTCTTCTTTGTTAGTAAATCTTTCCTCCATGGCTTGTGTGTTCTACGTGACAGTCACATTCGCTGCTTCTTGAAAAAATTGGAGATTATGACCTCGTATGTACTCTGTATAATTTTGTGATTGAACGCATGCAATACGATAGATGCTGAAGAACGGCATGTCAAGAAACAGATGTCGAGTTTTAGGTCTTGCGTGACATCAATTAGGTTTCCAATTCGATGGTGAATTTTTCGTAGTTACGAAGGCATTGCAAATGTTTAATTTATTTTAAGAACTTTGCAGCATTTGTCGCTGTTCAAATATCACATATCCCGATTGATCGCATTTTATCTAAATCTGTTCGTAAATTTTTACTCCAGACCTTGCATGTGCTACGTGATCGCTGCATTGTGAAATTCGGAGATCATGACGTTGCATTACGTCCTTCAGTCCGTTTGCTGTGGTGTTTTGACCTTTTTTTTTTTTGCAGATTTTTTCTGAAAAAATTGTGATGATGTGCAGGTTCATGGGCGTTTCCTCGGATGCCGAAGTAGAAGAGATTAAATCTGCGTACCGGCGCCTCTCGAAGCTGTACCATCCAGACTCGACTCAGCTGCCTCTCGAAATCGCCGGGCAGAAGTTTATGCGGTTGAAGGTGAGCTCATTTTTGTTAGAGTAAATAACTTAGGCTTACATCCCCTGGATGTAGAACTCCACGGAGGCTGTATTAGGTCTACAAGTGTGTATTTGTTGCAGAGGTTTTCAGCCTCCTTAATCATCAGACTTTTCACATTCGGGTCCCACTGGAAGACTACGGTGTTGCTTTTCTACAATTTTTGATGCCCTGCAATCGTTGCATTTTCTATTCTGGCTCTTTTTAACGAAGGAATGATCGGGGTGCCATGGTTGTGCAGGATGCGTATGATACTCTTAGTAACCAGGAACTGCGAAACCTTTACGACAACCGTTTAGCGGACAAGGTTGTGTCGAATACCAAAGGAAGCATGTATGGATACCCTATTAGTTCACAACAAGGCTACGAAGTGAGGACAGACAAGATACCCGAGCGCGTGGATGTAGACACCCTTGGTGGTCGCAACATGCCCCTCAGTGGCCAAGCTACGTCCGCCCTGGCATTCGATCTCTTCGTTCTCACCGTTTGCGTTGGTGTCATTTTATTTGTAGCGTTCTTTAAGACCCATGCTTCCACATAATAGAATGCACTTCTTCACGGTATCAGTTTCTAATGGAGATGGCAGAAGCAATGAGTGCCAGAAGGAATTCCTCAACATGTGCGAACTTGGCCGCTTTAAGTGGAGGAGACGATGGAGAATGCCATTGAGCTAAGAGAACTGATGCCAATTGTATCAGGTTCTGCCGATTGCACCTTTCCCTGAATTGATGATCTGTTTTAAACACAACAAAACATCAAAAAAATTGAATATATAGAACACTTCCACTTCTGATTTGCTGTTCGAAGGAAAAGGGCTTTACTGGAGTGTTTTGTAGAATCACCGAAACCCGTGTTTAAAGTGCTTTTGAATACGGTTGCATCATTTGTACTTTTAAAGTGATAAAGTAAAGCATGTATACTCTTTACAGCCATTAAATATCCCAGGCTACCGTATATATTCTATGGTTTCAACATGCACTAGATTGTCGAGTATAGTGACGGGCTGCTTCAAGTGAGGTGGAGAATGCCATTGAATAAAGAAAACCGACACTATCTAGACATCGGATTTTTCAAGTGCATCTCCTCTGATTCGATCATTGCTACTAAGCGTTTCCTCTCTTGATCAGATTAGTGCATGTTGAACATGATTTGGCAATTTTAGTGCTTTCAGAATGAAAGTGCAAAGAATGTATGAGGTAGCCCCCACACGATATTCTAAAATTTGAACATGCTCAAGTTTGTGGGGGCAACCTCATGGTTGCAAGAGTTGCCTTCCAAAGGACGGAAGTAACCCAGTCTTATCAACTCACCTACTTTCTACCCCCCAACAGCGTAGCGTGTGGTTAGAAAACCTTGACAATGGTAGCTTCGGTGCGTTTTTTACCTTTAGACTCTCCTTTGTGTATAGTTTATGTCATACCATAAGTTGCATGATCTTGACAGTCTGCTTATCCTGGATAAGTGGACAAATGTTCGGACCCTTGCGTGTATATAATAAATAGCGCTCAGTTTCATTTTAAACGATGCGCTTCTGTGACTTCCCAGAATAATAGGAATTCGATACTGTTAATCATTTCTTCGAATCTCAACTGGGCACTTTGAATCTGCGCTTGGTCACAAGCTTCTAATTTGATTCTGAGTTGTCTAAACTTGGTAGTTCGTTCGCTGGAGTTCGGGTTTTCGCCAAGGTATCGTAAGTTAACGATGGGGACGAGTTTTTGATTTGTTATGAGACAGCCGTGAAGCTACTGAATCATTACAACATGAAGTTACCAACAGAGGTGAGTCTGCCAACTCATCAATTGTGATATTAAAAACGTATGACACGTGTCATCGTGTGACCAATGTTTCATGACAACAAGTTATCCAACTGAGTCCGTCCTGGACGGAATATAAATAACAGCCATACACTCAATTGAAGAATTTGCATTTGGGACGGAATTTGAAGTGCCTGCAGTCAACGTAACGTTCTTGAGCCACTTGAAAGCCCACAAGAGGTATAGTAACAATAGAAAATTTAGTGGACAAGAAGCAGTGAACAATCAAATGGCTGAAAAGTATTTACTTTTAGAAGAATCTTAATCAATCGTGCGAAGTCATGCATGGATGAGAAAACATAACCAGCTGTGATGCATACTGAAGTGATGTGTCACTTTCTGATTCGCCAGGTAATAGAAGATAACATGGTTGAATTCTCAGACTGTGCGCAGAAATTTGTCACAGCAAAAAAGCAGGATAATCCTCTGGCAAAGGGCTAAAACCTGGAGTCGTGATTCAAACTCCATGAAACCTTGGTAATATTCAATTCCTCTATAGCATGCTTGCCACAACATCCAGTGACCAGCACAGAGTTCCAGAATGCTCCTCCTTGTTGCAATGGCAGCGAATCATACCACCTGAGGAGCACTACTTGCATCTTCTAAACCCCACTCTGGCTTTCACGAATTCTTCTATTTAAAAAAAAAATCTGTTACTGCATCTCCATCCAACAAGCTACATACACTAACGTGGTTAATTACTGTACAGATCATGCGTAGTTGATCAATTAGCAGGTAGTCGTACAAGTGTCACACTATTTGTCATATTTTACACCTAGAAAGAATTCATAACCCCCTCGAACTTCAAATTTTTTTGTACCCTCTCTCTCTAGGCAGCATTTGCCGTGTTGCACTTCTATTTTGCAAAAGGGGAGAGAGAGAGAGAACTCTTTTCCATGACTTCAGTTTGTGAAGTTATCAGTTGAGTCAGTCTCAAAGGCATGCAAGCCAATTCTCCAAGTGCCTCTTGTTCTCTGCGCATGTACACAAAATTAACGGGAATTAGACGTAATCTCAAAGAGACCTGAAGAAGAGGATTAACAATGGTCCTACGTCAGGCGTGAATATCATGGTGATTCTACTAACTACAATACGTGGACTCAGCGTGTACTACGAAGACTTTTCATGCTCAAGTTTACAGGTTTTTTACTTAAGGTACGTAAGCGTATTTTCAAAGCTAAGCTCCAAATTTAGTGCTTCTTCACCATCCTCAAAATTAGCTCAAACCTGGAGCCCAGAAACTGGGTTATTTTTTAGTTTTTTCGTTGGTAGACCGACCGGCACTTGCAATATAAGCAGGTAAGGAAAAAATGGACAGAATTGGATAGAATCAGTGACAAGTGCACATGCATCCATAAATTGTAGCGAATTTGGTGTTTGCTTAGGGAGGGAATTGGCGATTTCATCCACTTTTCCATCAATTTTTGGTAGTGTTACAATCGCCAGCCAAGAATTGAGGTAAAGATTTAGGCAAATTTTCGCCACAAAAAAAAACCCTGCCCCAGTTGTGTGAAATAAGACATTCTTCGCCTCAAGCATGGCTTAGAATTTGTGCTATTCTTTTTCACATCTAAGCTCCAGATTCGAGTTCCTAGAGAAATATAAAGAAACACTATGCAACCCAAAGCTGTCAAGATAAAAACAAGGGAACTCGAGAATGGTTGCCGGCGCTAATTCACAGGGTAAAAAAAGGGAGAATTTCATGGATACCACTGAAGTTTGCAATATTTACATGAATACCCTTGATTTTTCAGAAATTGCACACACGCCCTTGGACCATAATTTTTAGGCATTTATTTGTTGTGCTTGTACTTCCATCATGACCAATGTTGAAGAAGGGAATGTAAATGAAACAAAAAAGAAGCAACGTGTGCACAAAGGAAGAATGGAAGTGACATGCACAGCAAAACAAATGCCTGAAATTTTTCGGCACAGCAAAACAAATGCCTGAAATTTTTCGTCAAAGGGTATTTGTGCAGTTTCTGATAAAGCAGGGATATCTATGCAAATACCACAAACTGCAAATATCTCAAACTGCAAATATCACAAACTTCAGAGGTATCCATGAATTTTTTCCCTATTTTCAAAGCCAAGCTCCAAATGTAGTGCTTCTTCACCATCCTCAAAATTAGCTCAAATCTGGAGCCCGGTTGTGTAAAAAAAAAAAGAAGACATTCTTCGCCTCGAGCATGGCTTAAAATTGAGCTATTATTTTTACATCTAAGCACCAGATTCGAGTTCCTAGAGAGATGTAAAGACACATTATGCACCCAAAGGTGTCAAGACAAAAAACAAGGGAACTCAAGATGGTTGTCATGTTTGTTGATTACAGTGCCAATTCACAGGGAAAAAAGAAAATTCAAATTTCATGGGCAGAGAGCAAAGGTTACCTTGGTTAGGGTGTTTGGAGAGATTGGCGAGGACGGCGGCCCAAGGCGGTTGTAGCCGCTGATGCTCGGTGGCGGCGAAGGGCGATGTGGGCGAGGTGGGAGACGGAGAGCCATAGCAGGGCACGAGCACAGCGAAGCTGTCCTCGAGCTCGTTGTCGGTGAGGAAATTGGCGTGGTGGGGCTCCATCCAGCCCACCGACCAGTCGGACACGTTGTCGGACTCGGAGCCCGACATGGAGATCCCGTCCGTCGGCACGACCACCAGGTCGAATTCCGTGTCGATCCCCCGGCCCTTGGCGGGCGACTGCTGCGGCTGCTGTCGCGGCTTGCCGCGCCGCCGCCCACGCCGCTTCTGCCACGAGCTCACGCACGCGACGACCGGAAGCGCCGCCGGGAGCTTGAACCCGCGCCGCCGGATGGGCAGCGGCGGAGTCCCTTCCGAGAATGGCGGTGGCCTCTGCACCTGCAGACCTGTCAACGCCACTGCTGACGCCGCCATGGGCGCATGTGCCGTGCAATTCCTCTCTCTCACACACACAAAAGCTGCGCTGCCGATGCAAATTCACGCAAGCAAATGCCTCTCACTCTTCCAAAAACCTCCGAAAAACCGGTCGTAAAAAATGTCAAGAACCCAACTCCGGACGCACAAAAATCAACACCACAAAGACGATCACACAACCCACGTGCGCTCTTTCTGTGTCTCTCTCTCTCTTACTATATCTCTGTCTCTCTCTCTGGCTATGGCTTTGGCTGTGGCTGTGTCTGTGGCTTTGTCTTTGGCTGTGGTCTTGGCTGTGGCTCTGTTTGAGTGTGTGTTTCCGGTCTAAGTTACACAAGTGAAGGGCGTTGGATCCCGAGCAATCAAGCCGTGGACAGAAGCAGAGGGGTGAGGGAATTGGGATGGGATCGGAGAAGAGAGAGGGCGGAGGGTCAAGCAACCTGAGGGAGTGGTGGTGGTTGCGGCATAGCCATGAGATTTGCGAAGAAGTTCCAGTGGCAGGGCAGGTTTATATAGGCAGAGAGCGTGGGGCGGCGGGCAGGACTCAGGAGGGGTGGTGAGGAGCATCCAAGCTTCCACGCCACCCAATTTGGAGTGTTGGGGGTGGCCCACCAGGGAAAGTGATTCTGCTCATGACGCTCTTGAAGATTCAGTGATCAGTGGCGGGGCCCTTTCGTTTTGCAGCCAGCAAAGTTGGGGTGGTGGAGTTCTATTTTTAAAAACGGAGGGATCTTTGAGGGTGGTCTGTCATGGTGCCCAAAATCACTTTGTCCATACTCCAAAAAACCACTTTGTTAACCCCGGAAGGGCCCTTGGGCTCCGGAGCTACGATACCAAATACAGTCACAACCAATATTCAAAAGTTTGAATCAGTTGGAAATTAATTGTTACAACTATACATATTGAAGAGTTGTATGATGGTGGGTGCATAATATTTTTGAAAAGCCCTTAGAGTAGCTCAAATATGTTTATACATACAATCATACATATGGTCACAAAGGACGTTTGGGCCTTTTAGGGGTTAAAACTCCCTATCATAAAGCATCTCCACCCTTGCTTGTCACATAGGGCACACCAAGCAAGGCTTGAAGTGCAGAATTTTGTTTGAAAGCAGTGGCTCTAGGTTGGAGAGCCAGCCTTCCTTGTCAAGTACTGAAGCCAAAGGCTACTAGTGAGGTCGCAAAATCAAAAAGAATGCAATTCTCATTCTCATTCAATGTTGCATTTGCTCCAGTAAACCAACCGACTGGTGCATCAAACTCTTTGCTCTTGCAACCAAGTCAGGCTCCTCCTAACTCCAATGCTTTTTGGGGAGTCTACCCTTGACCACTCCTTGCCACATTGGTGATGACAAAGTTGATAAAGTTATAATACAAGGAGCAACAATCAAGCGCTCTAGAACTTGAAAAAGCCACTGGAGAGTAGTGTCTCAAAGGATGTTCTTGGCAAGGCCTAAAAGATTATTTTGTTTAGCAAGTGCTTGGTGGACCTCAATCTTGAGGCCAGCCAAGCTAGGGCTTGGTTCTTCCCCATTTGGAGAGCAAGAGTGAAGATGCTCTTGCTCACAAAAAAAAAAATACTAGAATGCATTTAACACCTTGGAGCTTCTTGAAAAACTTTTAAATGACTTTTTAGAATAATTGATAAATACATTTATCAATGATAGTGTCAAAAATACTCAATTTCCAATATTTTATTGTTAAAAGATTCATTTCAAAAGAAAATCACGATTTTTCATCCACAAGAATCGAACTTATATTAGGGTAGTCAAGTACCTTGCAAAACTTCTAATAAAGAACATTAATGATTAATTGTTGTAGTTCATTATATAGGCATCCATAAAAAAGTTACTAAAATATTGTCAAAAGATAATCAAAATCCATGTCATATTTAACATCATTTTAGTATAAGTGTCTCATACATAGAATCTTTTGATGAAGTTTCTTTTTTAATACCAACTCGTGTAAAAACAACGTGAAAAAGTTGCTAATGTAGTGCTACATTAAAATTTGGTGATCATTGTTGAAAAGGGACTTTGATGATGCACATTTTCATGGAGATGTGCTGCCTAAAATTTGTAAAGCCGAGAGAATAACCATATAGTTGATGGCATGTCCTTTATTAAGCTTTCAGAATAGCTTTGGGATATTAAATTTCACTTTCTTATTTGCATACTTAAAAAAGTTGTATACATGTATGTATATTTATAACTATATAGATTTGTGCGTGTTTAGTTCCATACCTCTAAAACTCATCATTTGAAAAGGTAAAAAATACAATCTAAATGTCAGAAAGCATAAAGAATGTGTTATTAATTAAATCGGGAAAAAGTGACATTTTGGGACTCAAAAGTCTCAAAATATCACTTTTTTTCCAATTTAATTAATAACACATTAAAAGTATAAAAAAAAAAATTAGAACCAAAACTCCAAAGATTTCACTAGATCTTTTTCTCATTTCTTCCTCTTTTAAACTTTTTCAAGACTTGTAATAAATTTTTTTTAACAACGACACTAAATGGTACATTTAGGTTGCCTCAACAATTAGGTTTTCTTACCATGGAAGGTCACCTTATAACTCATCACTTGACTACTTTGAGGTGCATGCAACTCTTTAGATATTAGACTTTCACATGATTTATGATACAGACGCTACTAATTTATTTTTCTACAACTTTGTTGTTTTTGGTAGGTCCTTTAAATTTTGCTTATTGTAGTAACTATTGATGAAAATTACTGTAGTACCCTTTTATGTAGTGAAGAATGTCAAGAAATAAGTGTAGGGCAACCTACATTCACTATTTAGTGCAGGCTCTTAAATTCAAGTGCAAAGAAACCTCTTGTATAATGAACGTTTATAAGCATATCTTTGAGGGCAAATGCACTTAAATTTTGGTTCAAATGGGGCCCAAGTACGTGTTGGCCTGGAGGCCTCACATGCATTGGCCCGAGTGAACACTAGCTCACTGAATTTTGGTTGCAGTGCTTTCTGGTTATTTTCTCTGGAATATCGTAGATTCCCTAGATGATTCTGATTCTCCATGCAGTGGCTCTGGCAGGCCTAGGAGGCTAGGTTTGTAGATTCCTAGACGGGATATTTGGTGCAGCAGCCCCTCACTGGCAAATGATCCAATTCAGGGCGATGTTCGAATCTGGGGGTTGGGTGCAAAACTGCAAACTCTGATAAATCCCTGTGAGATTGCCACATGTATCCATGCACAAAACTAAGGGCATCAATCTATTATTACTCTGCCCACAATCATTGGTTTTGCCATCATACGATTGTAAGACAGCCCAAACTACACTGAATAGTGAATACTGTATTGCGTTTAGGTTGCCCCACACTAATTTCTCCACATTTTACACTATATAAACATTTATTGTTACTATAGTTATTTCATCAAAAATTACTGCAACAAATAGTTTTTAAATGGCATGTTAACAACAATGAAGATGAGAGAAGACAAGCTAGTAGCTTTCAATTCATAAATTAATTGAAATTCAAGTACAGTGGTGCTTGGTTAGCGTCAACCTTTGTAAGAGCAACAATTGGATAAGATCACAACCCCACTCCCCTTTTGCTCAAAGCATGTATTATGAGCTTGGTTAAGGTCAAGTGCTTGCATATGGTCAACGTTTTCTTTTCATCAATTCTCATTTTGACTTTTTAGTTAGAAAGGCGTTTGGTTAGTATCCCACAAACATGCGAGAGAAAACACCTCTAAAGTTGCAACCCATAAAACTAGGGAAAGTAACACAAATGAAGGGTTTGTTTATGATCAATACTTGGATAATGTCAACACTTTCTACAAGCCCAAAGTGTTGACGCTAACCAAGCACCACTGTATTTAGAGAGTTGCATGCACCTCCAAGTGGCCAAGTGATGAGTCATGTGGTAACTTACCAAGTCAGGCAACCTAAATGCAATATTCAATGTAACAAAGATGTAACAATCATATAACATCCCTCAATAAATTAAACTCTCTACAACTATAAGTAGAGAGATGTTAGGAAAAAAGTTACAAAAACATGATGGAGTTAATGATTGCCAAAAAAAGTTATCATCATTCAAAATATGCAACTATATGACATTTTACACTAAGAGGGTAAAGAATTGATCAGCCTAGCAATGGTTGTCCCAATATTAATAATTAATTTAGATTAAATTAACTAGCTCAATAACTAAATTTATAAAGATTAAAAAGTAATCACATTGTTGTTAGGGCATTTATGTCCATCATGCTAAATCTAAAAGGTGTCATATGGGTTTTGGGGTAGGTCAAAGTGAAAATTTAATAGGCAATTAGTGTTTATGTCAACATTTAGTGTTATAAGTATGCATGCACACGCTTTGCCCAAGTTGGACATGTATAGGTAATGCGACATTTAACATCACAAGAAATTGATCCCACAAATCAATTGGTCTAAAATCTAATTTTGATGTACTTTGCAAAAAAATAACATCTCACTATTGGTCTAGAATCTAACCCTCATGCGTCATCATTTTGGTCTTTTTTGAGACCAAAAATACCAGTTGCTTTTATCACAATGCTATTTTTTTGACACTTTGCTACGGGGTGCTTGGCAATTTATTGATTTTCTAGCACACGGTTGGAGAGCACTTGGTGTGTATCTTGAACGCCCTTTGTTTGCTTCAAATTATGACAAAATATTCTAAATGGTTTTAGAAAAAGACGCAAGAAGGGAAATCCTCCCACTTAGTAGTATAGATAAATAGATTTTGAAACTCGTATTACCTAATACTATATTACACAATTAGAGAAGTATGCAAAGATCCAACTACCTTACCTTTTATTGGTTGTCGTCAACCAATGGGAGTAGTTCCATGGTGGATGTTGATTCTATGAGTGATGCCGGGGTGGGGGCGGCGGTTGTTGGGTCCCCAATGGAATTCTGTTCAACATTCCTCCTATTTTCCCAAATCCATTCAAGCTGCTTCACGCCATTCACTACTCGACCACTCCATGCACCCAAAATGGAATCTTACCTGGGTACCTGCACAGTAAAAAAGGGCTAAAAAAAGGGTGAAAGCGGCAAACCCCTCACAAAAAACGAAGACCCCCCTTTATGTGAATAAATGTTGCCAGGATCAGACGACTTTGTAATTTCCTTGGGACGTCTGCTTGGAATTATCAAATGTATCATGTACTTGAAATTGTCATTTATGTGAATTCCGTGCATAACAACGATATTTTTTTAAAAATATGCCATCTTGAACATGCAATTCAAGAGTGCCGTCATATAGAGAAGGTTGAGTACATATACAACTTAAAGAATATAAGAGTTGAATTTTCTTGAGTATTTGAGAGTTTGCACTCTAATTTTTCTAGGATCACTACAAAGAATTGTGATTAAATGGCTTCTTGAAGATGGGTTACAGGTAGGGTAAGGGCCTCACGCTAGGGAATTATCATGTTCAAGTCATTGAGAACAAGGGCTAAGTTTAAGTAACTAATGGCACAAATGTGAGATTGTTTGTGCATGGGATTCTTAACTTGCATAAACATTGTTTAAAGAAAATACTTTCACATTTCTCTTTTGCTCACAAGAGTGACATTATGCAACATGATACCACTTTGCAATTTTCAATTACATTGCATTGTATGATTCACCTGCTTGGGGATGTAGTTAGGGTCCAGAAGTATAAGACAACCAAAAATGCAAAGGATTTTGTTCAAGCAATGTCTACATGTAGGATATGATGATTGTATTAGCAAAATTGGCCTTGTTACCAAACATGTGGCTAGAAAATGCTCAAAACTTCCTTGGTTATGCAACTTTCTCCAAACTATCTTTGAAAAAAACTGAGCTTAGGAACCTCATCAAACCCAAGCCAAGCACGCCCTAGATCCACTTAGCGCGAGTTTCAATCAAATCAAAGCATTCTTTAATAAAAAGACTGGCAAAACTATTGCATGGATTCAATGGGGGTGTGAGCACTTACTAAACCCTAATCCTCGACAAATCTAGACAAATCCCAAACGGAGAGTTTGCCAAGGAAATAAGCTATCTAAGAGATCCCACACCGTCAACAACACCATTTACCACTCAAATTTTGCAAAGTTGATCAAAATCTTCAAGTTCAATGCTTGCTCACCAGGGTAAATACACAAGAGCTAAGCTTAAGACAAATGTTTCAGATTTCAGGAGTGTTACTCAACTCCAAAAAGGGTTTTTGCTTTCCCAAGTTACGAGCTATTTTTACAACATCACTGGATTGAATGAAACATCAAAACAAAAAAACTAAGTTCCATGATACACAAAACTGCTTGAGCATTTTTCCAAATGCAACTTTCTCTCATACAAAAGATAATCATAATAAGACTAACAATTTACTACTACAAAAAGAAAGTTCCAAAAAACTTTACTCAAAGGAAAGCCGTTGCGTGTTGACAAGCGAGGCGTAAACGCCGTCTTTGGCAATGAGCTCGGCATGAGTTCCAATCTCCGTTACAGATCCACCTGCACAAACTGCAATTTGCTCGGCTGCTTGCACTGTGCTCAGTCTGTGAGCTATCACCAAAGTAGTCCGTCCCTGCAACCCCACAACACCACACGTTAAAAAACTAAGAAAAATATCAGAAGAAATTAAAAGAAAGCCAAAAAAAGAAATATTGAGCATAAAGTAAGAGGCTTAAAAACAGCTTGGAACACCATATTAGGTACATTCGGGAAAACCGTACATTCTGGGACTTTCATTATTTCTGTCATTGTGTACAATTTAGCATATTACAAAAAAAAAAGCGTGCACTTTCTTGTATACTATAATAGTGAAATCTTAGTGATTGCCTCCAAGAATTTTAAATAATTACAACTTTGAGCTATAGCTATGCCTAAATGTACTGTATGTACGATTAAGGTGGAGTACAAAATGGTCCCTCCGTTTTTCCCAATTTACCAAATATGGTGTTTTGGGCTCTAAAAGCATTCATCAACACAAAGTTACATACTGGATCCGCAAAAGTGCATATTGAAGTATTTTGATGTGTTCGAGACTAGGGAAAATTTGATGGATACCTCTGAAGTTTAACATACTTGTATAGATACCATTGGTATTTCAGAAATTGCACAAATACCCTTGACATAGTTATTTTGCTTTTTCATAAATCATCATTTTTAGATCTTGCAATGAATATCTTAATGTTTGAAGTATAGGAACACACATAGATGGAACAATATAATTGAAAAAAGTACTTGCAAAACTACCTTCAGATGCTCCATTGAGACGTCAAGCGTATTTGTGCAATTTCTAAAAAATCAGGGGTATCTATACAAGTATTGCAAATTTCAGGGGTATCCATTAAATTTTCCCTTGAAAATAAACGTTTCAGGGTGTGAGTGCTTTTAGGGGCCTTTATCATTTCAAGTTCAAAAGTTCATAACTAAGAAATAAATAAACACAAAAAGAACTTGGATTAAATGTTCATTCCATTCAACTTTGAGTAAAATTTACTGAAAAATGTTTTAAGAAGTCTAGCTTTCTCAGTTGTGCAAATCAGCTAGCACAGGGTCGATTTTAGGACCTCCTACCTTACAGAGTACATACAACCACTTCAGTGAAACACAAGAAACGGACAGAGGTTTAATATCAATTATGTATACTATGGAACATCAGTGTAGTGGTGACAACAGTGCATTTTGTTCCTATAAAATGCATTGTTCTAAAATTTAAGCAGATTTCACCAAGTGGGATGCATTGTCGCAACTTGGACTAAGAGAAAGAAGTTTTACTTGGCTGCTGTTATGCAGAACAACTCTAGTTGTAAATCGGGCATTTTTCGGCTTAAGAGTATCTACTTTGAGTCTCTGCTGACAAGCAGGCTTGGTGCCCTTATACCTAACGATGTTTAATCATGAGTGGGATTCTTTTACATCACATAATGGTCTTTGCTTCCCTTTGCACGCTTGCAAAAAGATCTAAATCTAGATTACTTTTTGCACCGTGTCTAGAGTTCAAAATATAATACCAAGTAATAAAAATCGATTTTTCTTATTCATTTCAACCATGTACTCGATGATTTTTAGTGACTGTGAGGTTTTAAAAACAAATGAACTTGGTATGGTGATGTGTTATTCTAAAGTGATTGTCAAGAATTTGGACATGAGAGAGGGAGATAGACACGGACCTTCATAAGCCGATCAAGGGCACCTTGCACTAGCCGCTCGCTCACACTGTCTAAAGCGCTGGTGGCCTGCAAAAAGGAAAAATTGTCAACACAGCCCATTGCATAACGACCTTAAAAATGTAGGTTATACTCAGGCTACGAGCTCCTGACGTTACTTAAAGTACATAACTCAATTCATGCCTTTCAGCTGTTGTGGAGAGTGGAATCTATTATTATAAATGAATTTTTTGGTATGTACATTGTCCCCACTTTTTCAAAAGTTATCCCACAGAAATGTGTAGTATTTGGACACTACATGAATATGTTATGAATGTTGAATTGTTGACGTTTTAGCCCCTAAGACAGCTGATACCCACTATACAGATGATAAACACACAGTTTCAAAAAAACATTACGTTCATTGTACAAGATGGATTTTGTTCATCCATATCTTATACGGAAGTGATTGAGATGTACTCTTGTATTTGTGTGATTGACTTGTAATGGTTGTTACACTTGTGCAAATAGAGGTGCCGTTTTAACAACACCTCTAGGCCCTCTTAGGAGTTGAAGTAGTATGGTTCTCAACACAATCTCAAGCTTAGAATTCCCTTACCCTTGCACCATGAGTGTTGCGCATATCATGGAAGCGTCTTTGATTGTGATAGAATCCAAAATTATCTTATTTACAAGTTTTATGTTTGTGTGACTTGCATTGTAAATGGGTGATTTTCAACCCACATTAATGAGCTATCTACATAAACAATAGAACTTCACAAGAGGAACAATGGAGATGAAAAAACCATGCATACCTCATCTAAGATCAAGATAGGAGCGTTCTTCAACAAGGCCCTTGCAATTGCTATTCTCTGCAGATACCAAAAAGTAAACACACACACTGGTCATTCATTTTTTTTCAAAATGTACCTGCAAATTTATGCCACAAGGTCTACTCCACATACACAGAATCTGCCATAATATAAAAAAGGGACCAAATAGCAAGATAATCTGTGGAGCATACCTGGCGTTGTCCACCACTAAGAAGACTTCCTCGCTCTCCGACCATTGTATTGTAGCCCTGCAAAACCAGTTCTTCAACGTAAGTAAATCCAACCAGAAATTGTTTTTTTTTGTTTTTTTCTAGAGTTTCATTGGTCAAGCGACAAACATCCCAGAATGCATGCAGGTAGCGAAAAAAGAATTGGATAAAACCATCCATTTGTTCACATTCATCCACTACATAGGCTATTATTAGTAGTTTCCATCCAGTATTAAGCCCGCATCTAATGTTCCTTGGACAGGGTTTGGCGATTTTTTCCATTTCGCTACCCAAGTTTTTGGTGTTAAAGTGGCCAGTGTCAAAAATGAGGTAAGATTCTGGCAAAAGGTAAAATTCCGTGGCTCCAAGTGCAACAATAGCCAAAGCAGTTTTTATATCAATTTTTAGTACAGGCTTCTTTTACATGAAGAAAAAATGAGGGTGGGGTATGTTGCTCTACCTCAGGAAGTGATACAATAAAGTCGTGTGCATTTGCAGCTTTAGCAGCTGCTGTGATCTCCGTTTCTGATACATTCTTGTTGGGTAAACCATACGCAATATTCTCTGCTACGGTCATTGCAAACAGCACTGGTTCCTGAAACCATGCTCAAGAGATGGTGTCAATTGACTTGTTTAATATAAAATAATAGAGTAAGATTGAATTTTTACACAAGTAAGGAGTAAAGTTGCACTTCAAAGGGTTGTGTATTTTGCACCTGATTCACAATGGATATGGCTCGGGCCCATTCAGACTTGTCAAACATCCGAACATCGATCCCAGCCAGGGTGACCCGACCATCAGATGGCTGCACTCAAAAGGCATATTAGCACATTCATTACTTGAAAAAAAACAAAAGAAATAATACCACCTGATAAAGTATTTACAATTGCATGTATTGTCAAGTAGCCTACAAAGAACATCAAACAATAGATTCTAAACCCTAAACCCTAAACCCTGTCCAGAAAAGAGGCCCTAAAATACTAAAGAACTAGCCCACTTCTGAAGCACTGCCACATGAGCCAACACACAAACATGCACTAAAAGAAAATGAATAATTCTAGTATAAGTCACGCCCAAATTTGCAAGCATAGCTTAAGATTTTGCACAAAAAGAGTCTAGATTGCTTTTCTTCACTCACTGTGGATTTTGAGGTAATTTTTCAAAGATGGTACAAATCGAAGGTACAAAATCACACATTTGCAAGTAAAAGAGTATAGTGAGTACCTCATAAAACCGGGCAAGTAGCTGCACGATTGTGCTCTTGCCAGCACCACTTGACCCAACCACTGCAGTCACAGTATTGCGTTTCAAATGGAGGTTGATTCCTTGAAGAATAAGTGCTTCTGGCCGTAGAGGGTATGCAAAGAACACATCTGCAAAATCAAGTCAAGCCATTTTTTAAGTATTCTTGCTAATTTAGAGTCTTCCAAACTCATTCATCTGGTTTCAAAAGCCTCATAAAAATAGACAGAACACTGTAGTTTTTTTGTAAAAGATTCATGGATACCCCTGAAGTTTGCAATATTTTCATAGACAACCCTACTTTTCAGAAATTTCACAAATACCCTTGGACCAGAATTTTCAGGTGTTTGTTTTGTTGTGCATGCCACCTCCCTTCTTCCTTTGTGCAAACACATAACAAGAAAGAAGAAGTGTGCGTACAAAGGGAGAAAGAAGTGACATGCACAACAAAACAAACGCCTAGTCCAAGGGTATTTGTGAAATTTCTGAAAAAGCAGTGGTATCTATGAAAATATTGCAAGTTTCATGGATATCCATGAAATTTTCCATTTTTGTTTTTGTTTCGGTGGTGCACAAAAATCACCTTCGAGCACAACATCGCCTGACCAAGCCAATTCACACACGCTCTTTTTGGAGTCGTAGTTGAGGGAATGAGCAGCTCCTCCGTTGAGAGGAGGACCTACCACCCCGGTGTCCACAGAACTTGCACACTCGTCACTGCTTTGCAACTCTCCTCGTGCTTCTCGCTCCAGCCCGTGAGCTAGCCACTCGTCTACCTCGGATTTGCCTACAATGCTGTTGATGCGCTTCACAGCTGCAAGCATGCCTTGCACGTCGGCCAGAGTGTTCACCAGCCCTTGCACCTGCTCTCATGCATTTGGCAGTATCATTAAAAAAATTCAAACCTTGGAGAAAACAGAGTTTATTTCAGGGAGAGAACCGGCTGTTTTCTTATACAAAATTGCGTGAAAACCAATTTTTTTTGCTGCAACTGACAAGGTGCAAAAAAGTGCAAGCATGGGCTCTCTTTTGTGAGGAAACAAAGAAAACGAAAAAAAAATTGCCATGGAATTTAAACTATTGTGAGAGATTTTGGTTTAATAGAAAGGACTGAAGGAAAGAAGAAAAAATCTAGTAAAGAAATATATCAAACTCTCAAGTTCCTCTATTGTCATCACAATGAAGTTCATATGTGTGGGGATTAAGGTTCTTCATACAAATTAGATTAATCAAGAGACTAGAGACTCTGAGGTAGCAAGAGCATCATAAAATAGAGGTACACAAATTATTCCATTTAGAAAATGATACACTATTTTTGTAGGGTTGTATATGCCAAAGTTAACTAATCCTGAATTGCGAAAGCAAATTTGGACTACAAGGCTAGTATGGTAAGTAAATTCTACTATCTTCCAAAATTCTCTTTAAACTAAACTCTCCAAACATGTATTGGACATCCCCATGCATCAAAGGTCAGCAAAACTTCCAAGCTCTACTAATTTCATGGCATGGATTTTCTTTCTACACTTTGGACTGTCCAAAATTAGTTAAATATGGCATGTTATGTTACTATATGAAGACAATATATTAAAGTAATTTACTGAGAAAATACCATTTACAAAGCTTTAAATCTCCTTTTGGTTGGTTACTTGTTCTCGAGTAACCATTTATTCAGAAATATCTTGGTGCTTGATGCTGGTCCATGATACAAAAATTAACAGGTAAAATTCATTTAATTTGCACTACAGAACATACTAAACAAATAAACGGAGCGGCCATACAACCAAAGGGCTAAACAATAATCTATAGCACATTTAGTGGAAGACACATGAGGTAGTATAAAAGTAGCTTCGTGATTGAAGGAGATAGACTTGTGCAACCAATAGAGAATCTCTTTTCTAGGGTGGGATAGCAAGTTACAATCTCAACTTAATACATTTGTCTCAACATATTTCAAGCATACCTTCCCGTAATAAGCATCTAGTTTTAATCAATTCTTGAGAAATTGGACCAAGGGTAGTAAACACAAATCTACTCAACCTAATTGGACATTTTAAAATACACGTTGTCAGCTTTTACTTGTTGTTCTAGAAGAACACCAGACAAATGTAAACAAAAAAAAATACAAAAAAAACCCCAATGAAAGAACCTAGGGAATTTAAGTCCAGAAAATAGTGAAGATGTAAACAATCACACGTGGCACAGGTTTTGTTGAGCATACCGCAAAGGTCAGAGTGAAAGTGTATCCAATGAAGGAAACCATCGTCCCAATTGGCAACTCGCCCTACAAAGCAAGCGAGAAATGGTTTATGTCAAAACAAAAAGAAATCTATGTAAAAAAAGCAAAAAATTAAAACCAAAGAAAAAGAAAACTAAAGAAAAGGAGAAAAAAAAAAAGTTTAATGTGATCAGCCATTGACAAAACATGAGGATTATGCAGCCACTTACAGATTTTACTTTAGCTCCACCGAGAACATAAAGCGCCATCAAGGAGACGTAAATTGCAACTCGAGTCCAAGACTCGTTTGTAGATTTTAACCAGCCTAGTCTGTCCCCACTCTTTTGGTATGCAACGACCTGGACCATCACAAACAAAAAGCTTCAGTCACCAAGAAAAACAAGCTGAAAATCAAAGCATTATTGCCAAAAGTAGTTGCTTCTATATTTATGGAAGAGGGAATAAATTAGATAGTAAAGTGACAAAACGTAACAAATGATAGTATTAATCATACCCTTTCAAGCGAAAAAACCAATATGTTGAAAGTTACGGGAATTGGTTATTATATTTCAGTGGATGTTCTATTTACAGCTTAGGCAATGAGGGGTTCAAAAAAAGAATCAAGTGAACATACTAATAATAATAAACCCCAGGTTTTCAAAATTACCAACAAAACGCTTGTTTCACTGCCTTAAATATTAAAACAAGTAAAGCTTCAACAGTACATAGAGTTTATTTTGTGGTACAACATTAGGATTCTACAAGTTTGATAGTCTTACCATTTCGTCAAACATTCCTGTCTGCCTTCTTTCACCACCAAATGAACGAACCTGCACAAAAACCCCAACGGAATGTAATATAAGTAAGTTAAAAATGAGGTTGTAATTTTTAAGGGAATCTGAAAGAGAATATACTAAGAAAGCAAAATATCAGCAACACATTGATAGATTAGAAACTGACCGTCCGAATGGCTGAAAATGTCTCACTGGCACATTCAATAATTTGAGCCTGAAACATGCCGTGAGCTTTAAAAACTGGCATTGTTGTCCGCTTGTAGATTGCTGCAGCCGTAAAACATGAAATGTATTAAAATGACTTCAAGATAAACATATCAGGGTAATGCCAAGGCTAAATCAAGTAACAAAAAAATTACAATGAAGAAAAAATGTTCTTAAAGACTCAAAAAGAGGCTCTGTAGAACAGGACTTATGAAGATGATAAGGGAATTAACGAAAATATTAACAGCATAACAGCGTGTGCATTAAGTCTAAAGCCCCAAAAAATAAGCTCAAACACGATCTCACTAAAAAAATATGACGATGCCGAGTTCCATTCTAGAGAAAGTTTCGTTCAGCATCCTTGGAATTGCAATAAAAAAGGTATCCATGACACCTTTTCTTGCAAAATAAGAGATCAATTTGAACAAATAGAACTCCAACCAACGAGCCATAGTGCGTTAGAGCTTTGATTTTTCTTGACTTGCTCTAATTTGACATGACTATATTCTACGTAACTCTCAGTTGGCATTGCTCTAAAAGGTGTCTTGCCACTCCTACTCAAGAATGTTACGTATTTAGGGTTGATCATGAAGTATGAGTCATTGCTTAATGGCTGTAAAAGGTTAAGAAGGAACAAGAGGACCAGTGCTCACCTACAATAGCAGAGATGGAAAGCATCAACACCCCAAGAACAGGAGCAAGTTGTGCAGATAATACAAAGAGAATAGTGAGTGTCCCCATCATCTGCACACACACACCACACACACTACCAAAAACCATGAGCAACTGCCGAAATAAGACGTCCAAAAATCTTCATTAAAAAGTGCGCAATATATATTACAACATTAAGGACTTCTTCACACTGCACAAGTCAAAAGTGACCACCTTGAGAAAAACAGTAGATCTTACATCTTGATTAGTGCAAAAAACAATTATGGTCAATTAAAAACTTAAGTAAGAGAAACGAGCATGAAAAGGTGGAATTTACATAGCTCGTATTTGGCATGCTGAAAAATCTTTGAGAGAACAAAAATTTCAAGCTATATCATTTCTAAGTGGGTTGAACTCTTGTTCCTTCAATTTGTATCATAAAGGTATCGTGCTAGAGATGTAGTTCGAATTCAAATCTAGAATTAACATGTTTTTTTCAATACTTACATGTTGGTTAGAACTACATACTGTCAAATATACCAAGCAGGAGCAACTAACCTCTGAGAAAGCTCTTAAGCCACGATCTCGAGAGACGTTCTCGTTCACCAAATCCTTAATGGCTCCCAAATCTTGAGCAAGAATTCCAGTGAGTTCACCAACCTGGCCATGCACGCTGCCATAAAGACCTTTAAACCTTAACTCAGGACCAGAAAACTAACTCCAAACAAAACTTTAAAACCCAAGACAATCACAAGTTTCCCAAAAATGTTCCATACGGAAAGGTATACAGTACCTTGTGACGGTCAAAAAACTCCACCTGAGACAAACAAAAAGGCATTGCGTAGTTAGTGATTTCACCCAATCTCAATCTCACCACATGGTGATGTTATACAAGAGGTAACTACAACTAACTGCAGGGACTGTACCTAAATCCAGATCTAGTAAAGCAAGTACATATTGACTTTGCAAATGTACACCATTTCAACATCAGAAATCATGTCTGCTCATAAAACTTTGATCCCAAAAAACTTTGGTCCAGGGTGCAGTTTTTGGTGCTTTGGAATTCGAAGTATCGTTTTAAGAGTCCAACCATTCTGAAAATATCAACAAAATTTGTAAAGAAGGAAGTACCTTTTGGATCAAAATGCGACGAAAGACTTGCGAACGTAAGTTCGCCATCACGTTCTCCCACACGTGAACCATGTTCGTTACGAACAACACTGTCAACATGGGCTCCAGCACATAAATCCCGCCCAGCTTGGCTAAAAGCTCTCCTAGTGGCTCCTTGCGCACTCCTATCAAAGTCTCGAAGAATTTACCTGAACACAGCATCGCCCTAAACGATGTCAATTCAAGATCTAACAAGGGGAGGGGTCACAGTAGAGATCATTGAAATTCTGAGTATAGTCTCCCATCTCTTTCACTTGCACGAGATTTTCAAAACGTAAGCCTCGGCAAATTCTAGTGCATTTCCTTTGAAAAAAAATTCGTTTTGGATTGGTTAATGAATTGCATTTCAAATGGTTATTTGAGAGCGTGAATCCCTCTCTCTGCACTAGATTTAGTCCTATGTTGCAGCATTTTTATAATTCTTCGGGAAAATTTCATGAATACCCCTGAAAGTTTGTGATATTTGCATAGATACGCTTGCTTTTTCAGAAACTGCACATATACCCTTGGACCATAATGTTTAGGCATTCATTTGCTGTGCTCCTACTTCCTTCATGACCAATGTTAAAGAAGGGAATGTAATGAAACAAAAAAAAAAGCAACGTGCACACAAAGGAAGAATGGAAGTGGCATGCACAACAAAACAAACTCCTCTAAAAATATCACAAACTGCAATATCACAAACATCAGGGGTATCCATGAAATTTTCCCTAATTTATATGGTCAGAGGGATTTTTCTACTGAAAGCAACGCAAGCGGAAGAAGGGAAGTGGCATGCACAACAAAACAAACGCTTGAATATTTTGATCTAAGAGTTTTTGTGCAATTTCTGAAAAAGCAGGGGTATCTATGCAAACATCACAAACTGCAATAAATCACAAACTGCAAATATCACAAACTGCAAATATTGCAAACTTCAGGGGTATCCATGAAATTTTCCCTAATTCTTACAGTCAGAGAGTTATTTTTTACTGAAAGCAAAGCAACGCAAGCTGCATTGTGTTAAGTTGTGAAGAAATTAGGAGGGCAATTAGCAGGGGAATTAAGGGGCGAGACCTGAGAAGAGGGGCATGGTGAGAGTGCAAGAAGTGGCAGTAACAAGAGCCAGAGCAGCCACCGTGAGACGCAGCTTCTGCTTCCACAACAAGCTCATCACGAGGCTCCACGTGACGATGGGCTTGGGACCGCGGGGCGCCACGGGCACCGACCCCAGCACCTCCTCCAGCCCATCCTTGTCCAGCCTCGCAAACTGCGGATCCGCCGGCGGGGAAATGAATGCTGCTCGCGTCGAGAATCCACGGCGCGTCAAAGCCAGCCTCCTCGTACTCACACTCCTGCGCAACAACGCATCGCCTCCCAAAAACCCCGACTTGATCTTCTTCTTCTGCTTCGTCGTTGTCAAGTGCGACAGCCGAATCTGACCCTGGCCCAATGCGCACGGCGGTGGACTCCTGGGAATGGCACAGAGCGAATTCATGGGCGTGCGCATCGCCATCGTCGCCATCAAATTGAACGCACTCTCTCGCTCTTGTCTCTCTCTGTCTCTCTGTCTCTTTGTCTCCCTCGTTTCCGAATTCCAATGCAACCCCAGAATCTGTTCAAAATTCAAAGAGAGAGTGGTGGAGGTCGCGCTGGGACAGCTCAATTCTTCGTGAGAGAGGAATTCAGGTGAATTGTGGTGGTCGTGTCTGCGGGCACGCGAGAAGCAAGTGCCATGGGTGAATTTGAGAAGGAATTTGAACGAATGAGGAGAGTTGCTAGGTGGACACGACAGCGAGAGGAGTGGTGGGAGTGGAGTGTGTTGTGTTGTGCACACAATCTGGCTCGGACATTCCTTCCTGGTTGATTAAAAGTGAAGGTTTTGGTGTGATTGGAAGCCCTAAGTTTAATGCGGTTGCAAGCAGGTGCAAGTCGGGATGCGGAGGCGACGTGGAGCACGGGCGCGGGAGGAGTGCTGGGCCAGCCACGCATTCGCAATGCGATGCGTGGGGTCGACGAAACGCCCTTCGTATAAGTTAAGTTACCAAGTGGCATTGGGCGGCCCTCTCCTTGCCTTTCACGAGCCTGGTAAGATAGGAGGCTCATGCATGAATGGATCATCTAAGTTAACCCTCTAGAGACCACCGAACCATATTTTGGTTTGGGAGAGTGGTTTTTGGTTTATAGAGTAAAATAGTTCAATAATTTGGAAACCGGTCTTGAAGAATGTTTGTGCTCACAAGAATTGTGCATTCAACCAAATAAAAAACAATGAAATCAGGCATGTGAGTTGATAAATAATGATATTTATATGGCATGACATCAAAATACATATCCATATTTGGTCAAAGATGGATCAAAGCAACAACATAATACATCAAACATCCAAGAGGAATGTCAAATTTCAATTGTGAGGTCCTAAAATTTTTCAAATTCCTCAAGAAATACACTTGTGTTGTTTTTCTATACAATAGTAGTATAATTGTAATATTTGAAAATCTATTAAAATGGTGCTATCATTTCATATTAAAAATTTGTTGTCTTACATTTAAGGCCAGCTCTTTATTGTTTTCACCGATTGGATTTTCCATAGCATTTGTCAATTTTTTTGTAAAACTATTTTTGGGTAGCAAATAAAGTGGGATTTTTGACTCTTTTGTCCACTTAGCTACACCTTGTAATTGTTCTTTTTATCCATTTTGTGTGAAACTAGTCTCATTGGAAAGTTTAGAAACCTTGCTTTTTAGACATATAAGGCTCTTCTCAAACAAAGCTTGTATGAAGTAGTAAGATCCAAAACCACACAAGCACAAAAACTAGAGATTTTCCACCTACAACTCACTCAATCAGTATAATATTTCACCTCCAACGGTAGATCTAGTTGAAATTTTGATGCTTTATAGTAAACAAAGTGTAATTCCCATTTGTGCGGTTCGATTATTGAAATCATGTCCATATTTGATTCAACCACACATCCAAGTTTACTACCCCGGTTTCTAATGGATTTTGTGAAAATGTGTGTGATCTTGAAAGGGTTAACCCCTAATCGTCTGAGCGTGCCACTCCGACTAGTACAACAGGGGGTAAATTTTTTGTATTTGGAATGGATCCACACCTCTACTACATTTGAGACCAACAAAGAAGTTGGAGAATAGATCAATGCCATTCTAGTGGGCTACTTGAGATCCCAAATTAAAATTTCTTATTGGTAGTAAATGACAATTATACGTCAGTGTATATACAATGTTCTATAGACGTTGAAGGGTTAACCCTTAATCCTTAAACAATGAGAGGGCATTGTATATACACTATCGTATAATGGGCATTTGCTACCAACAAAAGGTTGTAATTTGGGATCTCAAATAGCTCACTATGACTGCATGGATCTATTCTCCAACTTCTTTATTGATCTCAAATGGAATAAAGGTGTGGATGCACTCCAAAAACAAGAAAAATACATCGTATTGTACTGGTCGCAAAGGGTTGCCTCGTCTTTTAGGGGTTAAACAACCATAGGGCATAATATATACGCTGACGTATAATTGTCGTTTGCTACCAATAAAAAATTTTAATTTGGGATCTCAAGTAGCTCACTAGATTGGCATTGATCTATTCTCCAACTTCTTTGTTGGTCTCAAATGTAGTAAAGGTGTGGATCCATTCCAAATACAAAAAATACCCTGTATTGTACTAGTCGCAAAAGGTCTTTCAGTCATTTAAGGGTTAAGGTAACCATACCCATACCTGAGTGTTTAAGGGTTTAAGGTACTTCAAGGTCTTGGAAAATTCAGGAAAAAAAATCCGTAAGTTTAGCCTTTTGATAAGCTACCTTAGATTCCTAGAATGTACATTTTGTGAAAAAAGGTATTGTAGATTATTTTATATTAAAGGGCAAAGTTGCAGCTCATAAGATCCCTATTACCAACTCTAAACTATCCTTGAAACAACTTGGATGTGTTCCTATACATGTACTTGAAGGTCCCAATCTCAACCCTCCCAAACTAACTCTAAGCTGACATGTGGGCACGATTTGCTTGTGCAAGTGGCATTCACTGCTCCACTTTGGGTTCAAGAGTATGTGGAGAACACCCCATATATAGAGTACAACATTGAGGACCGCTCAGGTATGGAGTAGATTACTTTAAGTTACTCATATTTCCAAGTCACCCTTTCCTATACTCAAAATTCTAAAACACTTAGAGCATCCACACTAGTGATCCCACATATAATTTTCACTTACAACTCAATTGGCTAAAAAAACTACTAAAATTTTCAAATTTAACACTGTAAGGTTCAATAAAAAATTTGTTGCATACTTTTTGGTAGCAATCTTGCAAAATTTAGCTAGTTTGAAGATTGCTAACCCACACCCTTACTTGTTAAATTTGACGCTCTAAGAGTTTTACTTATATTCTCAAAGAGACCTCAAACTTTTTGTCCATCATCATTGCTCATACAATGTTTCCCATGAATAGTCAATTGATTAATCATCAATTGGTATCTCTATTATAAAGCCTCAAGTGTATGTTTGTCATTAGAAATTCAAAATAATTCATTAGTATCAAAAAGCTGAAATCCTCTATTAGAGAGGTGGAAGGAAGAGGAAAAAGAGGGAAATAGAGGTTGAGAAATCTCAAGATACTTGAGGGGGTTGGGGAGAGGAAAAGGTAAAGAAAGGGAGGGTGAAAAGTCATAAATTGAAGGGGAAGGGGAAGAAGAGAAAAAAAGAGGGAAAATAAGGAAAAAAGACAGTGAAAAAGGAAGGGAAAGAGATGGTCAAGTTGAACAAAACAAATAGCATAAAGAGAGAAGGTGAGGCTTTGCAAAGCATGGGCAAGGCATACTTGTATAGGATAAAGCTCATTAAACTTTGGATAAATAATGATTTCAAGAGCCATTGCTTAACACACTAGAATTGAATACCATGAATTTTTTTTGAGGGTCCTAGAGCATTTATCATCCAAGTATGGCAAGTGTTAGACCCTTGGCGCATAAGGGTGGAGATACTATTAAGACAAACTTCCTTATTACATTAAAGTCAGCCATGGTGATCAGTTTTTTTCAACTTCAAAAGGGTGAGGTTTCCAAATCCCTATATTTCTTACAAGATGTTTGCCAAAAAAACATTTTTGGTTTTTGATTTTGTCAAATTTATTTTTTTCCATCACAATCCTATGCATAAATCTATAACTCACTACAAGAAAAGCGCAATTTTTTTTACTATGATCATTCAATTGGGCAGTCATATGCTACTGACATTGCCAAAAGTGGTAGTCAAGTTGCCAAAAGTCCAATCAAGTGCTCTACTCGTATGACTTGTAATCATGTTCTAGTCATAAAATTGGGCAATTTGACTACATTTTTGAGGACTTGATCGGGGACATCATTGGGAACAAGTTCTCAAGTAGTTGTGAACAAAAATGATTGCTATACTAATGACTACACCATTGGCACTAGTCATGTTATTTTTGGGTAAGGGAGGTCCTAAGCCATATTGGGCTAAGATCTTCCATATTTTTCTTTTCCAATTTTCATCTTGTTTTTTAACTATTGCAAGGTTTTTGTGAAGGAACAAAAAAATTATGACCATTTAAATTTAGAAATTACCTCTTATATACATCAAATATTTGTGTGCTGCAATTGTATTCCTAATTTGTCACGTAATTTATTGATGTTTCTGCTTTTTCATTAAGTTTGTGTACTTGCTTTTCCTCTTGTCATGTTCTTTTATTGTGGATGTTTGGTATACTTCTTGAAATCCCCTATTTTTGCTCACCCTTTGAGTTTACTGCAATTAGGAAAGTTATATTGTTAGGATATCTCAATTGGACAAAGATGTGGGTATAATAGAACTAGAAATCTTATTTTACTCTATTTGTCTAAATGAGTGCAGTATTTGGATAATGTCTAATGAGTACATTTACATATTTTATGAGTGAAATGCCTTTCATATTGTTTTGGATTGTACATGTGGCTAAGGTTCTTCATACAAGGACAAGATTACCATTTTATGTACATGCTTTTTGTGATGTACAATTGGAAAATCATACAAGATAGAGATACTTCACATAGGCTTCTAATGTACCTGGCCTAAACTTAATAAATGTTAAGAGAGTTAAAAGTAAGGGCCTCTTAGAAGGTTCAAAACTTTGTGGAAGTACCAATTTGTAATATAATATTGTTCTAGAAGACAATGAATTTGACTACTTGTACACAATGTTTGAACATGCTAAGGAGAGATAGATCAAGAACTAGGCTTTACCTCATTTGATAGTTAATTTGAATAGTTTCAATTTATTGTGTGGGCTCACCTAGAGGCTAGAGGTTGTTGGCTCTTTGTCAATAAATTAGAATGAAAACCACAAAAATGAAACAAGCTTAGCTAAATATTAGGAAATTTTGAGCCCTCCAAGAGTCCACTAAAGCTTGACAAATCAAGTTATTATTTGGCTAGCGTGAGTACAAGAAAAATCACTCATATCTATTACTATCTTGTATGAAGGATCTTAGTTTCATGCACAATCCAAAACAATACAAAAGACATTGCACTCATTTATATCTATAATAAGCTTAGTTCTATTAGTTGGGTAGTTGGGTGTTGCTCCAAGAAGATTAAGCAGTGGTTATGTGGAGGTTATTCTTATTCCTATCGTTATGTGGCAGTTATGGTTGTCCTTGGGGATGGGGTATACATGGGAATAGGGGGTGATTGCCTGGAGAAGGAGGCAAAGCGTGTAGGTAGGCATAGTACTATACATGTAAGCTCATTGTAACGGAAAGGAGAAGAATCTTGAAGAAGGTGATTATGAGGAAGGTCTTGTTAATATTTTTGCAAGGACCCCTTCCCGTGATGGCCCTCTGCTGGAACGGCGGGTACAAGGGTCCACTAGTAAAATATATAAATGTACTCACTCGCTATTATCCAAGTACTTCACTCATCTACTATAGGTGGACAGCAGATTTGGCTTCTCAATGCTGAATTGATTATTTTCCAAATAAAATCAATTTGGCATTAGATATTATAATTAAACAAGATTAGGCACTTTCAAGAAAAGTTGTTATTATTTAGCATTCAATCAAAAAAATTAATAGAATTAAACCTTTATCTAAGCATCTTCCACTTTCTAAAATTAGTCCTTAGTAAGAAATTTGCATTAGATTGAGCCCTCTTGGAATCAACCTTGACCTTCCATTTTTAGTTAAGCTTAATGACTTTCATAATATTTGGCATTTCAATTTTTGATTTGTTTAACATTGGGCATTTTTGGAGAATAATTTATAGAATAATTAGGCAAAATTTTGGAGAATTAATTTATGCTGAATCTACTATCAACCTATAGTATTCAAACAAAATGAAATAGAATTTATGGTCTTTTGTACATTTGTACCCATACCTTTGTCCAATAGGGGTGGCATAACAATATAACTTTCATGCTATATTGCATTGAACTCAAAGGGTGGGCGGAAATAGGAGATTCGTGATTTGTTTATTACAATAAATACATATTTTGGGATCATGTTTAAGACTTTCATAACATTTAGTAGCACTAGTAAAGGTTGCCCTCCCTCCAAGAGAATGGTGTGGAATATTCCACACCATTTTTTAATTCCTAAATGCCCAAGGCACCAAATTCTGGTGTCCAAAAAATTTCAGGAAACTTTGAAATCTTGTTGAAGGTACAGATTTTATTGTTTTGAGGTTTTTTTTTGGAAAAGTTGAGCATTGAAGTTAGCTTCAACGTTCAAATCCAACCTCCTCCATATCTTATTCCATTTGTTTTTGGTGGAAGGTTTACTACAAGCATAAATTTTTTGTCATGAATAGTGTTGTGAATAGTGTCACAGAGCCTATGAGAAGTTGCTACATTGAAAAAACAAGCATTAAGTTTAGCAAAAGGTGAAGATTTCCCTTGGGCACTCCCTAAGGCAATAATGGCTTTTTTTTGAAATTTTGACATCTAACAAAATCTAAAAGTGCTTTTGGACTAATTTCAGTTGGAATGTCTTTGATATTACAATTAGAATCTATTCATCATTGAAAATTCTTTCATTTGTAATGATTTTTGGTCAATAATTGAAGTTGAAAATTTCTTTGTATTAGACAGTTGCGTTTTGACAATTGCGTTGCAGGCTCATTTCACTATAAGAAACTTGTGTTTTTTATAACGGATTTTTTTGGACATTCATTTGTTTTTATGTTAACAATGACATTAGACATAACATCAAGATGTTAGTTCTAACATCAATTGTAACATAAAAACAAGTGGACGTCCAAAAAAATATGTTATAAAAAATACAGGTTCCTTCTAGTGTTTGTGAAATTATGGTCATGGATTTGGAAGAGGGGCCATTGGTTTTGAAGTAACAACAATAAACACTAAAGCATCCTAAGTGGTTTCTCAATTTTGTATCCAAAAGTTGCCAATTTGCATTAGAAGTTTTGGGCAGCTCCAAAAAAGCAAAAATTTCCATACTCATCATTATTCAATCACAAATATCTTAAAATCCAAGAGGCCATTTTGGATTCTTTTTGGGCAGTGCCATCTAAAAACCTTGAAGTTCAAAATTCAACAGTTACAATTTTGTTTTGATGTTTAATAATGATCTTACAAGGACAATTCAAAAACTTCATAACTACCTTCCAAAAACAAGAAAAAAACCCTTGGGCATTTAGGGGTTAACTATGGGGACACTTGGTTGAATTTGTCAGAGTTTATGAAGAGGAGGCTCAGTCCAATGCACATACGTTGATGTGGGGTCCTAGTCTCCTACACATGTCAGAAGAAGAGAATTTTTTTTTTGTCAAGATGAAGTTCATGGATGATACTTGAAGAGAGGAAAAGGCAACCTCTCTTCATGCTACTGAATGTTACATTGGAGGGGATTTTTGGAGGGCTCAAAATTTTCCTTATACTTCAAATACAAGTAATTCACAAAAAAATCAATTGCAATAAAAAGAATTACCCTTGGGACTTACAAACCAAAAATTTGCAAGCACAACTACAACCAATCTTTGCACTCTACAACCTAGTAGCTCAATGACCATGCAACCTCCAATGGTAAGAGTAGAGCTAGCAACTACACAACTACTACGTCACCATTGCCATCACAACCACAACTTCCGGGAGGAATGAAAGCAATCTTGTACAAAAGAAGACAAACAGTCACAAAGCAGAGGTGGTTTTGGGACTCACTTGCCGTAATCCTTTAAACGTCATAGGTCAAGCAAACACAAGGAGAGACAGTGCAGTGGTGCAAACAGTTTCACCAATGATTGGCAAAGGGGAAAATATCATAGATGCCCCTCACGTTTGCAATATTTACACAGATATCCCTGCTTTTTCAAAAATTACACAAATATCTTTGGAATATTTTGTTGTGCATGCCACTTTGCTTCTTTCTTTGTGTGCAAGTTGCTTCTTTTTTGTTTCATTACATTCCTTTCTTCAACATTGATCTTGAACTAAGTAAGAGCACAACAAATAAATGCCTAAAAATCATGGTATAGGGATCTTTGTGTAATTTCTGAAAAAGCAAGGGTACCTATGTAAATTTGCAGACTTCAAAGATATGAGGTATCCAACACGATATTCAATAAAGTGGGAACTTTAATTGAATTTGGGACTTCTGAAGGTTTAAGGTGATCACCTTAAACCAAGTTTAGAGTTTTTTTTGGTACACGTGCCTTCACCTAAGAGGAGAAATTTGCGAGGAAATAAATCTTAGTGGCTCAAACTAAATTTAATACCTTCAAATTTGGTTTAAGGTGACATTTTTGGATTTAGGTGAAGTACAACTTGGGAATTGCATTTTCCCACTTTTTCATGAATATCGTGTTATCCATGAAATTTTCCTTTGGCAAAAACAAGAACGAGAAAACCAGAGCACTGAGTGACCGATAGACCGGTGAAAAGTCATCGAAGGGATTTAGCCATGAAGCAGCAAGCTTCCATGCGCACCGATCGGGACATGGACTGTACGTGTAGCGCTCCCACGGATTCCCAATGCTGCATGGACGCTTGCTGGTTCGGCTTAGAGTCTTGGGGCACACTCGCCATAGCTCAGATCCATGGTGGCCATAATTGATACGGAGCTTATCTGCTGGCAAATTTCGTCGTGAGACCATGACCTGAGTCAATTAAGATGAGGGAGATTGTGCACATACAGGCAGGGCAGTGCGGGAACCAGATCGGAGCCAAGTTCTGGGAGGTGGTGTGCCAGGAGCATGGCATCGACCCGACGGGGACGTACCAGGGCGTGTCGGGGGACTTGCAATTGCAGCAGCTGGAGCGCATCAATGTGTACTACAACGAGGCGAGCGGAGGGAGGTATGTGCCGCGCGCGGTGCTGATGGACCTTGAGCCCGGCACCATGGACAGCGTGCGGTCGGGGCCGTATGGGCACAATTTCCGGCCGGACAACTTCGTGTTCGGGCAGACGGGCGCGGCGAACAACTGGGCGAAGGGGCATTACTCGGCGGGGGCGGAGCTGATCGACTCCGTGCTGGACGTGGTGCGGAAGGAGGCGGAGAGCTGCAACTGTTTGCAAGGTAAGGTAGACACACCCATTTCCGATCCTCCCCAATCCGGCATCCTATCTTTGATGCTTTCATCGCACACTCTTCAACCCATATTAGAGTAGGGTACACTCCTTGCACAAACAAGTCTTGCCACATGTTAATTGTTAATTTGTTTTGAGATGGTTGGGATTGGAATCATCAAGTATTATTATAGGAACACATTCGAGCACTTTCAAGGTTAGTTTAGAATCACTAATAGAGACCTTATGAGTTGCAACTTTGCCCTTTAGTATAAAACAATCTACAATATTGTTTTTCACAAAATATTATGTTCCATGATAACTTGTTGAAAGGCTAACCGTAGATTTTTTTTTTAAATTTCCGAGACTTTGAGGTACCCCAAACCCGTAAATGGTCAGGTATGGGTGTCTCTACCTTAAGTGAGTTGGTGGTGCAGAGCGTTGTTACTTTGGGCAAGTTTAGGTTGTCAAATAGCATAGGCGAATAGACTAATTGGACCAGACAAGTGGACGGATGGATGGACCTGTTTGCTCTTGTTTTTTAGGGCATTTTTAAGGTTTTTGATCTAAAAATGGAAGAATGAAATCACTAGTTTTCATTTTTATTGGGTGATATGGTTTTAAATTCACATTTTGATTTCATGTTGACAACAATGAGTGTCACCAACATGTACATAGTAAGTTTTTTTCACCATTTTTTATCATTTTCTGAAATCAATGACTACATCAGTCAGATATGAGCTCAATTTGACACTTTGGACGGATGGGCAATTGGACGGAATGACAGTTCAGTGTGACAACCATGGTCCGGAGGAATGGAATGGCCGTTAGGAGGAGAATGCAATGAGACATCTGACAGGAATCATGGGGTTTGTGACGTGGTGACGGGCCGGGGACGGCGTTGGTGGTGCAGGGTTTCAGATGTGCCACAGCCTGGGAGGCGGGACGGGATCGGGAATGGGGACGCTGCTGATGTCGAAGATCCGCGAGGAGTACCCGGACCGGATGGTGCTGACGTTTTCGGTGTTTCCGTCGCCGAAGGTGTCGGACATGGTGGTAGAGCCGTACAATGCCACGCTGTCGGTGCACCAGCTGGTGGAGGGAACGCGGACGAGTGCATGGTGCTGGACAACGAGGCGCTGTACGACATCTGCTCCAAGGCGCTGAAGATCTTCTCGCCGTCATGTGAGTGCCATGCCGGGGTGCACGTGGGGGTGGGCGCAGTTTGCTGCTTTGCATTGCACGGAGGGTGCATGCATGGGGAGACGTCGGTGGTGCAGATTGGGAATGCTCAATGGGGGTAGGGTAGAAGAACCTAAAAGTGACATTAGTCCTTCAAACACCATATTAGGTAATAGGTAAATTGGGAAAAAGGGTATAACACGTTATTCATTAATTTGGGAAAAACGGGGATCCTATTTTGTACCCACTTTAAACCCAAAAAATTACCTTAAACAAATTCAAAGGTATTAAATTCCGTATAAGCCACTAAGATTTTTTCCCTTGCAAATTTCTTCTCTCAGGTGAGGACACATGGACCAATTTTAGGAGTACTCCTGAAAGTTAGCTAAAACCTTCAGAAATCCAAAAGTCCCACTTTGTAAATAAATTCCCAAATTAACAAATAACGCATTGTATAGTTTGGGACTTTTAGACTCGCTTTCAAAAATTTGAGGCAATCTCTTCAAAGCAAGCTTAGCATTTTTTTTCTCCTCAAACTGAATTCAACATTTTTTTTTTGGTACACGTACCCTCACCTGAAAGGAGGGATTTGCGAGGGAAAAAATCTTAGTGGCTCAGACTTAATCAGATACCTTCAAATCCGGTTTTGGGTTTTGGGGGGAGTATAAGTTGGGACACCTCTATTTCCCAATTTACCTAATATGGTGTTTTCAGTGACATCTAGAAATAAATTTAAAGCTGCACAGTCCTATACCCCAACAAGACGGCACCCAAACTAGACATGCAAACTAACAAAAGGGAACATAAATTGTGTAAATGGCGGTTTAGGATTGGATGTGAGGTGGGTTTTTTGTTGTTGAGACATGATCTTTTTGTTAATCGCTTTGTTGGGGTTTTAGTGTCCACAATAGGTCAATCTAAGGAGTTGTCTTTAACAATTCATAATTTATTCATACTTTCATACAATCTCAGAAAATTCCAAAAACAATTTTGCTTGCATTCCTGACCATTTCCTAACAAGTGCATGCTATTAGATTCTCAAAAGACCCTTAAAAACACAACATGTGAGAAGTGTCACTTTTAGGTTCTTCTACCTTATGTGTGTGGGATTGGCGCAGTCGGGGACCTGAATCACTTAATATCGGCAACGATGAGCGGCATCACGTGCTGCCTGCGGTTTCCAGGGCAGCTGAACTCGGACCTGCGGAAGCTGGCGGTGAACCTCGTCCCGTTTCCGCGGCTGCACTTTTTCATGCTGGGGTTCGCGCCGCTGACGTCGTCGGAGGGGTCGCAGCAGTCAACAGGTCAGTGTGCAGGGAGATTTTGAGCTCTTTCGGCAAAAAAAATCCTACATTCCTTATTCGCAACCGGTTTTTTTAAGTGCATACACCGAATATTGCATATGTTTGCACTATAATTAGAAAATTTGCAAAAAATAGTCATTTTTTAGCTGGTTTTTGTGAAAGGAATTGATATGCGTACCACACCTTCTTGACTATCCCATCACCCCGGGGTAAATTTTAGATTTCTATCATCAAAAAGCTGAATTTGAGAATTTGAAATTCAGATTTGGACTTAGAGACTGTGATTTTGTTTAGAACCATAAAAAAATGTTGTAATTGAACAACACCCAATGAAAAAGCTTAGTTCGGGGAAAAAGTATAACTTTTACTTTTGTTTATAAAAAAAATTAAGCTTTTTCATTAGGTGTTGTTCAATTAGAACTTTTTTTGTGATTCTAAACAAAATCAAGGTCTTTGAACCCAAATCTAAATTCTAAATTCTCAAATTTAGATTTTTGATGGTAGAAATCTAAAATTTACCCCAGTGTGTGGTGGGATAGTCAAGAAGGTGCGGTACGCATATCAATTCCCTGTTGTAAATTTTAATGGATTTTTTTCTTATTTCATTTGGCTGACATTCTATTGTTTTTCGGCTCTTCCCATACATTGCTACAGGTCGGTGACGGTGCCGGAGCTGATGGGGCAGATGTGGCACGGGAAGAACAATATGATGTGCGCGGCGGACCCGCGGTGCGGGCGGTACTTGACGGCGTCGGTGATGTTCCGGGGGAAGATGTCGATGCAGGAGGTGGACGATCAGATGGTCCTCATGCACAACAAGAACTCGTCGTCCTTCGTGGAGTGGAATCCGAACAACGTGAAGTCGTCGGTGTGCGACATCCCCCCGGGGGGGCTGAAGCAATGAACGGGGAGAGCCGAAAAACAAAAGAATGTCAGCCGAATGAAATGCGCAAAAAACCTATTTTCAATTATAGTGCAGGTGTATGGAAAATAACCGATGCATCCACTGAAAAACCGGATGAAAATTGAGAAATGTAGGCTTTTAGCCGAAAAAGCTCAAACGCACACTGGGCTGAAGATGTCGTCCACGTTCATTGGGAACTCGACGGTCATCCAGGAGATGTTCCGGCGGGTGTCGGAGCAGTTCACGGCGTTGTTCAAGAGGAAGGCGTTTCTGTTCTGGTACAGGGCCGAGGGGAATAGACGACATGGAGTTCACGGAGGCCGAGAGCAACATGAACGACCTGGTGTCTGAGTACCAGCAGTACCAGGACGCGTTGGCAGCGGAGGAGGAAGTGGTTGAGTATGAGGACGTTCCTAAGGAGGTATATTGATACATTGTGGATGGGACTCGGAAATAGAAGGTCATGTGTCATTCCCTACCCTTTAAGTATGCACTTCATTTGGATCCTCCCAATCCAAGGTAATTCTCATCGCAGATTCAAGTATGATCTGCAAGTTGTTGCCGAGAAATTGCAAGTTATCACTAGCGACGTGTCACTCCATTAGCAAATGCAATGCGCACTAGGAAATGAGCAAGGGCATGGGTAAACAAGAAAGTATGCTACCCAAGGAGGTGATTATAATGGGCTAGGTCTTGCTGTTGCGTTCCATTCCAAGTTTTGTTCAAGTTTTGCTTTTCCATTTCAGTGTTGACGTTGGAGTCGTAAAAGCCCCTAAACTTCTCGCGAAAGTGGACGCCAACAGGCAAAACACGCAGGCCCATCTCTTTCTAAGTGTCTTGTACACATGCGCTTACATCCTTCTATGCGAGGGGTGGCCGGTGAAACTAAAAAGAGCCGACATAATCAGTCAGAAAAACTGGAACGGGTACAGTTTCCTTGCTTCATGCAAATTATCTAAGACTAACACCATGGATAGATCAAGTACAATTGATGCACAACAATATGAACCCACTTGGTACCAAGTTTTTAATACCGGTACTTAAAAAAGTTCAATTTTACAGCAAAGCACCGTAGTGCATTACTAAACGGAGCACTAAACAAAACAGGCTTGGCTAGGGCAGAAAACATTATTACTTCTACAGCCGAAAACAGCAACCACCATTTTTTCTGGTAAACCCTAAAACGAAAACCACTTCTGTAGAGCTAATCTTCCAAAACTCCCGTAGTTGCAAACCACAGGTGTCCTTCAATTGTCATATCCTCAACCACACTGCAAAGTGCCAGAGGTTGCCAAAGTCGTAGGCCATCGTCGAAACTATCAACACCTTTTCACTGCTCTTGCAGGAGATAGTTCTAATACCCCCAACCTTAACCATACTAGTTCACAAATCCACCTACTAACTCATAATTACAAAAAAAAACAAATTACCAGTCTAAACCTCATATACAGAACAAAGCTTCACGGACAACTAATCAACTTTCATGACATAGCCTGTGAAGCATACTAACGCATAATGTGCACAACTCCCTAGTCTAGTGAGTCAGCACAATACACAGAGCAATTTGCACTTGATGCGCATGCTCTCTCCTTTGGAAGTCTTTTGTCGACGTCTCAGTGCCAGCATGCCTTGCATGATCGATCCGATCGACCACTTTGACATCCAGTTTGCACTCATGGCATTTGTATCACTTTACCGGTACTCCGACTTGGTTTCGGTGCTGTACATCCTGCACCCCAGGGAATTCCGACCAGCCAAATTACTACTGAATCTCTAGCTTTTGAGATGATACCCAGAACCCACATCATCTGATTCTGGAACAGTAAGTGACCTCTCCAGATGATATCGGAAGAACAAATTCGCTAAGGATATTCTACGGATATTGTACAGGTTTTTGCAATGAGATTCTCCGCATGCAGAGCATAAGAACGTCCTGAAAAATGAGCGGTACTCTAACAGCCCTGCATCGAATGACCGGATGTGGCTAATCAATGAAATATACAGAGACACCAGCCGCATCGATCAGAGAGATCTGACTCGGTGTCAGGCAATCCTTTGCTGGCTCGCGGAATATTTCTTCCTACTTGTCCAGGGCAGTGATCACTACCCTGCACAGAGACCCCGCCTGTACCTTTTCAGCCATCTAGTTGACTGCCGCCAACTTAACAGTAGAACACCATATTAGGTAAATTGGGAAAAACGGAAGGACCATTTTGTACTCCACCTTAATCCCACATACAATAAATGTAAAGCATATCTATTGCTCAAAGTTATAATTATCGAAGTTCTTGGAGGCAATCACTGAGACTACACTAATCACTACAGTACACGAAAATGCATGCTCACGAAAATGCATGCTTTTTTTTGTAATAGAGATAGTGAGAAGTCCCAGAATGTACCGTTTTTCCCAATTTACCTAATATGGTGTTGTAGTGTTCGGAAGAATTATTGGCTTATCAAGACTGTCTAGAATGCGTGCTGTGAGTGGGTGTCACTATGAGTCAATGCCTGTACGTCTTTACAGCTGCACGAAGCTTCACCGTTTCTTTAACGAAAATTTTGCCACAATCTAACGGATGTACTCTCAATCATGTCAAGTTAGCCCACTTACCAGTCATACACGGTCGGCGCATTCTCCTGCGCCTTGTCGAATTTGTTCGACCCGATCTTGCGCATCTCTTTATGCTGACCCGGGTGAAACACACTTCGCCACACGTTGTCTTTCTCCCGAGAATCTACATAGTAGTAAGGTGAGCACGTGGTCAGCACACCCATTAACGCCATATTCGTTAATTTGGGAATAAACTAGGTTTAAGGTGGTCACCTTAAACCGAGCATTAGGTTTCTGTAGCAATATACATGCCCCTCATTTGAGAGGAGGAATTTGAGAGGAATGAAATCTTAGTGGCTCAAACCAAATCTAATACTTTCAAATATAGCATTTAAACAATTTAAGGAGAAATGTTGAGTTTAAGGTGAAGTACAACTTGGAAATCTGATTTTCCTAATTTAATGAATATGATGTTCTTATTCTTAGATATATAGATCTCTACAACAATGGAGCCCATTGTTTTTGCCCATTACCTGTGTGCACAACACCAAAAAGTGCATTTAGGTTGTTTTTTAACAATTAAGTTGCCTTATCTTGGAAAGTTGCCTCCTAACTCATTACTTGGGCATTTGGAGCCACAATCAACTCTCTAGATTTTAGGATTTCACATGGTTTACGACATTAAAGCAATCAAATTTTTTTCAACAGCGTCATTGTTGTTGCTAGGCCCATTAACACTTGTTTACTGCAATAACTACTGATAAAAGTTATTGCAGCAGCAGTAAGTATTTACATAGAGTGAAATGTGGAGAAATAAGTGTGGGGCAACCTAAACGCAATATTCAGTGTAGGTGATGTGAAAGAAAAGCCTCTTACAAGCAGTGGACGGAGAACCGGCCATGAATGGCGAAGTCGGCGGGGTGGAGCCCAGACTGCTGGGAGATCCCGACACCGGCTCGTTTACGTCCAACGTTCCCAAGTTGGGCGACTTCGATATGGCGATGTTTTGTGACGCTGGTGAGCCTTCAGGGCTGTCGTACGCTCCCGTGCTGAAGCGCCGTTCTCTCATCCTCCGCGCATCACTTGACGCTGTATTCAGCAAACACAGTGACGGATAAACATCTCAGATTTTCAGTCCATTCTAGTATTGTCAGACTCTGTACACACAAGCCTAATCAGCGAGGAGTGTTGCTCAGCAGACACCCTGCAAATGTCCATGGCGAGAACGTATCTAAGAATGGCGTCTCCGAAGCATAACATCCCCTTAAAACGAAGCTTACTATTCAGTGTACTATGACGTATGATTTGTAGTCTCATACTGAGTGATGCTACTTGTGTCTCAATCCCCTGCTTTTCTACGCCTGATACTGCCCCGTTACAAGAGTTTTTGCACATGAGAAGGCTGTTATACTACGATTACGACGCTTGGTGGAATACATCTAGTGCTTAAAAGGCACCTTCTTAAGTAAATTGGGAAGAAATGTAATTTTGGGACTCTCGGATTTTGTGTTTTTAAGGTGCATTTAGTGAGTCTTCTTCAAAATAACACAAAATCCAAAAGTCCCAAAATTGCATTTTTTCCCAATTTACTTAATATGGTAGTTTAGAATACATAAGAGATTGAACAATTATCACTTTCGAGTTATGTTACATACCGTCGGGAAACTGTCCAGCATTCCCTGAGGTCGCCTTCCGCAGTTGGTTCAAACCTTGGTCGGGAGGTGAGCCGCCAGCGACATCGTCCCAAAGCTTCCCCAACATCCCTGCCATTTCCACTCACTGGTTCCAAGACCATAGCAAGTTAGACGTCAACATAAATAAAACTCTTTCCATAGACTTCAGTTCACCTTCAAACCTCACCTTTATACCACCTTCTCCTCTGTTTCTCTCTCCAAATCCTTGCGAATGGCCGACCCTAAATTAGTAAGCTCTCTTCTATCATGTCACAAAGTGCGAAGAGGGTTCTAGACCAAACTCCTGCACTCCTCTACCGACAGATGTACACGCAATCTTCACAAAGTTACTGAACTAGATGCTATCACGTGCGTGTTGGACAGCGTAACATCCAAGAGGACTGGAAAAACCTCCATGCAACGATATCTAAAGAGCCTACGGTCCTGGCCAAGTGTAAGACCTTCTTGCATACCACTGTTTCAAACTATGGCTTCATAACAGCTGCCGCAACAAACAGACTATGCAATTGGAAAACTATACTTCGATCTCATAACAGAACACACACACTTAGTCTTCCGATCTAGTAAAGGTACCAGACCTTCGTACGTACCTCTTGTTCGCAATTTGCGACAGCTTCCCTGCTCTTAACTCGAAATCTGACGCCACGAAGCTAATATTTTTAACTGAGGAACTCCAAATGCACAGAGCGATGGTGAAGGTCACTAAAGTTAGAGCAACTAAGTTACAGAGACCAAATCCCTGGTGGCTGGTGCTTCTTAGCGAGAGAGTGAGTACCATAGTGCTCTCTGTCAAGCTTAATAAGCATACTCATGTGCTGAAGCATCTACTTGAGTTGTAGATTCTGTCCCAGGGCGAATCGGAAGTGAAGACATGTCCAGAATGATGCAGAGAAGCTGGGCTTTTCGAAGAATCTGCGCCCCTAGTTGTGGAAAAAAGAAAGTAGTTTTTGGCTCAGGTGGGTGAGCGGCAATTCTATTGCATGGCGATAGTATGAACCTCACAAAGCAACTTCGACTCCCTGCATGTAGAAAAACATATTTAGGAAAAGTTAGAAAACCGTAGATTTCAGTAAAGTTGGATCTTGGAAGAATTGACAGAATAAAGTTGAGTTTTCTTAGAATCTTGTAGATGGAGAATCGTAGGAATGTGGAATGTGATCAGCAGTTTTCAAGAGGAAAGGAAGATTTTTTTACAAATTTCTGAAGGATGGAACGAAGGCAGCTGGCGTCATCCGACATGGGGCTTGGCGTCCCATCCAAGGGCTTATCCTCCACGTTTCAGGTGTTTATTTGCTTGCCTTGTCAGCAGGACTATCTGAGCTCTAAGTGCCGTCGGATCTTGGCATAGTCAGCAACTTTGACGGACGGATTCTTTGCTGACCCTTTGAAACTGCAGTTGGGCAGTGGGGCAGACGGATGGGGCCATGCAGTGCAAAGGTCAGGTTTCCTATTATCTTAGACCCGGTTCAGACTAGCGTCCTGCCGAAAATTTCTCAAACTTGATTGGTTGAAATTTGGTTTTTCTCCGCTGTTGCGTTCAGACAGTGGGTTTGTCCGGTACTTTTACATTCATTTTCACCACCGTGGGGACCACCTTATATAGCCACATCAACCGCCAAGATAGTGAAGATTTGGGGCCTGCTCCAAGGGTGGTACCAAACTTGTATGGCAAAGGCACATTCTTGGATGACACGCGATTACATAGAAAAATTTCTATCGGTGGAAACACCGGACGGCAAGCCAATTTTTGTGTCTCGGCCGGATGCTAGTCTGAACCGGGCCTAAAGTAGGATACCACAAGAGCATGCTCTAATGAATCTAGACAATAAGTCGAGGCCCACATAACATTCAGGGCCAGTTTCCATTGAGGGGCCGGATTGGTCTGGACGTCCAGCATGACCGAGGCAGAGGAACAAAAATTCTAAAATTCCCAATCTATGTACATTTTAAAAAAGCAACCTCCAATCAAAGGTCCGAGTGCTCCAAGCCTATTGGTCAAGTTTTACAGAGCCGAAGCCTCGACCTCTAGGCCCGGACCTCCGGCCCCTCAATGGAAACTGGCCCTCAGTAAGGTAGGAGGCTCAAATTTGGAGCACCTCCTCAAATGTACTCTTTCTGTACATCTTGTTTTTCATAGCCCTTCAACAATGTCTAGCTCATGTACATTTGAGGAGGTGCTCCATTTTAGAGCCCTATGGCCTTTCCACTTCAAAAATTCATAACTAATTCCACAAAGTTCCAAAAAATATGAAACAAATTGGGTTAGATGCAGATTCTTCTTGTCTTTCAAGGAAAGTTTGCTGAAAATCATTTCAAGGAATTTCACCTACTCAAAATTTAGTTTTAACCCTTAGATGCTCCATTTATGAGCCTTCTACCTTAGGACTAGTAAAGGCTGCCCCCCTCCAAGAAAATGGTGTGGAATATTCCACACCATTCCATTCACTTGGATGAATTGGTGTGGAATATTCCACATCCTTCTTTAGCTATGGGGACACTTGGCTAAATTTGTTAGAGTTTATGAAAGGGAGGTTTAGTTCAGTGCACACACGTCAAGGGGGCCAAACATGTCAGAAAATTATTAAAAAAAAATTCAAAAAATTCAAAAAACTTTTTTTTTGTCAAGATGAAGTTCATGGATGATACCTGAAAAGAGGGAATGGTAGCCTCTCTTCAAGCTATTGAATGATATGCAATCAAGAATGTTCAAACTCAAAACTTTCCAATTAGAACATGGATTTGAAAAATCTATCACAAGCAACAAGCAACATTGCCAACATATCATGTAAATTGGGAAAATAGAGGGACCATTTTGTACTCCACCTTAATCTTATAATAGTAAGTATTGTCATACCTATTGCTCAAAAAGTTATAGTTTTGAAGTTTTTGGAGGCAATCATTGAGACTTCATTATTGTATGAGAAAATGCACATTTCATTTTTTTGTTGTTATATCGACATGTACATAATGGCAAAAATAGTGAAAATCGTAGAATGTATTGTTTTCCCAATTTGCTCAATATGGTGTTAATGGTGACATTTTTCATGTTAGAGCATCTCCACCACATTGGAAAAAGTTCATCTTAGCAAAACACCACAACTCACTCATTTACTATGTTCATCTGCAATTTCTCTCACTTGTGCAACCGTTAGGAAGAAATTGAGACCTCCAAAGGGCTGTGAGTTGGGTTGTTCCAAATGCTGGGAACCTCCTCCTGCTGGTCATCAAAAAATACTATAAAATTTTAAAAAAAATTAAAAGTCTTTTTTTTTTTTTTTTTTTAGTCGTATCATTTGACGTGGTCGGACTTTGACCAAGCTAGCCATCCCATGTGGAATTGTTCCCATGGTTTGGGGAAGGGGCCCATTCTTGGATCCAAATCCCTCCTAATGAGTTGTCAATTTTGCTTTCAGCCAATGAGAAGCTTTCTTGTTTGAAAAAGTAGATAGATTCTATATCATGACTTACTCAACTAAAAGAAAAGTAACATTTGCAAGAGTTGTTGTGCACGGGGAAAATAAAAAAATTGCAATGCAAGAGGGAATTGTTTGACAGGTCCGAGCATCAATAGCATCATTTTCATCCAAACATCTCTTTGGTACAACAAAATGCTAGATGAGTGGAAATGCTCTTAGAGCATCTTTAGTCTAGCCAAGAGTCTAGTTGGGTACAATAACAATATAATGGAGGTGGGTCCAAGCATGATAAGAGAAAATTGTCCAAAATTCACTTGCAAAGCTAAATAAGAAACTCACAACCTCAGCACAAGACTAGTTCTAGCTATTATAGCACTTAAGGGTGGTACCAAACTTGTCCAATAGAGGAACACTTTCAAAATGGCACACCCAACAACCAAATCACATGGAAGTGACCCTAGCGGATGAGATATTGGACGGGGTGCTGGTTTTTATGTTTTGTCTTGCCACTAGTCTAAATTGACCTTATACTAACCTACAAGAACGTAGGAGAAGTCAATATTGTACACATAACTATTGTACACACAACAGACAAACAAAGGTCTATACTTCTACTATCACAAGTCACTCTCCAATCCTTAAAACCAACTCAAGGATTTTTGTACACGCCTATAACCGTGGACTTGGCCTATGGATTTCCATATACATTAAAGTCAAATGTTCTTTGTAACATGCTCTTTAGTGGGTCACAATAGCAAGAGCAATAATATGTGAAGACATTACAATGTTCACAAAATGTTTCAAATGTTTTTAATAGTCATATTTACTTAGTACAAAATATATAATTTAAGTCAAGGTGTATTTGGCCAGTTACCACAATTGTATTTTAGGCAATTGCATTTTGGTACTTATAAGTACCAAAAAAACCATGATCAAATCTACTAAAAGTTGACAAAGATGGTGACCTAATCTATATTACACTGTAGATTAGGTCACAATCTTTGTCAACTTTTTGTAGATTTGACCATGGTTTCCTTGTAATTACTCGTTCAATTGGATTGCAAACGTCTCCAAGTATTCCCACGCATTCAACTAAGTCCAAACTTCCCACTTCAAAATTTCAATTATTTTTATATCCTTTGTTGTATAGGAAATAACTGAAATACACCCCTGAACCAAAGAAGCTCCATTTGTTTCCTCTAAAACAAAAGAAACCAATTCTACCTCCTCAGATGCCTTAAAAAAAAGTGAAAACATTACATATTTTAATAAGTCCACTTCCGCGTCCTAAGTCCTGACTATACAATGTCGTGTGCTGGGAACACGCACGCAGTCGAAAGCTCTCCATTTATCCACTCATGGCAGCTAAAAGAGGTGGTACAGCAAGGAGTTTGTAATTCTTGCAAGGCATGTGTTTAGAAGCAAAAATGTTTTTGAGAATTCTAAACTGTTAAAAAAAACATGTTTCAAGAGTGAATGTTCGAAGAGTTTGAGGAGTATCCAAACTCTTTTGTGGATTTTACCTCCAATTGAGTTCGATGTCATCAAAATTTTCAAAGTCAAGTTTGATCACATTCTACAAAAAATCACTCCGATTGTCATTCGAAGTTTATACCACTTCAAGTAGGAATTGCACAAGCCCTTCTATCCCTGCAAGAAATGAATCGTTGGTACTGGGGGGGTTATACAATGAAGTCATAACATCGACAAGTTCTAGATCAGTGTGTTTCTAAGGTAGCAACACCCATAACCATCATTGTACCCATAACCATCACCTCTAAAATCTTGGAAAATCTATGGAAGTGAATAGATGTAATTAATTACAAGAATGTACTACGCGTGAACATGAAACCTTAGTGTTGGTGTTAGGTGCAATTGCAATCGGCACTTTTCAAAATTCACAACTTAATCTCAATGTCCAGATAATACATTTGAAAGTGCAAACTCATGATTTTTCTCTTGCTAAAAGGATCCTATAATTTGCTAGATGTTTATTAATAATCATCATGTTCAAAACCCTTACTTTGACGGTTATGGGTGCTGCTACCTTATGTTATTCGTATCTCCTACCCAACAAAATGAACTAAAATGCCCCTTTAAAACTCAACATCAAATCATTTGCTCCAAGAGACCGCTCACTCGATCTCTAAAAACTCAATTTCAAGGCATCGTGTAGGCAATAAAATTGATCAATAGAAAAGCAGGAACATGGTCTGATATTCCTACAGTTGACCAATAGCTTTCAAAGTGAACTTTCAATTAGGGCACTCAGTATGTACAATTGTGCACAGAAGTACCCTTTCATGCTGCAGCTGGCGCGTTCCATTCCATTTCCTAATCCAGCGAATATTCCACACCACAATACTATGAATTTGGCACTTGAGCTGCAGTCCAACCAAAACCATCCAACTCTGCCTGAACCATACCTGCTCATTCTCAAATGCAATCTAAGTCTTACTATGCCGAGAGACTTCCTTCTCAGCTACATGCTCCCCTTGTGTAGTGTCATATCCCACATCTACAGCTGCACAAATACAATGCAAAGCACCAGACTCAGCATGTCATGAACAACCATGTTCATCTACAGAGTGACCTCCACATCAACAACCAATACATGACTCAAATTGTGAGGCAGCTACTTGCCATCAGGGCTTTTTTTTTGGCTTTCTGGTGCCAGATTGCACCCAAAAAAAATCTGGCTAAAAAATGTAAAAAAAAATGCCAAAAAACTTGGATGAAATTTACAAAAGCTTCAAATTTAAAAAAACACTAGATGATATCGCCAAATTGTGGATGAAAACCAAATTATAGACATGTAATATGTATTAATGTGATATTTCCTATCCAATATGTGGATGAATGTTCAAATTTGGGGCACCGCTATAACATTTTAAATCGCCACTTTCACAGTTCTCGAAAAATGAAAAAAAAGGTCCTGCTTGCCATCGTCCTTACAATTTTACCTTCATCTGACATGTGTTCGTTAAAAACCTTTTCGGTGATCGGAAAACGTGAAAAAACAGAAAAAACATAAATACCCAAACCAGTTATGTTGTGACAAGAACTTGAATCATGACTGAGCTGATAAATTCTAAATGAGTTGTAACAATGTAGGGAATAGAAACACGTTACCAGCATCTTCTTTTGAGTCACGCTCGGCCGTTTCTCCTGATTGCAGCTCGGTGGTGTTGTTCTTCTCCCCAGATTCTTTCACAGGTTCACCATATCTCTCCCCGAAACCCTCATCAGCGGACCTCTGACTGTATGCACTCCCGTAGGACTTATCCATGTCGTCTCTGTTAACAAAAGGATTAAAGTTTGTTAATTATATAAAAGCATGTGCTATACACCCGTACTGATGTCTTTCGTAATAACCATCTGATAACGCAAAATCCTCTGTCGACAAATTTATGTCTCAAGTTAAATAGAAACTCCACTTTGACAATAGTTACTTAATCCTCTAGGTTCAATTTGGTATCTTCCTTGAGATTCATAAATTAGCAATTGAATATTAGCTGGCCTGCAAACAGATATTCACTTTCAAATCGCTAATAAGGTAGTCGGCTCGTAAACCGACCATCTAAGGGAAAGATGGCGTCTGTACTAAAATCAAATCATATTAGCAACCTGGAAATATTTTTGGTGGAAAGTCAAAGAAGAAACAATTCTATGGCCATTTAAATTGAAATTCTCTAAGTTGGTATGAATTAACTACAATTTATGAAAGCAAAAGGTGCATAGATATCCATTCTTGATCATAGGTGGTAGCATTCATGATGCAAAGGCAACTTGTAAATGGAGCACATGAGTCCTAAAAGCAACCACTACAAAGCCAAGAATGCTCCAAGCAAGCTCTTAAAGCATGCAAGCACCCATTCCATATTCCAATGCTCAAATCATGATTGAAAACATGTTTTCATTTATTTTAGTAGGACATATATTTATATTTTATTGAAAGACAAAACTCAACACAATTCTGGTCAATAAGCACACTTAATGGTAGCTCATGTCACTCTCTTGAGATTCTAAAACCATACATACAGAAGTACAAATTCTGAATAAAGAAACTATCATACATTTAAAAGGCTTGGTGCACCGATTTAGTGACCCCTACTTGGACAATTCAAAATGACCGAACGCTTTTAGAGCCAAATACATTAACTTAACAATGTTTTTTCAAAACATATTACTACTGTTCAAAATGCAATATATAGTTTCTTCCATCTATCTTCTGACATAATTTGATGTTTGAACAACATAGAAATATATTATTTAATGTCGTTCATTCAGACATGCGCTCTCAACGAAGGGTTTCTAATTTTCTACTAGTGCCCGTCATTGTAGGAAAGAGAAATGGAGCTGTACTTTCTCACCAAGGCGTAAGCAATGTACCGAAATATCACAAAACAAATTTCAAATAGCATTTAAACCAGATTCTCAGTTACTCTTACCAAAAAGTAAGTATAAAAGGTAGTAACACCCATAACCATCACTATACCCATAACCATCGCCTCTAAAATTTTGGAAAATCTGCAGAAGTGAATAGATAATTACAAGGATGTACAACATATGAACATGAAACCTTAGTGTTGGTATTAGGTGCAATTGCAGTCGACTCTATTCACAACTTAGGGACGGTTCAAACTATGTCCCACATCCCAAGTCCCATTGAAATCTGAGAATCTAATTGGTAAAGAGGCAAAAGATGGGACTTTGCATTTTAGACTATGTCCCAAGTCCCACATCCCACTTGCTTACATGGAACGTACATGGCAGCACTTTTCCAAGTTTTGGCACCAAAAAAAGTGGGACTTCGCTCCAAGATTGAGTCTAGCATTTTGGCAGACCCAACTTTTAACCCAAGTCCCATCTTTTCCCATCTTCTCTAGCCCAAAAAGATGGGATTTCGCACTCCAGTAGGACTTCATCGCATGAGACGTAGTCCGAACCGCCCTTATTTTCACAGTATCCAATTCAAAAGTGCAAACTCATCATTTTTCTCTTGCTAATAGGATCTTATAATTTGCTACATGTTTATTAGTAACCATCATGTTCAAAACCCTTAATTTGGCGGTTATGGATGCTGCTACCTTAAACCAAACCACATTCTCAGTTAGTCATACTAAATAGTAAGAATAAAATCCGAGAAAGATCGGAACTACAAAAAGATATGAAGGTTGATATAATAAAACTTTTACAACAAAAAAGAGAGAGTTTAGACAAGAAAGAGAGTTTAAAGGTTCGGCATTAAAAGAACCTGAACGCCTGTCGCTCGGCAGGGTTGACTCCCGGCGCGTCGTCTCCGATTCCGGAGGAGTTTTTGCCTCCGTCCACCTTCACCGTGGTGGCCATCGCCATAGCCGACCTCGGTAGATCACCACCGGCTCGACGAAACCACAACGCCGACGGCGCTGCTGCAACTTTCAAAACCCTCTGCATGGCGACTTACTCACAACTGACGCAGATTCTGAAACTCGATCAGTTGTGGAACGATCTGGCAGAATGGGAGACGGGGATTGAGAGTAGAATGATGCTCCACACGGGGTCGAGATTTTCAAGGACGGGGAGATCGAAATGGCGAAAATTACGAAGTGTGGAAGAGAAAGACCGCTCACTCTCTCTGGTTCTACAGAAAACCTAAGGTTAACACCAGGATTCGATTTCGAGGTGGACATGTCACCCGGCGCTTGGAGAGGGCGCATGTTCAACACGTGGGCCGGGAATGTCGTTTTCCCCTCTTTTTGTATCACCTTCTATAATATCACATTCTCGTTTTTGCTCACGGGAACCTTCGGGAACAGATTCAAGCTACACCAAATACTGTAGTGCATTTAGGTTGCCCCATACTATATGTTGGCCATGGTTGGATTTCACATGGTTCACAACTTGAAGGTACTTAATTTATTTTTTGAGAGCTTTGTAATGGTTGCAAGGCTCTTTAATCTCTAAATGCCCACGACCTTTTTGAACTTCTTGGCATTTTCAAGAAAGTGCACAATCAACCAACCTTTTCATAAATCTCGTCAAGTTTTTTAAACTATAAATGTACAAATTTAAACTTGATATGTTAGAGATTACATGGATAAAGAAAACACAACAATATCACTTATAGTTTGAAAGATTTTAACGTTTGAACATGAGGGTGTTAAAACTGCAAATGTGATTTGAAGTTTTCTAATCCTCATTTCACATATCAAATCTAAAAAGTTGGTCATCAAAAAATATGAGGTTTAAGTATAGGGCAATGCTCAAGGAGGGGATTGCGAGAAAAAAAGTGCTGACAAAGAGGGCGGAGCCCAACGAGGAGGCGCTTTTTTTCTCGCAATCCCTGACGACAACGGCGTTGCCCGACGAAAATCACGAGCAGAAAGGATGAGAAATTGAGGATGAGAATTGAAACCGGATGAGAAAATTGTAATGCTTGATTATGCACGACAATCCGCAAAATCGAGCATTACGCTGCGGAACCCACCCCGCAAATGAACGGCAAGAATTCTGGGAGTGGTTTACGATCATTACATGTTTAACTTTAGTCAATTTACAGCTTCCAAAAACTACTCATGTATTTTTTTTTTAAATGGATTGCTAATGCAGATTTTTCTCCAAGCTCTAGTGTATTTGAGGCTCAATTTCAAGATCTTCCAACACTAGAAACCTCAAAATTGCAATGGACACCTTTGTACAAAATCTTGAGTAGAAAAATCATCAATATTCATTTTTTAAAGCAGATTTTTGATGTTGAAAATAGACATCAAAACACTCTTGTGTTCAAAATAAAATACCAAAAATAGTGATTTGATAAGATTTTATTTGTCTTCAAAGTTTTGCAAACACCCAAATTGGGTGCCTTTGGCATTTAGGGGTTAAAGAAAAAAATTGCAGTAATTAGTGATGAAAATCCTTTTTACAATAGTAGAAGAGTAAAATATGAGTATTAGTGTGGGGCAACCTAAATGCACTATTTGGTGTAGTTTAGAATGGAGTCTAGGGTAGTTGCAAGAAACACTTCACAGTTTTGTCTCAAACACCCTTAAAACTGGTAGTACTATGTAGTACTATGAGCTTTTGGAATAATTTTTTTTTAAATAAAATAAAACGTGATAAATTTTTATAGCACTTAAAACAACATACTCATGAAAATTCAGACCTAGAAAAAAATTATTCCAAAAGTTATGCACAAAGCAAAATCACCAACAAGAAGCCAATTTCTTTCTTGCTTTTTAGAAAATAGCAAAATAATTCAAAAATAAAAAATAAAAATTGTCCATTTGAGAACTCATTAGACACATTCACATGGTACGATTGTTTTGTTGAGGAATTTCTTCGTATTTTGCCAATGAAGGGAGATAGGATGCCCACTTTGAGACAATGTAAATGCCATGGAATTTATAATTTTGCAAAACCCCTCTACAAATGGATGTAAGCATGCTCCATAAACAACAACCCTAATTTATAGCCCTAGAAAAGCATTTTTGGACCCAAAATAGTACTAAAAACCCCCAAAATGGCCACAATAGACACCTATTCAGGGGCTGTTCACAAATAGTAAAATAATTTTAAAAAATCCACAAAAATTATGGAAGGTTTGTAACTATGATTTGTACCTTCCTCTAAAATTTCAACTCAAAATAACTTGCTGCGCAAAAGTTACAAGCCAAAAAGCACTTGCATGAGGTAAAGGGGACAAAAAATAGTACAAGTATTTCTTGCAATCACCCTCCACTCTTTTTTTTTTGGTTTTGGGCTAGCAACTTCTGAAGCCATATGGCAAATTTTAGTGGTGCATATGTGGCCACACCAGATTTTTTTAACGTGCAAAATTAAGTTGCATTATTTACACTTTGAGCTTGTTGATTGTGACCAAATTTTTCTAAAATCAAAAATTGGTTTTGCAAGAGTGAATTATTTGAAAACATGGGTTTACAAAACCCAAAATTTTGTAACAAAAGAGACATTATCTCAAAGAAACTTAAGGGTGGCTTGATTTTCAAATAATATGACTCCACACGGTGTGAGGATCACTTTGTTTTTTACCTTAGTTCCTAATTGACTAGTTACAAACAACAACATATTCTTTTTTCAGATGGGTAGCAAGCATCTATATTTGGCACGCTAAAAAAAATTTGGCACCAAGACACTATTTTTTCCTCATTTTTTTGTATAGACTTGAAACGTGAATAAATTTTTTGTAGCTTTCTGGCTTTTATTAAGCCTAAAAAAAATACCCTAGAATGGATTGAAACCCAATTCAGACTAATGTAAGGTATGTACACCCATAACTGACACTTTAAGGGTTTGTGGGTACTACGCGGTCTTTGAAAAGTCACGAAAAAAATATGTAGGATTATGGAAAAAATATGTAGGATTATGGTTTCAACAAGCTATCACAAAATGTTGTTTTTGTGGAAAGAGGTATTGTAGAATATTTTATAATAAAGGGCAAAGTTCTAGTTCCTAGGGTTTCTGAAAGCAATTCTTGACTATCCTTGAAATTGCTTGGATGTGTTCCTATACATGTACTTGAGGGTCCCAATCCCAACCCCCCCCCAAACTAGCTCCTAAGCTGACATGTGGCAGGATTTGCTTGTGCAAGTGGCATTCATTTCTCCACTTTGGGTTTGTAATGAGTGGTGAACACCTCAAACATAGCTTTGACTATAGAGGTTGGCTTTGGGGAGGGCTTGGAGAAAGGTGTACATATTTTAGTGAGCTCCAATTTGGTGCGGTGCTCTTAAATGGTGCACTTCGGGGAATGGCTAACATTGTTTTTTCAAATATTTATTACTATTATTGATGAGTTAGGTGGGCTCAACAAATTAGGTTAACTTGCTAAAACCACCTAACTCATCAACAACAATAATAAATATTTGAAGGAATAATTTCAGCCATTCCTACATTTGCACCATTTAAGAGCAGCGTACCAAATTAAAGTAATAGGCTCGAATTCAAAGCAGGCATTTTGAATGGACCATGTAGGGGTCAAAAAACAATGCACAGAGGTTCTTAAGTGGGTCACATTTTCTATGTTAAAAATCTGTACCTGTGCACGTATGGTTTTAGGAACTTAAGAGAGTAACTTGAGCCATTGTTGAGTGTGCTTATTAGTCATAATTGTGTCTAGATTTGTCTTTGAGTAAAATATAGATACATGTCATACTAAAATAATTGAAAACATGTTTAAATCAAAATTTGAGTATTAGAATATGGAATGGGTGCTTGCACACTTTAAGGACCTTATTGGAACATTCTCAGCTTCGTAGTGGTTGCTTCTTGGACTCATGTGCTCCATTTACAAGCCACCTTTGCATCATGAAAGCTACTACCAATGATCAAAAATCACTATCTGCACCTTTTGCTTTGATAAATTGTAATTAATTCATACTAACTCAAAAAAATCAATTTAAATGGTCACACAACTATCTCTTCTTTGGCTTTCTACCAAAAATATTTCCATTTTATGAAATTGCCCTTATTTTCCACAAAAGCGCACTTTCCCTTAGATGGTCCATTCACAAGGCTCCTACCTTAGAGCACACTACCTTGACTGCCAGACAAAATGCAAAAACTAGCACCCCATTAGGTTTTTCATTTGCTAAGACCACTTCCACATTATCTAGGCGTTGGGTGTGTTGTCTAGGAGTGTTCAACTACCGGACAAGTTTGGAACCACCCTCAGAGAGCCCCAAAATTTCACTATCTTGTTTGCTAATGTGGACATATTGGTTGGTGACATGGCAAGTTGAATTACTAAACAAACCCTAAGTGTGAACCCTTCAATGGACAAAATTGATATTTCAACCAATGAAGTTTGAGATAATTTTGTTCAATTGTTAGTTTGAATTGGGCTTGATGCCAGGGCCACATAGGCCAAAGAGCTTATTTGAAATAGATGAAGAAGTAACTTGTATTTTTGGAAAATTAGGAGACAATCACTTTTCCAAGGCTTCATATATTGTTTTACTAAAGATAACCTTTTCACCATTTGAGGACAAGAGGTTTGAGACGCCAATTTTTGAACTCTCAAAAATGCTTGTATTGAATAAACAATAAAGGTGGGCGTAAAAAAATAGAAAATTTTCTTTCATGAACAGAAGCAAAGCTGCCACTTGTTTTTTACAAAATGTCAATTTAGTTTGGTATGGCCTGCCTTGAAGCTAGCGGCTCAAGTCTCCCCTCATCAATTCCCAAAACGCATCTCTCGTCTCCATTTAATTCTACGCCTCCCAAGTAGCAATCTTCAACTCCTAATTGCTCAAGGGAACGTTCACATCTCTAGTTTTCAAAAAACGGTTTGCTAGATAGAAAAAGTTATTTTTCATTTGAATTTTTTTAGGGGTAATCATAAATACATGGTGCATCATGGAAGGCAAAAAACAACCTTACCAAATATACTCATATTTTTAAGTAACTCCAAATTGTGAGAAGATTTGAAAACATTGTGTTAGGTCCTATGCTGTCCTTCTTACCATTTTCATGAGGTTTGCATGTATTATTGACTTTTGCAATTTTTAAAAACAACATTATAATGGGTGGGCACTTGCCAAACCACTTTAGAGCTATTGTAGAGTAGAGCCACTATACCTATTACCTCCCCTTGTCTCTGATTCTCATTGCTCAGTGGTGCAATCTTGGATTTGACCGAATGATACTCAAATTGAGACTCGATTTGTATCCATTCTGATGAGAGAGTGAGAGGCTGCTTCGTCTGCAAGGTCTCCGAACTTTCATATTTGCAGAAGAGAGGGTGCATATACATAATAGTTTGAGGATGACTTCAAACGTTTACAAAAATAATAGAGGTTGTTCTTTATTATTTTAATATTTAAAATATTCGATTCATGAATGTATACAAATAAAAATATATATCACCAAACTCTAACTTAAATTCTATCAATGCATAAACGCTTGAATTCAAAATAGGAGGTATTCTACCTTGATTTCAAACAACCTTCTCTCTACAAGGAACCTCATCTTATATGGAAACCTGTTATTTACAAGAGTTTTTGAAATATGATTGATTTATTTAAAAGCAAAGGATTAGTAAAATATCATTAGCCAGCTTTGCAACCACAAAATTCAACACTTTGTGAAACAAGGCCATTACTTTGACTTTATACTTTGAGTTTACATAAGAAATGTGTAATTACCAAGGGTTTCTTTAGTATTTTGAGGATTTGTAATAAGCAATTCTCATGTTGCACCTAATTAAAGAATTGAGGAAATGACAACCAAGTCATGAAACCATACATGGAAGTGTGCTTAAAAAACAACAAAATTGAAGGTTGTAAAATAACGTTCCAACTCCAAGCCTCTTGCAAGAAGCATAGGAAGTTTGAAAATGTGGATTTTTCTAAGTGATCACCATGACCAATTCCAAGGTCACATGGAAGTTTGTTCAAAAAATATGTACTTTTCAGACTATGTAATTAGAGAGCACGATTTGAGATTTTTTTGGTTTGGTTAGTAGAGCAACATGCACCCTAACATGAACGCAAGTAAAGAAAATTTGGCTAAAATTGGAAAGAGTGAATAATGTGTGCACATTCATCCAATTCTTATATTACTATAAACTACTTTCATCCAAAATTTCTCAAACTGTGTGTTTGCTCAAGGAGATATCTGGAGATTTCATCTATGTTTTTCTTAGTGTAGTGGTGGACAGAGGCATTTTGAGGTAAGGTTTAGGCAAAAATTCCCCAAGAAAAAAAACCAAGGCACGGGGTGCATCTACGGAAGCTGTCTGTTTTGGATGAGAACTTGTCAATAAATGAAGAACACCATCCGGATGAAATACGGTCAACCCTGTCGATTTCGTCCTGTGATTTTGCTGGTTTCGCTATGCAGCTCGCGCAGCCGTTGCTGCATCTCCGAATCTGTTCAAATTTTCTGCTTTATTCTGATTCTTCCATCTTCCACCTCTCATGCACCTGGTGGACTCTCAAAATCCTTATTCAAATCGGAATTGCAATTCCTCTTACTTTAATCAAACCGAGATCTCACCCCAAAACTAACCACTGTCTGAAACCCTAAAACCTGAAAATCCAAGCCCAAAATCCGAGCTTCCTGCTACAGAATCCCTGTTTTTCAAGGGAATTTTCTGGGGGTCTAGCGATGTTGTATGTAGTGGGGTTGGGGCTGGGCGATGAGAAAGACATCACGGTGAGGGGGTTGGAGGCGGTGCGACGATGTGACAAAGTGTATCTGGAGGCGTACACTTCGTTGCTGGCGCTCGGGCTTGGCCCTGATGCTACCGCCACGCTGGTAGGGATGCAAAAGTCACGATATTTTTGAGCCTCTGTAGAAATGGGATTCAGAATTTGGGTTTTTAGGAATTAGGGTTAGGGTTTAGGGTTTAAGGTCGGGTAGGATTTTGCTGACGAGGGCAAAGGGGGGCTGGAGATGATGCAGGAGAAGCTGTATGGCCGATCAGTAATCGTTGCGGATCGTGAGTTGGTCGAGCAAGGAGCGGAGGGCATTTTGGAGGAAGCTCGGACCTTGAATGTGGCATTTCTAGTGGTTGGTGACCCATTTGGGTAAGTCCCTTAATGTTATTTATTTTTTGATTATGGGTTTTAGTTATCATTATTCAAGCTTTTTAAATTTTAAAGTATTTTAATTCTAAGTATGAAGTTATCGATGTTGTGCCTCGCCGTTAAGATTTAGGGTTTGATTGAAGCAAATAGAACTGCAGCTTACATGAGCAGTTTATGGATGAAAGGTTCCAACTCCACCTTACTCTTTAACTACTATCATTCAATGCTTTTCAAAGAGGAACCGTAAACCAACGAAAACTGCCACATGCTAAGGTAGGAGGCTCATAAACCGACCATCTAAGGGCTGAAACTGAATTCTGAGGAGGTGAAACTTCTTGAAATGTTTTTCAGTAAATTTCCCTTGAAAGACAAGAGGAATTGGCATCTAACCCAAGTTGTTTCATATTTTTTGGAGCTTTGTGGAATTAGTTATGAAATTTTGAAGTTGAAGTGGCACAGGGCTCTAAAACTGCCCACCCCCTCAAATGTACACCGCTTGTACATTGTTGAAACCTATGAAAAACAACATGTACAAATGGAGTACATTTGAGAATGTGGGAAGTTTTAGAGCCGGGACGGTTTATGAGCCTTCTACCTTAAGGTTCCATTCTTGGGTTTTAATCTTCTCCTCATTCTAGGGTTTAAGGGGTTACGAGGGTTGGAGTTAGTGTACTCAGTGACAGCAAGGTTTAAGAAATCTTATCTTTTTTCAGTGTCTTTTGACGTCAGGGCTACAACACATTCGGATCTTCTTGTGAGAGCCAAGACCTTGGGCATTGAAGTTGAGGTAGTGCATAATGCATCAATTATGAATGCAGTTGGAGCTTGCGGTTTACAGTTGTACCGATTTGGGGAGGCCATCTCTATTCCTTTCTTCACTGACACATGGCGACCTGATAGTTTTTATGATAAAATCAAAGCCACTCGGGCAATCGGCTTGCATACATTATGTCTCTTAGGTATGTTACCATCTTGGACTCCGAGACAGTTGTGCTACTCATTTGGTCTTTGTGTCTTTTATTGTAGAATGCTGTCTTTGTTTTACACTTCGACCATTCACAGTGTGGTCTCCATTTGTAACTAAAATATGAAGACGTGTGACTTGTGCTATACAACAGACATCCGAGTGAAGGAGCAATCTGTCGAGGCTTTGTGTAGGTGAGCACCTGCATCATCTTGTACTTCTCATCTCGAAAGATCCCCTCTTAGATTCTCCAAGTTACGAATGAAAAATCAATGTTAATCAATTAAACATTAGATCATCATTAAGATAATGATGTCAAGCTAATCCAGATTGAATGTCAACTTATTGGTTGTGGCAAAAACACTAACGTCACATCAACCTCTTGCTTAGCACCATTTTCAGTACAGCAACATTAATCAGCACAATGACTAAATGAATCTAATGCCTTAAATGATTGAGGAAAGTTTACGTGAATCATGTTCCTCCTGTGAATTTAAAGCCTAGCAACTAACCTCCTGTTGGCATGTTTAGTGTCGGGGTTCTAGAGTGTTCAGTGCAGGTTTTTGGAACATGTTTTGATTAGTGGAAATGCATTGATAATGCTTGCATGATTGGCCTCTGATTGAGTGGCGTGTTTTCGGCAGGGGAAAGAAAGAGTACGAGCCTCCGAGGTACATGAGCATCAACACGGCCATCGAGCAATTGCTTGAAGTTGAGGAGTTACGTGCAGAAAAAGGTAAGATTCAGTGTCTTGTGCAGAGCTCTCTGCTTATTATTTGGCGATGTTGGATAAGAAGCTTTAAGATGGTTGCAGAGGCCTTCATTGGACCTGATCTGCAACAATTTTGGCTTCTGTATATTAGCACATTATCATTTTCCAACACAAGCTTTGACGACTTAGTGACTTCTTCAAACAAATGGTGGTTATTGCAGTGTACAGTGAAGATACTTTGTGCGTGGGGTTGGCCCGATTAGGTACTAGCACGCAAAAGATAGTTGCCGGCCCAATGAAGGAGCTTCTTCATGTGGACTTCGGGCTTCCATTGCATAGTCTAGTTATTGCAGGCACAACACATGTGATGGAGGAAGAGTTCCTGTCTTTCTATAAACCATCGTAGTTAGATATTCTTTTTATATTAGCGAGTTCAAGGACAGTACACGGCTTTTGCTGCTATTCCATTGAAATATAATATGCCCTCTTGCTAGAGGAATTTACTTTCGGACGTGGTTTTGGGATCAGTCTCTTTGTTGTGCTTCTACGGACATTGTTTCCTGAAGGTCTAACGTCAGTTGATGTAGGGTAAGTACTTGTGAGTGTACATTCTTAGGCTCTGGTGTTTCATGCAATTGTTCAGTCTATTGTTCACTGGCCTGGAATAAATCTAACCAATCATCAGTAAAAGAGTCAACGTATTTACCTTACCAGGAAGGCTCAGAGGATTCAAGTCCGTCACATCGTGTGAAGGCTGAACATCACTGGAGGATTTACAGCTGACAGTACCACCACCCTCTCGTGATTCTGGTAAGAATGATCTCAACGAACAGAAATGAAAATCTCTTTAGTACTTTACAAATTTCTGATTACACTGTATCTGCTCATGAAAAACCTACTAGTCACCAGCAACTAGGCTGCGAATTGCATTGCAAAGTCTTCAAGAAGTCTCCTAGTTCTATGTAGCTGGCTGCTGTTGTGTTATAATAGTACAGAATCAGACTGACAGACAAATACTAGAATACACTGTCGACACCTTGCGAAAAGATCTTAACGCTCAAAATGCTCAATTAATAGAAAAACAAATATTACAAGAAAGTACGATAAAAGTACACTAATGATGGAAACACGAACCTACTTAAAGTACATCCACCTTGGACTACATCTTTAACGACTTCTACGTACTTGTACGATCTTCTACTATGTTCTAGATTATGTCAACATGTTGTACAACAATGTGATACTCACTTTTATAGTAGTCAATTACGTTTTGATAACGAAAAAACCTAACTAGTTTCAGCATGATCTAGACCATAGGTAATATGAGAAGTGGACTAGAGTACAGTGGTGCAAGTTGCTAACCCTGTGTTTATTGAAAGGACGGAGTAAGTCCATCTCTGGATGAAGTGGAAAAAAGTTGTAAAGTCTACCGGAATCTCTCGTCATTTAAGAGGATATTCCGTAGAGAGACGCATCCGTCCTCTATTTCTCTCATCCAGGTGGACAAATCTCCGAACGGGCTTCCAGAGAAAGATCAAAATTGCAACAGCAAGGAAGCCAGTTAAGAAGCCGAGCACAAAGCCCGGGACAGCAAACAGACCAGTGAAAGAATTCCGATCTGTTACACTGAAGGAGCAAGCTTGAAGAGGAGAGCCACAGAGCTTGTCATTGCCAGGACGAAAGGCACCGGTATTCTGGGATTGTAGCTGAGAGCCTGAGGGAATTTGACCAGAGAGGCTGTTGTTTGCAAGGAACAAGGATTGCAGCCTGGCATTCTTGGATAATGACTGAGGGATACCGCCAGACAGGCGGTTGTTGGAGAGATCCAGGGATTGCAGAGGAACATCACCGATATTCTCCGGAATATTCCCTCGGAATGAGTTCCACGACAAGTCCAGAAACGACATCTTCACAAGCTTGGTGATGTCCGCAGGTATGTTGCCCGTCAGTTGGTTGTGTGACAACTGCATGGAAATGACGTACTCCAGAGAAGTAGTGTAAACTACATCCCTGTCACTGACTGTAATCACCACGCTCTGGATATAAGTCGACGAGTTGTCCAGAGGGTTATTGCCATTTGTATCTGTGTCAATGTATCCCCGAAGATTACTAAAGTTGCCGCTCAACTGCCCAGTGAGACTATTGTTGCTGAGTCCCAGCAGTTGCAATGCAGGCAAGTCCCACAGCCATGGCGGGACTGAACCCTGAAGCTTGTTGTCAGTGAGCTGAAGCACCTGCAGTTTAGATAGTTTCGCCACGTCAAACGTGGCAGGAATCATGGAGTCCAAACTGTTTTCAGAGAAATCGAACGAAATAAACTGGTTGCCGCTTGAGTTCAGAGTAGCCAGCGATGCGAACAAGTCTCCGGTGATCAAGTTTTGACGTGCCGACACCCCTTGCAGTTTGCTCATGTTGCTCATGTCTAGCATGAATTGTCCATCAAGGCTGTTTTTATTCAGCAGGATTGATTGCAAAGAGTAGCAATTCTGTAAAGAGCTCGGTATCCCTCCTGTTAGATTGTTATCAGAGAAGTCAAGCCTCTGCAGTTTCTTACAGTTGCTAAGGCTGCTCGGAATAGGTCCTGCAAGCTTATTGTCTGACAGAATCAGAAGCGTTAGATTCACCAAGTTTCCCAACGTCTCCGGTATGTGTCCTGTCAATGTGTTGTTGTTAAGAACTAGATTTATGAGAGCCGAGCAGTTGCCAAGAGTTGCAGGAATCTCTCCAGAGACTTGCGTGTTGAACACGACCAGATTCTGTAGTTTTTGCAGCCTTCCAAACTCCGGGGGTATAATGCCTGTGAGCTTTGGGTTGGAGTTCATATGCAGTTGTACCAAGTTGGAGCAGTTTGCAAATGAGGCAGGGATTATCCCTTCAAGGTCATTGCCTTGGAAGTAGGCAAACTCAATATTTGACCAATTCCCAAACTCCGGAGGTATGGTACCTGTGAATTGGTTGCCATCCACTTGGAAATTCATCATGTTTGGACTTGTGCTGAAAATCGGAGGAATGGTACCAGAAAGGTTATTGTTGCTAACACCTATGTTTTGCAGCTGTGGGCAGGCAGCAAGCGTTCCCGGAAGCGGCCCAGAGAAGTTGTTTCTGGACACAAAAACATGTGTGAGATTCTCGCAGGTGTCTCCAAAGAAAGTGGGCAACAACCCGGAGAGGTTGTTATTCTCCCCGTGAATTTGCCTCATTGCACTACAGTTCTGCAGGAAGTGCAACTCTCCTGTCATCTTGTTGTTCTGGAAGTACACAATGCTCAACTTTTGCAACTTGGAGAAGCCTCTAGGTAGCGTTCCGGTGATGTTGTTGTACCCTACCAAGAACCCTTGCAACTCCGGACAATTCTCCAGGGAGGTTGGAATGATTCCCTCCAGATGGTTGTTGTTCAATGATAAGCTTTGTAGTTGAGTGCAGTTTCCAAAGCTTGCAGGAATAATGCCAGTGAGTTCATTCCACATGGCTAGAAACTTTGTCAGGTTTCGCAAGGTTCCAAATCCGGGATCAATTTCTCCAACTAGTTGGTTGGATGACACGTCTATAGCCACCAAATTGCTGCACTGCACCAACTCTTTAGGTATGTTCCCGGTTAGATTGTTGGCGCCAATATCTAGTGTCTCCAGGAGAGAACATGAGGCAAGCTGCGTCGGTATATACCCTGTCAAGTTGTTGTCATGCAGGTTCAACAGCTTCAGATTCTTTAGGTTTCCCAACTCCACGGGAATGGGTCCGCTTAGGGAGTTCCCAGACATAGTCAGGCTCATCAATGAAGAGAGCATCGAGATGTTCCGTGAGATTGTACCTCCAAGCTTAGCACCAGGTCCGCCTGCCACCCAATTCCATTACCATTGCCTTAAACCGTTAGAGACCTGAAACTCGACTCCTGAACTAACCCTTGGTACCAACACTCACTCATATATTCATGCACCTTGTTCGACTTTCTTAACCAGTGGTGTGAACATGACGAAGCTACATTGCTTTAGCCACTGCTTGTTGAATGGAAATGTGGCTTTCTAGTGATGTACAACCTGCAACAACTTTGAAATTGCAGAAAGAACTCCCACATGAAAATTACGGACATGGAGTTAAAGATTTGGTCTCAACAGATTTTACATTTGTAATCAAAGTGATTCCTTGTGATATCCTCTAAATCACAGTCATGCTTACCCTTTTAACGTTCATACAGCTGGATGTACATTATGGAAAAGGAGGTACCTGTAAGATTCAATCCAACAACCCGGCCCGTGACGTTGCTGCAAGTGACGCCGATCCAAGCGCAGTGAAGAAGGTTGGCACTTGTGTTCCAACCCTGGAGAGTACCATTTGGATCCATTGTAATCGCTTGCTTCAAATCCAAGAGCGCTGCCTGGTCGACCAGAAGGTTGGTAGCTTGTTGCAGCAACCTCCGGCCCCTGCGAGTATCGTCACCATCGCCAGCAGCTCCCACCTCGTGTACAAGCTCGCCTTCGAATATCGAAGCATCAAATTCGTTGCTTATTGAGACGAGGTTCCTGAATATCTCCGATTCTTCATGCCGAACCTGCTTTCCACCATATTCATAGTTAGGAGGGCTCTCTCGTATACCCATTCCCGACCATGTACCCAACTCTGTCACTATGGGTGTTCATTTTAGAACTAAAAAGACCTCCATGGGTACATAGTGACAAAATTGGGTAGATAGTTGGGAATGGGTATACCTACTTTAGGGATGATCAACTAGATTGAACTTATTAGAGGTCATATTAATGTCAATCAAGCTAAGGTGGAAGCACCCATAGCCAACAACGTCCCCATACCCAACCAATACGGTGCGCTAGCTATTTCCAATCATAGCACGGATAGGTGCTTTGGAATGCATTCTTTTGTCCCTTTTTCAAGATTGGGACCACTTACGTCATGCCACGGGCCCCAAAATGAAGTAGGAAGACAAGAGTGGAAAGTAGTTTGGCTATTATCAAAATTATATGAGTCTAGAGGTTGACAATGGGTTCAAAGCTTTTTTTGACTCCCAAAATTCACAATAATTTCAATTTTGCAAATAAAATTATGAAAATTTTGCAATCTCATATTTCTTATCTTCGTACACGGGTAAAATACTTGTTGCTTCAAAATCTTTGTAGTTTTGTTGCGTAATGGCTTAAGTTATCGGGTATGGGTGCTTCCACCTTATTGGATCATCGGAGTCTCCCAGCCAGGTGCAAGTTTGGAAAATCTCTTATTTAGATAAAACTCTTGCAGCACACACATACACACGTGCCTCTTACTCTAGGTAGATTGAAAACACCAAAAAGGTATTATTGTGAGACATGATTTAGAGGGACGCATTAAGAGGACATATTACTTAGCTTGTTTGGAGTAGAGAAATTTTAGTTTAAGGCAAACAAGAGATGCTAACTCTAAAAGATGGATCTTCAACGACACTAGATCATGAAAGATTAGGACTCTAATCGAGAACACCAAATGTCTCTGACATATAAGAATGGGAAAATACATGGAGAAACTTTCCCACTGAAACTTTCTAAAAATTAAGGTAGTGATTTCAAAAGTAGTGAATTTCTTGTTCACACTTAATAAAATAGCTATTCCCTTAACATAAAAAAAGATTCTCAGTATATTAAGTGATTACAAAGGTCTTGATTACAAGCTTAACAACGACACAAGAGAGTCCAACAATGGATTGTTCACACAGAGACATCAGAATTGACAAGAGATTAGTGGCAGCCTTTGTGGTAATATTTGTCTTACATTAACAGCAGCGATTGTCTCTTCCACTTCATCGTCCCAATCTTTATAAAACACCTCCTCCTGACCTATGACCGATGTTGAAGCCGACGCTGTCAGAATCAAGCAAATTGCCAGCAAATCCACAATCTTCTTCATTCTGTAAAGAAGGAAAGAAGCAAAATAAAACAATCAGCTTTCCATTAATAACTCTGCAGTCTTGTCAGAAGCGTAGATACCCCAAACTCTCTCACAATCTGGAGTCTCACCAAAACTAGGTTCTTTGGAAAAAAAACCATGTATTCTTGCTCTAAAATCTCCTACCGACAATAACAAGCTTCAAAAACAAACAGAGAAGTTCAAATTCCTGCTCGAAAATTGTTCATTAGGAAAGCAAGAGAAGAGATTATACTACCTGAAAAGATCCATCGCCACAAATTTTGAAAGCGGTGTCCCTTTCAAGACGAACTTTGAGTTGCTGTACATCGCCGCTATGGTGGTTATTAAGGTGTGCTTTCTGAAACAAGCTTGAAACAAGCTTGTTAGAGGCTTGAAACTGGCTTGAAACAAGACTGCAGTGGCACAAAACCTTGGCTTCCCAAAAACCCCATTATCTCTCTCTCTCGCTTAAGTTTGTCTCTCTCAGGTTTAAACTCAACTTTTCCATGCAGGCACCAAGCAAAGGAGCTACCGATTTTCTAGTCCAATCTGTTGAGGTTTGTAATAAGACAACTGCTAAAAGACAATCCATTGGATTTTTGTGGAGCTTGTCAAAGTGCCTGCATGGGAACGGAAAACAGACAGGCTTGAAAGGGCGGCCGGTATACCGGAATTATTTTCTGTTTTAAATGAGGAAAGCCATATATAAGCCTTTTGAGGAGCCGAGATTTTTAGTTTTTCTTTATTTAATAAGGCACACTGCCGTACGATTTGCATTCGAGTTGGAGTCATTGGGATGGGGCATCACGGCACGGAATCACATGCGGATGGGGTTAGATGTCATGCCGCATGGTGGGACCGGAGAGGTAAAATCCCATCCTTTTTACAAACCAGGGTAACAGTAGGGTAGAGGGCTCTAAAATGGAGTGGGTTCTAAAACGGTGCACTTCTAGGAATGGTTGACATGTTCCCCTCGAATATCTATTATTGTCATTGATGAGGTAGGTGAGCATAGCTTTACAGCTATGTCCACCTACCTCATCAATGACAATAATAGATATTCGAGGGGAACATGTCAACCATTCCTAGAAGTGCACCGTTTTAGAACACGCTTCATTTTAGAGCCCTCTACCTTAATAATTTGTCCCTTGTTATTTTATTATTCAATGGTATTCTTCTATGTGGTTTCAAACTAAATAGAGTCTCTAAACCCAAGTTTGAATTTCATAATTCCCAAACTCAATCTATGGTAAATATCTAAACATTCTTATTTTTTAGTAGTGAAAATCTTGTAATTATTTACCTTGGTCCTACATTGATGACATGCCATCGAACGTTAGCCGTTGCATATTGTCTTCATTGGGCGCCATTTTCACTACACTAAATAATGCATTTAAGTTGCCTCACACTAATTTATTGACATTTTACTATATAAGTACTTACTAATTCTACAGTGATTTTCATCAAAAAATGCCAAAGCTAGGGAAGAGGACACACCAATAGGATTTGGAACTTTGGACAAAAATAAGTGCATATTAACTCCTATGATGTGTGATGTTTAAAAAGTTCCATGCACCTCTAACTAGGTGGCCAAGGGGTGAGTCATTAGGTAACTTTTCAAGATAAAGCAACCTAAATACAATATTGAGTGTTACCCATGATGGTGAAGCTATTTACATCCATGAACGTGAATACAAAAGTAACGTTCTATTATGATTTATGTGTGTTCATTTAAAATGGCAGAGAGAATGTGCTGATTTATTCCTCGATAGTAGGAGAAATAGTTTATTTAAATAGATATTAGTATTGCTTTTGGGAAGTGCGCGCTGCACGTGGATCTTTTGCTATCATCATGACTACTGTATTCCTGAATACTGGCGGAAGGCGTAAATAGTGCATTTAGATCGCCCCACACTAATTTCTCGACATTTTACACTATACAATTACTTATCGATATTATGGAATTTTTTATCAATGATTACCACAATAAATAATTTTCAAACGGTCTAACAACAACAATGAAGTTGCAAAATAGTAACTAGTGCTATTCATGTTGTAAACCATGTGAAATCCTAATATTTAGGTAGTAACATGCGTCTCCAAGTGGTCAAGCAATGAGTCATGATGTAGCTTTGTAAGGTAAGGCAACTTAATTGTTGAGGCAACTTAAATGCAATATTTATTGTACAATAAATATTGCATTTAGGTTGCCTCAACAATTAGGTTGCCTTACCTTGGAAAGTTACCTCATGACTCATCACTCTTTGAGGCACTCATACACATGTAACTCTCTAGATATTAGAATTTCATATGGTTTACAACTTGAACACTACTAGTTTCATTTTTTGGCAACTTCATTATTGTTGTCAAGCCCTTTAACCCGTAAAGGCCCAAGTGTCTGTTCAACATTCACTTGAGAACTCAAGTAGGGTCATATGGAGTTAATTTTTATTGGATGTTCTCAAAATTGTTACACAAGGTGTAAATATGTATCCTCCAAGTGGAAATATAATTTTTCCCCAATTAAATGCTCAGTTCAAAAGATATGCTACCCAAAAGAATTTTGGCAGCTTGGGTAGTTTGGGCATCTTTGGATAATCTTATGCTAAAACTCTCATCAACTTTTGAAAATTGGCAAGTGTGTAACTAAAAGGACATGGTGTAAAACTGTCTAAAATAAATAAATTGAGGTCTCACATCACATTCTAAAGGGAGTTAAACTTTGTCAACTATTTTTGGGCAGTGTCAAGAAAAAACGTTTTCCTCTATCTTCAAGCCCTATTATCTTTTAATCTATGAATCCAAAGCTTTTGAATTTTTTTTTCAAACATTCCAAATGTTTGTCTCTAAATTTTCACCATTTAGATTTCAAATAAAAGATGTCCTTAGTGCACAAGAAATCATGAAAGAATGATTAATGTATGGCCAAGTCACTTAACCTCCTTATACTAGAGAGCAATTTAGAGTAAGCTAGATTCATAATTTGCTCTTGAAACTTTTCATGAATGTATCTAACAAGATTTAGATATCAGTGGAAAAAAACTTTAATTCATGCTGACCAAAAATTTGACTCCAAACAGGCTCAAAGTTTGTTGACCCATTTGGGTAGGGACAAAAAAAACTTTTATATAAATTTTGAATGCCATAACCTTTCAATCCATATAATCAAATGGGCAATAATTCTTTGCACTCAATATTATAATGTTTTACTACAATTTTGTAAGGTTGAAGTTTCAGAAATAGTTTTCATATTAAAATTCATGTCAACATATTGAAAAAACACAAATTTTGGCAATATTTGGTGAAAACACCCCTTGAGCCTTTAGGGGTTAAATTTTGATTATTGTATAATTATTGATGATAATTACTGTAGTAACAATAAATACTTATATAGTGTAGAATGTTGAGAAAACTATTTGGGGTAACTGACAAAAGTAGGATCCGCAATTTAGACATACATAACTTTGTTCATGGGGTTATATTCCTCCCCTCAGATGTGGAGGGATATTCCCCCTTGTATACCTGGAGGGAGAGTTTAGTTATAGATTCCCGAAGCTAATTGGTGGAGTCTACAACTATCGAATGGTGTTCGTTGGGGATCCTCATATTGGGGGAGCAAAAGGGGACTCTAGTGAAGGTTAACAAGGTTATATAATTTCAAAAATTCTCAAATTCAAATCCCATGTCGGTACAGCTCTAAACTTGCACATTTTCTGTAAGATGGAAAATCTGAGCTTTCCCACTCTCGCTAGTCTAGCCCCACAAACATGTAACTTAACTCATGTCATGTCTAGTAAGGTAGCAGCATCCATAAGCGTTGCGTCTATGCCCGTCACCTGACAATGGCAAGGCTAATTAATAAAAAAACAAATGGTTGTGGGTGGTTGAGTGATGGTTACGGGTGATGAAGTGATGGTTACGGGTGATGAAGTGATGGTTGTGGATGACTAGCATGAGGTTTTGAGTACCCATCTCACTATTTAAGAACCAACAAGCCTTGTGATTAGCATCTCTTAAACATGGTTCTTACAATTTCAATGATTTTGGACTTTGAAAAATCTTTGTGAACAAATACTTACATTTGAAATCTTGAAATTGATGCCAATATTTTTGATTTCCATTCCCTAATTTACAGTATTTTTTTCAAAGTTAGACAATTATTTTACCTACTCCAAACCCCTTATTTCCACGCTTATGGGTGCACTTACCTTAAAAGCAAGGCGAGGCGGTGAGACGGTGAGGCCCGTTTGAAGTCAAAGAAACGTGCCAGAAGACTTTTCCAGACAGTGTCAATGCAGTCAAACAGGAAGTTCAAAGTGCTAGTGCCTGGTACATACCCCCATCATATCCAGGTCAGTTTCGAACCAAAAGCGCATCTTTACACTCGTGAGGAATAGCTGGTCCATGAGTATTTCTTCGTCACTGCTCCCAGGCCCTCTTTTACACTACAAAGGTAAGAGCATCTCCTACCTTGCGCTCCAAAGGGGGAATGCTGCGCTAGGGTTCGCGAGGAGTCGGAATTTAAGTCCAACGTGGACTTGTCAAACTGGAAAACTTGGCTGGTTTACTCAAATTTCACCTCCGAGATGGCAAATTTCAGTGTCTTCTGTAAATATGGAAAGCTTGATTGTAGGTTCTATTTATCTACTTTGGTCTTTTTTTGTAACATGATCCGCGGACATTATTACTATTGCACGAAACTGCCGGAAGAAGATGCAAATCATGAGCATGAGGTGGGACCTGCTCCGGAAGGGGATAATTCACCAAACCAGAGAGCGATGAATCAAGCCTCGCAAAAGCTGAGGTAAATGAACTTTTGAATTCTTTTGTTGAAGCAAACTCTTATTTGGATCACTGGGAGCAAATTCCAAGGAATTCACCCCGTACGTGTATTGAGCAATTTGTGAATTTTGAATGCTTGGCATGCATTATTGAGTTTGATAGAAGTTGGCTTTTAGATCAAGTGCATGAAGTCTTTCGGTCTGTGTTATTTCTTGCAATACGGGGTTTCAAATATGCCGTTCAGCATCAAAACCGTTCACGTGAATAAAATTCTTGAAAAACGTGGGCAAGTCACTCCGTGAACAAGCCATGACAACCTCTCGGAGGCAGTCAAAAACTTGTTCACGACCATTTGTTCATTTTTTTTTTTGAGATATATGAAACCTTCTAATAAGGAAGTCCAATTCCATCATTGGAAGATTAAGAAGCAATAGTAACTAAAGCTTGGACATTGGTCTACAAATCTGAGTTTGTTTTATACCAGCCTTGCATCAGTAAGAAGAAATGAAGCTTGGTTAGCAATGATGTTTGTGAAAACATTATCAAGTAATCATGGTCCCGCAAACAAGAGCATTAGTACTTATAGAGATTAGAGGTCATTGCGTCTAGATGTTAATGCTTTCATTTTGGTATGTATCTTTCATGATCTCTTCAATTTTTCTTTATTTAGTATGTAGAAGCTTTCAAGATGTTGTAAATTGTAATATTTTCCAACAATATGCGCTTGTTCTTTGAATCGTCTGGTATTTTACATGGTAGATAGCAACTGGCATGGTGTTACAACACACGCTAGACTATCAGTATCCGGATTCAGCGTGCAACCGGTATTGTTCTAATCCATGAGGTTTATTTTTCTTCTACAAATTTTCAAACCAAATAGAGTAGTTGTGTGAAACAAAATGCCAAGCATAACCATTGTCAAATTGTGATTCTAATTGTTCTAATTCACCTTGTTTGTCCTTCCAAAAACCATTCTTTCCCAATTTTGGAGCTATTTGCATCTTTGGAGTGTTGGAAAACTTCATTACCTTAATTGTTACGGGAATTTGAGTGTGAGTAAAATCTTCATTCTAAAGTATTTTCAAAATTTTTAATAGATAATAACTATTAGGATGTGTGGGAATTGACTATATTCTGATCCTTTGGATGGAAATGCATTAATTTGCTTGGTCTTAACATTTCACTTGCTTTACCGTTCCAATACTCCAACTTTTTTCTCACTTCAAAATTTTTTTGCCGGTACTTGGAGGTTTTTTTTTTTAAATGTACATGTTGCCATTCCATGAAAGCATCATGTATGATGCTCTGGCCGTTATTTAACTATTGATGTATTCACAATCTTAGATTTGTTTTGCAAGATGCTTGCGCTAACCAAATCATGATAGACTCAAACGTGAATCTTGTGTCTCCATGTATATTGATGCATTGGAATTGATTGGTTTCTAGAGAGTTATAAAGCAGTATCTCGTTTGGCTGTATGAAACAAAAATTTTGTAAAGTTCCTACACAAGTTGCTAGGTGGTTTATATTTATGTTTACATGCGTTGTGTGTTTGAGACCCAAGGATTTGCATCACAAGTTGGGTTACAGAGGATAGTGGAGGTGTGGATCTCAACACGTGGCTAGTGGTTGAGTCAAAAATCAATTTGCTTCTAGGATAACAAGTAGTTGTAACGATTAAATTGTGACAAAATTTTGATAAAGTTGTGGTTTTGTTTATGCTGATGGAATTTTGTTGCTCTTCAAAGAACATAATTAATTTCTAGTATCATAGTAGAAGCAAAGTACACATGACGTGGTTGAACAAATAAAGATTGTTTACCTCTAGCTAGGTCTAATATTTGCTTCTTATTATTTAGAATAATCATCCCATACTGCCTAGTTTGTTGTGAATTTTTCCTGGAGAGAAGTACATTGAATATTGTGTTTAGGTTTCTCCACAGTGATCTTCATCAAAAAGTATTGCAACAAAGAGTTTTTAAACGGCTTGTCAACAATGATGCAAAAAAACAAACTAGATGCTTCCAAGTCATACACCATGTTAAATCCAAATATTTAGAGAGTTTCATGCACCTTCAAGCGGCCAAGTGATGAGTCATGAGGTAACTTTTCAAGGTAAGGCAACATGAATGCAATATTCAGTGTAGAGTGCCTTCTTTTTGGTCCACTATTCTTTTTTGTTGTTCATCTTTCTTATTAGTTTTTTTGGATGATGCAAGGTGCTTTCTCAATGATTTGATTAATAGTAGGTAGACATACTATTATTTGCACATTTCACTTCCCCTTGCAATAGTGGCGTGCACTGGCTACATTCTGATCTTATAGAATGGTTGCAAGAAGTTTTTACTCATACTGTCGAAAAGCTGGTTGTCCCTTTTTGTATTCTATTCACTTATTCATAGTTTGTAGAGTTGCTACAAATTCTATTGTATGACCAAACATTAGCCATGTGCTGTGGAAAGGAAGTGCTTGTTTTGAATGAAATTTTGGATGTTTACAAATAGATGTTTACAGATCATAAGGGACAAAAAAATCTTGAACCATTTTTCTTGCAAATAGTTTAACCCCAAAATGACATTGCATTTCTGGGGCTTCTAGGAGTTTGTTCTAATTTTAACAAAAAGTCAACATTTTGATAAGTTGTATCAACTCTTCTTGAATTGTAAACATATAAAATCAAACTAAACATGTTAGGGATCTCATTAGAAAAGAAAAGACAGCATTGCCTCTTATGGATTGAAAGATTGTAATGTTTGATCATGAGGGTGTTAAAATTGTGAAAGTGATTTGAATTCTTTCAATCTTCTTTTCACATGTCAAATTCAAAAAGTTGGTCACCAAAAAAATATGAGGTTAAAGGGCCTAACATGCATAATTCCAACCAATTTATGACTTCTCAAAATCTACTATACAATTTTTTAAATGAATTTCTAATGTGACTTTTTCTTAAAGATCTATTGTGTTTGAGGTTCATTTCCAAGAGCTCTCAACACTACAAAAAGTTAAGACCCTTATACAAAATCTTGAATAGAAAAATCATAATCAATCATTTTCAAAATTAGCTTTTTGATGCCAAAACTAGACTTCAAAAAGAATAGTTCAAAAATATAAACTACTAAAAATAGCAACTTTGTTAGGTTTATTGAACTTCAAAACATTGTTAACACCAAAATTTGGTGCCTTAGGTACTTAGGGGTTAACAGAAAAGTGATACCCTTTCAAATCGTGGATTTATATATTCTCTTTTGTCCTCTGCTACAAAGTTCATGGCAAGCCTTGAACAAAGCTCTCCAAGCATTCCTGCGGTACTTAACCCTTAAAGGACCGTTGGGTGGCCGTGGCCTGCCCACACTGTAGGTTCAACAATAAATATATCAACAGTGTTTTGATTGATGGGCACCAATAGTATTGCTTTTAAAAGTTTCAAAAGTTAATAGTGCATGCCAACCTCATGAAAATTGCAATAAGGGCAACTTGGGACCCAACACCATGATTTTGAATTTTCTCACAATTTGAGTTACTTAAAAATATGAGCATATTTGATAAGATGATTTTTTGCCTTCTATGATGAATCATGTGTTTATGGTCACTTTGAAAAAAAAACAAATGAAAAACGACTTTTTTTTGTTGTACAAATTTTTTTTCAAGGTCAAAAGACGATAATCGTCCTCATGGGCGTTTAGGGGTTAACAAATACGAAAGAAGAAAAAACAATTCTAGATACATCTCCTCACAAATAACTAATTTTTTTTAAACACGCTTATGTTTACTCACAGATTTTGTAAAGCAAAGGGCCCTATCCAGCTCATGAGATTTTTAGATGTAATGAACCTGCGGCCCCACCCTTGGTCTATAGCGAGCGTACTTTCCTGCTAACGTTGGGTCTCTCGGCAGGAGTGGCCCTCGCCATGTACAAAAGCGCACTCCAAAGCCCGTGTGGCGTGCTCCATACGAAGTGCAAGACAGGAGATGCTCTAAGAGCAGCTCCACCGGTGACTCCAACACACTGAAATTGGATGAAATATGCTGAGGTCACTCTTTAAACTCTCTTTTGACACTGGGTCCTGCACAGTTTAGCAAGAGGTCTTCAAGCCACTATTCATGCACTATTCACCTTAAGTTTAGTGAGCTTTATCCTTTATTTTCCTTGATAAGTGGTCAACTGCTTATTTATGGGGCGTGTTGGAGTGCAAGGCCAAATTTTCAAAGAGCATGGGTGGAGATCAAGGGACTTGAGGCCTCGCGAAAACAAATGGAAAAGATTGAAAGAGCTCGCACCGGTGGAGATGTTCTAAGAAGCTGAAGAAAATATCTCATGTGAAGTTCAAAACCATGTGCTTAGAGCATCTCCACTGGTAGCTTTGGCTTGCTCAAAGTGGATGAAAAGTAGCCAAGTTCCTCTCAAAACCAAGGTTTTTTTTTTCATTTTTAAAGAAGTGCCAAAGTGGCAATTTAAAATGTTATAGTGATGCTCCAAATTTCAACATTCATCCACATATTGGATAGAAAATATCACATTAGCACATAATACATGTATATAATTTGGGTTTCATCCACAATTTGGCAATTTCATCCAAGTTTTTTTAAAATTTGAAGCTTTTTGGCAATTTCATCCAAATAATCATGTTTTTTTTCCTATAGGCTTGGTGCCAGTCAATAAAATTTGGTGCTTTTTTGCTCCAAATTGCCAAAAAAAACAACAGTACTCGAAACCTTCTCAAACTCTCTTATTTGGCGAGTTTAGCAAACCACTCTCCAAGCCACTATTCATGCACTATTCACCCTAAGTTTAAAGAGCTTTATTCTCTACTTCCTTAGATAAGTGGTCAACTGCTTATTTATGGGGTGTGTTGGAGTGTAAGGCCACCTTTTCAAAGAACATGGGTGGAGATTGAGAGGCTTCAAGCCTCGCCATACCAGATGGAAAACTTTGAGCAAGTCTTGACTGGTGGACATGCTCTTAGAGCACCTTCACTCTTCCTCGCCACATTGCGAAGCACCGGCCGAGCCTCTGAAAGCCTTGGAAACTAGGTTCAGCCATGAGAAGCCAATATGGAAACAATGAGCAGCCTCACCAAATTCTGCTTCATTGACGCCAAGTTCCAGTGCGTTCTGCAAATTCTGGTGAGCATGATTGTTGCTTTTTTTTTTGAAGATTGGATCCCTACCTTCCAAATAATAGAAAAAACAAGAACATGCTTTTGTTTACTAGCGAGTTCCTTGGCGCATCCTGAGGAGCAAATTTGTCGTCTAGTTTGGCAATGGAACCAAGTAGATGAAAGTTTTGATGTGGTGAGCGCATTTCGCAGTAAAAGTTAGGTTTGCACCCCTGAGCCAGCCTCGGCAAATACGTAACCATACTAGAAATCCCATTTGGGGTGCTTTGTGTGGAGAGGAAGACTGGAGATGCTCTTAGGACTTAGGGCATCCTTCCGTGCAGGGGGGTGGCCGGTGAAGGCAAAAATAGCCAACCGATGATCAATTAGATTGGGTTTTGATTTTTCTAGAACTCAATCCAACCATTTATTAGTCGATTTTTTTTGCCTTCACCAGCCACCTCCCTTGGCATGGAAGGATGCCCTTAGTCCATAGCCTTCAATGCTTGATTTAGATGTTGGATGAGTTCCAAATATTCATCAAGATACTTTGAATACAATTTGCAAATACTTAGCTTTGTTATGGGAAATTTGATTCATGTTGTAGGGCCTCAAATTCTTACATAATGTTGTAGGGCTTCAAATTCTTGCATAATGTTGTAGGGCAATGTCACATCTCCTTTTGGGTGAATGTGTGTAACAACTTGGTAGGCAAAAGACATTAAGAGAGCCATGGACCTTGCAAGGGACTTTGTGGACAATACTAGAGAGGAACAACACGTTGTAGTGCTAAATCAAGACAAAGTGCACATCAAGTCATACATGGCTGAAGAATTGATAATTGCACATGTTTGCAAGTCCAAAAAATACAAAGATAAATGTTGTAAGCAAAAAAGAGATGATTCTTTGAGGTTGGCAACATCTCAATAGTATTCGAGGGGATTGAATGAGGAGAGAAGGATTAAGAGAGGAACCCTTCATCGAACCGTGTTGCTTATTTTTTTATTAAAAGGTTAGAAAAACAGAAGCTTAGATTGATAATGCTCTAAGTGTAGGAAAGATATGCCAGCTTAAATCTATGCTCAAGCATAAAGGTGGTAGTTGAGCACATTTTGAGCACATTTCTTCTTTTGAAATGACCAAGATTTTTGAAGAGTCATAACTTGTGCAGTTTTTTGTCCAAATGGAACAGTGAATGGTGCTGGTTTTTACTAAATTTAAAACTATAAAAAATAGAAAGGTTTGCTCTAGTATATGATTGATCTAAAACGTACCTCTACATTAAGCTTGAAAATGTTTTGAAGGATTTATTTTGAACTGATAGAACATAAGTGGCTCAATTTCTAAAAACTGTAACTACATATAAGGCCTTTTAGATTAAAAATATGAAAAGGTCTAACAAAGTTTGTGTAGGGTACAACTAGGAGGGTTTGTACCCTTCATCACTCCCACATGGAACCATGTAGTGGCTTGTTGGTGGTGGATTTAGAGTTGGAGTTTCATTTTTGCCTTCATAAGATCTTTTGGATGATCTTTTGGATGCACTTCTTGATATTGATCGATGGTGTCTTATTTATTGTTAGTTTGCTATCAATGAAAGTTGATGAGTTTTTGAGGTATTCTAGTTAATTGCAATAAATTCTAAAAAAGGTCTTGGTGAATCTTAGAGGATGAATAACAATGTGAGTCTCAATGTGAATGCAAATTGGGCTAAATTGGGGGCTACTCACCATTTGGTAGTTATGATGAGTACACTAGAAGAAACCCGTGTTTTTTATAACAGATTTTTTTGAACGTCCACTTTTTTATATGTTATAATTGATGTTCAAACTAACATCTTGATGTTATATTTGATGTCATTGTTAACATGAAAACAAGTGAATGTCCAAAAAAATCCGTTAGAAAAAACACGGGTTTCCTCTAGTGGTAGTTTCATTATATGAAAACACTACAAGGGAGCAATGCTTGGAGCAATGTCAATTTGGACATTTCTTGTCAATTAAGTCACATTGATTTGGACATTTTTTTGTCAATTTAGACATGTTTTTGTCAAATTTTTGTCAAATTTTTGTCAATTTGGACATGTCATTGCGGACCATTTTTCTTGTAGTGATAAAGAGTACATCAATGTAAACTTTGCTCCATGGATGTCAATAAGTGGCATATCATATAATCTTATAGGAGTAAGATGCTAAAAGTACTTTTATGAGTTTGGAATTGGGACTACACTAGAGGCCAATAATAGATGAGTATAGTACATATGCCATATTCAATTGAATATGAACTTTGCAAAATTCATAAATCTTAACAATGATAGAAAAGATAATGGAAAACCTCTTGATTTGTCTAAATATGGGAAGATTTTTCAATATTTGCTCAATCATCAAGATATTTTCCAATGTTTTTATTACATAGTTCATGATTGTGCGCATAATACATAGATACATTAATAGTTCATATTTAGTTAAATATGACATGCATGCAACATCAGCAAAAAGTAACATTTTGGGGTGTTCAAAGCACTAAGAAAAAATCAATAAGTAGAAAAAGAAGGTATTAAGCAAATTTTTGTGGGTCATATACAAAAGGGACCAAATTCTTGTTTGATATTAACCCTGAGCAATAATGTTGTTTTCACCAAAGTCATGGTTTTTGGATACCGACAACTTGGGTGCATTATATCTCAACTAATTTGGATGATCCACAATAAGTGACCATTGAAAATAGTGGAACACCTACTCAAAAAATGGCTTGCAAATTTTGGGAACAATTGACCGTGGGAGATGGGAGATTATAACATTTCATCAAACAACACGTAATGGCAAAATCTCATTTTTTGGCAGGTAATTGCTATTTATTAATTTTTATAAAATTCTATAAATCCTTAATTCATCTCAAATTTTGTGGGTAGCAAGATTAGATGTGGATGCACACACTTGTAAATTAGTGAAGTTTGTACTTCTTTTATGTCAAGTTTTAGGGCTCCAAATTGCTATTGCACGGAAAACAATGACTGATACAATCAGTGACGGTTGCCATAATAAGGGTCTAGAACATGCTTGAACCCTTTCCAACAACTTTCCCACTACCACAAAGCACACTCAAGGAAGCTTGTAAGGAATATTGACCAATTGCAATTGGTAAAATGCTAATTGCCACCATGCCCTGTATGGTGTTTCACCCAATCAAATCTCTTGGAGCACTTGTACAACATTTGATTTTTGTTGCCATTATTCCATTGGCGTTGACAACTTGAATGTCTTCATAATTGTAATTTATAGCAAGATCAAAAAGTTAGATCCAATGCTTCAAACAAGGCTTTGAAATCATGGGAGGCAATATATGAGGCAATGGGGGCACTTAGGGGTTAAGTACATTCCTCACTTCATTAATTATTTAAAAATTCAACTTTATTGTTGGAATGAGTTACATCCAAAATCATCTTTGTAATCCAAATATGTTTATGTTTATATATATATACATATATATATATATATATATTTTTATATATATATGAAACTTACTATATATGGCCAATATGTATGATATTATAATAGGTATGGACCACAAACAATACATCACTAATTTGAAAATAGAGTTTGGCATTAAGATTGCAACTTTAACTCTAACTTTCAACTCCATTTCTCACTCATAGAAATAATTAATAAATACAAATTATGTTGAGTTTAATTTAGGCCTCTAAATCAATACTAGAAGTGAGATTTAGAGCTGAAAAGCAAAGCTAAAGTTGAAACTTTTATGTTAGATTGAATTCTCAATTTAGTGATGTTTTGTCTCTGGTCCATACCTACTATAATATCATAAATATTAACCATGTATAGTATGGTAGAATATTGGAAAGGGTATTCTACATATATCAATTCCCTATATATATATATATATATATATATATATACACACTTACATACATACATATATACATTTACATCTGTCAAATATTCAAATCTTGGGTTTGGAAATAGATGTTATTATCAATTAGATTCAACACATGCACACTTTTACACAACAGTGTTACATAATATGCTATATTTGTTAATTTGGGAAAAAACCCCAATTTTGGAACTTTTGAATTTTTAGTTTTAAGAGATTTTAGATGGTTTAAAGTGAATTTTATGATGATCTCTTCAAGATCTTACATTAATGATGAAGTATCCTGAAGGTATACCAAAAAATCTACTTTAATTCTTTAAAATATTCTCACAAATGCAAAACTTGGTATCCTCAAAACTTGTTTTGGGAAGTTTTTTTTCCAAATTAGTGAATATTGTGTTGACTGTACTTGGACAACATAAACTTTGAAGCAAATTTTGAACAATCTATATTGAAAGTTTGTATTTTTTTCTCTAGAAGAGAAAGATAATTCCTCAACATTGTTTATGATGTTCTGTTTTATTTTTATTTTTATTTTTAGCATCATTGTCATGTTGGTCAGGTTGGTACTAAATAATTAGCATGACTCAAATTTGGAGAAATGGACAGGTGGTTTGAAGAGCTAAACCAATCTTTTAGAATGCACATATAAATACATTTAAACTTGTGCAAACGTATTACATCTAAAATAGTCTACAAGTCAGTTTTCTAACCTTGTATGACCTTGTCTTAGCAAAGAAATTTCAAAGGTTCAAAATTTTAAGGTTGTGGAGAAGTGCTTTTTCCCCCTTAAATCAATCAAGTTATTGTTCAAAAATTTATAATCTACATGATTTTTTTAGCAAAAAAAATAGCAGTTAAAATATTGTGGAGATCTAGGAGTGCTTCTCAAGCAACAAGGGTTAGGGCATCCACAATTCAACGAAGGTGATCTACAATAATGGTATAGTGGAGGTGAATCCAGGCCAATGGGAGAAAATTATCCCCGATTCACTAGCATATTCAAACATGAAGCTCACAACTTTGATACAAGAGTGGTCCTAGCCAACAATCAAATGAAAGTTGTAAAGCTCAAAAAGATGCCCGCTATGAATCTGGTTGATAAGTGCAACTAATTATGCAACTGATTCTCTTACATATCCTTTTGCAATTCTTCCATCCTTCCTAAGATCAACCTCCCTGTGGTCCTTGACAATTCCAAAACCAATTATGCATTGGGATTGCAAACTCATGTATGATGTCGGGGCCACACATGCCAAAACAATCGATTTGAAATAGATAAAGAAGTAATTTGTATTTTTGGAAAATTGGGAAGCAATCATCTTTCCAAAGTTTCATCTATTGTTCTACTAAAGACAATCTCTCCACCATTCTAAAGTAGGAGGTTTGAGACGCCAGTTTGCAAGCTCTCAAGAAACGTCAACTTTGAATAGACTAGAATAATGAGCATAGTAAATCAAAGAATCTACTTTTACACTCAAAAATAAATGCCACCACTTATTTTTTACATAACATTGTCTCAAAACACAAGTTTGGTTTGGTGTGGCCTGGTCTTGGATACATAATAGGGCCCTTTTTTTATCGTAAACCACCGCAAGAAAATGTCTTGTTCATTTGGGGGGGTGGGTTATGTGCCGCAACCAACCGATTACATGTTTTTGCCCGTGTAATTGAGCATTACGTTTTTTCGTCCAAAAAAATTCTCATCCAGTTCAACTTCACAACCTTCATCCCATTTGGCCATTTTCTTGCATTTGTTTATGCCGGAAAATGCTATTGTTGTCAAGGATTGTGAGAAAAAAATGGCCTCCTCGTCGGCACTTTTTTCCCACAATCCCCTCTTCTTGCAGCATTGCCCTATACATTTTTGGAGTTCTTAAGGTAGGAGGCTCTGAAACCATCCGGGCATTAAAACCGTCCACTTTCTCAAATGTACGTCCTTTGTACATGCTGTTTTTTATGAGCTTCAGAAATGTACAAGTGGAATACATTTGAGGAGGTGGACAATTTTAGAGCCCTATGCACTTCAACTTCAAAATTTCATAACTATGTCCACAAAGCTCCAAAAATATGAAACAACTTGGATTAGATGCCAACTTCTCTTGTTGGCATTCAAGGAAAATTTACTGAAAAACATTTCAGAAAGTTTCACCTCCCCAAAATCCAGTTTCAGCCCTTATATGGACGGTTTATGAGCCTCGTACCTTACCTGTGCCTCGACTAAAAAAGCTCTCAAGCCCTCCAATTGTAGAAGCCCTAAACTTCACCGTGGAAGCCCAGACATCTGACACCTCTCGCCCCGAAGTGGGAACGCGGACAGGCACGGGAACGCAGAATGAGGGGGGAGGGAATCTCAGGAGAATCTTTGTTGTATTGGAGCTGAGATCCTCTCGTTTTGCAACTTTTCGTTGCGGCAGTCGTTCAGGCTACTCGAGCTCCAAACCCTAGCGTGAAGGTCAAGGACACTCGCAAGTCGCAAGCCTTTCTTGCCCTCATGGTGTTTTGCCGGAGGAGTGGAATGTTGCACTTGTCGATGTAAGCTTGCGCTTGCAATGCAATTTCAGAAACTATGAAGTTCAGAGTTCGTTCTGGTTAGTGACGAGAGAGTCGTTGGATTGTTGGAGAGATCGTTGCTCGTGACGAACGAGGACTGGCGCAGAACGATAAGCTCGCGATGGCGGCCGCTCCTGCAGCGCATGAACGCAGGGCCGCAGCGGGGGTGGCTCTTCCGCAAGCCGAAATCAATTGGGACAGGTAATTGGTCGCTTTTCCTCTTTGAATTCTGACCGCTTTAGGGTTTTTGAGTAGAGGTTTTAGTGTGATTTTTGATGCATGTATAACAATGGACCGAAGCAAAATGGCATGGGTGTGAAAATGTCGTCAGCTGGTTTTTTGCAAAGGTTTAGCTCTCTCATCACCATTTTCGGTCTCCAATGTTGGAGTCGCGTTGATTTTTAGGGTTTTTGAATAGAGGTTTTAGTGCGATTTCTGATGCATGTATAACAATGAACCAAACCGAAGCAAAATGGCATGTGTGTGAAAATGTCGTCAGCTGGTTTTTTTGCAAAGGTTTAGCTCTCTCGTCACCATTTTCTGTCTCGCGTTGATTTTCCGCTTCGTTCCCTTTTTTTGAACATAATTTTGAATATAATTCTTTCATTGCGCAAGCTGAAATCGATCTGGTTTATGTGCGCCGGTTTTTTCTGTGAATTCCGAGGGTTTTTCGAGTGACTAGGGTTTTAGGCTAAAACTTTAGTATGGTTTTGGCGCATACACTGAAGCAAATGGCGTGTGTGACGAAGTCGCCATTTTTATTTTCTTGCAGGATTTTAGCTTCCCTGGCTATTTTCGGTCAGCAATGTATGAATTTAGTTCATTCTCGGTTTGGATTCTTAGTGTGTCTCAGATTTTCGTTCTTCACTTGGATAGTCACCTTTCGAGCCATTCGGTTTAGGGTTTTGGACGCTCAGTTGATCAATTAGCTGTGATAAACCCTGAACCCTAAGTATCAACATTCTGTTTATACTATAGCTATTCAGCACTATGTTTATACTGTAGCTATCACACTTCCTAATGAAATTGTAGATATCCACTCTGTTTATACTAAAGCTATTCAACACTGTTTATACTATAGCTATCACACTTCCTAATCAAATTGGAGATATTCAGGGTCTCTCAAAATGTGTATTGTAGTGGCTGATAAAGTTTTTGCTTGGTATTGTGATGGTCTAGATGCTAGGATCTCTAAATTCTGAGTGAGTCCAAGCTCCTAGACTTCTCTTGTAGCTCCTGCACATGAAGCTTAACCTCATGCCAGTTTCGTATTAAGCTAGTAACAATGAAGAGGCTCGACTGTATTGTAACATTTCCGTAGATGCGATGGTTTGAATGGTATTAGCTACACTGAATATTGCATTTAGGTTGCCTTGACAATTAGGTTGCCCTACCTTGGTAAGTTACCTCATGACTCATCATTTGGCCACTTTTAAAAGCATGCAACTCTCTAAATACTTGGATTTCACATATTTATGCCTTGGGAAGAAGCTAACTTAGCTTGTTTTTTTGCAGCTTCATTGTTGTTGACAAGCTCTTTGAAAATGGTTTGTTGCAGTAATTTTTGATGAAAAAGACTGTAGCAGCAGTAAATATATGTACAGTGTGAAATTTAGAGAAATTATTGTGGGGCAACCTAAACGCGATATTCAGTGTAGTGTCTCTCTGAAATCACTCTTGTGTCTTCTGCATTGAATTTGGTTCAGGCTTGACAAGACGAAGTTCTTCTTGGTGGGAGCTGGCCTGTTCTCGGGCGTTTCGGCAGTTCTCTACCCTGTTTCTGTGATCAAGACAAGAATGCAAGTGGCAAGAGCTGACACCGCGCACACCACAGCACCAGCTCTTTTCAGGCACATCCTGAGGTCTGAGGGCGTGCTGGGATTTTACAGAGGTTTTGGCGTGGTGATCTCAGGAGCAATTCCAAGTAGGGTGGTGTTCATGACAGCTCTAGAAACTACAAAAGCTTCCACGTTGAAGCTGACTGAAAAACTGGACGTTTCTGAAGCCACATCAGCTGCAATAGCCAACGGGCTTGGAGGCTTATGTTCCTCATTGGCATCTCAGTCTGTGTTTGTTCCAATTGATGTGGTAGGCTTGCTTACATGCTGACCTATATTAAATTCTGCTGATTACGTATAGTGCTTGACACTTATAACCAACAACTATTGGCCAAACAAGAAATGTTAAAGTACAACACATATACTCATTAGCTCAAAAGTAATTCCACCACCAAGCGGGACAAACCCTAAGCTTCATCTTGGTGGACTCGAATTTTTGATAACTTTTTTTTTGACAAAGCCTCAGGCTAAACATTTGAATTGGGAGTTGTTGGTTATAAGTGTCATGCACCATATGTTTCATGTCATTGTCGTAGGTCAAATCTAGGGTCTGCTTTTACAACAAACTTGACTGGTTAGTCTTTTTCAATGGGGACGTTCTCTGATTATATATGTAGTTTAAATGAACTCAGTTTTGATGATTGCAGGTGAGTCAACGTTTGATGGTACAAGGTACTCCAGGAGCACATCAATATAATGGAAGCATGGATGCCATTAGGACGATTTTAAGAACCGATGGCATTCGAGGATTTTACAGAGGTTTTGGGATGTCAATACTTACTTACGCGCCATCTAATGCAGTATGGTGGGCAGCCTATGGATCCAGCCAACGTCTCATTTGGAGGTATATAGTCGGTTTTAACTCTTTGGTATTTGATGGAGCTGGTGTGTAGCACCATTCTTGAGAATTCTCACCCGTAAAATTAGGTCATGGTCGTGTTTATTGTGACCAGTTGACTTGTATAACAGTTCGTTTCAGATTGCTGACCATAATCTGACAGAGGTCTCTTTTTAGTTTTATGTTTCGATTTCTTTATACGTCAGGGATGGCTGAAATCAGCTTTCTATTCATGGGCCTGATCCCTTGCAGGAGATTGGGCTACGGAGGTGAGCTGGAGAAAGAACTGCCGAAAAGTAGTGAAGTAGTTCTAGTCCAGGCATTGGGAGGTGTGATTGCTGGGGCATCATCTGCAGTTGCCACAACTCCCATGGATACTGTTAAGACTCGTTTGCAGGTTCGTTTGAAAAAAATAATCTTTTACTACATAATTTTTTTGTGTTCCTGAACTGTTAGCTTGCGTGTTGGAGGTCTTTTTACATTGTGGGGGTTTCTTTGGACGAATATGCTTGAAAGCAATTAGTTTCTTTCAGGTTTTGGTGCAAGAAGGAGATAATCGACCAACTATCAAACAAACAGTACAGAAATTGCTAAGGGAAGAAGGCTGGCGAGGATTCTACAAGGGATTGGGACCTCGTTTTTTCAGCATGTCCTTGTGGGGAACTTCCATGATCACAACATACGAGTTTCTGAGTACATTACTTACCTTCTGCGCATTTTTATCTTATTCTCTATTTTGTGCACCGGTATGTGTCATGGTTGTTACGCATGTTGGCCATGGGAAGTAAAATTAATGTAATGCCCGCTGTTGGTCATTGCAGAACGTTTGTCGGTGAAGGATGATTGACGTTTCTCTACCTACGTTCTTAAACTTGGGCTAGACGGCTGTACAATACTGAAGAGGCAGTGAGAACCGAGGCCGCGAAGTGAGCTCTAAACCAGGGCAATTACAATGGTACAATTTTTTTTGTAGATCAGATTCCACTCTTCAACTTCAGGTGCGTCCTTTCTTTTTTTTTTGTTGAGGAAAAGCACATTTTAGCCGCCATCAACGACTTCACAGTAAGATCTTCATTTGAAGTTATAACACAATTATAGCACCATGTTGGTTATAGTAATAGAAAGAATCCGCTACAGCGGAGGGTTGGTGTGTCGCCAGGGCGAGATTGCACTTACTCGCTTTTAGGAATCTGTAGAAATCTCAACTCCCACGCTGTTATGTTAGCTCTATATCCAAAATTGAAGTTTTCAACGTTGAAGTTGAGATTCTGGCAATCCACACTTCGTCTTATGTCACTGTTCTCCACCTTGCAGTGAGGGTTTTTAGGTTTATTGTTCTTCCTTTTGGAGGGGTGAAGTATTGTTGAGAAATATCGTAGAGCATTGCGTGATTGTGTCTTCAGGACCTGTCACTGCATGACAGTCCCACGAAGTTTTATGCTTCCATTTTCTTATAAAGCTTCACAAGGTCTTCGACACTTGTGCATTACCTGGTGTAGTATGATATATTATTACTGCAAATTTCTGTGTGTGCATTACCTGGTGTAGTAGGATATGTATTATTACTGCAAATTACTGTGTATACCTGTATGGCCAATCGTCTTCTCAGATTGGAAAATCTCGTAGTCGTTGCCTCCCTGTCATTTCCATACATTTTGTAATATGAGAAATGACCGGATTTCAAAGGATGATGTCTCCGTGTCACAACAAATGGACTATTTGCTGTAGAATATATTAGTACTCTTCAGACTAGACAAGTGGCTTCATTTGAGTTGAGATGATAGTTGCTTATCTAGAGCAGAGGTGGTTGTAAAGAATAAACTTACCAGGTTGGTTTTGTCCCCAAAGAAATGGATCTCTGAAAATGCTTTGTCAAGGAATTCCAGGCAGAATGTCTTGTCCCAGCCTACAGGGAATACCTGGTAGGGTCAAAATTAAAATGGTCAGGAAATATCCAACGCCATGTTTCACTGAAAGGGAAACCCTAAGGAGCAGTTCTCTACCATTTTCAAGATTAGTTCATACTAGTGTAACTGCGTGTCTATATGATAGAGCCCTGACAAAATCCTGGTATCAATAATCTCATACTTAATGCTATGCAAACTATCCCGTGTGTAATATTGGTCCTATCCATACCACATTTAAGCAAGGTCTTACCTATTGTATACTCATTGTCAAATGGAAGAAAACTTACATCAATGCCAATTTGACCCCCAATTGAGAAGATAAGGTTGTAATCTTTGAATCTTGATTTTAGCACCTCAACAAATGTTCTCCTTACATTGTGCTTCTACACTAACAATCATAGAATAAATTAGTCTTTCAAATACTTTGTAACTTACAGGTAAATGTTGTTCAACGTAGTATTTATATCATATGACAGGTTCTCAAGTAATGATCCATCATAGATGTGTCACATGGTTTAGTTGTCATTGTGATGTAGGTGTATTGCATATGGTGCATTATAACTTTATTGTGGGTGCAAGTCACACTTAGTTGTGAAACATTAAGGTATTCACTTGTGCTCACTACAATCCATAGAACACACCACATGCAATATTTAAGCTGGCATAACCAATGCTTAAAATTGCAATAAATGCAAATGAGTGAGCATACTTGAATACAAGGCAAAAGAGAATGTGCCACATACAATCCTGAAAATGAAAAATGGCATGCCTCCACATTGACACGTTTATCCTCTAATTACTAGCCTAATAGTAACTTTGCAAGATATAAGGTGAATAATTAACTAAAGTGCAAAATTAAGTTCACTATTGTCTTAATTCTTTTTCTAAAAATCACCATTCCAAATAAAAAATAAAAAATGTTCAACTCCAATGTCAATAACTAAAAGCTCATTAAATCCACTAAGGGTTTAGGTACAAATAATACTTGTATACATAATTGCACTCTTATTGCATCAGTTCAACCATGCATGTTAGATTCTGTTAGCATCTTAACATATTTATAACACAACTCTTTCCTACTATAATTCACAATTATTCATTTTTTTCAACTTGCTTTTATGGAATCATTTGGGATGAACATGCTGGTAGGCTAAAGTAGCAAGAGGAATGTACCTCGTCATACATGATGAATGCTTCTCGCTCATCTGGGCTGCAATTTCGACCGACAGGGCAAAGATTCACCATTCCCACCCGGAACTCTACAAATGTACCTCTGTTCACAATCACCAACCCATGAATTAACAACAAGCTTCTCTTTCTTCTGCACTACAATTTGGCAAACTTCTCTAACAAAATTCAAAACTTAGTTTATTTTTGTAAGGTGTATGAAAAAAACTACTGACAATCCTAGTTATCATAGGAAAATTGCTTGCGTAACTCAATTTGCGCAATAAGAATATGTGCCATTTTAATAGAAACTGCCTTCACTGTCAAAGAAATATTGGGAAGTTAAGATTGATGAACAAGGAAGGAGAAGGGTAAATGATCTTAGTGTACCTAACCTCTTGACAGGAATATCAAGATGGGCCATGTATAGTAAAGCAAAATTAATGAACTCCTGTGACCATCCACTCGACCAACGTGTTAGCAATCACTTCAAGCCAGTAATCTCAAACGTGGCTAAATTTAGTAGAACTCCTACTCACATTATTGCAAAAATATATGAATGCAATTTTTGTTGATTTTTTAGCACATTTAGCAATGTTTAAGGCCGCTGTGCTATTTATGAAAATCACATTTAACACCGTATTAGGTAAACTGGGAAAAAGGGTACATTTTGGGACTTCTGAGGGTTGTAGGTCATCACCTATATTTGAGCTTAGCATTCTTTTTTGTACACGTGTCCTCACCTGAGAGGAAGAATTTGTGAGGGAAAAAATCTTAATGGCTCAAATTGAATCTAAAACCTTCAAATTTGGTTTTGGGTGACTTCTTTGGATCCAAGTGACGTACAAATTGGGACCCCATTTTCCCAATTTACCTAATATGGTGTTATTTGGGATTGCCGCCGCAAACTTGCATCAGGAAGATGGGCTTCATGATGCGTGTCTCTTTTCTTTGGCCAACCAGATGTGAACACAGCATGACAAGATATTCTGAAAGTGGATTACAAGTGTGCAATTGTAGAGAGGTGACATTAGAGAGGGTTACGGGTATGTTTGAGATGCTGATATTTTCTTGCAAGTAGACAAGAGAAAATATTTCAAAAACTGGTTGCTTTTCAGGTTAGTGAAGAATTAGCGCACCTTCAGCTTCTCCTCACCAAGGTGCTTTTTAATGCTCTACACCCCCACATCAGATTGCTACCCATCAGTTGTACTGCATGGAATGAGATGAATGCCGGGCAATGGCTTGACAATGGCTATTCGAAGTTTGGAGGTTTGAGAAGGTTATTAGGCATAACGTTGAGTTCTTTATTAAAAATGACAGTCCAATTTTGATGTACTTTGGGTTGATATGAGGGGCCTCATTAAAGCAACAGGATTTTTTGAGATAAAAATAACTGTCTATTGACCTACCAACTAGAACATTACAACGGTGCCTCTATAGCACAACTTGGCATTATGAACTTGGAAAAGCAATGTCACAGTTTGTGAGGAAATCCGTGGATACCTGACTCCCAATAAGCAATCCATCTTTGTAAGCAACCAAGCCATTTTCACAGAATACGTAGTCATATTCTAGCACAACTGCAAGCATTTAAATCTGGCTCGTCAATGAAGGACTTCTCCACTGCCCAATAAAGGTAAGTTAATTGACAAGAGACATTTCAAAAGTTGAAAGGCTCAAGAAGGTTTTTGGACATAAGTTATCCTTGAATATAGACTATAGAGTGTCCTAGAGTTTACTATTTAATTCATCTAAATGCTCACATTTGTTAACCATCTTCCTTTCACCCAATATATAAATGGCCTCAGCAACCGAATTGTCTAGGGTCTCAATGAAATGACAGTAACATAATTTTTAAAAGCTACAATACAAGGTCATATTGGATCCTTGTGAGTGAAATCTTAAATTTTCAGTGGATAGTGGAATTTTTTTGCTAAGCCAAAGAGTTTGAACTCTCGATATTCTTGGTAAATCGATGCATTTGACATACGACAACCTGAAAAACTGCTCATGGGGAATTGTTGACACAAAAATATAAAAACAAAAGAAATCCATGAGCCTTAGCTTGAGATTGCAAGTCTGACAACCAGATAATGAATAATTCCGTACTGTCGGACAAATGCATATAACATCTATAAGCAAGAAACTTTGAAATACTTGATTCCATCTGATGCAAGCATACCACGAGGTACAAACTCTACAAGGTTATTTACATCGCATGTAGCTTTTGCCATATTATAATTATGGGATTATCTGTCGTTGTAATGGACAATATGTGCGATTCTATGGAAATTTTTATGGCACTTCACACGAGATTTTTCGTGTGAGCTGACTATGCAACTGTGCTCAGTCAATGGTGTAACAAGTATACAAGATCTTGTACAAAGTGATTCTGGAGAATCTCGTACTAAAGATGCTTAAGTGTCAAATCTGAAAAAGCAGCGTTGACTGATCAACTCAGCTGATTCATAGCAAAGAAGGCAGAAAAATTGCAACAATGTGGAAATTGTACCAGATTTTCCAAGCTGATCCATAATCTTGGCAAGGTCTGAGCCGCCCACAATACCCACAGTCACCACCTGTGAAAATGACCATCATGCCATCACAAACCAACTCACGGTACTCCTAGACTGAGCTTTCTGGTCATCAATGTAAACTCAATAGGAAGATAATTTTATCTAATAATTTATAAGATCTTGAACACTGATTACTTGACAATCATACATCAATATGTGAGCCAAAATACCATCCACACGCTTCAAGCATATGCTTTTGTTTGGATAATTTGTGCACTTTCGTTTTGTGTAATAAGCATCAAACATTGATGGTCTAGAGCATGGTGAACAAACGGAAAACGGTAGTATGTTCAACCCTCTCCAATGACATTGGTTAGTGACGAACAATTAACTACAACAGAATTTTCTTTTCACAAGGAGTGGCCCCTCTTTTTTGTTCTCAAGGGAAAGGAACATAACACTTTGCCAATCATCTGTATTTCACAGTTTTTTTTTGTTAATAAACTGCCTTTAATGGGTTTGGGGCTTGAGCACCAACATGCCGTAAGGAGCTTTATCCAACAACATTGCCTCCCTTAAAAGGAAAATTGGCTCCTAAACGTACCCTCACATATACTCACAACATCATAAGAAGAGGAAGTGGTCCAATCAAACATTTGCATAGTACCGCAAATGTCAAGAATATATGCATACGGAATGTGCAATTATAGATTGCCAATATATAGAGTAGCGTGTACTACCTTACGAAGCTCTTGGAGAAACTCAAGCATTTCTAATGTTATAATCTGTCATCAACATCAACAATACAGAAAAGCTATTAGTACTAGCATTCTGAAATTGCACACTCTGTAAAAGCCACTCTGCACTTACACAATCACAAAAACCTTCCTTGTCTCACAAGAAGCATTTGAACGTGAACATCACAAAGGCATTTGTGAGCTGTGAGCAAAACAGACATCAAATTCAACACAACATAACTTTCACGTCACTCGGAGTATAGCTAGAATCTAATGACGAATGACATCTTTCCTCAAAGTGAATCAAGGTTGCAAATGTGTAAGAATCTAATGACTGAACAACATCTTTCCTCAAAGTGAATCAAGATTGCAAACATAAAAGAATCTAACGACAAACATCTTTTATCAAAGTCAATCAAGATTGCAGATGTACAATAATCTAATGACAAACAACATCATTTCTCAAAATGAATCAAGATTGCAAATGTATAAGAATCTAATGACAAACGACATCTTTTCTCAAAGTGAATCAAGACTGCAAACTTATAAGAATCTGATCACGAAGGGCATCTTTTTTCAAAGTGAATCAAGATTGCAGACTTACAAGAATCTAATGACAAACAACGTCTTTCCTCAAAATGAATCAAGATTGCAGACATATGAGAATCTAATCAGGAATGTTCAGCATCTTTTTTTCAAAGTGAATCATGATTGCAAATGTATAAGAATCTAGTGATAAACAACATCTTTCCTCAAAGTGAATTAAGATTACAAATGTATAAGAATCTAATGAAGAGCAGCATCTTTTCTCACAGTGAATCAAGATTGCAGACTTATAAAAATCTACTGACAAACAACATTTTTCCTCAAAGTAAAGCAAGATTGAGTAAGTATAAGAATCTAATGAAGAATGACATCTTTCTTTCTGTGGCTAACGTGAATTAAGATTACGGAAGGAAAAAGAGAGCTGGAATTATGAGCACCTTGCGTGGCGGAGTGAGTGTGCCGTCAATGTCGAACAACGCAATGACGCCTGCCTTCCGGTGATCCATGGCTGATTCTTTCTTCTTCTTGCCAAATCCTCACTTCAATGCATGATTTTATGTAATTAAGCGCAATGCCATGGATTTCATGAATCCTTCGGAAAAAGAAAAATTGCTGCGTCGCTGAGTGAGTCACCTTGAACTTCTCGAGGTGGCAGACCACGAAAGAGTGGCTCAGTTGGTGAAAAGGCGGGAGAATTTCATACAACGCGTGCTGAAGTGACGATATTTCTAGGACCTTCCAAGGCATGGAAACCCTAATCTTTAAGAGGTGTGGCTTTTCAAATGCTTTTGCCTTTGCTTTCCAAGAGTGAGAGTGTTGATTTAGGCTACATATCTATCTAAGGTAGTGTGCTCATAAACCGCTTGCACATTTTGCACCGTCCAGGTAGTCTGTAGTGAAATGATGCAGTGGGTGGTTCTTAACCCATTAATGCTTGTGATCGATTCTGGGGTGGGCAATCCTTTGTGCAGCCATTTGGGGCAAATTTTAAAACTATTGAATATAGATGTCTATCACAGACCTAACCATATAGATGGGAGTATCTTGCAAGGTTTAGGGCTATGCATCATGAATTATGCTCACTGTTTAGTTGTTATGGCCATCTTTTTGCATTTATTGATTTATTTTCAGCCCGTACTCTTTTAGTTTTTTCAACCCTCTAGCCACATGCCACCTTAGATTGGCCTGGTTGTTGTCCTAAACTCTTCACTTTCCAATTCCCCAGACCCGTCCTCTTTGCCACGTCATCAAATTCCTTGACATGCTCTCTCTACAAACTGAAAAGAGTCATAATTGACCAAGAAATGGTCAACCAGACGTTAATGGGTTAAATTGGCCTCATACAATTATTGAATGCATGGAAGAAAAGGTGTTTTTAATTACAAAAACCAATCATTCTACTTGTTTTTCCAAATCTCTTCACAACTTGCAAGTGAATGGTTCTTGGAGGGTCTAGGGTCATAAATTACGGACCTAGATGACACATGCACTTTGAAAGTTCATAAGTAATTCAAAATTGGCTTGTGTTACACCTCGCATCTATTTCTCTGTTTGAAAAATGAATTGAAAATCCTCCCATCCATGGAAAGCCATGAAAAAGGTAGATAAGTCCTTAGATGGACAGTTTATGAGCACACTACCTTATAGGAATTGATACATGTACCACCCCTTCTTAACTATTCTACCACACCCTACTATCTATGGTTAATATTCATAATTTTAAAATAGGTGTGGACCACAGGAAAAACATCACTAATTTGAAAATGCAACTTGACATTGAAGATACATTTTTATTTTTATTTTCAAGCTCTTAAACTTGCTCATAGTATCAATTTGAAAAAAATCTATACTATGTAATTAGTCTAATTTAGATTTTTTTGAATTGATATTATGAGCGGGATTAAGAGCTCAAAAATAAAAATAAAATTGCATCTTCTATGTCAAGTTGTATTTTTAAATTCATGATGTTTTCCCCGTTGTCCACCATGGTCCACACCTATTTTAACCCCTAAATTTTTTTCTTGTTTACATGGTCAAATGGCTCAAAATTGACCTCTCTCAATAAAATAATTAGCAAATCAAAATTGTAAATTTTTTTCAATAATTGAACCTTAAAGATCTTTGTTTTCACTTGCTTATGTATAGTACCCCTCAATATGTTTGTGTTTGGATTGATTTGCCATGTACTAAACTTTGCAAAAGCTAGAGTAAATTTTGATTTTTTTTCTACTTTGCTCAATAGTTTTGTAATTCTTATGCATTCCTAATCAAGTACACCAAATTCTAGTTCCAAAAAGTCAAAATTTCATTTTTGGTGAATTGTTTTGTATTAAATTCATGGTTTTGCATGAAAAATGATTGAAGAAAATTGGTGATGAATTTGTGAGATTTGATTGCATGGATAGGTAAGGAACATCCATATGCACCTTTCATGTTAAATGAAATAGCATTAAGTAACAAAAACATGGTCTACAAAGAAATCAATGTGAAATCAACAAGGGTGTGATAGGATCATAGGACCAAAATTTGTAAAATACATATTTCTTTATGAAAATCACATTTTGCTATTTACCTAATACACCATGTTTACTTTTGTACATTTGAGTATGAAAATATGTTTACTTAGCTAAAAGCTAGTTGGAAAATAAAGAAATCTATTTTACAAATTTTGGTCCTATCACACCCCATGTTGATTCACATTGATTTCTTTGTAGACCATGTTTTTGTTACTTAATGCTATTTCATTTAACATAAAAGGTGCATATGGATGTTCCTTACCTATCCATGCAATCAAATCTCACAAATTCATCACCAATTTTCTTCAATCATTTTTCATGTAAAACCATGAATTTAATACAAAACAATTCACCAAAAATGAAATTTTGATTTTTTGGAACTAGAATTTGGTGTACTTGATTAGGAATGCATAAGAATTACAAAACCATTGAGCAAAGTAGAAAAAAATCAAAATTTACTCTAGCTTTTGCAAAGTTTAGTACATGGCAAATCGGTCCGAACGCAAACATACTAAGGGGTACTATACATCCCCTCAAAAATTCAAACTTTGTGAGGGCATACTTCATTCAAGAATAAAATGTGAGAACTTAATATTGTTTTTTTTGGTTTGGATCAAAAGATTTGTGTCAGCTCTATCATTCTAAGGCTATACTCAAAAGAATTGGAGGTGCTTGAATTCAAAACTAAAACACATGACTTTTGGTTATTTAAAGCAAGAATACCTAAAAAAAGAGCAGCGGTGCAAAAAAATTAAAATAAAATTGTATTTTATTCTACTTTCTTTCAAGGAGGTTGTAATGCCATGATTGAATGAATGATGTACCACTTAAAGAAACAAAAATAGTATGAGTTTCTAAAGTTACATGCTCACAAGGTGTAGCATTAGCAATACTGGGTGTGGCTTCAAGAATTCCCTATATTTATTGGTAGTGATTGTCAAGAAAGGTAAGATTGTGGCCAAAATGAAAGTGCAAATGGAAAAGTATGCTATGAAATACTACCTCTAGAAACTTCAATTCAATTTTCATTTATTATAGAGAAGTGGAAAATTTTAATCCATTTACTAAGTATTTGATTCTACCAATCAAAATATATGGACTAAGTCACAACTCATCAACCAAATAAACTCAATACAATATATATTGATTTTCTCCTCTCTATGGGCTTTTTATTGCACTCGGTATTTAACCCTTGAGCGCCCATGCCATATTCACTCAAATCCATGCCCTTCTATACTTAGTCCAATAAAAGTATTACCTAAGTAGAGTAAAATAGCTTGAATTACTTTTGAGTGGTAGGAGGCACATGCCTAAAGGTATATGAAAAAGTACATGTCCTTTGACTTTACCATTAAGAAAAGGATAAAAGTCAAACGTGGACATTTTTCAAAATTGAGCACCCCATTTTGAGGTCTTGGGGCGCTTAAGGGTTAATGGATGATTGTTTAAAAGGAAAGAAGATAAGAGAACAAAAAAAAAGAGGCACACCTTGAGTTCCTGGTATGAAATGAAAGCTATAGTTAATGTCCAAACTATTATTATTAGCTTAATTGAAACAATCCTTTACTAATTTCCTGAACTTCATAATCAGGGGAACAAAACATAAAAACATATACACAAATAGATAGTTCAAAGTATTGCAATTTACATAACCGTTTCCTTTAAAATTATTAATCTTCTTAAAAAATTTGATTTCAGCCCTTAGATGGTCAATTTTTCAACCTCCTACATTATCCCCACCCTACCCCTACCTAACTCTTACGTAGCCCATATTTTACCTTTAACCCCTAAAGGACCAAGCCATTTTTTCTGTGAAAAACATAGAAAATTGCCACTTTTGGGGAAGCAAGTACAATGGTAAGAAAAAAAGTTTTTACAAGAATTCAACCATAAGATCTTATAGTAGACTACAAAAGGTACACGTGGTAAAAAAATCAGCTCAATCTACACAAAATGAGTGAGATATTTACATTTGAATTGCGGAAATGAGTTTTTTTTTGCTACTGTCTAGAAATTTCAGAAGGCTTTGACCACTCCTAGATCAAAAAAATTACTCTACACAAAGTTGTGGTTTATTTTTCCCATGTAGGAGACCAAGTTAGGTATGTGTGAGAGAATTTTCAAATCAATTGGAACTATACAACACATGGGAAAAAATAGTAAGTAAAAAGAAGTAGAGAATGAGTCAAAACACTAAATTGTTAAGAATTTAATTCTAAAAATGAAAAATGCAAATCCCAACGGTTATAATGTTGTGATAAACAATCTACATCCTTTAATCTTTTTTTTTTTTTTTCAAAATATTGAAAATTGAGTAAAATAAAGGACTTCAAAGTTTATTTTAGAGTAGAGAATCTAGAACTGCTCGCAAACCAAAACTCCTCATAACTTTCATCTCATCTATCAAAGTTGAATGATTCAAAGCTCCCCACATCTAAATAAGTCTAAAGAACCTATTTCAGACTTTTATTTGAAAAAAATGAAATTTTTAAAGAAGTTTTTGGCTGCCCCTCGAACACCATTTTTCATAAATTCATGCATAACTTCTTCATCAAATGTTGGAATGAAGAAAAAATTAGATGCCCACGTGGATCTTTGAATTCCCCACCTTCAATAAAAGTTTTAGAAAATCACAAAAAGTAGATTAGCCATAGGTACATGCCCAAAATCCCATTTGTCCCTCGAGGGGACTTTGGTCCTTTAGGGTTTAAAAACTTATAGAGATTGCCTTTCTAGATATGGGTTGTTATGAAGCATTAACACAATTATGTTTGTGGTATGCATACATGAGAACAAGAGCTTCAACTAACTCATTAGCTACGCATCAATCACTGAAATACCAAAGGGAGGGCTCAAATATGTCACAGCTTCAAACGTCAGTCAAAGTAAGCTGCATCTAACATTTCCATAAAGAGAATGGAATTGCTGCCACCACTGTAAGCTAGTACTATAAGCTGCCTTGGAAGGAAAATTAAGCTCCCTCAGTGAATAGTGCATTTTGGTTCCCTTACACTACTTTTTTGTCATTCTGTACTATAGACATACTTATTAGTCCTACATTAATTTTTATCATTATTTATCGTAATGAGATTTTTTTGAAGAGGAAATTCCAAGGTTCAAGGCTGTTTCAAACAATTATTTTTTTACAATCCTTAGGAGGAAGTGCATCTCTGAAAAACTGTAAAGAAGTGGATAGTGCTGAATCCACAGAGGAGGAGCCATGTTCACCACATGTAGCCTCTTCCTGCCACCAACCTCTAAAGAAAAACTTATCCACATGCCTGGAACAATAATGCCGTGCTACTTCCAAACAAAAAGAACATGCCATGCCATGCCGAGTGAAGCCAAGCCAAACATCAAATTCATTCAAACATTTCACCTTTAAAACTTTGCTTTTCTTACAGCAGAAAGAAAAAATCTTAGAAGGGTAATGCAGAAACCATGAATACTTCCCTTCATTATTGCAAAGAAATCATAAATTACCATGTAGTCTAGCAAGTTCCACTTGCAATGCCAGATTACAAACACGTAGCTCCTTACGTTGAATACTATCTCAAACAAGTAACTCCTTACGTTGTTGATTCATTCTTGAGAACTCCAAATTGAGATAGCGTGATTCAAGAGCGATTTGCTAATCTGATTTCTCCCTTTGAAATTGCAACTTCTTATCCAATTGCATTGCTCTCATGCAAAGCTTCTTCTCCATAAGCAAATGATTTTGATGTAGCATATCTTGTATGGATTCTTGAATGGATTTTGGTTTCCTCCTTTGATGTCTTTGTTGATGGTTAGAAGCACTTGGGGGCTCGGCTCCCTCAGCTAGTGGAGATGTATCTGTGCATTTGAAAACATCAAATAATGATGACAATACAAAAACCGCTTGTATTACATAAAATAAAGAAATCCAAATTATAGTTTAATGTGTAAAGAGTAAGATTTTATATATCTAATGAATTGAAACATGATGATCATGGAAAGAAAAATTTGCATATAGCAAAAGAGGCTGCCTATTTATGCCTATGAACCCCACATATGCACATGCATATTTTTAATCATATATATGAGGAAAATAATGTTAAAAAAATATTTACCTTCAAAACGGGCCTAATCAGGAACTGGATCTTCCTCTTCAAGAATTTCATCCTCTACATTGTCCTCATTCAAACCACCCACATTTTCTTCCTTGAATAATACATTGCCCCTCCCCAGAGGCATAGGGTTTTCAGTTCCCATCTCGTCAACAATGTTTTTATACATCCCTTTGCTAGTGGAAGTGCTGAACAACATCTCTCTATTGTTCTCATTCATGCCAATTTTTGCGAAGTACGGTGGATTGATAGCCACACTCTTGGCCATGAAAGGCTTCACTCACAAGTAGAATGAACAAAGAGATAAAACCTAGTCCTTAATGACTGTGATTCCCATTTTTTCGTCATTAAAGGTTAACCCTTCACCTGTGTTTCACAAAAAATCCTTTGCGTCCTTAAACTTCTTTTCTATATACCTCATTTTGCTCATGACTTGCATAAGGGATTTTTTAGTTTGCAATGTATCAAGGAATCAAGAAATGAGATGAGTTACTGACTTCTTGGTGAAATCAGCAGGCCTTGTGGATCTGCTAGCGCTCCTAAGTCCAACACACTTCCATTTTTTGGTAATTTCTGGGCACCTCCAACCAATCCAACAACTGAGCTTCAGAAGTGTCGGTCCAAACATCGTAATAAATCCTTGGAGTTCCTTCTTTTTATGATGGACCAGCAACCGCAGTAGGGTCCATGGAACCTGTACCAACTTCCATGGATTGGGTGGGTGTGTCCATGGCAAACATAGAAGTTGTCGTTGAAGGGCCTTGAGATTGCTAGCGCAATCGTTTTTGCTGCCTACCTTGCAAGGGTTGTGGTACTAGAGGTCTCGCAAGATTAGGTTGTGGTATTGGAGGTTTGGCAGGATTTCTCGAATCCTTTTGCAAATATATAGAGAGTATCTTAAATTCAAGTGAAATAAAGTAATAAAAACAAAAGTGGATTGATTGGCATCTACATATACTCTCAAATTTTCCACCTAAAAATAAAAACTGTGCATATGGAATATAATTACATGGGTTGGAGGCCATACTTCAAAATTACGTAATTACCGTGAACCTCAAGTATACCCTAAACCTTGACCGCCAAAGAATTATAGCATGACTTGGTGCTTGCTACACTATGTATTCACCAGTGCATCAAATTTACCAAATTGAAGGACTCCTTTAGTACTTGAATTCATGTGAACTCCAACATTACTTCAATGTAACAAGTGTTTCAAATCACTTGGAATAAAAATAAAAATAAATGAATTCATGGAAATCCAAAACTTCCCAAAGATTAGAGACTCAAATTATACCAAATTTTTGCAATTACATCCAATTGCTCAATGAATGCTGAAATTGCTCAATTTAGGCTTTAATTATGTTTGATTAACAAATTGGATTATACTGAATTTCTAAAATTGATTGAAGTTCTTGAAATGAAGCTCAAATTACTCAAATTTCACTCCTATTAGGTTAATTTGTAGAGATTAGCCTCACATTATGTGAAATGTCAAAAGTAATGCTAAAATTCCTCAAATTAGGCTCTACTTAGATCAAATTGCTTGAAGCAAGCTCAAATTAGGTGAAGGTGCTCAAAGAATGCTCAAAATGTTTAAATTAAACTCTAATTTGGTGAAGTGATTGAAAGTAGATTACATTGAGTTACTCAATTGCTTTAACTATAATCAAATATCATGAGACTCTTGAGGTGATATTACAGCCTGTAATTGTAATATCACATAAGGTTTAGATGTGATATTACAGAGGTGTTTGTGATTTTATTAGTAAGTTCATACAACTTTCTATGGGAAGCCACCACAAGAAACTAGTGGAAAACCAAGAAATGTTTGCAGTGAGCTGAAGGCATGTGTTGTAGAGAAATGCATTCCATAAATTTAATACTACACATGTGATTTTTTGATCGTTCTTTGAAACAAGCAATACTTAGAAGTAACTAGATGTAGAAGAAGTCTTTCTTTTTTCATAGTGACAAGTAAAGGAGGACAATTGGTTAACATGGATAATTCCATAGAAAAAATCCTAACTAAAAATTGAAGCCTAAACCTTATCTCAGAAGGTTGCAAATCATACCTAGAATTGAGGCAGAACAATGAAGCTCTTCAACAGTGTAGGGCAGAAAAGACTCTGGTGATCTCTAGGTACAACCTTGCATGGTGAAAGCCAGAATAGATAGGGTGAAAATGAAGAACTTAAGAACATAAACCCTTGCAAAGGTCACCCAATATTTGGCCTCACTTTAAAATGCCTTACGAGAAACACAAAAATCTAAAAAACAATAACAAATTTCTAGAACAATAACAATAACCACAACTCTAAAATATAAACAAGTGAAACTTGAAGTGAAAATTTCATGCATAACCTTGAAGTTTGCAATATTTTCATAGGTTTACCTTTGCTTTAAAAAAAAAATCCCAAATACCCTTAGATCAAGAATTTAGGTTTTTCTTTTTTGTTGTGCATGTTACTTTCCTTCTTCTTTTGTGCGCATGTCATAAGAAAAAAGTAGTGTACTCACAATGGGAGAAGGAAGTGACATGTATAACAAAACAAATGCCTAAATTTTTTGGTCCAAGGGTATTTCTGATATTTCTAGAAAAGCAAGGGTACCTATGAAAATATTGCAAACTTCAAGGGTACTCATGAAACCCTAAACCCTAAAACCCTAAAACCCTAAAACCCTAAACAATAATCCAAAAACCCAATTTTAAAGTACCAGCAACGAATTTGATGTTTCTAGAACTCTTGAACCCAAAGCATCCTAAGTAAACTCATACAAGGTAGCCCAACTATCCAGATAGTTCTTCTCCTTGAGCATGATTTGTGAAGCTTTGAACAAAAAGATTGAAAACGCTTTGCAACCCTAATCCCAAAAAAGGCCCACGATTGCTGAATACAAGCAAGATCTTACCTCTGTAAACCTTGCTAAACCTTAACCCCTAAGCACCTCAGCGACAAGATCCTGTCGTTGGGGCCCACAATTTTATCTTGTTTTTTCTATCAATTTTTAAAGTGAAAACAGTCATGGCTGATTCCCATCAGTAGAGAAGATAATCATTTTTCAAATCCTACGGTCACTTTTTCTGGATGTAATTTTCTAAGTTGTGGTGGCCATTAAACTCCCCATTTTCTCCTAAATCCAAAAATAACTCGAGGCGCTAAGGGGTTAAGAGCTTGGAGGACAACAACCAGGCCCTAAACAACATACAACAGCAATGGGAGTAGATGGGAGTAGTAACAGTGACGGCAGCTGTTAAAACGACGGGAGCCGCGATAGGAGAGTAAAAACAATGGGAGCAGTGTGAAAGCTCTATCGCAAAAACCTGACGGGAAACCCATTTCTCCACGCCTGGGCGACAATAAAAAAATTTCTCCATCTTCACGGAAAACCACTACCGCTAGTCGTGGACTAATTGCCATGTTAGTTTTCTGCGAACATTGAGAATGTGTAAATTGAACCGTGACTACTCCTAGTATAAATGCAAATGCACTATGTTTTTGTTGCTGTAATATACAAACTTTTGTAAAATATATATGTATGAAAAATTTACTAAATTTTATGACACTACAAAACTTGGTCTTGTGGCACATAGATTTTTTTTTCCATACAAATAAAGTTTATTTACAACTTACTATTATGAAATATTTTTAAATAAAATATACATTATTTGTACAAATAGCAACATAAAATGTATAACTATATAAATGATATGATTATAAAAATAATTGTATTTTGGGTTTTGAATAATTTTTGCAAAAAAATCAATTATAGGAACCTAAAACACACAATGTATTACACTATTTCAAAATAAATCAAATTATAAACTCAATGGTTTCAAAATAAAAATAAAAATCCTACAAAATATTCACTTTATGAACCTTTTTATAAAAAAAAACACTGCAAAGTCATAAGAGAATTTTCAAATACATAAAATTAACTAGACAGTCTTGGTATATTTAAATAATACATTTTGTATTATGGTTATTTTTATTAATATGTTGGCAAAAATTATAGTTTTTGAATACAAAAAAACATTGTATGGAAAATTTTCAATCAATATTGACACAATCCCAAATCTCTTAATTTATTGAATTTTCTTCTATTGTTGTAAAATTTTAGACTATTTAAGCTTTAAGATGATTTATACTATTTAAGCTTAAAAATGATTTTTACAAATATTGCAAACTTTGCAGTAACTTTATAAATAATTTGGTATTGATATTTATATTAAAATCATAAACACTAATATTTTGAATACATTTTAAAAAATGATTATGCAGACTAAAAATTATTTAAATATAAACACATATACATGTACATATTCAAAAGTAAAAAAATACAACATTTGTCATTTAATATCATTTTTTTGCTAGTATATGCTAGATGCATTAGTTTTTGAATCCAACATTACCTTGAATTCTTGTACATGTATTTTTAAATTTTGAATATAAGAGTAGAATATTTAATCATTTAATTTTAAATAAAGAAATATGTTGGTTTTTAAAATGCTTTTAAAAAAACTGATTTTTTTTGCTTTTTATTATGAAAAGGCTTCATAAATGTTTATGTAAAATTAATTACAAATTTAATGCTGCATTCATAGAATCTAAATTTCTATTATTACAATTTTTGTTCAAAAATACCTGTACTTAGAAAAAAATCATCAAAATCATTTTTTATTTCTATTATTGATTTTTATATAATATTTTTATAAGTTTTAGTATGTCTGAAAAGTGTCTTAAAGTTTAAATTTTGGTTTTGATTCAGAACATTGTGTTCATAACAATAAATAAATAAATATCACCACTATTGATAGGTGTTTTTCTATTGCACCTACACAATTATAAATTGGGATGCAATCTTTGAATATTCATTAAGAATATTCAAGTTAAATGGCAAGATTTCTACCATCTTTCTAAACTCAAATAACAAGGAAACCTAGATTTGCATATCCATTTTGCATCACTTGCATTATCATTTTCTATCATTTGGAACAAAGCTCACAAAGATATGAAACTACAAATGAACATAACTTTTCAAGCACACAAGTTTTTGAATTAAAATCAAGTGAAATACATTTCATATTTTTGCTCTTTTTGCTCATTTTGTCTTTTATTGCTTCTTTTTGCTTTGATTGTAATGTTAATATGTGCATTGATGTTGAGACGTTGAATCCACTATGGCATTGCAGCAAATTCCAATAGACTTTGCCAAGTACCATCAGACGTTGTACATGGAGAATGTAACATTAGAAAGTATGTTGAGCTAATGCAAGAAAGAGATGAAAATGATTTTATTATTAGCTTACTTATTAAATAAATAATGTCTATGCAGTTTTTAAAATATTATAAGAACATTCACATTTCAATGTAAAAACTAGACACTCTATAATCAATAGAATTAATTATTTTGACTAAAAATACTACAACTTCTAAATAAAACATTATATTTATTTATTAGTGTTGATTTTAAATTTTAAATTTAATTTTTAAATATTTAATTAAATTTTTTTTTTTTTCTTTTTTTCTTTTTTCTTTTTTCTTTTTCTAAATTAATCATTCTAGAATTATGGATGATTTATTATGGAAATTACTACATGCAACACATACTATCTTACTAGTATGACAACAAATTCTCTTGACCGAAAAGGGTTCTTTTGAGGAAAAACTCATAGGAGTTGAACGGGCACTATGAGTTTTTAGGAATACTAAGCTTCATCTTGAGTATACTATTAGATCTCAATAGCTCATACTATAGTAATGAGTGGCGATGCCTTTAGGGTTACTAATGCGTACTAGTTACACGTACTACATTAAGTTGTACTATCCTTTCTTTATAAGCTATGCTTGTATTCCAATATACAAAAGCTTTGCTAAGGTAGGGTTTTTTCAGTATATTACAAATATACTATATACCCTACTAATAGTTGTATTATACGGATCAAATGCCAATAAGATATATGTATCTTTTATAAAAGTGGCCAGATCCTAACTACTAGCATTATAGCTGTGAGGCCAATGCCATTACAAAGGTTGGCCATGTACTTGGTTACAAGATATAGCATGTCAAGTGTAATCACCACATAATTAGGGTATGGTACGACCTAAATCTTACGCTAAACCCTCCTACTTTGTATTCTCTGGTCTCTTTCAAGATACAAATTGTGAGAAGCTTGGCTACCACTGCAGTCTCTCTACTGTATGCAGAGCATACTGACGCTAGGCGTGTAACTTGTTGTGATGTGCTGCGAAATAGCTTCCTCTTCTGCCAATTTTTAGGTTCAGATTCTTGCTTGTACTGTTGCACGTTTTCTAGACTTGAGAAAGAGAGGGACAGGTTGTTTATTCTTGAAATTTTTTATGTGAAAACATTAACAAGTGATAGCAGGGCTGAAGACACCTCGCATACGTACAAAAACAAACTAATTGTCTGTTTTTGTGCATGGGTGCAGGTGAGGCCCTTGTCCTCGTATAACTACTTTGAAGGTTTGCAAAGTTTTGTCTCAAACTCCTCCTTGTCCATTAGAAATTTTTTTGCATAAGATGATAGTTTTCAGAAGGTTTCTTTTACCGAGGAACTTTGATTGTATGTATAAGCCAGATCATGCATGAATACTCGGCTCTAATGAGAAATGGGTTTCACTGCACTAATTAGTTGAGTTTCTATTTTCTTGTATGATACCGATTGGATTACTAAAAGCCTAGGAAGAGATCAAAATGTATTGGAAGAGATGGATCAATGAAGCGCTCTTGTTTAAGAGGTTTACTAGAAGCTGCTTTTCATTTCATTGCCAAAATGCAAAAAAAAATGAAATTTGTATTCATTAAAAACAAAAATAAAAACAATGACATTTTAAGTAATCATTTATTTATCTATTAACATAAAGTGTAAACTTAACTTCTTATCTTTATACTATACTGCATAATGAAATACAATTCAAATAAAATTAAAACAAGTTATTTTCCCAACATCAAGTAATGTGATGTGCAATCTCATCTGTGCTTTTACTAATCGTTATTTTTTAATTAAAAGTAAAATCCAAATTCAAGAACTCTACTAGCAATTTAACATGCATATTTACACTATTGGCATTGTAAAATATTAGCTGAATTTAAAAGTTTAAAATAGTTTAATCAATAATATTGATAATATTATTCATACAAATATATAAATTTTCTCTTTACATATTTTTTTTTGCATTATATTGTTTTTAATAATGATCAAAATCAATTAAAACTTATAACATTTTAAAGAATTATAAATGAAATTAAAATATCATAAATAAATAATATGTAAAACCTTAATTCAAATTATTATATTGTATTACATGATAAAGTAGAAGATTTTAAATGAAATAAGTTCAAGTTACTATTTGAGCAATATGTAATGTGGTGTGAGTTTTCACTTGTATTTTTGTTAATCTCATACTTTTAAATTCAAATGAATTAGCAATATAGCCACCATTGTGCAAGAAGCACCTATCAAAGTGGGGTTTTTTGTATTTATCTTAGCTTATTTATTTTGTAAGCAAATTTTTATACATAAATTATGAATACATTTTTGTGTTTATCAATTAGTTTGGGGAAAGAAATTCTTACAAGTCTAATTTTACCAACCTAATAAAACATGTGTTCTCTAAAATTAAGTGTGAACTAATGATGGATAGATAAAGTTTGAAAGAAATGACTTTCAACATCAAGCTTTGAACTACAAATGATGCATTTGCTATTAAAACTTAAGAAAAACGCACATATTAATCTTTGTGAAAGAATATCTTATTGGTTTAATTTGTTCTCAAATACAAGTTAGTTTTAGTAATAGATGAAGTGCTGTATTAACATGTAAACCAACACCTCCTTTATCTCACACTTTTTAGCTAACAAAGCTACTGTAATGTAGAAGCCTATTATAAGATCAGTTCAACTTTTTTAGCCTTAAATTTTATGAAAGAAAATTGGAAAACACATTATAGGCTTTATAGCCACATAGAGGAAATTTCTACCTACATAGTGCGCATCTTTGTAATACAAAAGATGTGAACAATGACATTTCCTATGTATTTGTGCAATCAAATGTTTAAATATCATCACATATATTTTTCAATTAATTTTTATGTGAAGCCAAGAAAATAAATTAAAATAATTCACCAAAAACAGAGTTTTTATTTTTAGACATTGAAATTTCATATGTTGGTGACAATTCTATAAAACAATACATTTGATAGGATAGTTTTGATAGAATCACATTTACAATGGGAATAAGAAAAAAAATTGCAAGGCTTCATAAAGGGGTTGCAAGAGTTTCTAGAGGCTATTGTACATGCAATGTACAGTGAGGAGGTGCTCCATTTTAGAGCCCTATGACCTTTCCACTTCCAAATTTCATAACTAATTCCACAAAGTTCCAAAAAAATGAAACAACTTGAGTTAACCCCTAAACGCCCAAGGGGGTAAGGGCAAAACATAAATGTGTTCAAAAAAATGCTCTTGAAACTTCAATGAGGTTTGTTTCAAAAGAGAAAATAAGAATCATGATGTTTAGCAATTATCCATATGGTCAAATATTCAAAAAAAAAATGTACTCTTATTTATGAATTTAGAAGCATTTACCTTTTACTAATATTCACCAAAATTACAAATTTTATTAATAGAGTTCAAAATTTGGTATGATTGGTTAAAAATAGACATTTTATTTGAAAGTTCAAAAATGCAATATTTTTGAAGGAGAGAACATAATTAGTTTCCCAAAATAGTAAATTTTGCAACACTAGCAAATATTGAAGTGTTTGTTTTTGAAAAATTCTCCTAGATAGAGTTAACTTGGATTGATATGATTCAAATTGGGTTGGAAAGGAGAACTACTTTCCTATTTGAGAATATTTTTAATTTTTTCAATAAATAATTTTTAATATTTTGGGCAGTTTGCAAAAAAGGACATCGACCAAAAAACAGTTGATTAGGCATTTAGGGGTTAAACGCCAATTCCTCTTGTCTTTTGAACAAACTTTAGTAAAAAATATTTCAAGAAGTTTCACCTACCAAAAAATTCAGTTTCAACCCTTACATGCTCCATTCATAACGACATGCCATCCAAGGTAGAAATACCATAAACGGTTAAGATAAGGCACTTTAGCTTGAAGATATGGGGAATTTCTTGAGAAGTTAAGCTCAATCTATGGAGAAACAAGGATAAAGAAGGGTAAAAAAAAAAAAAAACTCAAAAATGAATATTTTATGCAATATAAATGTGGATTTAGGGTTTGGACAGATTCTGGTTTTATAGGTGCACTTTAAACGGCTATCTCTAGAATCTTGTTCCAAAATAAATTTGAACCAATCAAATGCGAGGAAAGAGCATCTTTCTGAAATCTCTTTCGAAGTCAGCTCTTGTTGGTTTAAGAACACTCTACTTTGCCATTATCAGGCAGTAACTGTTTATGGTATTTTTACTTTAACCTTAGCACATCAAAACCATCTAGGTATTGCACGTGCAGTTTATGAAGGCTGGTGCACTGTTGGGGGAGAAGGGCCCTTGGGCAATGGAAGCAAACAGGGCTGAAAGCAGAAAAACGTGCACTCCCCAATAGTGATCCCAAATATGATTTTCACTTTTAGCACAAGTGAACACATTGCTAAAAATCTAAAATTTTCAAATACAATATTGGAAAGCTTACATTTTTTTAGCTATGAGAATTATTTGTTAGCAATCTTACTAAATTTAGCTAGTTTAGAGAACGCAGTTCCTAGTCCCCAGCAGCAATCTTAAAACAGGCTAAAAATCGCCAAGTTTCTACAAAATAAACCTATATGCTAAACGTACATACAAAAAATCAGTACAAAAATACGATTTCTAGCCAGAATATGTACCTTAGGATTTGCGAATTGCAAAAGCGTTTATCTCCTTGCTCTCTCTATTGCGTCCATCCCCTAATTTTAGTTTTAAAATGTCGCCCTCCTTCGATCATGACCGTTGCTGTCTAGTAGTAGCTGCCACGTCTTGGTCGTCCAATTAGCCATAAGAACCCTACGTGGCACAGGGGTAAGTAGCCACCTAATTTGTATAAGGGCCTAGGGTTCAGGCCTTGGGGAATTTAGGGTGTTGCTTCAATTTACCAACTTCACCTTTGCAAAGCCGCTTCCTCCTCTAGCTTTGACAGCTTTGAGCGCCCTGCAGACTGCAAATCTGCAAGTCTGCAAGTCTTAATTCTAGAATTCTGGACGTTGCGCACAATGCGCAATTGCGCAGTGCATTCACTGCATTGAACTTGTTGGCTGCGTGTTGCAAATGTTGGCGCTTGCAATTTGCTTTCTCCACACGCTAAGGAGTTCATTTCCCCACTGCGCGTAGGCGCGCAGCCGCGCATTGCCGTTTCTTGTGCAATCTGCATTCTGCAGTGCAAATTTGAGTTAGTAATGCCTGAAGTAACTACGAGGCTGGTAGGTGGCTTTAGAGGCCTCCGTGGCTTTGCAGCTTGCTCTAGAAGTGTGGAAATGTGGATCTACTGATCTAGTGATCTGCAAGGGGCTGAGGGTTTAGGCCCTAGGGACATATGCACGTTTGGAATTGAATATTTGGCTTTAGAGGGGGATTTGCAATTCAAATTTTCTGAGGAGTTGTAGACTTCTGGCCAACTGGCCATGCGGGAGTGGATGGGAAGAGTGTCACCATGGAGGCTAGAGCTCTTGTAATTTCCCAACGCGCCATTTGTGTGGTGCATTGAATATTGGGATTTGGGAGGTTCTAAATTCCTAGCAATCATTGCTCCTTGGAAATGGCATTTGGGAGTGAATCTGAAAAATTGGGGTTTGAACCTTCGATCTTAGGCTTTGCCTAGTTCCGTGACTCCATCACTTAAGTATGCTTAAATGTCCCCGTTTGAAGAGGGATTTGCCATCCGACCTAGATTCCAAAACTCTACGTTTCCTAGCATCCATCGTTGTTTGCTTTGTAATATTCTTGCGATTGCTGTGGACAAAGCATCCCCATGCATTGCTATTGGAGTTGCGGTGTGACGGTGTCTTTGGTCTCATGTGGTTGCTAAAAGAAGAGGTTCCGCCGAAGTGCTAGACTGCTGGTTGAGCGATTTGAATTCTGCATTTCAATTTTCTATGTTGGAGGGTTTAGGGTTTTGTCCATATTGCGTTGTTCTTGTCTTTCTTGGATTCTTCTTTGCAGTGGAGGTTTGTGTGTTGTGAAACCATTTGGTACTGCTGGGGTTATTTCTTGTGAAGGGGTGCAGGTGTGGGACTGCGGGTTAGTATGGCTCTTCCGTTGAAGTTGCCAGCAAACTTTCAAGTTCACTCTTTGTTTGGGTTGAGCTAGAACTCCAACAAGTTGGAGAAGTACTTGTCGTTGAGTCCTGATGTCACCCATGTTTCAGAGACCTGCCTCTTTGATATGCCTCCTAAATGTACAGATTGAGAGCGACCACCGTCAGAAGTGAGCGTGAGGTTGCCGGAGCCCAACAGTAGTGCAGCCAAGATATCAAAGATCAATTGCCAGGCGCCTCTGAATGGAAAGCAGCAAGTCGATTCAGCTCCTTTGAGGAAGCAGCAGAAGATCTCCACCAGCATTGTGACACGGAGGTGGAGGGAGGTGTGGGCCTGTAAGTTCCTATGGGCGGACGGGGAGTTTGACTCTGTCGGAGAGATCATTGGTGTAATCTGCAAGAACTACACGGCTATAACAGGCCAAAAGAAAATCATTATGCCAAAAGCTGATAATTTGGACAAACATGAAGGTAAGAAGGTGTGCCATGAAGATGATGTGCCACTACCTGATTTGAAGAAGGGTGACGCCTATGTTCACAGTGACTATAAGCACTTGAAGTTGTGCAAGATCTAGGCAGCGGGGAAGCAACCCGGTACTATAGAAGATCAACTTGTTGCCAATTTGGAGGGCAAGCAGAAGAGAAAGGGAGTACAATTTGCATCTTTATTTCAAATTTTGTCACATGGTCGTCCCATGTGTGAGTATGAGCGTCAACAGCACTTGCTGAGGCATTTGAAGGTCAAAAACCTGCCTCACAAGCACTAGTCTGAGACCACAAGCTAGGAGATGAGCGAGCACATCCATTCTTTCATTTTGTGTGCCCTGAAGTTTCTAGTCCAGTTTGCTAAGGTCATTTTGATAAGTATTAATGAAATAACTGCAGTAGATAACACATGCTGGATTGGAGTCCATGTGTATGTGATGGATTCATGGGAACGGTTTCCACATCTACTACACTTGTCATGTGTTACTGAGAGTGGTATAGCAGACCATCTCACTAACGTTATTATGAGTTCTTTGTTGGAAGAGGGAGGCCTAACCAGGGAGGACATTGCCAGGAAGGTTGTGTGCTTTGGCGCTGATGGTGTCAGCACCTTCCAAGGGCCAAAAAGAGGAGTGACAACGCAAATCAAGCAGAAGTGGGCTCCCTTCTTGATTGGTGCAAGCTGCGCTTCACACAAGGTCAACCTTGTAGTGGAGATAATCTTGAAGTATCTACTAGTTTCTTGGCTGGAGGGGCTATTTCAGTCAGTGTATGCAAATTTTTGCCGCAGCAACAAACGTCACTTTGAGTTGCAAAAGTTAGCTGATCTCATGGAAACTAAAGGGAACAAGATGCTCAGAAATGTGGAGATAAGGTGGATATTGATGAGGAGCCCTGCGCAAAGGATCCTTTTGGAATACACCACCTTATTCATGAAGATGGGCATTGACATGACCCCTCTGCCAGGGTAGAAGGCTGTTGCTGATTCAGCAGATAATTTTGACCTTCTCTTTGATATGGAGGTTCTTCTTTCCTTATTATGTTTTTTACCGTTGTTGAACACTATGCACTGCTTGATTAAGCTACCTCAAGCACGTGATGTGTTCATATGCAATTTCTTGGCAGTTGTTAAGCTTTGCCAGCACGAACTACTAAGACTGTTTGTAGACACATCCACCGCTTTCAATAGCACAGAGTTCAATTTCTACAATGCTCTGGTGAATGTGGAGAGTGCAGACATTCCGCTGGAATGGAAAGAAATGCCGGGACAAAGTGGAGTCTTGCATTTGTTTTTTAAGTTTGAGTTCACAAGTGCCTTTGCACGCTGCCATGACAAGCAGACTGGCAGCCACATGTTTGTCACAGAGGTGGAGTACAAAAAAGTTCAAGAAAGTATTAAGCTGCAGTTCTCAGGTTTGATCTTTACTTTGCACTCACGGTTGTTTGGATAGTTTGGTCCTTGTTGAGTTCTGGTGCTTCAAACTTTGTAAATTCTGTTTTTTTTTTCTCTTGTTCATTTTAGTTCACTTGTTGATGTTATTTAATAGTTGGAATTGTATTTTGTTATAACAACACTTGGTTGTGCATATGCAAGTCAATTCATGATTTATTTTTGGGAATTTCAGTGCTGTTTCATTATTAGGACTAAGGTTGCTTAGTCCTTGCGGAGTCAATGTAAACAGCTTATCAGTTGCGTCGTTGGCTTGGGCGAGGGTTTGGTAAGCACCTCCAATGTTATTTGTTTAGACTCTTTATGCTCTTTAGTTTAGTTTTGTTTGCTAATGTGTTGTTTGGTGTCATTACGGATTTTTCATGTGTTAGGTTTAGTCTATTATTGCTACAGATGAGTTGCTTTGTTTGGTATTGGATTCTGATGTGTTGTTTTTACTTGCTGTTTGCAGGTGACATGCTGGTTGTTATTTTATGTAGTGGCTGATTACTTTGTTGGCCTTTAAGGTGGGTTCAATCCGTCTTTTATAAGGGTTTGTCTAGCCGTATTTGCTTTTCCATCTTGCCGTTTCAGCCTTTGAATGTTCTTGTATTGTCCTCATTTATGGTTTTTATATGCAGACATGCCCAAAACCTCTATGACAAATTTGACAGGAGGTTTCTCTAGCAAGAGTTACTTGATGCCTTTGGCATCATCTATTCCCAATATTGGAGAGAAGATGGGGCTAAGGAGAGCTTTGCCGGACATTTGGCGGTTCTCAAAAGCTTTTATGCTCACAATGCTGCCGTTGATGCAAGTTTGGAAGGAGAGACGCCTTTCACTGCGCCAAAAATGTTGTCTTCACCAAATTTGGACATCCAACAAGGGTTGTTCAAGATGACCATGAAAGTCAATTGGGAAGAAGCTTTAGGACCCCCATTCAATGTCAACCCCGTGATAAAGCTCTGGCGAAAGCTATCGCAATCCCGGCATGTTTATAAACTCATTTTAGAGTACTTTAGGATTGCTAAAATAGGTTGTTGCTTAGTGTTGGGCTTGGTTGAGGACAAGAGGTGCTTCTCAACCCTCAAGTTCCTAAAATCTTGTCACCGCAATCGATTGGGCAAGCATCTCCCTCTTGTTGTCCGTATGTATGGCCAAAAATATTACAGCCTTGATAGTTTTTCTTATAAGGATGCCATTGAATCATGGAGAACTGTCGTTAAGGTTGGCCGGCAAGGGGATATCTGAAGTAGAAAGAGAAGATACCAATATCCTCACTGAACCACTATTCCACGCATCCCTCTTATTTAATTTTCATGAGGTCAAGCTGACCTTGCATATTTTTGGAAGTGCACCTTGACTGCAAAGTTCTACACACTTCTCTACTAGATTTCACATCAACTTTGCCCGTCAAAGATGGAGGAAGGAATGGCTGAACAGTACAACACGGGTTAAGGAAGGAAGGCTTGGACTGTGCCAAATCGACTAAGGAGTCCGAATATGCAACTAGAGCTGCTGCACACATATGAAGGTCCACCGCAGGAGTGCAAGGTTACTCTTACTAAACTAACCGAGGTAAGTTGTGTCTTGTTTGTATGTGTGCTAAACACCAATACTGCGTTGGACAGTCTTGTTCAAAGCAAGGTGGGTTCAACTCCTGCGTTGGTGACATGCAATATCTTGAACAATTTTGTTCAAACCATTTGCTCATAGGCTTGCTTGTTGCAACCTCCTGTGATCTTGAACACGGATCCCTTGAACTCATGTTGATCTTAAACACAAATCCCTTGAACTTCTGTTAATCTTTAACACAAATCCTTTCAACGTTTGTTGATCTTGAATACATATTCCTTGAACTCGTGTTGATTTTGACACTAGTAGAAGATTCATCACAAAATCAACAGAATTTCAACCAAAAACTGTTGATTTTTCTGTGGATTTGGTCAAGTTGATTTGGGTACTTTTCTGTTGATTTTCTATTGATTTTTTGTTAATTATTTACAGTTTTCTATTAATTTTTTGTTGATTTCTGTTACTTTTCACGTATTTCATGTTTTTCAATTCTATTTCTTCTTAATTTTTAATTTTTTTTTTCATAAAATTTTATTTTATTTTATGAAAAAGTGAACTTTTTAGGGGATGGGCAGCTGTCCAAACCCCAGGCAGCTCCTCTAGCCGCCGGGCAGTTGCCCCAACCGTCGGGCAGCTGCCCAAACCCCCGGGCAGCTACCGACAGTGGGGTTTGAACCCCCATCTCTATCCTCACACTCCGCAACTCTATTACATTCTCAAAAATCACTAGAGAATGTGCAAATACACATACACACATTAGTATCATGATTCTATTTGTACATTAAATGTTCTTGTCTTTAGTAATCCAGTAGACTTTGGAAGCTATTTCCGCCCATTAAAGGACATTTTTTCAAAAAAATTAAAACTAAGAAAAGTTGGTAAATGTATTTTACTTTCACCTCCAATAGTTTTTTTTGGATTTCAGTCTTTTTATCAAAAGTTATGAGCTAAAATCAAAGAAGGTGTTTAGAAATTTTAAATAAATTGTTTATTTCCATCCTTTTGATTTTGTTTATAAATTTTTATTGGAATTTGCAAATCTCATAAGGATTGTTGCAGGCAAAGGTTGGATTCATTAATAATTTTTATTCAGTGCTAGTTTTTTTGTAATAAGAACCTTATTTTGTTAAAATAGCCTCCATAGTTTGATAGCTTCAAGTAACATGAAATCGTGAAAAGTTACGTAATTAAAACCTTGCAATTATAAAATCCAAATTCTATTGACTTTTGAATAGTTTTGGATATTTTTTAAGGGCATTAATATGTGAACTACACCCTTTGAACTACTGTACCACACCCCCAGGGTAAATTTTAGATTTCTATCATCAAAAATTTGAGTTTGAGAATTTTGAATTCAAATTTGGACTTAGAGACTATGATATTGTCTAGGACCATAAAAAAGGTTGCAATTCAACTACACCCAATAAAAAAGCTTATCTTTTTTTACAAACGAAAGTAAAATTAACAATTTTTTCCATAACTAAACTTTTTCATTGGGTGTTGTCAAATTGCAACTTTTTTTATGGTTCTAGACAATACCATGGTCTCTAAGCCCAAATCTGAATTCAAAATTTTCAAATTTAGCTTTTTGATGGTAGAAATCTAAAATTTACCCCGTGATTTGGTATAGTAATTGGAAGGGTGTGGTACACATATCAATTCCCATCTTTTAAAGCTTATAAATATATTTTATAAGATTGTTTTTTTTTAATTCATTTGGTTAGTAATAGAAGGAATCATACTAAAAATACCCTTTAAGTCTTTCAAAATATCAAGTTTACGCCGAAAATATGTGAAACATAAAAAATATTCCTTATTTTTTGTAGGAATATCAATTATACTCCTATTATTTTGGAAAATTAATAAAAAAACTCTTCTATTTTGAAATGTTAAATATATCCTTGTGTTATTTGAAATGTAAAAATCGCCTTTGGTTTCTTGTAAGAATTTGCATTAAACTATACACTTGGTTATCATATAACACAAAGATATTTTTGGTACTTTTAATCCTTGAGGGACATATATGATTTCTTCAAAGAATTGAGGAGCATCTTTTATATTTGTTTGTAAAGAAATTTTGGTATTTAAAACAACAAAATGTTGTACTTTTTATATAAAGTTTTGTTGAATTAGTGAAGTTGTGTCCAAAAGTGTCCAGATCAACAGAAATCTATTGATTTTTTTGTTATTATGGTCATATTTTTACTTGACTTTAAAGGCTACTAATTTTAAATCTAACCAAATTGTGAAAAGTAAAGAAAATAAAACCAGTCAATGTACACTCATACTTCTAAAAGATTCTTTTTTTTTGAAAACTTCTTTTATTATTTAAAACATCAAATTTTTTTAATGAGGTCCAAAAAGATTTTAGAAACATTTCAAAAACAAACCTAAACTATTGTAATAGCTTTTTTATTAAAAATATTTTAAAGTTTTTTGATGAATTACAAAAAAATTCCTAAAGGACTCTAATTTAGTCTAAGAGATTCTATTTCTATAAATATGTTGAAGTATTTTAAAAAATTTCATAAAGATTTTAAAAAGATTCTCAAAGATTCCAAAAAGGTTCTTGAAAATTTTCAAAGATTCTCAAAGATTTTTTGAATTTCCAAAAAGATTCTCAAAAGATTTCCAAAGATTCCCAAAGATTCTTAAAGATTCTCAAAGCTTCCAAGAAGATTCCAAGATTATTCATAAAGATTTTCAAAAGTTCTCAAAAAAATTCAAAATTCCTAGAACATTTCCAAAGATTCTCAAATATTCCAAACTATTCTCAAAGATTCTCAAGAATTCTCAAACATTCCTAAAAGATTCTCAAAGATTCCAAGAAGATTCTCAAAAATTTCCAAAGATTCTCAAACATTCTCAAAGATTCCAAAAAAACTTGAAAAGACTCCCAAAGATTTCCAAAGATTCTTGAAGATTCCAAAAAGATTCTCAAAGATTCTCAAAGATTCTCAATTGTTCTCAAACATTCTCAAAGATTTCAAAAAAACTTGAAAAGATTTCCAAAGATTCCAAAAGATTCTAAAAGATTTCTGAAAGATTCTAAAAGATTCCAAGAATATTCTCAAAAATTCTAAAATCTTGAAAAGATTCTTAAATATTCTTAAAAATCCTGAAAAGATTCTCTATGATTCCCAAAAGATTCTTGAAGATTCTGAAAGATTCACAAAAAATTCCCAAAAGATCTTGAAAAGATCCCAAAATTTCTGTTGATTTAGATAATGGTGTCCAAATCAACAGAATGTATTTAGTTTTTTACAGAATTTTGTTAAATTAGTCAATTAGCGTGGGCAAGTGCCCAAATGAATAAGAAATTGTTGATTTTGTGTTGTTTTGGAAGGAGTTTTCTACTAGTGTGAATACAAATCCCTTGAGCTTGTGTTGATCTTGAATACGTATCCCTTGACTCATGTTGATCTTGAATACGTATCCCTTGACTCATGTTGATCTTGAATACGTATCCCTTGACTCATGTTGATCTTGAATATATATCCCTTAAACTTGTGTTGATCTTGAATACATATCCCTTAAACTTGTGTTGATCTTGAATACATATCCCTTAAACTTGTGTTGATCTTGAATACATATCCCTTAAACTTGTGTTGATCTTGAATACATATCCCTTAAACTTGTGTTGATCTTGAATACATATCCCTTGACTCATGTTGATCTTGAATACGTATCCCTTGAACTCATCTCTGAGCTGATCTTGAATATGTATCTCTTGAACTCATCTCCGAGCTGCAGCGCTTGTCACGACATACATCTTCCTTTGTAATGGCAATTCCATTGAATACAAAATCCATACATAGAAATTGCTGAGCTTTTCACGTTTTCATTCATGATTTAGCAAGTAATAGTACTCGAAGACAAAAATATAGCGAGTTTTCAGCTCCCACATTTGTTCCAATTTTGCACCCTTACCCTACTTGGGAATAAAAAATTAGTCTAATTTCTACATTCTTTTACCACTTTTATTTCCGCTGTTTTACCACCGCCTTCCCATGTCGTGGTATTACCACCCCCTAAACCACGGTTCCTAGCGAAATACATAAAAAAGGTTCTGGGATCGCTGGTCCCCAGTCCCCAGCCAGAACGGCATGCAATTTTTACCCTCAGCCGTGCCCGACTAACCCTCAAGCTCCCCGAGCGTTCCCAAGCGTTCCCTCTGGGAGGGGGACATGATCCGCCAAACCCAATCCCCACTGGCCACGACACCACCCCAACCCCCACCCCAATCCAGTCCCAAAGCCCACCCGGGGAGGGAGCTGCACCCGAGACGACGACACTGCGCAACTCCAACCCAATAGCTCACACCACACCAGAACAACTTCGCAAAATTCGATTGGTGTTGTCTCACCAGTTGCATTCGCCATAGCTTCTTTTTGCGAGCTGACTAGGGTTCCCCTGCCATAGTTTTTCAGCTATGGCGTTGCTGCAAAGCTCCTCTCTGGTCTGTGCCGCGAGCTCGAATGGAAACAATGGCGCCGCAACCACGAGAGCTTGCTCGGCGACATTGCCCTCCCGTCTGCTGAGCTCCAGGAACTGCTTCGTCCAAACTGGCGCAGTGCAGTCGAGCTCCGGTGGTGGTTGTCGTAGCTTTGCCGTGGGAAACAGGTCTTCTATTGCGGTCTCTGTCTCCAGCCAGAAACGCGACGGCGTCGAACAGGTACCAATCCAAACCTTATCTCTTTTCATTCTCCTACAAATCCTTCTCCTGCTTAATAATAACAAAATACTATCAACCCTCAAATCTAGCCTCTCCATATTCAACAGGTTGTTGTTGTCTTTGACAGTTAGAATCTTTTGATCTGTGCAATGAAAACTTATCAAGTTTTTTGTATATTTACGGACCCTAAGTCTTGTGCAATATCAACAACTAGGTAACTCGTCCAGATGTTGCTTTTGAATTTGCTGTGTCAAATTCTTTGCAATGAGGTCCAACACGGCATGAATTTGGGCTAGGCGCTCAGGGGTTAACAGCATTAAGGTAGGAGGCTCATGAATGGACCATCTAAGGGCAGAAACTAAGTTTTGGGGAGGTGAAACTTCTTGAACTATTTTTTAGTAGATTTTCCTTGAAAGACAAGAAGAATTGACATCTAACCCAAGTTGTTTCATAATTTTTGGAGCTTTGTGGAATTAGTTATAAAATTTTGAAGTGAAAAGGCCATAGGGTTCTAAAATGGCTCACCTCCTCAAATATATTCTGCTTGTACATTTTTGAAACCTATGAAAAACAGCATGTACACATGAAATACATTTGAAAAGGTGGACAGTTTTCAGAACCTGAGCGGAATATGAGCCTCCTACCTTAACACGCTTGAAGAATTGCAAGGTTCATTCATTAAGCACTATGCCGTCATGTCAATTCTTGTATTGAGATTTCAGCCTGTTGATATGTTTAATATTAAATTAGTTAAAAACACATATTTTTTAAAGTTATTAAGGCAATAACTCCTAAAATTGGGTTATGCTTTGATGCGTGCCGATTAGGAGCTGGCGACGACTATAGACCTCGTGACGGAGGCCGGCGCGTCACTGGAAACCCTACGAGACAAGCTCGCCGCGGGGGAGTGGGAAGCCGCAGATGCGGAGACGCGGCGGTTACTCTGCGTCCTGGCGGGTGAGGAGGCAGTGAAGCGGAAGTGGGTCTACTTCTCCGAGGTCAAGTTCATTACCGTGTCTGACCTAACGAAAGTCGACGGCTTGTGGCGGCAGTACAGCAACGGTAAATTCGGGTACAGCGTGCAGAAGAAGATCTGGAACAATTCAGGAAAGGTGTGGAACGCCTTTTTTAAGAAGGTGGGATGGACGCGGCCCTTGGACGAGTACCAGGACACGTACAAAAAGTTTCCATTGGAGTTTATTTGGGACGTTGCTGCTACCACTCCCGAGGGGCACTTGCCTCTCACGAATGCTTTGAGAGGAACCAGGTTGCTGGAGGAGGTTTTGAACCACCCTGCCTTTGATGCTGTGGATGAGCAGAGCAAGATGCGTGCGAGTCCCGTGACTAGCCTCTTCGGAAAGTCTCGGTAATAAGGTAAGGTAGGTGGCTTATGAATGGTTCATCCAAGGGCTGAAAACTGAATTTTGGGGGAGGTGAATTGTTTTTCAGTAAGTTTTCCTTTGAAGATGAGTGGAATTGACATCTGGCCCAAGTTGTTTCATATTTTTTGGAACTTTGTGGAATTAGTTATGAAATTTTGATGTTGGGAATGGCATAGGGCTCTAAAATGATTCACCTCCTCAAATGTACATTGTTGATACGTTGTTGAAGAAGCCTATGGAAAAACAACATGTATAAAACAGTACATTTGAGGAGGTGAACCATTTTAGAGCCTGGATACGTTTAGAACCTCCTACCTTAGCAGGTAACAGTCCTACCACACTTTAAAATTTTCAAAATTCTCGTTGCCTCGGGGTATTCACAATTGCTCGTTCTGCAATGAGGGCTAGTAGGTTTTTGTCTTGGAAACTGCTCCTAATAGCCAGCTCTTTCTTTGATACGCACTAAAATTATTGCACATTCTGAGAAGGAGCTTGATTTTCGATTCAGTTTTTGAGGTTATTGTATTCACTGGTACTGTTGGGAGGAGCTGTGATGAAATATTCAAATGCTAGTTGCCTCGGTTGTCACGTTGCATGTATTTTATATGCATGTTGTAATTGCTTGCATTCAGATCTTGGCCTGTACCATGGCATTGCAATGAAGGCTGGCAGTGTTATTATGCGTTAGTGGAATTCACATGATTGGTTTTTTGTTTCTCTTGAAAGTTACTACTGCCGGTATTCTTTCTTGCTGGATCTTTTATTTAGTTTTGGATTTGTGTTTTTTTTGCTTATGTTCTCCACTCTTCTGATTTCAGGATGAGGCAGATGTGATTTCGGGTAAATCCCAATTTAAAGGTCGCTCAAATTTGGCAGGGCGGGAGCAACAGCATGAATGTGACACACGAGAGAGGGAGAATGAAGCGAAGCACGCAGCTGCTCTCTTTCTGTAGTTGTTGCTATGATTTATCATTCACTGTTGTTGTTGGGGTGCACCGCCATGACACTTCCTAACAAGCATCAAATGTTCTTTTATGATTAGAAAAAGTCAATTCGAGATGACTTGATTATTACAGACCTTGGCTGTATATATAGGGTTAGTGAAAGGAGACACTGCAGTTACGTGGTAGTGAAAGAGGATAGTAGGAATTTCCTTCACCTGTGGTTCCAATTCTTAGTCCTAATTTCGAAATTTTGCCTGAAATTTGCTCCAGTCTTTGGGTTTCTCTTTGGCGAGACTTTTGCTGCAGATGCTTCTAATCATGATTAGGAGGCTTTAAAGCTTGGTACATTCCACAAGTAAATCTGTCTTAAAAGGTGTAAAAATCTTCTCACCGGTGGTTTCGAAGTTTTGTTTTGCTTGTCATTTTTTCTTTCTACGTACGAGAGCAATGAATACAGAAAAGCATTAGATATTTGGAGTGTATCTCTACGTATTAGAGTAATGAATTTTGAAAAATACTTTCTCCTCGTTCCATGTAGGAGAGCAGGAGTAGATATATGAAGTAATGCATTGTCTAGATACACTTCATAGATCAAGTACTCTCCTGATTTGATTGACTTCTGTGTTAAAAGGCTAGGTGCGCAAAACTTGATTTGCGCAAGAAATTCACTTTTGTCAGCGAAAATGCTTGAAAATAAGTACGTTGTGTCTGAAGTTTAGAACTCCCAATTGTGTTTTTGTGATTTTTGCCACCACTACCGTCTTTGAGATTCTACTGCACATTTTCGGGTTACCTCTTTCATCATGTGCCAATATAGTTCAGTATCGTAAGTGCTTTTAACCCTTAACCCCTAAATTTCTGCGGTACCAAATTTTGGTGTCTGCGATATCCTGAGGTTCAATAAACCTAACTAAGTTGCTATTTTTAGTAGTTTGCATTTTGGATTTATAATTTGTGAAGTCTAATTTTAGGATCAGCAATTGGATTTTGAAAATGATCAATTATAAAAAATTTATTCAAGCTTTTGTGCAAGGGTCTTGATTTTCTTTAGTGTTGAGAGCTCTTGGAAATGAGCTTCAAATACACTAGATCTTGGAGAAAAATCTAGACAAAAAATTCATTTGAAAAAATTGTAAAAAACATTTTCAAAAGCTATAAAGTGATTGGGGTTATGTATGTTATTTTCTTTAACCTTATATATATTTAATGGTCATTTTTTTAAATCCAACATATGAAAAGAGGATTCAAAGGCTTCAAGTCATATTTGTAGTTTTAACATCCTGTTGATCAAACATTATAATCTTTCAATCCATTAGAGATATTGTTGTGTTTTCTTTTTGTGTGTGACCTTTAACATATCTAGTTTGAATGTGTATGGTTACAATTCAAAAGAACTTGATACAACTTATTAAAATGTTGTCTTTTTGTTCAATTTGAAGCAAATTCCTAGAAGCCCAAAAAAGGCCTCAAGCATTTAGGGGTTAAATGTCAAAGCGGACGGTTCCGTCCGCTCATTGAGAAAAAAACACTTTCATGGTTCAAAAAAAAACTTTTTTCGTCTGTTTTTTTTTCAGAAGTGGTCATGGAGATGTGCTCCATTATGAAATGTCAAAAATAGACTTATAGATTATCCCACAATTTATAAAGTTTAGTTTGTAAGAAGATTGACAATCGTGATTGAAGGTTTCTTGCTACCCTAATTAAAAATTTTGTGAGGGCAGATAGCACTATTGACTTTTGAAACTTTCAAATATAATACTATAATATGTGGGCAATATTGTAGAATCACTTTTTATACAAAAACACTGTTGCAGGGCACGCATGGTAACCACCCCGACGTTTAGGGGTGCAACATTTGGGTAACAAATTTGATGCAACTTCATACATTCCCTTTCTCTTCAATGACCTCACTGGGCAGCCTAAGAAGGAAGCATGATTAATACTCTTGCAATTCTACTCCTATTATGCCCTGCAGTAGCCATGCATAGTGAATGGTAAGGTACAGTTTGACAACACAGCAATACAAGGACTTCATGTGCATAGTTGAACTTATTGACAATATCAGAAAACTTAGATCGTGCATATAGAAAAAAGGGAAAATTTCATGGATACCCTTGAAGTTTGCAATATTTTCATAAATACCCTTGTTTTTTTAGAAATATCATAAATACTCTTGGACCAAAAAATTTAGGCATTTGTTTTGTTATGTATGTCACTTCCTTCTCCCTTTGTGCGCATATTTCTTTCTTGTTATGCGCGCGCACAAAGGGAGAAGGGATGTGACATATACAACAAAACAAATACCTAATTTCTTTGGTCAAGGGTAATTGTGTAATTTCTGAAAATGTAGGGATATCTATGAAAATATTGCAAACTTCAAGGGTATCCATAAAATTTTCCCTAGAAAAAGTAACCCTTCTCAGCTATTACATATAGTACTCAAATTAGACATTCTTTCATGAGTAGGAACTACAATATATTTAGGGTCTTGATACTGCCACCTGCGTTTTTGATGCGGCCACCCCCCTCTTTTACATCATTGTCCAAATTTTAGTTGTTTTAGGGGACATTTCTTTAAAAAAAAAATTAGGTATCAATATATATCAAACCAAGTGATTTTTTGTTGGTGTTTTTCAAAACAATAAACAGCAACCAAAATTTATGATAAGAAAAGACAACACTCTATTATCTTTTCTTATCAAAGATTTTGATTATTATTTATCATTTTGAAAAACATCAACAGAAAATCACTTGATTTGATACATGTTTAATTCTAAATAAACAAATAAAATTATTCCCTAAAACACCTAAAATTTGAACAATGATGTAAAAGAGGGGGGGTGGCAGTACCAAGATCCTACATTTAACTAATCAAAAGTGGTGATAGTGATGTCGGTACCCTAACCATCAATTCACCCCCTCTCGTTGTAAGGTGTCCGTCCTCTACAAGTTTTGAAACATGTAAGGTAGGAACACCCATAAGCGTGAGTGTCCCCATAACCGTCACCTCTGAAATCTTGGAAAATTTGTGGAAGTGAATAGATGTAATGACAAGGATATACAACATGCGAACATGAAATCTTAGTGTTAGTTATGGGTGCAATGGCATTTTGCTCTTTAAAAATTCACAGCTTATTCTCTTAGTATCCAAATAATACATTCAAAAGTGCAAACTCATTATTTTTCTGTTCCTAATAGGATCTTATAATTTGCTAGTAGATCTTATAATTTGCTAGTTGCTTATTAATAGTCATCATGTTCAAAACCCTTAGTTTGACGTTTATGGGTACTCCTACCTTAGACCTCGAGAGGGTGAAGTGCATTTACATCAAAATCCTACAATAATGATAGGGACTGGGATTTGAAAAATTGACTTCCAGCAACAGTTCTACGCAAACTTCATAATTGCATGAAGGCTCTTGAAGCAGGTAAAGAGAGGACGTTCAGTGCGAGATGATACAAGCAACAGCGATGGTACAACTCATGATCATCATAATTTGCCAAAAAAAAAAAACTACGCAATATTTCACGCTTCTACCATGTCACCAAAAAGTACCACACACAAAAGTCTTAAATGTGATTCAGGGAATAATTTCTGTACTTCATAAAACTAAATGCTTGGTCACCTTGGGAGACATGTTTTCGAGCTACAAAAGGGTAAATACCACGAGCTTAAAAAGTTTGGAACGACTTGCAGAATTTCAAGCACAATAAGATGTGAAAATTTTTACACACAAGCAATAATATACGGTACAGAGAGTTCCCACTAACTAACAGACTCGGATCTCCTACATTCCATAAGGCTGGGTGATTTCTATTGCGTCTCTAGGAAGTGAAGTTTTGCAAAAATTGCGCAGTGCAGCTCATGTCTTGGATGTGATCTCACAAGTTACTAGTTGACTACATGGCAATAGCAAGGAAAAGCAAAGCATTAAGGACTCAATTATACCTAAATAATTTTATGTCCGCTTCCCACCACGCCCTTTCCTTTTGGCTGGGGCTTCCTGCCAACCGTCGGCCATCTCTTCCTCGGTCAAAGTTGAAGGCCTTTCTTGTTGTTGAGATGCTTTGCTGCCCGGGGCAGCAGGAGGATCTAGCTCCATGCTCATGTGTTGCTGCCCTGAGGAACTGGGAACGCCTTGCTCATGCTCGTCCATGGAATCATCGTCACTATCAGACTCCTCACCATTCTCATTCGGTGCCTAAACAAACAAACCAATTATTTTCAAATTAAGGTCGAAACATCTAATGGCAGTTAAGATTCACATGGTTTCACAGCTTGAAAATGAGTTGCACAAGCACTAAACCCTCTAAGTAAGTCGCATGAACACTTAAGCCTAAATAATATTGTAAAAAAAAACAAAGTTTCGCATTGCGTTTCTCCTCAGCCTGTTCAAGTAATGGAATAACCCTGATGGATAAGTGTATCTTCAAGTAAGCGTATAAATGCATGTAGCAAACGACCAAGTACAATCAAGGGGAAATTACAAATAGGGGCACGAAAATGAAAAATATTACAAATAGGGAAACAGTTTCAAAATAATTACAAACAGAGGCGCAATTTCAAAATAATTTGTAAGTTTTTGTAAGTAGTTTCTTGGTTTGGACATTGGTTGGTTTAGATATATCACATCAAATGTTAGCTTAACTTCCAAAAAACTTAAAGGCCTCTCCAAATCAAGCCTACATAAAGAAATTTTAGCAAAGGGGATGGCAATTTTTAGAAAGACCTCAAACTTTTTTGGAAGTTAGCTAACATTTGATGTGATATATCTAAATCAACCAATGTCCAAACCAAACAAATTTACAAAAACTTACAAATTATTTTGAAATTGCGCCCCTATTTGTAATTATTTTGAAACTGTGCCCGTATTTGTAATATTTTTCATTTTCATGCCCCTATTTGTAATTTACCCTACAATCAATGTCTAGTAGAAGAAGCTTGTTGAGATACCTTTACACTCGTAGCACTAGCAGGTTTGTTTTGGGATGCGGCAGCTGCAAGGCGATTCACAGTCTCATAATTCCCTTGTGAACATTCCTCGTGAAGATCAAACAACTGCTCCGCTACCTGCAATAATCAGACCATTACATTCAACACTCGACAAGGAATAATACAGTTCAGGTAGGCGGAAGACAAATTAATTTTAAAGAAGTGCAAAATCGCCAGCCTCTATAAGCAGAGTAAATGAAAATAGTATAGTTTAGGGTGTAATACCTCCTGTAGACTATCATCTTCTGCCTGCATGTTGAATTGCTCAATCATGGTATCGTCCAACAGTTGTTCCAATTCATCAATGTATCGTCTCACTAAGTTCAACAATGAAAAAGCACATACATGTGAGAAATTGCAACAAAACCAAATCCCCAAGACTTAGGGTTTAGGGCTTACTCACCAAATCCAAAACCCTATTCTACGAGTCTTCAAATGCTATTGCAAGCAAATAAACTGAATCCATTGAAACGAGAGAAAAGTATCAAATTCGTTAAACAACAAAAAAGCCAACGTACGAAGACATTGCATCAAAACTTCATGAATTTGAAATTTAGGGCTGTGTTCTATGAGTCCTCAAATACTAAGCTTATTGCTTCGTCACAAAAAGCACATAAACCGAATCCATTGAAACGAGGGAAAAGTACCAAATTCGTTCAACAACAAAAAGCCAATGCATGAAAGAAATTGCATCAAAACTTCATGAATTTGAAACTTAGGGTTATGTTCTACGAGTCCTCAAATACTATTGCTTCGTCACAAAAAGCACATAAACCGAATCCATTAAAACAAGAGAAAAGTACCAAATTCGTTGATGTGCTTTTTGTGACGAAGCAATAGTATTTGAGGACTCGTAGAACATAACCCTAAATTTCAAATTCATGAAGTTCTGATGCAATTTCTTTCATACATTGACTTTTTGATGTTTAACGAATTCAAATTCATGAAGTTTTGATGCAATTTCTTTCATGCATTGGCTTTTTGTTGTTGAACGAATTTGGTACCTTTCTCTCGTTTCAATGGATTCGGTTTAACATCAAAAAGCCAATGCATGAAAGGAATTGCATCAAATCTTCATGAATTTGATATTTAGGGTTTAGAGTTCACCGTAAACCACAAACCCTAATCTACCACAAACCCTAATAATATACAGCTCTTCACAAACCATCAAGTCTTCAACAAAGAAAAAGAAGACAAAATCCACTCAGAATAAGATTGAGCTCAATGGCAACGAAGTAAAAAAAAAAAAAAGCGGTACCTTTTGAGCGCACAAACCAAGCCAAGATGTCGGTTTCCAGCTGAAGCGCCTTCTGGTGAGAGCTCCGGCCACCCCACTCATTCTCCACAGCGAGCTGTAGCGCAGTCCACCTGAGAAAGCACAAGTGTACTCCTGAAGCGAGCTTCGAGAGCGCCTCCTGGCTCAACACTGGCCAAGGCGCCTCCGCCTCCATGCTTTTCGTTCGCTCAGTCCGATTCGACTACCAGTAATGCCGTCGTTGTAAGCCACAAATCAAGGCTAGGGTTTGCGCCTACTCTGCAAATTCAGAGTACAAAATTGCGGCTAAATTTAGTAAAACTACTCAAAATCTCTCCTACGATACTACCGCTGAGGATTGAGTGTTCTCAAATCAAAACTGGTGATGGAAAATGTTCTCAAGGCCGCAATGCAAGTGAAGAATGCGGCACAGCGGCAGGTTTGTTCTCTCACAAAACCCCTGAGGTGGTAACGGATGTGCTTCATTTGGATGAACGTAATCATCCATCCGCCTTCAAAACCCTAGTCCAGCAAAAACTTCCTATCCACTCCGACTGTTGTAATACATTTTTGTTGTAACACAATTTTGTTGCAGGACATTCGACCGCGATGGCAGCGATGGCAGCGATGTCCATGACGATGACGACGTCTTCATCGAAGCTCGGCCTGCCAGGCGCGTTAGTGTCGAAGCGCTCCTCATCGTTTGTGGCTTCAAAATTCAGTCCGCGGGCTTCATTGATGTCGAGCGGTGCCACTTCTTCTTCGTCGTGGTTACCAGAAACAGAGACGGCGTCAAAGAATTCGTTGTGGACGCCTACGACGGCGTCGCAGGCTGCGCCTCCCGCCATGCGGTCAGCGGAGGCGGATGTGATGGGACTCATGCTGAGGCAGCGGATTGTGTTTCTCGGGCATCAAATGGACGATTTTGTTGCTGACGCCATTATCAGCCAATTGCTTCTTCTGGACGCTGTTGACCCGAAGAAGGAAATCCGTCTCTTCGTGAACTGTCCAGGCGGTTCTATCAGGTGCGGTTTCAGAGCCAAACCCTAATTTGCAACTCTGTAAACACTTGGTCATGTACTCCCTCTGTCCCATTATAAGGTATGTACACCCATAAGCGTCAAACTAAGGGTTTTGAACATGATGAGTAGCAATAAGCAGCTAGCAAATTGTAGGATCCTATAGAAAAATAATAAGTTTGTACTTTCAAATGTATTATTTGGATATTGTGAGAATAAGTTGTGAATTTTTAAAAAGTAAACTGCCATTGCACCCATAACCACTTTCAAGATTTCATGTTCACATGTTGTACATCCTTGTCATTACATCTATTCACTTCCACAGATTTTTCAAGATTTCAGAGGTGACGGTTATGGGGACACTGATGCTTATGGGTGTACATACCTTAAAGCTCCAAAAAAATTTCTCCATGAGGGATTAACCGTATTTTTATTCTAGTGACAAATGCATTCTAGAATTAATGTACCAACTACTAAATGTCTGCAAAATCTCCAGTTTTTATGTTGCTGTTTGGGCACCCAAATTCCATGCAAAAGAGTACCATATTTGTGCATAGTTTGTGAATGTTGCAAGCTCTTCATTGTTTTAGTCTTTGTACTAATGACACATGCGTTCTGGAATCAATATACCATCTACCAAATGTGTGCAAAATCTCCAGATTTGATATTGTTGTTTGGGCACCCAAATTCCATGCAAAAAGTACCATATTTGTACACGTTGCTAGCTCCTTATTATTAATGATTCAAAGATTAGTAGCAACAATGGTACCTCATATGGGCAAGGCCAAGCTTGTTACGAGAGGAATGCTCTCTAATCGCTTAACTTGCCCCATGAGATCATTGAACATGGCAAACGCTTTCTTATCAGTGGGACAAGAACTATGCCTAATTTGGAGCTTTATATTGGGACAGAGGGAGTAATATAGAGTGGATGCAAACTAGGAACATCTGATCAAGGATCTCCGACGGTGTGATTTGTCTAGAATGCTGAGTTGGCTGTTGTTCTGGCTTTTGCAGTGCTGCCATGGGGATCTTTGACGCCATGCAGCTATGTAGAGCTGACGTGTCGACTATCTGCTTCGGTTTGGCTGCTTCAACAGCAGCAATTGTTCTCGCAGGAGGTACAAGAGGAAGGCGTTTTGCAATGCCTAATTCCCGAGTTATGATGCATCAGCCTCTCGGAGGTGCTAGCGGACAGGCCATTGACGTGGAAATCCAAGCGAAGGAGGTCATGTACCATAAGAGCAACATTGTGCGTATTTTGTCTGAGATTACAGGGCGGTCTATTGAGCAGGTAATGGTTCTTTGAATCCACCACTTTGTCCATGATTTTCCTAGTATTGAGCAGGGCTTTTTTTTGGCTTTCTGGTGCCAGATTGCACCAAAAAAGAACAGTCTGGCTAAAAATGTCAAAAAAATGCCAAAAAACTTGGATGAAATTGCCAAAAGGCTTCAAATTTTAAACAAAAACTGGATGAAATTGTCAAATTGTGGATGAAAACCAAATTATAGACATGTAATATGTACTAATGTGATATTTTCTATCCAATATGTGGATGAATGCTGAAACTTGGAGCACCACTATAACATTTTAATCGCCACTTTCATATTTCTTAACCCTTAAATGATCATAGGGCATAGTATATACGTTGACGTATAATTGTCATTTGCTACCAATAAGAAATTTAAATTTGAGATCTCAAGTAGCTCACTAAAACTACATTGATCTACTCTCCAACTTCTTTCTTGGTCTCAAATGTAATAGAGGTGTGGATCCATTCTAAACACAAGAAAAATACCTCGTACTGTACTGGTCGCAAAGGGCCTTTCGGTCGTTTAAGGGTTAAACAATGAAAAAAGAAAAGGCCCTGGCTAAAATTTGAAATTTGATGAGCTTGTGGTTTTTTGCTTTCTCCAGGTAGAGAAGGACATTGATAGGGACCGCTACATGTCTCCCATCGAGGCCATGGAATACGGCATCATTGATGGTGTCATCGACAAGGATGCAATTATTGCTATTAATGAACTGCCTGTTGTGACTGAAAGGTCTAAACCTAGGAAGGAGAATTTAGATGCCATGGAAAATCCACGGAAGTTCTTAACCCCTGAAATTCCTGATGATGAAATATATTAGTTTTATTTTTCAGATTTCGCAATACGTTCAGTCCATGTAGTAAAAAAATAATTATTCATCTCTTTCTCTTTCCCTTTCTCTGAAGCTGTGAGCTCTGTTTATTTCCATGTAGACATCTGCTCTGCTGTATCGGTCGTCTATGCATGAATTTGATTCCATAGGTACGAATTTTTCTTTGTCACGAAGCTTTACATTCAGAAACCTGATGGAGCTCTCCTTGGGCGTGCTTCTCACCCTTTTAGGGCTGGTCCTGGAATACGCTGGACCTGAGCACATTCTGTTCAAAGCAGAGGTGCTGTGTTAGGGCTGGTTTGAAATCGGATGTATAGTTTAGAAATCTGTCAACAATGTTAGACTTCCATAACAGTAATGTAGTGGATATGTAGCTGTTATTTTCTATCTCTGACTTACCAGGGGTGTCTGTTTTATATTGTTCCAATTGTGCAGTGCTAAATGCACCTCTTGTTTCAGAGTCTCTACTGTAGGTTTCGAACAGACGGCCTTTCTGCCTTACTTTGTCGGGCCTGCATCGATCAATGAATATGCTTGTGTTCCTTGGAAGCTTGTAAGGGCACTTAGATTGCACAGTTCGAAGCAATAAGCTTCAGGTAACAAAGCTTAAGAGTTGAACCAATATCTTTCTTTCAGGGTGAACACTGACAGACTTGAAATAATCCATTGCATTCATGACACTTTTGAGTAACAAATGTCCAATCCACCTCAAGGAGGTATCTATTCAAAAGGGTAGTTTTGGACCAATATTGTAAGAACTAGTTTCCTTTGTGGTAGTGAAGTCCTAGCACAAAAGTGCAAGAAAGTCACAACACAAATTATGTCAATTAGTTTGGGAAGACCCCTTCATACTAATTTTGGTGAATTTTGCCAAATTAATATGAAAATGTGGCATGTCCCTTGTTTTGTTTTTGTTTTTCATAGCTCTAGTAGCACCTTCATGACAGAACTTTTCTAATGTGGCATCCTTTACATACTCTCTAGTTGGATTGTGTACTTACTAAGGGCATCCTTCCATGCAAGGGGGGTGGCCACTCGAGTTATTTTTGGCCTACCAATTGGTTAGATAAGATTCCAAAAAAATGGAACTCCCATCCAACCATTATTGGTAGGCCAGAAATAACTTGAACAACCACCCCCTTTGCATGGAAGGATGCCCTAAAGCTCCTTGAAAATTTGGCTATTTGAGTCACACTACTTTAGATATGTTTTGAACAATGTAGTACATGGTGTATTAAATTAACCTAATTAATGCAAATTACTTTGTTAGTGCCCCTTGCAAATTCATGTATTTATGAATCAGTACAAGTAATTTTATTAGTGTGGAATAAAATAATTGAATTGACTAGTGTAGTTTCCTTGTAGGAATGGACTACTAGTATAAAAATGCACATGTTGTGATGAAATTGATCTAATAGCATGACAACTTAAATTTTTTGCATCAATCAAAGTGTGTGGTTTCCAATGTTTGCCTAGTTTGTTATTTCAACTTGTACAATTTAAAATGGCCCTACATATGATCACTACACCAATGATCTTGTGAGGCATTATCAAAAAAACAACTTGAATAATTTGAAGGCATTGCCTTGCAAAGTTAGCTTTCCAACATGCATTAAGTCAACTTTGACAATTTTCAACTTGATGACATGGCATATTTATTCATTAACATGAAAAAAAAATTGAATAAAGAAATCCATTTGTAAGTGGTGTCAAAGGTTCCTTAACCATGGATATTTGTTTAACGGTCTCCATGATTACATAACCCCTTATATCTACTTCAATGTCTTGCTTTTCAAGCATTTGATAACTTGAAAGAATGGGCTTTTGCCTTTTATTGAGGGGAGATTTTGTCTTGTCAAACAATGTCTAAATATGGTTCAAACGTACTTTGCACCAATTAGTGTCTTACAATGTTAAAGTATAGAATCTGAAATTCATAAACTTCATAAAAGAATCAAGTTGAGAACAAACTAGCTCCAAAAGTTATGCACAATAAACGGTCAATTTAGTATTTTCAAGAAATAGGAAGCTTGTATTTTTTCTTTATTTGTAATAAGTTTCTAAGTTTCAAATAAACAAAAATTGAAATTTATTGATCATTCTTCTTTTTTAGTAACTCTACATCTACTTTTTTTTTTCCAAAGGTTAGTTTTTCTTATCCTTATTCCATGCTCGGGGAGATCACTTAGTGTATCTATAGTATACCACGTGCAGCCAAGTAATCTTTTGACCCCCTATTTACTTTTTAATAAACTGTGATTTCAACTTATAATTTTGGGCATTGTTTAATCAGGACTATAGGATTCTATTGCCAAAACCTTCAATCCAAATAATATATTAAATGATTTCTGGAGAGGTTGAAAAATGAACTAAAATGGTATGTTTTTCAACTCAAATATTTATAGAGAATACATTTAGACAACTTTTGCATCAATATTCAAGAAATATAAACTTTCAATAAAACCTCATTTTTAGATTTTTTTGTGTAATTTTTAAACAATTTTTCTTATATAATATAGGGGTGCAAAAGTTATTTTCAGCTTTACAGTGTATCCTTTTACTTCAAAGACTTGTAACTAATTATTATTATTAGCAAAAAAAATTATCAATAATTCTTAACATAAACTTTCAAATTAGGAAAATTTACTCATATTTTTTCTTTTCCTTTAATTTAAATTTTAGGACATAATATAGGGGGGTCAAAGTTTTTGCCACATGTAGGTTGTATAAATGCATAGAGTGACCTTCCCGATATTCCATGCCAAAGAAAGCATCCTTAACCCCTAAAAATGCAAGGAGGTGGGTAGTGTGTAGATTGGAGCTTTTGAGGTAATATAAAGTTTAATCTTAGAATGCTCCAATTTTTTTATTTTTGTTTTTGCAAGTTCAAATTTTCCCTCTATCTTTACATGAACTCATTTAGAACTTTACAAAGTTATGAAGTATCCAATGATTAGACTAGTCACATAGGTGAAAAATATACAAAAATTGACTTTCTATGCATACTTGGATGTACTTCATCCATTTCATATATCTCTTACACCAAATATTTGAAATTGTATTTTGTCCCCTTAATGGATGCATGCACTCTTAGAGCAACTCTATTCTAGTAGCCACATCAATTTTGCAACCCAACAAGCAACAAGGTAGGAGAGACAAGTTGGTAGGTAGTGCTAGTTTGTCTAACCCACCATAGCTCCTGCCTAAGTTTACTACCTCACCATCTCCTACTGCCTCCTCCTCCACTCCCTTGACTTGCAATTACTACAACAAACAAGAATCAACCACATGACTTCACAAGATAGGATAAGAGAATCAACAATTTTCCTCCCCACATGCCATTTGAGGGATTTTCCTAGGCTCTCCTCCTTGATCAACAACCCACTCTCTTGGCTTGGCATTGTTGGCATGATGGTGGAAGAGATTGATTCCTACCTAGCGCTACTAATTGGTGTTAAGGTAGGAGGTTTATAAACCGACCATTTAAGCCTACCTAACTCATCAATGATAGTAATAGATATATGAAGGAACATGTCACTTGTTTCTATATAGGGAACACATTTAAAACATGATTGCTTTTAAAGTCTCCTACGATTCTATCTTAGGAACGAGAATAGCGGACCAAGTGGAGATGACCTTGCGGATTAATCCTTAATACTCAAGTATCACAAAACACACGAGACAAGAGACATATTTTACTTGTGGGGTAGTGAGGGACAGTGTTTTTTTTTTCTGGTGAAATTTTGCCAAATTTGACAGATTTCAGCCACTTAGTGTTGTTCCCTCCAAATATCCGCCAATCTAAACAGGCCACCGGAGTGGTCTCTGTCACTCAGAAAAAAACGCTGGTGAAGGATTAAGGTGGATGTGAAAGGAAAAATGAAGAGCTTTTACAGCAGGTTACAGAAGAGCAGATCCAATTCCAAATGCCAAACTTGTGAAGCAAGTGGCCAGCAATGCAAGAACGACCAACTGATTGCACTCTATGGTGTCAGGCTCAATCATTTCCTCAGCAATGATCCAGCCTTGGTAATTTTCCTTTTAGAGAAGGCCAAATATATTCCCAACGTTCTTATTGATAACACATACTTTCACTAATTCTTACTGGTAAAATTTAGATATACCTACTTAGCCCCAAATAACTTATCTTTCATAGATCTTTCGTGTTTAGCCACAATAATCCAATGGCGAATATCAAAATTAGGTTTGAGAATATCAATGTTGGAGAGAGAGCAACATGAGGCTAGTGTGGGAGCACAAGGCGCTTGCGACAACAAAAACCTTAAAATCCTAACTTATATTGTTAGCACCTCTCAATGCCCAACCGTATTCTAAATCCATATCCATCCACGCATACCAACCCAATTCTCCACCCAATGTTAGCCTCTAACCTATCTACCCAGTTTTCAAATCATATTTCACAAAATGATCGCCGGTTTAAACTTACTTTAGTTGAATACTAGAAGGGTGAAAAAATCCATCAGCTCTTTTCTCTCTCACTACCTGTAGTTGACTTAACCCCTGAGTGCTTCAGAGGCCTAAAAGTGGCTTCACATGATTTCACAAGCCCCTTTTGAGGTATTGGATTTAATTTTTTGACCTTGCTGTAAATTACAATTATCAAGGCAATCAAGTGGTTCAAACGTCATATTCATTAAATTGGAAAAACATTGGGTACCATTTTGTATCTCACCTTAATTCAAAACAGCCACCTTAAACCAGATTCAAAGTATCAGATTCAATTTGAGCCACTAAGATTTTTTCCCTCGCAAATTTCTCCTCTCAAGAGAGGCCACCTGTACCAAAAAAAACACTGGAGCTCGGATTAAGGTGACCACCTTAATTCTTCAAAAGTCCCACTTTGTAAGCTTTTTCTCAATTTAACAAATATGGCATTTTCATGTAATTGGAGTAATGACAAGGCAAGTCAAATGTTGTACAAGTGCCTCAAGAGCCTTGATTGGGTGGAATGCCATACAGGGCAAGGTGGCAAGCATATTGTCTTACAAGTTGCAACCCGTCAATACCCCTTGCAAGCTTCCTTGCATGAGTTTTGTGGTAGTAAGAAATTTGTCAACAATGATTCAAGCATATCTTGAACCCTTGTTGTGGCTGTCCTCACCATTTGTGTCAGTCATTGTTTATCACGCAATAGCAATTTGAAGCCCCAAAACTTAACATACAAAGAAATAAAATTTTCAGAGGTTTGTGAGTGTGTGCATTTCACATCTAGTCTTACTACTTCTATAATTTTGTAAAAATCAATAAATAGCAACTACTTGCAAAAAAATGAGAACTTGTCATCACATGTTGTTTGATCACATGTTATAATCTCCCATCTCCTACAATTGTTCCCAAAACTTGCAAGCCATTTTCTGAGTAGGTGCTCCACAGTTTTCAGTGGTCAATTTTTGTGAATCATCCAATTGATTGAGATACCATGCATCAAAAATGTAAGTCTCCTTGAAACCCCAATTTTGGTAAAAATGGCATGGGCACATACTAATATGTTCATACTTGACATTACAAAAAATTATGACAATATGAATGCAGTTTAAAGATGTGTCCAAATGCATCTAATTTTCCTTTACTAATACCCTCCTAACACCAAGTGTGAACATACCCTCAGGTTAAAGGTCAGAGGCGGTTATAGGAGTGCCTAGCTGGAAGCAATTCGTGCATTAGGCACTGCAGGCAGAGCATGAATGGTGCCAGGGAATATTCCTGGTCCCTGTGGATTGATTTCTCTTTCTTGATTTTTGTTGGTGGCTCTGGTTGGGCACTTGGGCCTGTGATTTAACAGGGATTTCAAAGGTCGGTACGTTTTCAGCTAAAATTTGTATTTTCCTTAGCCCTTTTTGCACGAAATAAACTTGATTTCATATGGGGTTTACCCTAAGGTTGGTTTGTTAGTGTTGTTGGTTTTCTCATTTTCTCATGCAAGAGAAGCTATGTTTACACTTCTTTGCAACTTATCAAGCGCGTAAAAGAACTAGCTTTGTTATGAGAAAAACTGAATATTTTGCAATTTGAAATTTCGTATTCTTTGCAAAAATGACTTGAGAGATTTGTACGTTCCCTAGGTTTGAAACCCCTAATACATGAGGAGAAATGGTTGTAAACTTGGCTAAATTTATCAAAACTTGTACTCAACAAACTTGTAGCTACTACCAAAATGTGATCACCACAATGTTAAATTTGAAATTTTACTCGAAGTTTTAGCAGCGGTGTTTATAGCCACTTGAGTTAATTATGCTAATCACAATTGGGATCACTTAATCCTTAAACGTTGGGCTGGTCCCCATGACTATTTTGCTACAATGATTTTTATTGTGTTTTTCAGGTATTTCAATATTATGATTGGTGTAACAAGTGCCCAGTTTTTATAATATTGTCTCTAAAAGTTGCAAAAGTGAACAATACTCGCTAGCCTCACAAAAATTGTAAGAAGGGTAGTATGAGTCTTCTCACAATTTGGATTATCTAAAACTATGAGTGTATTTGATGAAATTATTTTTGCCTTCCATGATGGAGCATGTTTTTATGATCACTTCTAGAAAATATCAGATGAAAACCTATTTTTTTTGGTTGTATAGAATATTTTTCTAGAGGCAAAAGACAAAAAATGTCCTTCTAGACGTTTAGGGGTTAAGGAGTTTTTGTAGTTAGCAACAAATGTTATGATGTGTCATTAGGGGGCTTCAAACATAAACTTTTTCAGGTGACTCACATCGCAATTCACCTCTAAATTCACTAGTGAACAGCAAGGTGACTCACCTCTAAAATCCACTCCTAACGTGATTCACGTGAGGAGTGAACTTCAAAAACTCACTTTTGTGCATCCCATCCTCATGTTTGTCTCATACACTCAAACCCTTGACTTGTGCACAAAACCCTAATTGCAAATTCATGGGTGTGTCAGACTTTTGGCGTTGGAGTGAGGGGGGTTCAAACATGAAATTTGTCCTACAAGTTTCTCACCTCACAGGATGCCCGCTCACTGGTGAATTATTTTTGTTCATTCCAACGCCAAAAGTTTGACACACTTGTGAATTTGTGATTAGGATTTTGTGCGCAAGTAGGGGTTTGAGTGTTTGGTCTTAGATGTGAGGATGGAACGCACAAAAGTGAGTTTCTGAAATTCACTCCGCACACGAATCACGTTGGGAATGAATTCCAGAAGTGAGTCACCTAACTAATCACTAGTAAATTCACTAAGGTAAATTGCCACGTGAGTCACCTGAAAATGTTTAAGTATGAACCCTATTAATTTGATTTAGTAGGCTTCGAACTATCAAGAGTTGTGGATAAACTTAGAAAGAAAGTGGAAGTAGTGCAAAGAATCTTCCATTTCGAAAGCGTATATTCGAGCGTTCAGTGTTTTCGAGAGAAGCACTGGATGTCGTTGTAGTTGCAGCAGGAATCCATGGGGCGGAGACGAAACCCTAGCCTGCTGGATTTGTGGCCCTGTCGACCTGTGACCCTACCACACGACCCCCTGCGCAACAACAGCGACGCCGGTCTTTTCACTTTGCTTCATTGCCATCGCAAATCAGTAAAGCTTAATTCGCGCAAAGCCGGCATTGCCTCGCACAAGATCGACTAACTTAGATCGATTCATGCCACACCTTCACAGGATCAGTTGCGCCATTGCTCTTCCTCTTCACCACCCGCGACGCTCTTGCACGGTAACAAATTAATCAGCTCACGTTGTCGTTGTAGCCCTCCAATGGCGCGTCTCTTCACATCCAATCGTCTGACATCTTTGCCGCTGTAATATTTGCAACATTTGCGACGTTTGCGACATTTGCTACGTTTGCAACATTTGCGATGTTGGCGATGTTTGCGACGTTTGCGATGGTGTTTCAAGCCTAGATTTGCGAAGTATTCGGGATCCGCAGTCGTTCAAGCGATCGGTTAATGATTCTAATTTGGATTTCGGCGGTGTAGTAATGCGTTGCTTTGCCTGCGTGTTGTGAGATCTTGTGGCGCTCCTGCACGGTACAAAATAATCAGCTCATGTTGTCGTTGTAGTCCTCCGATGGCGCATCTCTTCACATCCTTTGCCGCTGTTACATTTGCGACAGTTGCGACGTTTGCGATGTTTGCGATGGTGTTTCGTGCTTAGATTTGCGAATGATTCGGGATTCGCAGTCGTTCTAGCGATCGGTTAATGCTTCTAAGTTGAATTTCGGCGGTGTAGTAATGCGTTCTTTGCCTGCGTGTTGTGAGATCTTGTGGCGCTCCTGCACGGTACAAAATTCAGCTCATGTTGTCGTTGTAGCCCTCCGATGGCGCGTCTCTTCACGTCTAAGCGTCTGACATCTTTGTCGCTGTAACATTTGCGATATTTGCAACATTTGCGATGTTTGCGATGTTTGTGACGTTTGCGATGGTGTTTCAAGCTTAGATTTGAGAATTATTCGGGATCCGCGGTCGTTCTAGCGATCGTCTAATGCTTCTAAGTTGAATTTAGGTGGTGTAGTAATGCGTTCCGTTGCTTTCCTGTTGTGAGATCTTTGTGGCGCGGTGTAGTAGAGTGATACTGAAATGGCGCAACAGAGATTGAACTCTGGATTTGGGTTTTCTTGTTGTGTGCAGTGCTTGAAGGATGGTGCTCTTTAAGGTTGTGAAGCAAGCTACGAAGCCGATCGATGGCCAGAAGCCTGGCACTTCTGGTTTGCGCAAGAAGGTGAATACCTTAGGAATCGTACTATTTTCTCGAGATGGTGCTTTTTTTGTTGTTGTACTCTTTGTGTTTGAATGGAACAAAGAGAATTGTAATTCGTTTGTAGAAGTGTTAGATTCTTTGATGTGGATCGAGAAGGAGTTGAATCTGCGAGTGATTTTGGTTGCAGTTGATGATTCTTGAGGTTTGCGCGCTGTTGTGTCGGTAAATGAGATTTGGTTGTTGGATCGGTGGTATGCAGGTGACGGTGTTCAAGCAAGATCATTATCTTGCCAACTTTGTGCAGTCCACTTTTGATGCCCTTCCCTCCGAGAAAGTGAAAGGTACTGCACTGATTGCATTTACTCCTTAAATCGCCAAATCCTCCTCAGACTTTTTGGAGTTCTATTTAGAGTATCCAACCTCTAGGTGTACATTGCATTCGTGAAATCCACGTACGTATTGTTTACGTTATATATTGTGTTCGATTCTTTTTGCTTATATCTTGGTATGAAAATACTGTTTACTTAAAGTTTTTCAAATTGGTTATAAAAGCACGAATATTCTGTAAAATCCTGTTTTAGGCAAAACAAGAGTTCGGTGTATGAAACGCCTCCCCTCGTGGTGGTAACACTACTTACGCACACTGACTCTATACATCTACCCTCCTGAAAATGTTATCAACGCTGTATTTGTCTCTTTGAGATTGGAACCTGACTTATGCTCAAACAGATCTAAAGAATTTTTTTAAATGTTGATTTTTGTTTTCTGTTTGAGCAGGTTCCAACATTGTTGTGTCTGGTGATGGCCGTTACTGGTCGACGGAAGCTATTCAGGTGGTCATCTGTTCTCTTCCTGAGTGCATGATTTGCGAGACAACATATTTCTAGAATGACCTCTTGCTTTCCCTGTACATGCTGTGTAAGCTACGATATTCTTCGTTTTACTCGGTACTGAAAATACAGAGACGTATGCAGCTTTCTGTGAATATTCAGTTGCTTGATTTTTTTGGTTTGTTTTGTTGCAGATCATCATCAAGATTGCAGCAGCTAATGGCGTAAAGAGAGTCTGGGTCGGTCAGAATACTCTCCTCTCCACTCCTGCTGTGTCAGCAATCATCAGAGACCGGGTCAATAGTCATGTAAGTGAGGCTAACCTGCCACTTCCTGCTAGTGACGCTGATAACTTGCTTTTGTCTAATTTTACTTGATTTTTGACCAGCACATTGCAACGTTTTTTTCCTCATTCTAGTGATTTTAAATCTAAGCCCATTTTAATCATGTTCTTTTCCCGATACAACCAATGAAATTGATCATTTTCAAATCATGAATCCTCGCTCTTTCAGGATTTTAACGAGAGAAGTGGAATGCTGGGGTATATACATCTGATTGTTGTGCGTACTGTTTGAGGGAACTGCAGGGTGAAAAGGCGTATGGAGCTTTCATTTTAACTGCTAGCCACAACCCTGGTGGTCCTGATGAGGTGTTCCATTTTCTTCTACTTTTTACAAATGCTGATGTACTTTAGGATGTCACTAGAACATTTTTGTATTTGTGCCTACAGTCGAATAGGAATTGAATAGATTTGAAGGTTGAACAATTTTGTTCCTGCGTGCAGGACTTCGGCATCAAATACAATTGTGAAAACGGAGGCCCCGCTCCGGAAAGCTTGACAGACAAGATTTACAACAATACCAAGTCTATCTCAACTTATTACACTGCAGCTGGCATCCCAAATGTATGAATTTTCTTAAACTTTACTAACAATTTGATAGTTTTTCTGTTAAGTGAGCCTTTTGAGACGTTACACTTGTTTTTGTCATTAGGTTGACGTCGCCAAGATTGATGTTACGAGCTTTGAGGGACCTGACGGCACCTTCGACGTGGAGGTTTTCGATGCGACGGAGGATTACGTAAAGTTGATGAAGTGAGCATAGTCTATTTTGCTCGCTGATGAGATATTCAATTCGAAGTCCTATTAGCTTATCAGATTTTGCTCGCCCGTTTTATCAGAAGTGAAGAAGAGAATTTATCGTTTGTGCAGGACTATCTTTGACTTCACAGCAATCAAGGACTTGCTCACAAATCCGAAGTTCACCTTCTGGTATGTTGTAAACTCTTTTTGTGTTTATTTTGGAAAGGACTCTGTGTTGCTAGGAATACAATTAGTACTATCAACGATGTTAAACCGACTTTTGTATTGTTTGGTCAGCTACGATGCACTTAATGGAGTTGCTGGTGTTTACGCCAAGAGGATCTTTTTGGAGGAGTTGGGAGCACAGGAAAGCTCATTGTTGAACTGCGTTCCCAAGGTACATATTATTTTCGTTTGTTTTTGTTGATACAATGTTCTCTTAGTGCTGTCTGAGTTTTCTAGAGAATAGTTTTTATTCTTTGATACCTCTTTGGAAACCTCTTCAAAGGAGTATGTTTTCTGTTGTATCTTGCGTATTTAGAGACATCCTTTGTCACGATCCTGCACTTAATCAAATTGGAGTATGGTTTATGGGATTTACTCTTGTATGTTTCGTTTTGATAGTCTATCAACATGATGCTTTCTCTCGTCTACGCAGGAGGACTTTGGAGGAGGCCACCCTGACCCAAACTTGACCTACGCCAAGGAGCTTGTGCAAGTGATGGGGTTGGGGAAGAAGCCAGTCGATAAGGTTCCAGAATTCGGAGCCGCTGCTGATGGTGATGCTGACAGAAACATGATATTAGGCAAAAGGTACATAACTACTACTGCATCATTTTATTTATCAATCCTACTTTTGTGGCACTATTGTTCTCATAAACCCTGCGTGAGTTTCTTCTGGTTTGAATCATGTTCTGCCAACAATCTCTATATGAATTACTGTATTTTCTAATTCTTAATGGAAATCCTTCAACCTTAAACCCTCAAGTTCCTGGAGCTAGAAGTGGCTAAAGCTACAATTGTAGTTGAAACACCACATCTAGAAGGCTAAAGAAGATGGGATAAGACGTGTCACATGTTGAACCTACAAGTCTCACAAACTTTCAAAGAGGCAATCATGTTTTATTAGCATATTCGAGTGGTTCATATGGGGACTTTCTTTTGTTTGATTGTGTTTCTTTTTTCACAAAATCATGCCAAGTTTCTCTTTGATTCTGGTGATATAACCGTTAGCCCCATCCGCGTTGAATTGTTCATGATACGATAAATCCAATTGATCTATTTGATACTGTGAAATGTCTGTCTTTTAAGAGTTCAAGAGTGCACTTGCATACTGTGAGGGATTATAAAAATGGCGTTTTGAGTGCAGGTTTTTTGTGACTCCATCAGATTCGGTAGCCATCATTGCCGCCAACGCAGTTGGTGCCATTCCCTATTTCAATGGTGGTCTTAAAGGAGTGGCGAGGTAGGTGCTGCGCTTATTTAATTTCGTTTTGTTATTCTTAATTTTCTGTTCAATATTCGTTGGTGTTCATCTGAATTGGTATTTTCAGTGTGTGCGCTGAAATTTGTATTGCTACATAGGCATTTTTGAATAGTGCACATTGTGTGTAAATTCTTATTCAAGCGAGTTTGCAGGAGTATGCCCACATCAGCTGCTCTGGATGTAGTGGCTCAGAAGTTGAAGCTGAAGTTTTTTGAGGTAAGCAGGTTATTATTCAACTGTACCAATGGCCTTGTTCTTAAACCAAGTTTTTCTGATTCCTCTCTTTTGCAATTCAATCTCATTCAGAACTTTGTATCTCGGAACATGCTTCACGAGTACATCGAGCATGTCTTACTGCTTGGATATGCTTATCCAGTGTTGCCGTGTATGGGGCTTTTTGTCAGGTTCCAACCGGGTGGAAGTTTTTTGGTAATCTCATGGATGCTGGCATGTGCTCCGTGTGCGGTGAAGAGAGCTTTGGAACAGGTATTAACTCTTCAAATGGAGAGTCTTTTAAAATTTACAGAATTTTGCACTGGCAAGTACAACTTTGCTGTATTTAGGGGTAAAAAATTGCTGGTTTTATTTTGGTTTTTTATTTTTTTTCTTTGCTTATTTGGGTTGAAAAGGTATTGCTTGATTTTGTAGGTTCTGATCACATCAGAGAGAAGGATGGAATTTGGGCCGTGTTGGCGTGGCTGTCTATCTTGGCCCACAGGAACAAGCTGGCTGGTGGTGACAAGCTGGTGACAGTGGAGGAGATTGTTACTGAGCATTGGAACACCTACGGTCGTCACTACTACACACGTTACGACTACGAGGTTTGGTCTCATCCAATTCTAGAAAGCATGTGATTACATGTTTTGCTTGCTTTTGTACCTTGATTTATCTTTGAGCTGATTTTCTTAATACCTTCAAATCTGCTCTCACCGTTCTCTTGATTGCAACCAGAATGTGGATGCTGACGCTGCCAAGAAACTTATGGCTCATCTCGTTGATCTTCAATCCAAGCTCAGTGATGTGAATGCGTAAGTCCTAAATTTCTCTTGCTAGGTCAACAGTAATCAAATAGTAGTTCAGTCCGCATAGCGTTCTAAAGAAACGTTGTCTTCCATGAAAAAGGAGTCCCAGACACCTTGTTTGCAAAGCTGAGCTCAATTTGAACAAAATTGAGAGCTCCTCAAGTCAGTTCGCCATTGACGTTACTTGTAAGAGTAGGTCTAAGCTTTGCTTTTGCTTGGTTTGCATGACTCTGCTTTAATTAACTCTGAATCAGCGCTGCTTTGAAAAATTGCTATGCTACCACTACGAATATATATTTTCTTGCTAGAGAACGAGGGTTTTTCCTTTTCTTTTCTTTTCGATTCAGTGGTTGAAGTGCACTTTCTTTGTTCTCCATAGCATGATCAAGGAAATAAGACCGGATGTTGCCGAGGTAAAGGAAGCGGACGAGTTTGAGTACAAGGACCCAGTGGACCAGTCTGTGTCTAGTCACCAGGGTATCCGTTACCTCTTCAAGGATGGTTCTCGCCTGGTATGTTACCTTTTTGTTGGATTTAGCTTTTTCATTACAACTATAAGTACAGTAAGGTTTTTTATTATTACAACTCTTATGGATCATGAGACTCTTCTGCCTTCCTGTAGGTATTTCGTCTCTCTGGAACGGGTTCCGTTGGAGCCACAGTTCGCTTGTACATTGAGCAGTACGAAGCAGATCCCACCAAGACATTCAAACCCTCCGCCGAAGCTTTGGCTCCTCTTGTAAGCTTACCTTCCTCATCTCTTTCAAACTCACCTCTCTTTCTCAGAAAAATCTCGAAGAGCTTATTGGTATTTTGTATGCCTGCCTTTTCTTAATCCCTAGGAGGAGCCCTAACCAGAGGTTATCTTGCACTTTTTGAGTAGGTCACGGAGTTACGTCTGTATGTCAAAATTTCATTATTTTTTGATCGACCTTTGCAATTTTCTTTACCGATCCTAGTGATATTAAATTTGATCCGATATGCTCATTTTCTAGCCATGAGTTTTTGGTTGTTGAGTACCAATTTAAAATATCTATATAAATAAGGGAATTACTACCGTAACACCCTAAATTGCTAATGGGACACCCCCTGTGAGCATGAAATGTGATTTTTAATGCTGATTTTTTAATTTGTATCAAAAGGTTTGTTTCACTTTATCATTCTAAGTCTATACTTAAAAAAAAAAGGTGTGCTTAAATTTGAAACTAAATATATAAGACTTTTGAGTTACTTAACCCCTAAAGGACATAGCGTGCCGGTGCAACCAGTAGAATATGAGGTGTTTTTTTTGTATTTGGACTAGATTCACACCTTTACTACAGTTGAAATCAACAAAGAAGTTGGAGAATAGATCAAAGCCGTTCTAGTGAGCTACTGGAGATCCCAAATTAAAACTTCTTTTTGGTAGCAAATGCCAATTATACGACAGCTTATATACTATGTCCTATGGTCCTTTAAGGGTTAAAGCAAACATACATCAAAAAATAATATTGGTGCAATAATATTTCAACAAAAATTTGTATTTGTCTTGTTTTCTTTCAAGGAGGTGGTAATGTTGTGATTGAATGAATGATGGACCACTTGAATAAATCAAAAGTAGCACTAAATTATCAAATTTTGTGCTCACAGTTGTGTTCCGTTAGCAATTTGGGGTGTCGCGGTAGTAATTCCCGATAAATAATTGTTGAAATTGACAAGGAAATTGGCAAATCGTGTGGGATGGTCAGGTGGAGGTAGCTTTGAAGCTGTCGAAGATGAAGGAGTTTACTGGCCGTGCAGAGCCCACTGTTATCACTTAAAGAGGAGACGCCATGGCAACAAGGCAAACTAGGACACATGCTTGGGGTGACTCTGCAGGACTAGTAGTAAGATACATCCACGAATTCCTGTGTTGTCTCCAGATATGCATCGTTGTTGCTGCTGGGATTGTAGTGCTTGCAAGGTAGCGATTTATGGAGAAGTTTTCCTTTTTCGATTGTTGGTATCATTTAGATCCATAATCTGAACGTCTGTGACTCAATTTTGAGCTCTAGCATTCGTTGAAGAACATGATTTTCTCATTCATAGATACATTTTGTGTTCAAGCACTTTTTGGATGTTTGCTGGTTCTAAGGGAAACAGGATTGAACGTGACCTTGGAGCACTCCAAAGTTGAAAAATCAAAAATCTTTGATTGAACGTTAGTGTTGTATTTTGTATCATTGAAGTGTACAATCTGTGGTTGCTGATTTATTTACTAAGTGACTTGATGTTCATTTGGAAAAACTCAATTGTTCCTACTTCTATATTAACAACAATGTAGAAAGAATAAGTTATATACTTTTTTTCTTCTCACTTCAAACATATAATAAGCAAGTGTTTTAAATGGGCAAACATTGACATAACATAAATATGAGAGCAATTACATCTTTATTGCAATTTATTGGTTCTATTGTAAGCAATGGACACATTGATAATAATATGAGGTTTCAAAATAATAATGTTTTCATTGTGAAATATCTATAAAGCAAAACTCAATTTTCTTATGAAAACGTTATTATGGCATATGATTTTGTTGTAGATATTGTTGAACATTCAATAAAAAACGGTCGCAACTTTTTGAGATTTCAGAAATCCATTGTTATATTTAGAGTGATATGTTCATATTTATGTTATTTTCTAGATATATAAAACTAAGAAATATTTTCATGTGAGTGATCAAATTTATTGTCAACATTGTCCATTTAGATTTGACTACCTCTAAACAATTCAATTTCACATTAAGTGCAATAAAAGTTCACAAATAGCAGAGACGCTAACAGAAAGTCATAGTCTTCACTCGAACCCCTCCCATACATTCAATTCTTCATCAAATCTAAAAGTGATTACACATTTGAAGGGGATAAATGTGTTAAGTTTTAAAGAGTAGATCATTCCTAAACCATGCTCTTAATCCATGTCAATTGTGATTTTGCACAATTGAGTATGGTATATTCATCAACTTTTATCAACACCATCAACATCTTTGTGCCTTTTAACCACCTTTTAGAGCTTGAATTTTTCTCAACTTAAGCACCTTGTTGTAGTGTACATTGAGAGTAGATTGAGAACGTATTGGTGATATATCATTGGTGAACTTGTAGTGATTTAAAAGCATTTAAACCATGACTTGATGTTTTTTTCAAATGTTTTTATTCTATCACTTCTCTTAGTTAAATATAAGTCAAATTTTAATGCAATTAGTCCCTTTTTCTAAGCTTTTCAAATATGTAAATATTTTTAGATTTGATAAAGTACTGATTGCGTAAGAGAGTTATAGGGAAAGAACTACAACTTTTTGTCTAGAACTCTATATTACTCTACAATCATTTGATTTTTGCTGTTAAAATGCCACATTAGGAAAAATATGGGGGTCCATAAGGCCTTTGTAACAAATCTAGCCCTCCATATGTTTTGTTCCAGATGTGGGGAACCAGCCCCTGCAAAAGGCCAAAAAAAATTAATTTAAAAAATTTAAAAATTTTTTTTAAAAAAAAAGTCTTAGAAAAAAACAAGAAACTTTCTAATTATTTTTATAATAAAAATATTCAAAAAAGCTGAGGTGGCATCAATAATGCCACCTCAGCTTGCGCATGATTTTATTGGGAACTAGGTTCCCATGTCTAGAGACCCCCTAAACTCAGGGCCTTATTGGGGCCCCATATTTTTCCTAATGCTACTATAAAATGTTGATAGGAAAAAATGTTACATTTCCAAGTGATAGGATGCATTAATTCTTTCTTGTTTACATTATTTTGCTATAAATCTTCATTTCTTAAAAGGATTCATTCTGTTTCAAATATGCCACAAAATAATTTAAATGCATTCATCAATATTCACATTTTGTCTTAGAATCCAACAACTCATCAGTCATTTTTTAGCATTACAATTTGTTGTAAGAAGGATTGACATCTATTACAATAGGCTAATTGCCTATTCAGAAAATTGATAAGACACATCAGCACGTAGTGTAGCCAAAAATACGGATAAATGAGCATGTAATAGTTTAGTGAATGATCCACAAGTTTCTATTTTAACCCCTAAATGCCCAAGGGTGTTTTTCTCATTTTTGGAAGCAATTTTGAAGTTTTCGAATTGTCAGTGTAAGATTATTATTAAATATCAAAACAAAATTGTAACTGTTGAATCTTGAACCTCAAGGTTTCTAGATGATGCTACCCAAAAAAATCCAAAATAACCATGCAAATTTTAAGATATTTGTGATTGAATGATGATGAGTATAAATTTTTTTTTCTTTTTTTGGAGATGCCCAAAACTTCTAATGCAAATTGGTAACTTTTGGATCCAAAATTGGGAAACAACCACCTAGGATGCTTTAGTGTTTATTGTTGTTACTTCAAAACTAATGGCCCACCTTCCAAATCCATGACACATTTTCACAAATGAGCCTTCAATGCAAATGTCAAAGCGCAACCGTCTAATACAAAGAAATTTTTGAGTTTCAATTATAGACCAAAAATCATTATGAATGAAAAAAATTCAATAGTGAATGAATTCTAATTTTTATAACAAAGACATTCCAAGTGAAATTAGTTCAAACTTCAAAAGCACTTTTAGATTTTGTTAGATGTCAAAATCAATAAAAAGGCCCTTACTCCCTAAGGGAGTGCCCAAGGGAAGTCTTCACTTTTTTTTCAACTTGATGCTCACCTTTTTAATGTGGCAACTTCTCATAGGCTTTGTGACACTATTCACAACACTATTCATGACATTTTTCAAGACACTATTCATGACGCAAAATGTATGCTTGCGGTTAACCTTTTATAAAAACATAATTGGATTGAGATATGGATGAAATTCAATTTGAATGATGAAGCTAACTTTAGCGTGCAACTTTTACAAAAAAAAAACCTTAAAATAATATAACATGTGCCTTCAACAGAGTTTCAAAGTTTCTTGAAGTTTTTTTAGCACCAAAATGTGGTGCCTAGGGCATTTAGGGGTTAAATTCTCATAAGAAATTTGAACATGATAATAAAAAACTCTTGTTATGAAAAATTTAGTTCTTACTCCATATACCCAAATTGATTTCCATGGCTTAATACATGTCCACAAGATTGTAGAGAAGATTGTATGTCACATTGCATGATTTGGTGCTCAAGAGGTATGCTTGCAATCTAACTTCCACCAAAAATAACTGAAATAAAATATGAAAGACACTAAAATTGAATGTTGAAGTTAACTTCAGCTTGCAACTTCTCCAAAAAACAGACCTTGCAATAGTAAATCTTTGCTTTCAACAGGGTTTAAAAGTTTCCTAAAATTTCATGAACACCAAAACTTGGTGTCTTGGGCATTTAGAGGCTAATTATACTGCGTAAATATAACAAATATTTGGTGCATGCTTGTGAAATATGAGTTGAACATGGGAAATGTTTGGATTTTAGCAAGTTAAAGGATTTTTTTTTGTCAAACGCTGGTCCTAGCTCCCAAATGGTATTTTTACAAATATCCCAAATGTCAAAGAAAACTTCCAATTGTGATGAAGGTCCAAATTTGTTGAGATTGTTACAATTTTATATGCAAGAAAAACAATTTACACTACATATTTCATATAGGTAGCTTTGATAGTTAGGTTGCCTTACTTGGAAAGGTACCTCATGACTTGTCGCTTGGTCACTTGGAGGTGCATGCAATTCTCTAAATACTAAGATTTCACATGATTTATGATTTGGATGCCGCTAGTATGTATATTTTGCATCTTTATTGTAGTTCTTAGCCTTTTAAAAAGGAAATTGATATGTGCACACCGAGGGTTGATATATGCACACTTCCCTCAGGGGTAAATTATAGATTTCTAACATTGAATTTAAGATTTTTGAATTCAAATTTGAACTTTGGGACCATGCTTTAGTGTAGAATCGTAAAAAATGTTGCAATTGAACAACACCTAATGAAAAAACTTAGCTAGGGGGAAAAGTGTTACTTTTACTTTTGTTTGTAAAAAAATATAATTTTTTTCATTGGGTGTTGTTCAATTGCAACCTTCTTAAAGGTTTTAGACTAAATCATGGTCTCTAAGTCCAAATCTAAATTCAAAATTCTCAAATTCAGCTTTTTGATGGTATAAATCTATAGTTTATCCCACATGGGGTGTGCATATATCAACCCCAGTGTGCGCATATCGACTCCCTTTAAAAACTGTTTATTGCAGTAAATATTGATAAAAATTAACCCCTAAAGGACCACTTGTCCCTACGAGAGACAAATGGGATTTTGGGCATGTACTTATGGCTAAAGTACTTTGTGTATTTTTTGAAATTTTTATAGAAGATGGGGAATTCAAAGATCTGTGTGGGCATCTAATTTTTTCCTCATTCCGATATTTATTAAAGAAATTAAAAATGAATTTATGAGAATTTTAGTTTGGCGGGCAACCCAAAAACCTCTTTAAAAGTTGCATTTTTAAAAAATAAAAATTTGAGGTTAGTTCTTTAGAATTATGTATATGTGGGAAGCTTTGAATCATTCAATTCTTATTGTTGAGATGAAAGTTATGCAAAGTTTTAGTTTGCGTGTAGGCATAGTTTTGAGATTTTCCACACCTACCCTCAAATTAAAACTTTGCATAACTTTCATCTCATTAATTAGAAATGAATGATTCAAAGCTTCCCACATATACATAATTCTAAAGAACTAACCTCAAATTTTTATTTTTAAAAAATGCAACTTTTAAAGAGGTTTTTGGGCTGCTCGCCGAACTAAAATTCTCATAAATTCATTTTTAACTTCTTCAATAAATATCAGAATGAGGAAAAAATCAAATGCCCACATAGATCTTTGAATTCCCCATCTTCCATAAAAATTACAAAAAATTACACAAAGTACTTAGCCATAAGTACATGCCTGAAATCCCATTTGTCCCCCATGGGGACAAGTGGTCCTTTAGGGGTTAATGGAGTATCAAAAAATATGAATATAGTGGAAAATGTCAAGATACTAGTATGGGACAACCTAAATGCAATATTAGGGGGCTTCAAACATCAACTTTTCTCAGTGACTCATGTCGCAATTCACCTTTGTGAATCCACTAGTGAACCTTGACGTGACTCACCTCTGAACTTCACTCCTAACGTGATTCACATGAGGAGTGAACTTCAGAAACTCACTTTTGTGGTTTTGTGGGACTCATTTGCTTGCGTCCTCAAACCCCCAAACTTCTTTCGCAGAAATTTCGGCAAACTCATGGATATCTCAAACTTTACACATGCAAGGGAACTAAAACAATACACTAGTGAGCGGAGATCCGTGAGGTGAGAAGTTCGAAGGCCAGATTTCATGTTTGAAGCCCCCTATTCTATGCAGTACAGAAGAACCTGCAAATTTAGCAATAGTGGAGAACACTGCTGGCGACCTTATCAATAAAAAAAGTATACGAGGGTAAAGAAACTGGATGAAAGCGTCAAAGGACCTCTTTGAACAGTTGGCTCGCCAACATTTGGATGAAATAAGGTAACGAAACATAGAATTTTGGATGAACATACCCGCATGGATGATTTCATCCATCTGTCCATTCACCTTTCCCTTGCCAACACGCATTGGAACTTGGAAGATGCATGTCACTCAACCAAGAAAAAATCCAAAAAATATCACCACCACAAGAAAGATTCCCAATGCAAAAATATCCCCCCCCTCCCATCAATTTCGACTTCGGCATTGGTGATGATACCAATCCAGATAAAAAAGCCACCTTTTTCTAAAATTCAAGTGGCACTCCAGCTGGGTACCGACCTCGACCTGGTCGCATCGGGAAGGGGTTGATGTGGGGCCAGGGTGGTGAAGCTCAGGTTATTTTTTTCAAACAAGCGTAATCAATACTTTAAATGAGGTTGGTTGTTTGTTTATCACATTGAGATTTCTTATATCGTGTGTCTCCTGTCGCATGCTTGGTCTTGTCGGAAAGCTCTCAACAAGGAGGGATGCACGGGCTTGGTTTTGTGACATTTTGGCCTACATTGGGAAAGTTATTGAATTTCAAAATTTTTAATGGATTAAAAGTTTTGAAAATTACTTTTATTTTTATTTTAGTGGCATTCTTGGTATTTTTGGAAAGCTCTCGCTAAGGAAGGGTGCACGGGCTTGATTTCGTGGCGTTTGATTAAATCATGATAAAAATTGGGCCAACAACACATGATCACACTAGTAATAATAATTTACCCCCTAATTTTTCTAGTTTAATTTTATCCTCCACCCAAAGTTCTAAACATAATCAAGGACTCTAAATTCAATTATAAATTCAAAATTTTCAAATTTAATCTCTTGATGCATAACATTGTTAACCTTCACTGGGGGGTCCCTCTTGCTCCCCAAATATGAGGATCCCCAGTGAATGCCATTCGTCAAATCCAATCAAATCTAAACTGAGAGCCAATGAGCATTCAGAATTTATAACTTAAACCAATCCCTAGGTATCAATAGAAGAATATTCCTCCACAACTGGGGGAGCATTCAACCCTGGTGAACAATGTTATGTGATAAATATATAAACTCTCACATTTTCATCAGGAAAGGGGGCCGACCGAGGGACCGAGAGTCGGGACCAGCCGACCAGCGGTCGCCGTACGTCCTCGTCATCTCCAAGGCATGCAAAGTACAACCTTGGGAAGGCAAAAGCCTACACAACAAAGGATTGTGCGTCACTTGCCTTCTGCGATGCGCATTTTGGGGTAACGTGTGCGCAAGCGATCCGGGATTCTCCTCCATCTCTACTGCTTCACAGTAACTTAGTTTCAGAGTTCGACGTAGCCCACAATTGCGCTTGCTGGGAGTGCGCGGCAGGGTTTGTGAGCGTCGTGCCGGAGACGCAATACTTGCGTTGGTGCTGAGGAAGGGTGTTTGTTGTCTTGGGGAAGGGTGTTTGGGGGCGCAGAAGCGCTGGCCGGCAGGCGGGGAATGGGAGGTGGAGCCATGTGGAGAACCGTCAGCCGCGTCGTGGGCTCAAGCCCCAGCACCGCCGCGTCCAATGCCGCCATGTGCAGGGCCTGCACCGGCACCAGCACCACCACGCCCTCGATTAAGGCGCCCTCGACGTCCGCTCGCATGGCCTGCAGCTGCCCCTCGTCGTCGGAGGTGCTCTCCCCGTCGTCCGGCGTCGACGGACAATCGAATGCCCCCGGGGGTGGGGCTGGGATGCAGCACTACTTCGAGGTGGACGACTGGGTCTTCGCCGGCGACGACGCCGAGAGCCTCGACTACCTCGTGTTTGGCACTGTCCCCAGCAAACAAGACGTCGAAGAGGCCACCTCCGACCTCCAGCACGCCTTGCAGATGTACGTTACACCCTCTTGTCCTGCCTTTGCAAAAACAATTCCTTACCAGAATCATCGTTACGAAGTTTTTTCTTACTTGAGCTTTTTGTACTGTATATTTGAATTTTGGGAAAATTTCATGGATACCCACGAAGTTTGTAATATTTGCAGTTTGTAATATTTGCATAGATACCCTTGCTTTTTCAGAAATATCACAAATATCCTTGGACCAAAAAATTTGCGTTTGTTTTGTTGTGCATGTCACTACTCTTCTTCCTTTGTGCGCATGCATAACGAGAAAGAAGTAGGGAGAAGGGAAGTGGCATGCATAACAAAACAAATCCCTAAATTTTTTGGCGTAAGGATATTTGTGATTTTTCTGAAAAAGCAGGGGTATCTATGAAACTATTGCAAACCTCAGGGGTATCCATGAAACTTTCCCTTGAAGTTACACACTTCTCCATACTTTTCCTACATCTTGTGCTTTGGCCTCTCGGCTCTCAATTCTGTGCAATACTGGTTTGGCTGTGGCGTTCACTTGTTCTGAAACGAGTTCTCTGTTTGATGCTGCCAGAGGAGTATTTAGATGTACGCCCTCTTGTCCTGCCTTTGCAATAAAACCTTCCCAAAAATTTATCGTTCCGAAGATTTTTCATTTTTGAGCTTTTTTTTACAGTGTTTTTGAATTTAGGAGAAAATTTTATGGATACCCCTGAAGTTTGTGATATTTTCATGGATACCCCTGAAGTTTGTGATATTTTCATGGATACCCCTGAAATTTGTGATATTTGCACAGATACCCCTGTTTTTTTAGAAATATCACAAATACCCTTGGACCAATCAAATTTAGGCGTTTGTTTTGTTATGCATGTCACTTCCCTTCTTCCTTTGTGCGCATATTACTTCCTTCTTGTTATGCGGGCGCACCAAGGGAGAAGGGAAGTGGCATGCACAACAAAACAAATGCCTAACTTTTTGGTCCAAGGGTAAAAAGTAGGGGTATCTATGAAAATATTGCAAACTTCAGGGGTATCCATGAAATTTTCCCTTGAATGATTTACACATTTCTCCATAGTTTTCTACATCTTTTGCTTTGGCCTCTCGGATGTCACAATTCTGTGCAACACTGGTTTGGCTATGGCGTCCGCTTGTTCTGAAACGAGTTCCTGTTTGATGCTGCCAGAGGAGTGTTTATGGGAAGATCAACTACAAGCTCACCGGAGTCTGAATCCCGTGAAGGGATGGATACGTCCATGGCGAAGGTAGACAAGCATGAAGTGAGCTATCATGTTGGCCATCCAGTATCGGACGACGACTGGAAAGAGCCGGCTGATTTTGAAGTGGCGTCTTCTTCGAGGAGCGTGGAAGCTGTCGGTACGGGTCGGTACAGTGCCATGCTGGATGCTTTCCACCAATTTCAGCACAACCCGCAAGTCCAGGTATGCGAAGACATTCTTATCAACCACTCCCTCTATCCCTCTAAAAACGTCCAAAAAAGCTTTCTTTGTGAAAGATTAACCCATTAACGTCTGGTCGACCATTTCCTGGTCGATTTTGACTCTTTTCAGGAGCATGTCGATGACGTGGCAAAGGGACGGGTCTGGGGAATTGGAAAGTGAAGAGTTTAGGACAATAATCAGGCCAATTTGAGGTGGCATGTGGCTAGAGGGTTGAAAAAACTAAAGAGTATTGGCTGAAAATATACCAATAAATGCAAAAAGATGGTGATAACAACTAAAGAGTGAGCATAATTCATGATGCATAACACTAAACCCTGCAAGATACTTCCATCTGCATGGTCAAATCTGTGGTAGACATTTGTATTCAATAGTTTAAGTTTGCCCCATATGGCCATACAAAGGATTGCCCACCCCCATAATTGACTGCACATTAATGGGTTAACTGTGTTTTGTAGTCTTTGTGCTAGTGAGTGACACATGCATTCTAGAATCGATATACCATCTACCAAATGTATGCAAAATTACCATGCAAAATTACCAGCTTTGATGTTGCCGTTTAGGCACCCAAAATTCCATGCAAAATGTACCATATTTGTGCATGCTGCCAGCTCCTTATTATTGATGATTTAAAGATTAGTAGCAACAATGGTACCTCATATGGGCAAAGCCAAGCTTGCTAGGACAGGAACGAATGCTCTTTAATTGCTTAACTTGTTGCCCCCGTGAGATCATTGAACATGGCAAATGGCTTTCTCAGCGTTTGAAATCAGCAAAAGGGAGCTTTTTAGTGGTACAAGAACTGTGTGTCTGATTTGGAGCTTTTTAGAGGGACAGAGGGAGTACTTCTTTTTTCTGTTTTCTCCGCCAAACTGTCAACTGCCGATGTTTCAAATTTGAAAAGTTGTGTGGATATTTTTCAATTTTCCTCATTTGGTGCTCGTGCAGAAAATGGTGGTTTCTCTGGCTACCGACAAGAGCGTGTGGGAAGCTGTGCTGGCGAATGATCAAATCCAGGAGTTCAGACAGAAGCTCCGTGAATCTACTGGTACATACTTTTTGCATGACATTGAGAAAAAAACTTATCACTTTGTATCGATTATAGATAAAATTTCATGGATACCCCTGAATTTTGCAATATTTACATAGATGCCCCTGCTTTTTCAGAAATTACAGAAATGCCCTTGGACCAGAATTTTCAGGCGTTTGTTTTGTTGTGCATGCCACTTCCCTTCTTTCTTCTTCCTTAGTGTGCACTTTGCTTCTTTTTTGTTTTATTACATTTCCTTCTTCAACATTGGTCATGAAGAAAGTAGGAGCACAACAAATAAATGCCTAAAATTTTTGGTCCATGGGTATTTGTGTAATTTCTGAAAAAGCAGGGGTTTCTATGTAAATATTGCAAACTTCAGGGGTATCCATGAAATTTTCCCTTGATTATATATCATGGTTCAGTACTGGCAAATATCTTAACTTATTTTTTTTGAATTTCGTTTCGCAGGATTGATTGAAAACGGGAGTAGCTTGACAGTGGACGAGGTTACAAAGGCTTTGAACGAAGACACCAACTTATTCTCGCATGTTTTCTGGAACACGAAGAAAGCCTTCACACAATTCATGACCACTTTACAGGAGCTCATTCGGGGCATCTTTGACGTGGCAGAGGAGAAGCTCAAGACCACCACTGATGACGACGATGCCTTTTTCGAACGCACGTTAAAGTCCACCATGATGCTGTCCGTCTTGGTAATGTCGCTGGTGGTGTTCAAAAGGTCGGCTGCTCATATCTCTTGATCCCATTAATATCTATACATATTTGTCGACGAGATTCCCAAGGTGACTCTTTTTCCTGGTAACATTCACTAAACTTTGTCCACTCGGTTTTTGTGGTGGGATTAGTGAAGGTTAGGTATATATTTGTCTGTCTGTCAGTTGGTCGGTAGAAGAAAAGGTTAGAGATTGTTCCGAAGCTCCTGTAGAGATGCGGAGAGAGCTGGCGTGAACATTTGGGTAAATTGGTCCTTCTGATTCACGAAGGAAGGAAGTTTTTTCCAGTTTTGGAAAAGAAAAATGGTTGGAAAACCTTGGCAAGTTTGGGGTTTTTCTGGAGTGTTGTAAAATTGTATAGGCTCCTGTTGGGAGAGTTCGAAAATCGGCTGGATTGCCTGGTTTTTTCTCTTTGTAAACGTCAGGGATGTTTTGCCCTGTGAATGAAAGCTTTGAATTACTTGAAACAGCTCTCTACTGTTGTTTTATCACTTGCATTGCTTTTTCTGTGGTTTTGGTTTAGCAACTCCTGGAGTTGTGCACTGCGTTTCGAGTTGTTTGGTCTGTTGGTGAGAGCTTTGTGATCGTCTTCAGATGGTGTATTAAGTTTCAATTGGGCATATGATGGTCGGTACTTAGCTAAGATAAGGAATGTAAGTATCGTATTTGCTTTGTATGTGTTAATGTTTGTAAACATTAGAAAGTGGCCACTTATTACTTTGAGACAGAGGGAGTACTGAATATTGGCATGTTTAAGTGTTGTTACCTATATATCTTTTCTTTATATAGTGCACGACACTTATAACCAACAACTATTGGCTAAACAATAAATACTAAAGCACAACACATATACCCATTAGTTCAAAAGTAATTCCACTACCAAGGCGGGGACAAACCCTTAGCTGGACTCAATTTTTTGATAACTTTTTTTTTGACAAAGCCTCAGGCTAAACATTTGAATTGGGAGTTGTTGGTTATAAGTGTCATGCACCGTATTACACGTACAAAAAGCTTCTACGCCATCTTCGAGGCATCAGTCATGGTGTTTGAACTAAATATCAATGCAAGGTTCTTTCTGCACAACCATGACTGTTGCATTCTAACAAAACTCACATCAACGTTCCACATCGTTCCACATCAGTACCAAAGTTGGCATCCACAACAGCATGTGACAATCTTGCTCCAGCCCTCGTTAGAGAGTTCAATTAGTTGGGTGACATCATCCCATACCGGCATACAATCTTGTTGAACTTATCCGCCAGCGCAATATCGTCCTCAAGACTCGCCTACGGTTGTGCAGCTTCTACGTGGCATGAGCCAAACTCTAAAGTGAACCCTAAAACATAACCCGTGAGGGTAGCTGCACAGTTTATAAAGCAATGTTTGTTCAACTATCATGAAGACATTACGAGACAAGGTACCTCAGTTAGAGTAACTGCTTTGTAGCCACCGGGAGGCTCTGTCCAAGCCAGCGCTTCAAAAAGGTGGATAAAATGTCTTCAAATACTAGCCCGTGAATCTAACTCAGGATATAAAATATTGAGAATGCCCCAGATCCTGTAGATCTGCCATCACGCTCCAGACCATCATAATGTGTTGCTGAATCAGCATGAATGACGTTGCCCTAACCTACACAACATTGGTCTTGGGGCGACGAGGAGCAGGGATGATACCCCACTTGTGACGAACCTCATCCAAATCCTCGTGCAGATGCCTTTCGTAATAGATGCACATGAGATCCCTGGCCGACTTGCCAGCTCTCATTGCCCAGGGCCCGTAATGTCCGAAAAGCACTGCTCGTTGCTCAGGCTTGAGGCGCCAAGACGCTCCAGCAACTGAGAGGAAGCACATCGGCAACAGGGTTTGCTGAAACTCGACCATCTTGAGAGCTAGCTCACCAACCACAGTTGTTGGGCAGTTGAAAAGAACGTGCCAAAAGTCATGAATCTGCAGGTACGCAAAGTCCTTCGGTGTTAAAGGTAGCAGCACCCATAGCCGTCACATTAAGGGTTTTGAACATGATGATTATTAATAAACATCTAGCAAATTATAGGATCCTATTAGCAAGAGAAAAATGATGAGTTTGCACTTTTGAATGTATTATTTGGATACTGTGAGAATAAGTTGTGAATTTTTAAAGAGCTGACTGCAATTGCACCTTATACCAACACTAAGGTTTCATGTTCACATGTACATCCTTGTAATTACATCTATTCACTTCCACAGATTTTCCAAGATTTTAGAGGTGATGGTTATGGTTCCGCAGATTTTCCACGATTTTGAAGGTGATGGTTATGGGTACAGTGATAGTTATGGGTGTTGCTACCTTATGTGAGCTCTCGCTGCCATCAGATATGGAAGTATCAAAGTATGCGAAGACAAAGACACGTAATTCTCCTTAGGGCTAGGAAACATCAAATGTATGATATTGGAGCATAAAAACAGTGGCCGACATCACAAAAGTCCCCCTCTGTACCCGAATCATGTTGACAGCATCTGTATTGGAAGGCAATAGGTACACTAAGGTCTTACGTTGAGAGTAGAGATTTCTGCAATACAAATGGTTTCACGATATGACTGTCCTTGGCATTAACTCGTGAATATGTTAGCAGCTATCGAGTTGATCTTAAGTAACCATTAGCTTAAAGTTGATTAAACAGTATTTTGGTCTTGATCTAACGCTCTGTTAAATTAGCATTAATTTAGCATTCACTTTGCGAACTTGGTAGAGGATTTTTGAGATGAAGTATACAAAATACCTCTCTGGCACGTTGAGCGACGTATGCCACCTCCTCGCTATCTAGAAACCGGACTGGAGGCCTGTCATCAGGAGAAAAATTGCGATCGCCCATGAACTTGGCGTAAGCACCTCCAAGGGTGTTTTCCGGCATGTCCCACGCATGTTGAACTTGTGATGCAATCACTCGAGGTCTTTCTTTCAATATTTCCTAATAACAGAGAAAAGAAAGATCAGTACAATCAGTCCCCCATATAAAGCTTTGACATGACGGCTTTCTAATTTGAAAAACACGGCAAAAGAGTGAGTTCAATTCAAGAAAAACATGAAAACAGAAAAGATCTCAACAATAACGAAAAACCCTAAGATAGGTAGCTCAAATTGCGTCCCCTCTCATGAAAGGCATCCATAGGTAGCTCAGGTAGCTCAAGAATGGATATGAGGTGGTTCTTGAATGGGCCTTCTCTTGTCATAGAAGAAAGAAGAAAAGTGTATTTTATTGCAAGAGCCAATCATACTCCTTGATTTCACCTCATCTCTTTACAAGTTGCAGGGGAGGGGAACAATTTATGGGAGACCTTGAATCACAAATAGGTGCCTACTACAGAACACTTTGAAAATTCATCAACAATTCAATAATGCTTCCAAAAACATGAAAAAAATTGTGTTACATTTGGCATCCATTTCTTTTTGTCTGAATATTAGACAGAAATCTTCTTGTCTCAAAATGACCACGGAAATGCAGATCAGCCCTTCGAGCTACCTACCCTAATCGGTTGCAAAAGGAATGGAGAAAACACATACCTGCCCTTCTGAGGAAGCCTTCATACGCTCCAACATGAGGTGAAACGCTGGGCCTCCAGTGGTCTCTGAAAGCGCATGCACGAAATCAGCACGTGCGGGATTGACGAGAGCGCCCACGGCCGAGCCCACGGCCACCGCGGCCTGTTCCCAGGGCCTCAACACGGTGATAGGCTTGATGTTGTGGGAGGGGAGTTCATGGACGGGAGCTTCACCCGCGGATCCCGTGCCAAACCCTAAAACAACCAAACCACGCGTTCAGAAAAAATGCTCTTTTCTCAAATGCACTCGTCACTCGGACCTGTTAATCTCAATCAGCTTTGATAAAAAACAAAGCTACTCCTCAAAACTTTCACTACAAGAAAACAGTGTCCAAATTGACTAAACTTGTCCGAATTGACAAAAAAAACGTCCAAATTGACTTGTCCAAATCTCCAAAAAAATGACCAAATTGACAGCGTTTTTTCGAGCAAATTTGCTCGTCATCAGAGATTGCTAAGTAAATGAAGAAACCAAAGACGCTTTGAGCACTACTTTTCGCAATTCTCGAACATAGAGCTACGTCTTGAAGAATCTGAACTCAAGTCTCTACATTAATAAACATTCAACACACAGCGTGCCACACCAGTCACCACAAATTTGAAAACCCTAATTGACCGCAGTTCCGGAACACTTCAAAAATCGTGTGTGAAGACCGAAATACTCTTTTCTCAAATACACTCGTCACTTGGAACTGTTTATCTCAATCAGCTTTGTTAAAAAAACAGAGCTACTCCACAAAAATTTGTCCGTCATCAGAGATTGCCAAGTAAATTAAGAAAACAAAGACGCTTTGTGCACTACTTTCGCAATTCTCTAACATAAAACTACGTCTTGGAAAATCAGAACTCAACTCTCTACATCAATAAACATGCAATGCACAGCGTGCCACACCAGTCACCGCATATTTCAAAACCCTAACTGACCGCAATTCCGGAACACTTCACAGACGCTTTGAGCACTACTTTCGCAATTCTCTACCATAGAGCTACGTCCCGAGAAAAATCTGAATTCAACTCTCTACATCAATAAACACGCAATGCACAGCGGTGCCACACCAGTCACCACAAATTTCAAAACCCTAATTGGCTGCGATTCCGGAACACTTTAATACCTGAACAGAAAGGAAACGTTCACCAATCACCACAAATTTTAAAACCCTAATTGATCGCAATTCCGGAACACTTCAATACTTGCACAGAAAGAGAAACGTTCACGAGGAGTGGAGGATCAAACCTGGCGATAATACTGACGAGCTCGAGGGTCTCAGCGAGTGAAACGACCATTGCCGCGAGCTTTGAAGGAGAGATCGGGTACAGCGGGATGAGTTGGTGAATCTACTTAACATCAGAGTCCGCATAGTTGCGAATCCAGCAACAATCAATGTTTCTCTACAATTAATTACCCGCAAGCAACGCACGAAAGCGGATCGAGTTAGAAACGTCTCATCGAATTAGGGTTTGGGATTTCATGCAAGCTTGGTTGAGAGAGAGGACGATTTCGGGGAATTAGGGTTTGAGGGGATTTGTTGTCCCGTGAAGGAAACTGAAAGCTGGCGGAGTGGCAGTGGCAGTTTAGCGGTGATTGCAATACCCGGATACCGTGGCGGGGCTCGCCGGTTGTCAATATGAAATCCAGGTGCTGCCTGTAACTTACAGTTCGATATGGAGGGCTGTGGGTTTAGAGCATCTCCACCCCCACGGGAAAACAACAGGCTGGTGGAGGCTTTTGATGAGATGGGACCAGGGCCCGGGAAATGTTTGAGTTTTTTCGGTTGATTCCCTTCAATTTCTATGTTGAACCCGTTTATCAAGAAACCATTTTGGTTAATTCTCTATCTCATACTATAAATAAATTTTTAAAAGATTCGTTTTAATTGGTTTTTATCGGACTTATTCAAATTGGAACAGTTTTCCCTCATTTCAACCGGCTAGCTTTGATCTAGCAGTTGGTTCTTTCCAAACTTTGGATGGGACTAAGCATTCAAGGAGGAATTTTGGTTTCCATGGCTAAAATCCAGCATTTTCCATTTTCAATTGGTTTCTCAGATTGCATCAGCTAATTTTTATGTCTAAATTGTGATGTATAATAATTAGTTTTTTTTGTAGAATTTGATTGGTGTTTGAGCCAATGGTTTCAATTTCACCCAACACCATATTAGGTAAATTGGGAAAAACAAAGGTACTACTTTGTACTCCACTTTAATCTTACATATACCAAATGTAGGTATAGCTATAGCTCAAAGTTGAAAATTACTTGAAATTCTTGTTGGCAATCATTGAGACTTCAATATTGTAGAAGAAATTGCATTTTTTTTTGTTGTGATATGCTAAATTTTACATAATGACAGAAATATTGAAGGTCCTAGAGTGTACTCTTTTTCCCATTTTACCTAATATGGTGTTACCCGGTTAACAATACATTAAGTGTTGGTTCTCCCCAAACATTGATGGGAGTAGTTAATGCATGGGCTTGCTAAAATATATTTCTTTGCACTGCATATGAAAATTTTCAAGTGCACAAAATTCCTTCAAATGTTATCTTTTTTTTTTTCAATTTACAAAAGTAGGTTGAATAATCAATGATACATAATCTATTTGCTTTTGGAGACAAGTAGATTTGTCATTGATTAAATGTTATCTTACCTATTTGGACAAGTGGGAGAAACAAATGGTCAACATTGGAAACAAGAAACATTGAGTTTCCTAATGATGAAGTTTTTGACGTTAGATGGAGATAGTCTCTAAGGTAGGAACACCCACAAGCGTTAGTTTAAGGATTTTGAACATGATCACTATCAATAAACATCTAGCAAATTATAGGATCCTAGTAGCAAGAGAAAAATGATAATTTTGCACTTTCAAATATTGTATTATTTGGATACTGTGAGAATAAGTTGTGAATTTTTAAAGAACAAATTGCCATTGTACCCATAACCAACACTAAGGTTTCATGTTCACATGTTGTACATCCTTGTAATTACATCTATTTACTTCTACAAATTTTCCATGATTTTAGAGGTGACGGTTATGGAGACACTGGCGCTTATGGGTGTTCCTACCTCAGTGCAACTTGTAAAAGGATTTGACACACACTAAAATGGATGAAAAGTGACTCCTTTGCAAAGGTTGCTCAAGTCAAATTGAAAATATAATCAACCCTTCAAGTTCTTCTTCAAGACTAAACTTACATGAATTTTTGCATGTAGGTCTAGTTTTGATGGAATCTCTTCTAATATTTAACCTAACCCTTAAATGTCCCAAGGGCATATTAGATACGTTGCTGTATATTTGGCATTTGTTACCAACAAGAAATTTTAACTTGGAATCTCAAATAGCTCACTAGAACTGCGTTTATCTATTTTCCAATTTCTTTGTTGATCTCAAATGTAGTCGATGTGTGAATCCGTTCCAAATACAAGAAAAATATCCCGTATTGTATTGGTCACAAAGGACCTTTTTGACATTTAAGGGTTAAGATGATTTTTGATTAGTTTACAACATGTTTGTTAAATAGATAGAATGAGGGTGTTCAAGTTCCTTGAACTTGAAAATGGGATGAACTTGCACAATGATAGGAACTTGTAAGGTAGGAGGCTCATGAATGGACCATCTCAGGGAAAGGTAGCAATTGGCAATATTCATGCGCAAAAACAATGTCACGGATTTGAAAAAAAAAAGTCAGGTTTGTAGGACCAGAGTTTGTAGAATTCGGTATATATTTTGGATTTGGGCCATATGGCCTAAACTGCGCCAAAGTAATGGCATACAACCCTTTTATTGAAATTAACATTTCATGCTAATTTCCTAAGTTGGTGTGTAACATTGTTTTGCTGCAGCCAAGAGCAAAAATTTCTATTGGCAAGCTAGCAAGCTTTGGAAGCAACAAAGTTTAAACACAATATTAAGTAATTTGGGGAAAAAAATGTAATTTTAGAACTTTTGGATTCTCTGTTTTTGAAAGGAAATTTAATAAATTACTCTTAAATAGTCTTTCAAGGGCATCCAACTCCCAAAAGTTCCAAAATTGCTTCTTTTTCTTTCCAAACTACAGTCAAATGAGCTTCTGCAGCTGTTTTTTTTTTGCCCAGAAGAGAAAGAATGCTTGTGTATCAGGCCATTTTGTTTCATGAATAGCCAGACACCAATAAATTAGCTGTGCTAATTGAGTCGAAATTAATTCCAAACAATCAAGAGTTAGATACCCCTGGCTTTCTAAAATCAAGCCTGTGAGTGTCTATCTAGATCTGTGCTTCAGCTCTTTCAAACACGCCCAACCAGCATCCGCTTAGCTATAATTAACAGCCATATGCGTTCATGCGAAACTGGCGTCCATGGCTTGGTTGCGAGGGTCTCACATTCACAATCTGCACTCCACAAGCGGTTCAACACCACAATTAGATTCACAAATATTCATACCATTTTCTTCCATCGATTGTCTAGTCGACTGCACCAGAAAAGAAAACAGTGTTACTGCGGGATATTGTCCTTCGTAATCACTTCCTTTGTAAACAAATATTTTTGGGAGAGGCAGGTACTAAGTTAAGATCTTGAATCATGGTTGTTACTTTAGGCAAGATGTGGCCAAAAGATAGGACAAGTAGGCGCAAGATAGGCGGTCCTGACCATATGAGCGGCTGTGTGTATCTAATGTCACATTTTAGGGTTTCTGACCTAAGATGGAAGATTCATGTTCTCATTTTTTTTATTTTCACTATGTGACAAATCCACGTTCTAACTTCATATTGACAATCATGTGTGTAACCAAGATGTAAAGGATAAACTTTTTTTTTACCATTTTCTGAAGTTAGATATGAGTTCACTATAATGGACAGGTGAAAGCTCAATTGGGCATACAGGACAGGATGGGCAATTTGTCCAATGTGACAAACATGGCTAGAAGCACTAGCTCCAGGGATATGGTTTCAGTAATGGTCCTCTTTCTGCTTAACAATGTTTTAAAACATGAGCAAGCAACGTTTGTCTCAACATTTGGTAACGTTCTATTTCGTTTTAATAGCAGTTTTTATGATGTTGCAAAAAGGGGGGGTGAGTACTGAGTGGACATTACACTCACCGGCATCGCTTTCTTGAAAAGCTGAATCTGGCTTTCTGAAATAGTTGGAAACTGCACATGCCACAGAGAAATAAAATCAATGCTTAGAATTAACGTGAGTGAGATGCTTAGTTACTAGTGACTAGTAAGTACAAGCATTGTGCTAGAACTAGAGTCTGTGAGTTTCATATATTCCATCTGGTGCAAATATGGATTGCTGAGAGCGTGGCTTACATTCCACAAGTTGACAGTCCATGTAACGCCCTCCGTGCAAGGAGGGGTGGTCAGAGACCCTTGATATCTGGCATAGCTTTTCTGGAACTTGGGAAGGTGGATGGGGTTCAGCATGAATTCAGTGGGACTGCTACTTGACAACGGCAGCTGGTGATCGAACTGTTTCCGCGACAACACAACTTCCATTGTCAGCATTACACTAACTTAGTAAAAATATTGATGAAAAGCTTGTCAGTGATGAAGGAAAAATTCGTTAAGGAATTGTGCGTTCATGGTTGTCACATTGGGCCATGGTTGTTACATTGGGCCATGGTTGTTACATTGGGCCGCCCGTCTGCCCGCCCGTCTGTGTGCTAGAAGTGCTTGATTGAGCTCATGTCCATCCGATGTGGTTAACTCATAGTTGACTTCAAGAAATTGTACAAAATGAAAAAAAACTTACTTCGTACATGTTCGTGATACTCATTGTTGCCAACATGAAGTCAAAATGTGGATTTAAAGCCATGATAAAAATGAAAAATAATAATTTGATTCTTCCATTTTTAGGTCAAAAACCCTAGAAACAATCATAAAACTACAAGAGGACAGACACATCTGCATGTCCTATCTTTTTCACCTGCCCGACTCTCCTATCCAACAGCCAAAAGTTGCCCAATATAATACTCAGTGATTGGGCAAGATTTGTCTATCATATAGGACAGGCGGCCATATGAAACATATAACACAAATGGACATACACATCTGTCCACTCTTATATTTTAGGATTTTTGACCTAAAAAGAGAAGAATCAAATTACTATCTTTTACTTTTATCAAGTGATATGGTTTTAAATTTGTGTTTTGAGTTTATGTTGGCAGTAATGAGTGTCATTAGCATGAATAAAGCAAGTTTTCTTATCATTTCTCAAAGTCAATTATGGGTTGACTACATCAAATGACATGAGCTCAACTAGGCACTTTTGAAAGACAGGCAAGCAGACGGTCGGCGGTCCAATGTGACAACCATGGTGCATTGTGAATCCGTAGTGATTTATGTTGTAGTACCTGAGCCAGGAATTGGTTTTCTGCTCCCTTGATAAAGAGCCAGGCGATCACTGCCCGCTTGCTGGCATCGTCTTCACTGGTGTACACCTGGTGCAGCTCCATTGCAAAACTGCGCCCCAGAATCTTATGTTCGCTTCCCATGTGGAAATGGAACTGAGATGGTCGGTATCTCACGCCGTCGATCTTCAGAAGTGCCACACTGCTGTCCACACTAACCTGCACACAAAAGACACATCAGTACAAGAAAAACCTGGCCATTTAAGCAAACAGCCTTGGTTACTTAGGAATTAGGAATTAGATTACTCTCAATTTGGGATTGTTACTTTAGGTGAGATTTGGTCAAAGGATAAGGCAAGCAAGCGGTTTGGACCACGGTTTGGACCACATAGGTAGGTGTGTCCTTTCAATCACTACAAGGAAATCATGGTCAAATCTATAAAAAGTTAACAAAGATTGTGACCTAATATGTAAATTAGGTCACAATCTGTTAACTTTTTGTGGATTTGACCATGGTTTCCTAACTTTCCTTGTTGTGAGTGTTTGCATTTTAGGATGTTTGACATTAAAAAGGGAAGAATCAAATTCTTGTTTTTTTATCATTCTTTACTACGTGACAATTGACATAGTTTTAAATTTGCATCTTGACTTCATTATATGTTTACTACACAATATGGTTTTAGATCAGCATCTTAACTTCTTGGTGTCAACCATGTGCGTAACCAACATGTACAAGGTTACCTTTTTTTACCATTTTCTAAAAGCAACTATGAGTTGACTACATAGGAGTGATAGGACCTGCAAGAGCTAAGCTCAATTGGGCATAGTGGATGGGCAAGTGGACGTGCAAGTTGTTCAATGTGATAAACATGCCCCCTAAGCTAAATCATAACAAAATATTTTTGATCTCCTTGTAAGGATTTGTATATAAAAATCTTCTTTTATTAATAGGGAAATGTTATTAATAGGGAAATGTGATTAAGGAAAAAATCATAGAAAAGTTAGATAAAAATGTTTAACAAATCACAGAGAAAACATGAAGAATCCTTGAAAAAGAAAATGACAAAGAGAAATTAACAAAAGTTTGATGTGAATCTCTTTGACTTGGCAAACCATATTTGTTATTATGAGAGAATGGGGACCTCTCAAAATAAACATGTTCTTGACCAAAATCACCAATTTCCATGCAAACGAGAGTTTTCAAATTAAAATGAGAGTTTTCAGCTCGGACATAAAACCTTTCAATTTTAAGTCAAAACCGAAAGGTTTTATGACAATTCAACTTGAATTTTAAATAAAATCTGAAAGGTTTTTTAACAATTCTACTCGAATGAAACTGAATTGACTTAGAACCTTTTGTTAAATCGACCTAAAACTTTTTTGAATTTCCTTTAAATTACCTATCATTTCATTGGAAAACTCTCATTATAACAAATATGGTGTTTTGGTGGAAAATGAGAGTAACAATATATCTGAAACCACTCAGTACCTCAACGGCGTAGCCTGCATTGATAGAAATGTTAGCAGCAACGGGATCTTCAGAGTACGAAGCGTCAAGTTCACCCAATTTAGGGTCAATGACCATAATATCAGGAGTAATCCTCATGGGCGATTGTAGCTTTCCCGATTTGCATGTTGTCCAGTTCCCATTCAAGTCTCCCCAATGAGCAGGTCCAGTGGGTCCATTGTCGTAGGAAAACTTCACAGCATCTGCTCATCCAGAGCAAAAAAATCCACGTGAGTCTCAAACTGGCACAAGTTTAAATTAACACCATATTAGGTAAATTGGGGAAAACAATGCATTCCGGGTGCATTCCGGGACCTTGGCTATTTTTGTCATTATGTACAATTTAGCATATCACAAAAGAAGAAGCATGCATTTTCTTGTACAATAGTGAAGCGTCACTAAAGCCTCACTGATTGCCTTCAAAATTTTCAAAAAATTACAACTTCGGGCTATAACTATGCGCCTACGCCTACATTTATTGTATGTAAGATTAAGGTGGAGTACAAAATGGTCCCTCTATTTTTCTCAATGCACTTGATATGGTGTTTTCTTTCATAAAAAAGCAAATGAAACTGAATAATATTTGATGACATCAAATAATCGTTAAATTGGGAAAACGCAGTTTCCAAATTGAATTTCACCTTAAAAACACCATATTCAATATAATGAGAGAACGTGGATCTCTCAAAATAAACATTAAAATGAGAGTTTTCAGCTCAAATCAAGCTGAATTGACACAAAACCTTTCAATTTTAGGTTGAATCTAAAAGGTTTTATGTCAATTCATCTCAATTGACCTAAAACCTTTTGTCAAATTGCCCTAAAACTTTTTTATTTCAAGTTGTATTTTCTTTAAAGTACCTCTCATTTCACTGGAGAACTCTCATTACAATGAATATGGTGTTTAAACCCAAGAAGTTACCTTGACCTAGATTCAAAAGGTATCAAATTCAGTTTGAGTCACTAAGGTTTTTTCCCTTGCAAATTCCTCCTCTCATGTGAGGGTATGTGTACCAAAAAAAACACGTTCCTTAAACCTAGAGCTGGGTTTAAGGTGATCACCTTAAACCTTCAAAAGTCCCAATTCTAACATAGTTCCCAAATTAACGAATATGGCGTTATGCTCAGATTTTGACTCTCACCTGCTGCAACCCCAAAGGTGATAACTTGCAAGCATAAACATACAGCCACAGTCCAGTAAAAGCAGCTCAACCTTCCCATCTTTGTATCAAAAACCGAAATGTTTCAGTTAATTCAAGGCTCGATCTTGCAACACGTCTGAACAAAAAACTTGACCAATCTCTTCGTGATACTTGAATACTTGAACTTGTACAGAGTGAATTGAAAATCTGTCGAGTCCGGCTAGAACCAAATGAAGGTGCTTAAACCTGAGGACTAAATCTAGACTGGCGTGTACAAAATTTGCACTTTGTTGAAGTATAGTGCTTATGTTACAACATGTTGTGGTCCGAGTATTTATAATATACATACTCGGGTCTCCTCGATCGGCAACGCTGTGGTCATTGGTTTTTGAGTTATGTTTTCAACACCACGTTAGTATCAAGTATCAACAACACCAGCTTTCAACACCAGCATGAGCACCCGACGATGTTACCATGAATCCGTTATTCGTTAATTTGGGAAAAAGCGCACAAAGTGAGACTTGTGGTTTTTTTTCCAGAGAACGTCATATTCATTGAATTGGGAATCCGTTGACGGTTTTCCAATGAAATGAGATATATATCATCCGGAAATATGTTCTTTTTGGACAGAAAGTTCATTAACTTTTGAAATTTTGGACACAGTTCATTAACTAGGTTTTAGGTGACCTCCTGAATTCAAATTAAGGTGGCTATTTTGGATTACGGTGAGGTACAAAATGGTATCCATCGTTTTCCCAAATTAATGAATAACACGTTCATGCCAAAAAGTGGGAGTTTTTTTAACTCGGTGTCCAAACGTGCCGCTGGACTGGTCTTGTCAACTCGAGGATCTGATGTGGAATGGTTCTGTCAACTCGAGGATTAGACGAGCTAGTTACGCGGAGCCGTAGCGAAACTGTTTGCTTTCGTTGACTGGAACCATGAAATGGAATATTGAGGGCACGAATGTTCTACAATCTACAGTTATGGAGCGCTTTTCAAGGCACGTGCGTATAGAGACTTGGAGAAGGCGTTTTAACTTTTAGATGGGAGTCGCAAGTTGCTTGGTAATGGATCGATGATTCGATGATAAGTTGTGAAGCTCGATCTAGAACTGATCGAAGTTTACTGTTTGACATATCGACTTAACTAACTGTTCTATTCAGCAAAGAGGAAACGTGTTGGAAATCTTATTTATAGCAAATGGAATTGAAGATTTTCAATTCAATTGAAAGTGCCTTTTCGATCCACACGTGAGAGAAGTGCTAAAGACCGATGCCCATGGGACCAGTGTTTGGGAAATTCTTTGGACTTCACCAGCTAAAAACAGGCATTTTTTTTTGTGTTCAACCAGTTTTTTGCCAAATTGTGCCGGATATTTTTCTAAATTTACATAGCTATATACTATAATTATAAATTTTTTTTGCCGACAATTTCAAAATACAACCGATTTTTTTCCAAATTCCACTGGCTAGTAGCCGATTTTTCCCGCACATTGCATGGGACCCTGCCCCAATCACCGTGGGGCCTTTATCTAACATCTTGGACCCTCCCTGGAGTCGCCTCCCAGCTCAAAATGTCGAACATAAGGTAAGTTATCTCCTTTCCACGGATCCTTCCTCAGTCTGAACTGTGAAATTCAATCCAGTCTATCCCTAAGATAAAGTCAAAGTCTTGAAGGTTTTCAGAAAATTAAAGTCCATGTGCCACTTGCACGTCTGTGGTGAAGTGCTTAAAATGTCAAAATCCACGTCAGCTTTACTACACCAAATAGTGTATTTAGGTTGCCCCATAAATTTCTCAACATTTCACACTTTTTAAATGTTTACCAAGACTAACTTTTGTGTTAATAATTACCGTAATAAACAATGGAAGAAGCTAAATGCCATATTTATTAAATTGGAAAAATCAAATTCTCAAGTTGTATTTCATATTAACCCCTAAAGTCCCAAAGTCCCCTCGGGGGACTTTTGGGATTTTGGGTAGGCTTGTGTGACCTCAAATTTTTACATGATTTTTTGAAACTTTTTATGAGTGTGTGGGAATGTATAAGATTTGTGGGATGCAAAAAATCATGTGATTATGTCACACGGTTCGCAAGTTATGGGCTTCTTTTAGCTAAAAGCAATTCAAGGGGCAGCTTGGGCAAGGGAGAAAATATTGACTTTGAAGATGGGGGAGCAAGGAGGGGTTGCCACATGTTGCTCTAGTGATCTCCATTATTCCCCTTTCATTTCCAATTAGGAGGTCAAATTGGGCTTTAAGAGCTTCTAAATTTTAGAGTTTTTGAGGTTTTTAACTATTTTCTTTTTTGGCATTTGAAGTACATGTTTATCTTCAAACACACCATTTGGATTTCCAATATCTAAAAACATGTGGTGGGAAACTTCACTCAAAAATATCATAGTGTATTTGCAAAACTTGTCATATAGTGGCATTGCAATATTTTTTAGGATGTGTTCCTTGTATTTGATTGCCTTGAAAATTGGTGTACAAAGGTCTAACTTGATTACCTATAAGAAAAAATTACAACTTCAAGGTCCCTATTGCAAAACAAATCAGCAATAGTCAATCAAAGCCATCTGAAATTTTTGGGCACAATGGAAAAAAAAAAAAAAAATCCCTTCAAATGCTCATAACTTTCAATCCGTACGGTCAAATGTTACGAAATTTTTATGGCTTCTTCTTCTACAAGTTCTTTACAAGATCCTATGGCTAGATTTTCAAGAACGGCATTTTGTTGAAATTTTTGGTGAACACAGCAATAGAGGCAGTTTTGAGTGGTTTTTGGCAGAAAATGGCCTTGGTAGCTTAGGGGTTAAACCCAGCATTTCTCCTTTGGTGTTTGAACATCAAATTCGAAGGCATTAGATTTGGTATGAACCACTCAGATTTTGTCCCTCACAAATTCCTCTTGTCAGGTGAGAGCATGTGTACCAAAAAAAATGCTACTTAAACCTAGAGCTCAGTTTAAGGTGATCACCTTAAACCTAGTTTATTCCCAAAATCAGGGTTTAGTCCCACAAATATGGCGTTGCTAGCAAAGGTTGGGCACAACAACAAGCACTAAAGTCAAAGAGCACGGAAATTGAAACTTTTCACAAAACCAAAAATTATGATAGCATTAAGAGAGTTGCGTGCCCCTCCACGTGGCCATTGGTCAAGGGCGATTCATTACATAACTTTGCTAGGTAAGGTAATCTAATTGTTTGGGCAACCAAAATACACTATTTAGTGTAAACTAAATAGTGCATTTTGGTTGCCTTAACATTTTGGTTGTCTTACCCTAGAAAGTTACCTCACGACTCATCATGACTCATTGCTTGGACACTTGGAAGTGCATGTGACTGTTTAGACATTAAGAATTCACAGTAACATATGACCTTGACGTTGCAGACATGCAGTTTCTTTTTTTTGTAGCATTCTTGATGTTGTCTAGTCCTTATGGTTGTTAAGAACTGCTTATTATTATGTTAATTATTGATGAATATATGGTAGTATCAATGAGTATTTATATAGTGTAAAATGTCATTAAATTAGTAAGGAACAACCTAAATGCACTATTTAGTGTAGAAAACTGGGCCTTGGGGCAAACTTTCATGCTTGGTTGGAATTGGCCATGGTGATTTTACAATGTCAAGAAATCCAAATCCCCCAAAAAATTGGGCTTCTTGCAAAAAAAAATACTAAACACAATTTTTAATTTCAAATTACCAAATTATCAAAAACACCATTTTAGATTAATAAATGTGTTACTTTTCAACGAACTTACATGCATGGCTCTATAACTCCTTTGTCATTTTCTCAACTTTCCAATTTTGATCAAGCATGGAAGTGTACCTTTAGTACTAGAGAATCTTCTTTAGGTAGACTTTTGCCACAACCTTACCTCATTTTCACACTCACAACTTTAACACTAAGAAAACTGGATAGAAAAATTGGTGCAATTACTAAATCCTTCTCAATGGAAAATCATTAGGTGCACCTAAATTTGGATTTAATTACTAATACATATTATTAGCTGATTTTGATTTTATGACTTAATGTGTACACATGGATGAATCTATCCGTTTCTTCCTCACCTGCATGCATTATGGGGTGCGTCTCACTGGACCAACGAAAGACCAAAATAAAATAAAAAAATCCCTGCCTAGCACTAGGAGGTCCTATAAACACTCTTAAAGACTGCTCCTTTGAACATGCCTGAGATGTTGGTACCAATTTGGTAGCGTCTCGGATGTTGCTTTTGCGACGTTTCACGCAGTTGTTTGAAAATGTATGTGTACCCTATGCAGGTGCATGGTTACCATTCCCATACACGGCTTGCACATGACTGCCATCTCTAACAAAATACTCTTCGTTTTTTTTGTCAAGGTTTTCTGTCATATTTTTACAGCAATAACCATGTTTCTGGTAAGAATCCTCAAAATGCAATCAATTTCACCGCAAGTTTCAACTGGTATAACTCAACTAGATTACTCAATTTCAAATAACCTACTCATCAATTCCTCGACTTTCAGTGACATTTGACAAACAACACCACATTAGGTAAAGTGGGAAAAAAGGGTGTCCCACTTTGTTTTCTCCCCCCCAATCCCAAAAAGTTAGATTCGAAGGGAGTAGATTCAGTCTGAGCCACTAAGATTTTTTCCCTCCTCTCAGGTGAGGACACGTGTGCAAAAAAAAACTGAGCTCGGTTTGAGATCACCTCAAACTTTTGAAGGCGAATCTGAAAGTCCCAAATTATACCTTTTTCCCAATTTACCTAATATGGTGTTTAACGGCATAGATGGAATTTTGAAGAATATTCGATTCACAAACCCTGACAAAATAGATAAGAGGGGAGTTGAGGGCAAAATTTTCTAGCAGCAAACTGGGTGAACCAGTTCTAAGCTGATTTGGCACCAAAAATGGTAACAAAATCAAGGTAGAACTGCCACCCACGTTTACCTTGACTTCCACAGCCTCCAGTGCTACTTGAAGACTAAGAAGAACTTAAAGAAAGCTTAAGAAAAGCTTCAGACTACACTAGCTCATTTGCCACAAATGAAAGCTCTAAGAAGCGACGAATAAGTTTCGCAAACCTGACCTGATTCATCCAGTTGCGAACTGGATGAGAAGCGGTTCTGTAATGCAAGTACCATGTCACGAGCTGTTTCAGCGGTGTCCGACATTCCTAAGCCAACGCCATTCTTTATAGGAGCAAACTCTTCGTTTCTCTCAACCTCCAACACAGCAACCTGTGCAATCACAACGTCACAGCCAATTCAAAAACACAGCTCAAGTTCAATAAAATTGCGAACTTTGGCTTCGTTTATGTTTAAAAGTTTGTAACAAAATGTAAGCAAAGAGAAGACACACTTAACTCCTTAGGGATCTTTTGGACTATTCATGAAATTATAAATTATTGATGTCCTTGAACATTGAAGATTTCTCAATATTTTGCATGTAATGTTCCAAAGTTTTGCATGTCTTCTGATTTGGACATATCTCTGAATGTTTTACGATTTTCCCCAGTGTTTTGCAAGCAAAAGCAGTTTCTGGACTATTGCTTATAGACTTTGGATTGACCGTATTTAGTTAAATGTGGCATAGAGGTGAAAATGATCCTAAAGAAAAGAGAAAAAAATGTTTATAGACCAGAAGACTCACCTTCGCAGGGTCACAATACGTGAAAGCATCGAATATAAACTGCTCCAGCTTGACTCCATTCACTTCGTCGGGCATATGCGTTAGCCAGTCACCTGATTCACCTTTCTTCAGACACGGTATCTTCTTTGATGCAGTATGGAAACCCAGTTCAAACTTTGGACTTGCCAGCTTCGCCAGGTAGTCCACTGAAAAGAGGTTTATGCAAATATGAGCAGCCCGGTAAACCAGATCATCTCCTTCTTTCGCAGTCCGGAGTGAGTCTGGCATTTCGTTGTACTCTACGACTCCATAATGGCTGAAAGATGAGGTTTTCTCATCGTCATTCGAACCTCTTTCAACATCCTCCTCGTCTTCACCTTTGAGATCCTCTTCAGTGTGTTTTTGCAAGCATAATACACCTATAGCCTCGTCAGAAGAAGTTCTCTTCACGACCTTGACGCCTACATCTGCGTTCTGCTCGTGTGCATACCCAAAGAATACGGGGTCTCCCACTCGTATTAAAGCGTTGTCTACTGCATATACCTGCAGTACCAAAGCGTTCTTCTCATTAGGATGAAACCAAACTCATCTTTCCACAATTCTAGACCAAATTAGAGTTTCAAAGTACAATCAGTTATGTGATAAGCATGATTTCCAGTAATGTTGAACCATTTTTAAAACGTCTAGGCATCATCGTTATTAGAGAATCTATTCCATGAGCAGGTCTGTATATGGTCACAATGATCATTTTGCGTGAGGATCAATGCCCGGTTGATACTCTAGAATAAAATTAGTTAGAATTTAATGCCTCTGACTCTTCAGATAGATTGTTATTGCAAGACGTAGTTGTTACATTTCTCAAACAGTGAGCATAATAATTGGAGTTCAATTGGCAAGTAAAAACGGAGTGAAGAGAACTGCCAAGTTTACAAAAAAATCGAGCCATACATACACCTGATCCTGCATACCTGGACATAACGCACGCCTTCTTCAGAAAGCCGGTCAGTGATATTTTGTGAATGCAGAGCAGAAAATAGACCTCCATTTCCTGTAGGTGCTGTAGCTACTTTCCACGGCGATTCTAAGAGGATTGTGTGTCCTTTATTGGGGTCTACACAAGGTAAACTGTCTTGCTTAACAAACCACACCTGTCAAGTCGCACCGGCTCAGTCCATATAAAGAATGGAAAACACGAAAAAAAAAAGGCAGGAGATGATGTAAGACATGCGCTCTAATCTCTAGTTCAACTGGCTCCAAGTTGAAGGTTGGTTTACCTGAGACACTTCTAATCCAAAATAATCTTTCTGCTCAAAAAACAGCTGAGTAGGAGCATCAGTAGCATCACTTGTCAAAACAATCCATGGTATTTGAGGAGTTGCTTCAGGGTGAACCTGCATGAGAAATACCAATAAACTGAAATGTCAGATTCTTATCACAGGTGATCACACTCTATGAGATTGATTCCAGCTTCAAGTGAACCTCATATTTTAATCAGGGACGAACAAAAGAGTGCCGTTAAAAATATCACACTGACCAGCTATTACATACCGTTTTTGCAAGTTCTTGCACAAGTTTCAGTCGCTCAGCTTGGCGCTCAAAGAGAGACTTTGCTTCAGGGAGGTCAAGCTCCAACATTCCTTTCACAGCAGGGCCACCTGGTCCCATTCTAGTGGCTTGACCTCCCGCAAGGACCATCACAGCTATCTCTCCATTTGCAATCAGTTGCAAGCCCTTGAACCACCAGCGAGCTGTATCATTATCGCTGTTCGCAGGCCTTTTCTTGTACTTCTTGCTATTTGACCAACTCTCAAAGTCCGCCCAATCAGCTCGTGGTATCGCAGGAAGCGGTTGTAGCTCACCAATACCTCTGTGTGGTGTGAATAAACTCATTAAAGTAAGAACAAATGGCCACGAAAAGCATAAATAGATAGTCAGAAGTGCAACGACAGTACAGATACTAAATTGCTTAACCCCGAAAGGCACAAGGCTTCATAATTTTCAACTGAGCATGGTCTTCATTGATTACACTGTGAGAATCTAATTCGGGAGAGGCCTAAAACCACAAAAACAACATCAAAGAAGAAAATCAAACGTGTTGGTCAGAAAAAGAAAAAGAAAAAAACAGGAGTAAGGAAAGTATCCACTTGCCCACTCGGAAGTGCTGGAAAACACGAGGACAAATTTTGGGTTTAGATAAAACATGAAATTCAAGGCGGAAAAGCTGAGCCTAATCACTTACGAATTTGCAATTCCCGGATCACGGGCATGCACTAGGGCTCGCTGGAAAAGTCCAAAGTCAATGCTCAATAGTTGGTCCATAAGCTCTTGACGCTGGGATTCTTCTCCTGTAGATAGCCCTTCGAGGACATGTGACTGATCTAGGGCTGTTAGACGCTTCCTTATGGCCGAAAAAATCGCTTTCTTCTTGCGCTCCTGCATAACACACAAAGTTCTTACAGCACAATCCCAAAATTGGTCAAAGAAATCTAAACAATACAGAGACGAAAGCAGCAGTGCTATACCTCCTTCCGTTTTTCTTTCCGAGAAAGGCCTTCCATTGGTACATTAAGATCCAGTAGCCCCTCCGGCGGTGTAATCTCAACTCTGCTGGCCGCTATGTCCACAACAGGAACAATGTCTTTAACGAAAGGTATCCATATTCGGTTGTCCTTGCCTCTACTTGACGGCATCAGCTGGACTCGTAAGAGGTCGCTTGCGCCAGTGTTGTGCACGTCCACAATCGTTCCAATCTTCTCCTTCGTCTCCTGCCGTTCCGAAGCAAGTCCATAGATAGTAAACTTCATTACATACTTCATCAATTACTTAAGTTTTCTCCAATTACTACTCCGAAAGTCTATGAACGCATACAAACGGCTGAAGATTGTTTCAGAACAATATTTGCGAATGGAAACTGATAAATTCTGCTGGTGGAAAATAGAATTCACCTCAAGGACTACGTCCATGCCTACAAGATCAGGTATGTAGTCATCGTCTTCGCCTAGTGATGCTGGCCTCTCATCAGCTCTCACCAACATGGTTGCACCTTGGAGCTCACTTGCCTACAGAAAAAAACTCCACAAATCAGCAGAACAAAAATTTCTCCTTGAAAAGCTCCGATGCAAATCCAACCAGGAAAGAGTAGTAAAGCTTCTAGTAAGCATAAAGAGCGTCGTCACCTTCTCAGGCGTGTCAAAGCCCTTTAACGTAACAAGCCATGAAGCCTGCTTCCCGATGCTTTCCCGACCCTCCACAAGCTCTACTTGCGTTATGGAAGGTTTGCCCATTGTCACTCTCCTTATCCAACGAATCCCTGGCTGCTCATCCACAACAAAACACGCCGCGTTCAAATTCCTGATACCAATGCAGAAAAATCTAAAGTTGATGTGGCAGAGTTGACAGGACGACGATTAGAATCCACCTTACTAGTCCTCAATTATACTTAGGGCATCGCCAATGCAACCGTAACCAGGCCCGGTATAACAAACCTGTTTTTTAAATTAATAATTGACTGTAATATAAAATCATTTATACCGATTTATACCGTGCCCTTGGCTGATTTTCCCTGATTTTCCCTTCTATAGGCTTGATTTGGTGAGGCCTCTAAATTTTTTGGAAGCTAGCTAACATTTGATGCCATGTATCTAAATCACCCTAAACCCTAAACCAAAATTTTATTGTGCTTTTACAACAAGAAAAGTCATGCCATTCAAATCATATAAATTTTATACTACAATCAATTATTAATTAAAAAAGTAGGTTTGTTATACCGGGCCTGGTTACGGTTGCATTGGCGATGCCCTTACAACTTATTAATAGAACCAGGGTTAAAATGTATGAAACAAAGACGATTCAACTGCACAGACTTACCCTGAATGTCAAACAGAAATGCTGAGTTCTGAAAGACTTTGAACGTTATGATCTTTGAGCACAGTTACTTAGATCATCAGTTGAAACTTCATGGCGGGACAAACATGACGTAATTGTCAAGATCCTACAATTACATTCACAAAACTAAGTGCCAAAGGTATAATTTAAAAGGATTATGTTTAAGTAGTCATGTTTTAGCTGGAAACACATAAAAACTGGAGCAGGCATAGAATCAAAAGCTGCATCAGGTGGAACAATCATTATAATTACCGTTTCAAACCGGTCTTGAGGAAAATCAGTGAGAGACCGGACTCGTAATTCGCCATTAATTCCATGCGTCTGAGCAATAGTGCCGATTTCTACAAAATCTTCCACTTGAGCAGCAGGCTCTACTGCTGCCGCTGCTGCTGCTGACATTCCAACAACATATCATCAATTTGAAAACATCATTCAAAAACTAAACTTCTGCGTTAATTAAAAACAAACATCAATATAAGTACGCGTTCTTCACTCACGAGATGAAGGACGCGATACTTGACAGACTGCTCCGGCGTTTCGCTCAAACGCAGCTCCATTCTTGAGAGTCGAGACTTTTCGAAGCTCCAGGCAAGAATTAGAGTAGGAGCTCCCTCGCACTCCACTGAGACACGATCGCGAGGACGGAATCAACTGCTTGAGGAGCAGCAACGAGTGACACGACGAAGCGCTCACGGAGGTTGCAATTGAGGTCGCCATTGTGCCTCGAACCTCAAACCCTAAAGAACTGAATCGAAATGACTTCTGCAAGGGATTCCAATACAAGTCAAGGCGGCTGCAATCGGAGCATTGGCAGGCCTTCTTCGCGCGTTGTATCTCCACAATCACCGACAAATCTCACTCGATTTCTGACCGAGTAAGAGACAAATGAAGAAGCAAATTTTGAAACACTGGCTCTCTTCCAAACTGATTGATGCGCTCTGTGACTTTAACTCTAAAATGGAGAATAGAGCGAGTTAAATGACCGTAATGAAGGAGTGATTCTGTAGCAATTCGAAAAGTGCGAGTGCGTAGAATTTTTGCTAGAAAATTGTGGCTTCTATTCTGAAGTTATGGACTACAAGAGTAGCTTAACTGTAATGAAAACAACAGGTTTCACGTGATCGAAGCGATGGCCGTGACAGAAGCACGAGGATGCCCGCAGGACTTGCATTTCGTAGAAGAGCTTTGTAGAAATGGAGTCTGATAAGGAGTTCACAGTATGTGGATATGGCGACGAAAGTTCAACGAAGGGCGACGAGAGTCCAACGAAGGGAGACGAGAGTCCACCGAAGGGCGACGGAAACTGGCTCGTCCGACGAATTAGGTCAAAATTTCCGTCGGCTCAATTGAGTATTCTATTTAGTGTTTCATACCTTAACCCTTAAATGACCAACTGACCATAGTACAGAGTACAATATGGTGTATCTTTTTTTGTATTTGAAATATTCCTTTATTACATTTGAGATTTTCAAAGAAGTTAGAATATAAATCAATGCGGTTCTAGTGAGCTAGTCAAGATCCCAAACTAAAACTTTTTGTTGGTAGCAAATGCTAGTTATACAACAATGTACACATTACGTACTATGATTGGTTGGTGGTATGTTCACACTTGATGTTAGGAAGGATATTAACAAAATGAATGCAATATAAAGGTGTGTCCAAATGCATCTAATTTTCCTTTGCCTACTACCACTCTCACTAGTAGAAAACTCCTTCCAAAACAACAGAAAACCAACAGTTTCTTGTTGATTTGGGCACTGGCCCACGCTAATTGACTAATTTAACAGAATTCTGTAAAAACCTAAATACGTTCTGTTGATTTGGACACCATTATCTAAATCAACAGAAATTTTGGAATCTTTTGAAGATCTTTTGGAAATTTTTGTGAATCTTTAAGAATCTTCAAGAATCTTTTGGGAATCATTGAGAATCTTTTCAGGAGTTTTAAGAATATTTAAGAATCTTTTTGAGATTTTAGAATCTTTGAGAATCTTTTAGGAATCTTCATGAATCTTTGGAAATCTTTTGGAATCTTTTCAAGTTTTTTTGGAATCTTTGAAAATGTTTGAGAATCTTGCAGGAATCTTTCAAGAATCTTTGAGAATCCTTTGGGAATCTTTGAGAATCTTTCAGGAATCTTTGAGAATCTTTTGAAATCTTTGGGAATCTTTTCAAGTTTTTTTGGACTCTTTGAGAATGTTTGAGAACAATTGAGAATCTTTGAAAATCTTTGAGAATCTTTAAGAATCTTTTTGGAATCTTTGAGAATCTTTTGGAATCTTTGGGAATATTTTCAAGTTTTTTGGAATCTTTGAGAATGTTTGAGAACAATTGAGAATCTTTGAGAATCTTTTCAAGTTTTTTGGAATCTTTGAGAATCTTTTGGAATCTTTGGAAATCTTTTCAAGTTTTTTTGGACTCTTTGAGAATGTTTGAGAACAATTGAGAATCATTGAGAATCATTGAGAATCTTTGAGAATCTCTTTGGAATCTTCAAGAATCTTTGGAAATCTTTGAGAATCTTTGAGAATCTTTTAGGAATCTTTGAGAATCATTTGAAATCTTTGGGAATCTTTTCAAGTTTTTTTGGAATCTTTGAGAATGTTTGAGAACAATTGAGAATCTTTGAGAATCTTTGGGAATCTTTTGAGAATCTTTTTTGAAATTCCAAAAATCTTTGAAAATCTCTAAGAATTTTCAAGAACCTTTTTGGAATCTTTGAGAATCTTTTTAAAATCTTTATGAAATTTGTTTAAGTACTTCAAAATACTTATAGAAATAGAATCTCTTAGATTGAATTAGAGTCCTTTAGGAATCTTTTTGTAAATCATCAAAATACTTTCAAAAATACTTTCACAATAGTTTAGGTTTGTTTTTGAAATCTTTCTAAAACCTTTTTGAACCTCATTAAAATTTTTTGAAGTTTTCAAAAATAAAAGAAGTTTTCAAAAAAAAAAAATCTTTTAGAAGTTTGAGTGTACATTGACTGGTTTTATTTTCTTTACTTTTCACAATTTGGTACGATTTAAACTTAGCAGCCTTCAAAGTCAAGTAAAAACATGACCATAATAACAAAAAACTCAACAGTTTTTTGTTGATCTAGATACTTTTGGACACAACTTCACTAATTCAACAAAATTTTATATAAAAAGTACAACATTTTGTTGTTTTAAATACCAAAATTTCTTTACAAACAAATATAAATGATGCTCCTCACTTCTTTGAAGAAATCATAAATGTCCCTTAAGGATTAAAAGTACCAAAAATATCTTTGTGTTACATGATAACCAAGTGTATAGTTTAATGCAAATTCTTACAAGAAACCAAAGGTGATATTTACATTTCAAATAACACAAGGATATATTTAACATTTCAAAATAGAAGAGTTTTTTTATTAATTTTCCAAAATAATATGAGTATAATTGATATTCCTACAAAAAATAAGGACTATTTTTTATGTTTCACATATTTTCGGCGTAAACTTGATATTTTGAAAGACTTAAAGGGTATTTTTAGTATGATTCCTTCTATTACTAACCAAATGAATTAAAAAAAAACAATCTTATAAAATATTTTTATAAGCTTTAAAAGATGGGAATTGATATGTGTATCACACTCTTCCAATTACTATACCACACCACAAGGTAAATTTTTGATTTCTAGCATCAAAAAGCTGAATCTGAGAATTTTGAATTCAGATTTGGACTTAGAGACCATGGTATTGTCTAGAACCATAAAAAAAGTTGCAATTCAACAACACCCAATGAAAATGTGTAGTTAAGGAGAAAATTGTTAATTTTACTTTTGTTTGTAAAAAAAGATAAGCTCCCCCCCATTGGGTGTTGTTGAATTGCAACTTTTTTTATGGTCTTAGACAATACCATGGTTTCTAAGTCCAAATTTGAATTCAAAATTCTCAAACTCAAATTTTTGATGGTAGAAATCTAAAATTTACCCCAAGGGTGTGGTACAATAGTTCAAAGGGTGTGGTTCACATATTAATGCCCTTACAGAATATCCAAAACTATTCAAAAGTCAATAGAATTTTGATTTTATAATTGCAAGGATTTAATTTTGTAACTTTTCACGACTTCATGTTATTTGAATCTATCAAACTATGGAGGCTATTTTAACAAAATAAGGTTATTTTTACAAAAAAACTAACACTAAATAAAATTTATTAATGAATCCAACCTTTGCCTGCAACAATGCTTATGAGATTTGTGAATTCCGAAAAAAATTTATAAACAAAATCAAAAGGATGGAAACAAACAATTTATTTAAAATTTCTAAACACCTTCTCTGATTTTAGCTCATAACTTTTGATAAAAAGATTGAAATCCAAAAAAAATTGTTGGAGGTGAAAGTAAATTACATTTACCAACTTTTCTCAGTTCTAAGTTTTTTGAAAAAGAGTCCTTTAATGGACGGAAATAGCCTCCAAAGTCTACAGCATTACTAAAGACATGAACATTTAATGTACAAATAGAATTAAGACTCCAATGCATGTATGTGCATTTGCACATTCTCTAGTGGTTTAGAGAATGTGTTGAGGTTGTGGAGTGTGATAGGGGAGGTGGAGGGTTCAAACCCCGCTACCGGCAGCTGCCCGGGAGTTCGGGCAGCTGCCCAAAAAGTTCGGGCAGCTGCCCAAAAGTTCGGGCAGCTGCCCAAAAGTTCGGGCAGCTGCCCAAAAGTTCGGGCAGCTGCCCGGGAGTTCGGGCAGCTGCCCGGGAGTTCGGGCAGCTGCCCGGGAGTTCGGGCAGCTGCCCAAAAAGTTCGGGCAGCTGCCCAAAAAGTTCGGGCAGCTGCCCAAAAAGTTCGGGCAGCTGCCCAAAAAGTTCGGGCAGCTGCCCGGGAGTTCGGGCAGCTGCCCAAAAAGTTCGGGCAGCTGCCCAAAAAGTTCGGGCAGCTGCCCAAAAAGTTCGGGCAGCTGCCCAAAAAGTTCGGGCAGCTGCCCAAAAAGTTCGGGCAGCTGCCCAAAAAGTTCGGGCAGCTGCCCAAAAAGTTCGGGCAGCTGCCCAAAAAGTTCGGGCAGCTGCCCAAAAAGTTCGGGCAGCTGCCCAAAAAGTTCGGGCAGCTGCCCAAAAAGTTCGGGCAGCTGCCCAAAAAGTTCGGGCAGCTGCCCAAAAAGTTCGGGCAGCTGCCCAAAAAGTTCGGGCAGCTGCCCAAAAAGTTCGGGCAGCTGCCCAAAAAGTTCGGGCAGCTGCCCAAAAAGTTCGGGCAGCTGCCCAAAAAGTTCGGGCAGCTGCCCAAAAAGTTCGGGCAGCTGCCCAAAAAGTTCGGGCAGCTGCCCAAAAAGTTCGGGCAGCTGCCCAAAAAGTTCGGGCAGCTGCCCAAAAAGTTCGGGCAGCTGCCCAAAAAGTTCGGGCAGCTGCCCAAAAAGTTCGGGCAGCTGCCCAAAAAGTTCGGGCAGCTGCCCAAAAAGTTCGGGCAGCTGCCCAAAAAGTTCGGGCAGCTGCCCAAAAAGTTCGGGCAGCTGCCCAAAAAGTTCGGGCAGCTGCCCAAAAAGTTCGGGCAGCTGCCCAAAAAGTTCGGGCAGCTGCCCAAAAAGTTCGGGCAGCTGCCCAAAAAGTTCGGGCAGCTGCCCAAAAAGTTCGGGCAGCTGCCCAAAAAGTTCGGGCAGCTGCCCAAAAAGTTCGGGCAGCTGCCCAAAAAGTTCGGGCAGCTGCCCAAAAAGTTCGGGCAGCTGCCCAAAAAGTTCGGGCAGCTGCCCATCCCCCTAAAAAGTTCACATTTTCTTAAAATAACAAATCCTATGAAAAAAAAATTTAAAAATGAGAAGAAATAGAAATGAACAACATAAAATAAGTAATAGAAATCAACAACAAATTAACAGAAAACTGTAAATAATCAACAAAAAATCAACAGAAAAGTACCCAAATCAACTTGACCAAATTCACAGAAAAAATCAACAGTTTTTGGTTGAAAATCTGTTGATTTTGAGGTGAATTTTCTACTAGTGTCTTAGCACCAAGTGTGAACATACACTAAGTCGGATTTGTATTTAAAAAGTAATTAATTGGTTAACTATCAAGCTTCCGCATTTTTAAAGAAAAAATCACACAATTGGAATACTTTGTTAAATTATTTTTGGTGTAAGGCATATACTACCTTGAAAATATTCAATAAAAGATATTTACATATAAAAGATTTATACATAAAGAATGGGAATATATACTAGTAAGGACACAGTTCAAAAGTAGGGGCACATTCACAAAATTGTTGTTGTCATATGATTTGACAAGCTTATAGAACAAAGAAGATTTGCTTCCAAAATCATAACAAGAATGTATTGTGTAATTAAGTAGTAAGTTGTGGCAAGTGAGCCCTCCTTTCTAAAGCATCAAAGGTTGGGTAATGAGCCACAACTCCCCACAGGCAACTACAGTATAAAAATACTTGAAGACCATAGTGAACAAAGGCAAGGTTAGTATCACATAAGTGTTTCTATGTATAATTACTTTTGTTGATATCAATTTTTGTAATTTTTATAAGAACTCATGTCCTTGGTAAAAATTTAAAATACAGTATACAATTCACTATAAAAAAAATTCAAATACAATACTCAATTCACTATAAAAACTATGAAAATTGCAGTTTTGCAAGAATTCTTGAGTTTGGAACATGCATTCTAATGACATGTATACTGAAAATTCTTTTTCAATAAATGTTTTTCTTGAAATTTTAGACATCACCATGATGAGACTACTTTCTATAATTTATTTGAATTTTTTTTTGAAGACTATGTCTAGTTTTGCTATGGTTCAACAAAAACCTCCATTAAATCATGAAGAATTTTTTTCTTATTGTGTTTTTTAAGTTTCAAAATTTTGAAACTCCCAATATTTTGTGAAAATGACTTGCGGTATGGATAGGCTTCTTATGTTCAATAGCAATGTTAAGTGCACTATCTTACAAAAAAACTACTCATAGAAAGAAGAAAGCTATAATTAAAATGAAGAATGTAACAAAGTAGCTACATTTGTTAAGAAATTATTGAACAAAATGTTCATCAATGTACACAAAGTTGACCCTAAACCTCTAAATATAGCAAGCATACATTTTAGGAAAAGATATGGATAAATATCTTGTAAATATGTCATTATTAGGTGTGTAAGCCTCACATCAGAAATAAAAAGAATGCTTACAAATTATGAGGAAATCTGTATATTCCTACTGCCAAGTTAATAAATTTAATTATTTCCATTGTATTGAAATGATTATTCCCTACCCCAAGCACACATGAGAAACATTGAATAGACATTCCAGAATCCTGGTATTTCCAATCAGCGTTCTTTTACTAGCTCCTCTAGACTCTTGGCAACTTACGCACATTAGTTACCCATTAATCTATTTATTAAGTTCCATTAATTTCAAAATTTTCAAGGGACTCCATTCAATTAAAACATGACATACTAGCATCAATTACAAAACCTAATGAAATTTATATATTACCGACACTGCTGGTAACTTACAAAATTACAAGACATGTCTTCAATCAACTGCAGAGCCAGCGAACCAGAGTACAATCACATCTATCAAAGTCGCCTACACAAGCAGGGTCTTGTCAAATCACATCATACAAAAGAGGTGATGAAATTTCAAAATAATATATTGTAATAGATTAATTACGAATCGGTGCTTTGCAAATGCGGCAGTGCTGATAAGCACGCCAGCAAAACTAGTGTACAACAGCGGATACACATGCAGTTATGTCATCTGCATAACAACTGCAGTGAAGAAAACAGGGGTGTGATCCACAAGGAGTGGAGAAAGGTAATCCAACAACGAAGGAGAACTCTACAGCAGTGAGCTTCAACAAAAGACCACCCGCACAAATATCTAGTTCCAATTAACCTCAAATATTCCAAAATCAGCACCGGAAACGTGTAACTATGTACTTAGAGGAAGGGGTATAACTTCAAGCACCTGATAAAACCGGCCAAGGCTTGCACGTTGTGCATCAATCCCCCGGACTTCAGAGAGGATCTGGAGAAACAGGATGTTCATATCTTTAAAAACCATAGGGAGCTGTCTGAGGTCGTAGAAAACGATGCTCGAGAAGCTCCGGAATTCGCAGCCGCTTTCTACGATCCCATGTTAAGCACCTCTTTATGATATCTAGTAACCAGGGATTTGATGTTCGAGGATATTGGATTCTGTGATGCGGATTTGTGATTGCTTGTATTTTGGAGTAGAGCGGCAGCTCAGCAAATGGAGTCTGCCCGTAGACCATCTGGAAAAATATGCACCCCAAAGACCAGATGTCGGATGCTCGACCTATCTTGATTTCTAAACCGTCGTCGTCTGTTTGATTTGCTAGAAACGCCTCTGGAGCCATGTAATTCAAAGTACCCGTCTGTACAAATCAAGCAACGATATGAGGAACCTCAGCGTGACCTGATTGACCTGAGCCTTCAAACCACATTCCACCTCTTAAATGTAAGGTAGTAGCACCCATATCCGTCAAATTAAGGGTTTTGAACATGATGATTATTAATAAACATCTAGCAAATTATAGGATCCTATTAGCAAGAGAAAAATGATGAGTTTGCACTTTTGAATGTATTATTTGGATACTGTGAGAATAATTTGTGAATTTTTAAAGAGCCGACTGCAATTGCACCTAATACCAACACTAAGGTTTCATGTTCACATGTTGTGCATCCTTGTAATTACATCTGTTCACTTCCATAGATTTTCCAAGATTTTAGAGGTGATGGTTATGAGTACAATGATGGTTGTGGGTGTTGCTACCTTAAGTAGGCAAATGCTGGAGTAACCATCTGAAAAAAGTAGTATGCAGCAGTCAAGCAATTAACAATGATAATGCGGATTGTTGTTGAGCGGTAGCATACCTGATTTTCTTTCACAATATTGGTTGTATCATTCTGAATAGCTTTGGCAATACCGAAATCGATGAGCTTCAGTTCTCCTCTCACGAGCATAAAATTAGCTGGTTTCAAATCAGAGTGCACAATACGCTCATCGTGGATAGTTTTTACGGCCTTCAGTATTTGCTGCCATCCGAATGAAAGAACGAAACTTAGAAACGTGTTCGAGCAAGAAAAGGAGAAGGATAGTGAGCCAGTAGACAATGAAATTAGGAGGCAATATGACTTAGAAACCCAGCAGCTGCATCATTTCTATTCTCCACGGGTCACTAATGCAACGGGATGTCAGAATTATACGTGAAGCAATGCATAAACTCTGCTTGTAGTGATAACTGTTTCAAAAACAAGCTTGAGCGGAAGGCAATAAAACGACACGTGAGATTAATACCTGCCAGTAGAAGCGAAGCCAATTCTCATCAGGCTCGGTTTCATTGTTACTTTGAATTTCCTTACGCTTTGCAGAAAGCATGCCAGCCAAATCAATCTCTCCATATTCCAGAACCATATAGATACAAGCATCCTCCGTAATGTCTCCACTCTCCGATCTTTCCTCCAACACCTTCTTGTTTGTAACCTACATACGGAAACTCCACTCTTGATCAACTCACAGTCGCATTGGCCCATAAATCCATCAGATACGCACCCCAGGAATTTTCAAACACCGAATACTAAATGAAGAAACGAGACTCATCAGACTACGTGCAGCTTCACATACCTCAGAATCAATAAGTTGAATAATATGACGTTTCCCACGCAAGGCTTTGAGGTACTTAATTTCTTGATAAAACTCTTGTGCAGTTGACCAGTCTCGACCTTTCAAGTTGATGCGTTTCACAGCATATATAGAGCAGTCGGTCGCTATAACCTTAAAGACCTCACTGCTGCCACCCTTTCCAATTTTGCCCAACTTCTGGTACCGAATTCCGTTAACAAAAACAAACTTCTGACTCTCCGCCTCTGTCCGCAATTTCCTTGCTGGCTGTGGGTTGTGATGGGCTATCTCTTGGTTTTTTTCTCCTCTGTCTTTAGATGAGTCGCTAGCTTTAGCAGAATGTCCTTCATTAACATCATGTACCGAAATCTCAGCAGCAGGGACAGTTGCTCTACATGTCGATTTCGGAAGTGCACTATGATCAGGCATGTTAATTCCAAGATCCCCCTCTCTCGGAGGTTGCTGACTATGAGGTTTTTGTTGCAGCTCAACCCCATGCGACAAAGTCACAGCAGTCTTGTGTGGATTCAAACCATTAGGTGATGTCAACGCAGTCAATCCAGTTACACCTGTAACTCCAGTATTGGACCCACTTTCAGCGGGGACGGAAATAACGTGGTGCTCTGAGATATGAGTCTGAGTTCTTCCCTGCGTGGACGTTTTGTCAGCTCCGTTTACGCCAGAAGCAATCTTCTCTTCGAAGCTGATGGTACTAAAAGTATTGGAGAGGTGATGGACTGCATTGTCATCAGCAAGGCCTTTCACACGAAGGTTTGATTGAGGGATGACACCATTGATTGGCTCACTTTTTGCGATTTCGTTGATCTGCTTGAGAACACCCGGATGATGCTTGAGGCCATCCGAAGCAGGTGAGTCATTTTCCTCTGCTTTTCGCTCTCGAGATTCTAAAACCTGCATGACAAATCCATGACCATATTGGCACCAGGAGGAGCAGTAAACAAATCTCTAATTACAATATGTGACAGGTAACAATGACATAACAACCACCAAGGAATGACGAAGCATGCTGATTCGAAGAAGGAAACTACTGAATGCTAGGAATTTCCACCTGATAAATAATTGCTCTCCTCTATTGGGAACTAAGTCCAGAAGGCACTTACAGGGGGGACATAACGAGGTGGTATGCCTCCAATAACTTTCCCACATTTCGAATGCTCATGAGAAGTCGGCGACGGAAGAGTCAAACCACGTGCATCTCTAGCCGTTTTCCACGCCCAAGGCTCCCTCTCGTGTCCTGGAGTGCCTTTCGTGCAGGAACCCGTCAAAGGATGTCCAGCAATATCCTCAATCCATCTCTCGCCACTTGGCTCCAAAGCAGTCGGCTCTGCCCTATTCTCTTTTTCCATACTTCCCCGACGTCCTTCGCATTCCCGATGAACAGAATTTCCCCCTTTATTGACAACCTCGCGTGCTTCCGTAGCAACAGCAACAGAGACATGTTTATCAATCCCTACTGCCAGATGTTGATTAGAAGTATCTGTGGTAGAAGGATCAGTTTCTGCTTTTCGTTTCCGGTGCTCATTTAGAAAATCGTCATCTGTTTGCAGTGCCACATTCTGGTGAACCCTCTGATTGCTCTTGCCGGACGAGATGGTTCCGGCCTCTGATACTTTCGGCAATGTATGAACATTGGCATGACTGTCCATCGTATGGGATGCGTGGAGTGCGTCGATATACTTGTGGTCATAGTCAGCTGATTTCTCAGAATCAGGACTGTATTCAGCCTTGGCATAAGCCCTTGGATCATCTCTGCGGACCCTCAGTGCAGGACCTGCCCATCAAAAATGGGACATCAGTGACAAGAAAATTAATTCAGTCGACAAAGGCCTAAGAAGTACAAGCAAAAATTGAGCTCATGGTCAAAAAGATGTCGCGTTAAAAAGAAAGAAAATAGACTTACCGAAACTAGAGATTTTCGCACGCTTGATGATCTTATCCACAAGAGCACTACTCGGTATTGCGTGAAGCTCGACAGAATTCTCGCGACTGCTCTTGGCCTCTTCCTCTAGAGGACTAGTAAGCCGTGAAGTCTCACCAGCAAGCGAGTATTTCCCTTGGAGGTCTTGAACAACAACGCTCTTCACTTCGCTGCTGAAAGCTTGTTTCTCGCTAGTAAAATGCCCTACACTATCTACTTTGTTCTGAACCGATCGTCCTGCCATAAAAGTTACCCAATATTTCAGTGCAAAAAATTGTAAACAACGAATTTGTCCCTTAAGTAGGACATCTTCTGAAAGCATCCTCATCATGTACAACACATGGGTCAGTCTCACCATAGCATCGCTCAGAACCAACTGCAGCGGAAAAAAAAGCATGCCAGGAAACTAGCATTTTAAAAATACTTCAGTACCAAGTAGTTTCAAAAAACAAGAGCCTTGAAACTGGCCAGTGCTAAGGACACAAGCAAAAGCTCATTACTTACTGGAGTTATCGATCGAATCGGAACCCGAGGGTTTCTTCTTAAACGGTGTTCCACGAGAGAACGATGATCCATGGCTCTGCATCAACGACTCGTTCTCTTTCCCAGCTGAAGGCTTAGTTGGCGTCAAAAGAGAGCTCGGTTTTCCACGGTCATGCACATCATGCTCTACTAGATTATGCTCGTGAACACGCAGTGAATTGTTCCGGTGGTTCGAATCTCGGTGATATCTTTGACTCTCTACTTTCACAGTTTCCCTTTGAATACCTCCTGGCTTTGAAACCTTGTCATCCCTGTACACATGAACGACTGCTTCAGACACAGTCGGTGAGAGACCTCGAGATGATAATTCCCCGACCGAGTGATGATCGAATGCCGCAGTCGTTTTGAGAGGTACCGGCTTCAAAGCATTAACACTTTTTAGCTGCCCGATTTTCTCCTTCAATCGTTCAAGCGATCCAGCGGATTGTTTCCCGGAATAATCGAATAAGACATCCTTCAACCATTCCTTCTCAGTTGATCCCAGATTCGTCTTGCTGGCGGTCACCGCAGCAGGAGTCTGAAATCAAGAAGAAGACGTTAACATCAGCAAGTCTAGAACGATTAAGACTAAGTCAGGGTCGCTATTCTCAATTTGTGATCAAGCGCGCATTAACATATACTTTCAAAATGCTAATTGTCGGCATATTCCTGCAGATTTACTACATTATTAACTATCGTGATGACATTCCTTACTTGATCCCTACAGCAATCACAGTTTGAAAACAGACTAGTTCAAGCCATCATACTGTGAAAAGCAGAATTTAGATGAGGCCAGATTCATATCACCAGAATCAGTTAACAACGTTGGAAATACTCGTCAAAGGATAAATAAAATTGAACAACAAGAAGTTTTCGTCTGACCTCCTAAAAACTGCAAAAAATACATATTCAAAAACACCACAATACAACAATTACCTGGTTTTGCAGCGCCGACTCCTTTAAGACGGTGTGCAATCGTTGTTCGCTGCTCATCAATCCCCGGGTTCGAACGGAGCCTAATCCACCTGATCCTGGTTCATTCCTATGAACTCGAGGGACCAGATTCTCCTTGTCCGAGCTCGGGTCACATCTCGCCATTGCGCTGTCCGGATACACCATTGCTACCTACCTCCGATCAGACCGTCTCTCCGTCTGTCGGTCACCACTGGCAATCAAATACGCAGTGAATGTACTACGATGTGACATTCCCAATGCATCCATAACTTCACGATGCCAAAGCTTCAAAAGGCAATGGCCAGAATACTTCAACTCTCAAAACCTATAAGCCTAATTCACTAATGCAAATTAGGTGAGCTAATTAGGCGTTTCAGCGCGATAAGGTGAATGACATTACAAGGCGTTGGATAGTACCTCCTTAAGACGACGGCGCCGATTCATCGCAGGAACCTCCTGCAGCGGAGATTCCTCTGAAGCCTTCCATTCCAAACAACGGAGCCGTGTACAATTAAGGACGCGAAAATCTCTATCCACACCACCGCGCAAATCCTTCATATATGAATCACTCTTTCTACCTGCAACCTACAAACGCTCGACCTGCGCTGCTTAAACCAGCAAAATCTTCAAAAAATTCACCTCTAAACTCTACAAAATTTAACACATTGCCGGCAGAGGACTCAAAAGCAACTCCACCGACATATTCTCACATTGCAAATGAGATATGAACACTACCTCGCAATCTCCGGTCACTGGTTCTCTTCATAAGCCCTGTCCTACACCCTAAGCGCCTCAAACTACCGCCACACTGCACCAAATGAGGTGAAATTAAGTGCAAAATGACGAGACGGAGAAGGTCAGATGCGAGGCGCGATGGCCCTAGTGACGAGGCAACTGCAGCGTGATAACAGGAGGCTTCGGCAACAAGCCGCACTCTCTCCCTCGCCATGAATACAGAGCTTCGACAATTTGGATCAAATGAGCTCCTTGGCGCGAATTCTGACCGTTAGGGACGCCAGGACAAGTGAACCTGGATCAATATTTGCGTTCACACTGGCGTGTCTTGGATGTTGGGCAGGTGGATGATAAATGCTGGATGAGGGATGATGGATGGCAGATGGCGGGTGACGGGTGGCGGATGGCGAATGACGGGTGGCGGTGGCGGAGGGCGGGTGATGGAGGGCGGGTGACGGGTGATGGAGGGCGGGTGACGGGTGATGGAGGGCGGGTGACGGGTGATGGAGGGCGGGTGACGGGTGATGGAGGGCGGGTGACGGGTGATGGAGGGCGGGTGACGGGTGATGGAGGGCGGGTGACGGGTGATGGAGGGCGGGTGACGGGTGATGGAGGGCGGGTGACGGGTGATGGAGGGCGGGTGACGGGTGATGGAGGGCGGGTGACGGGTGATGGAGGGCGGGTGACGGGTGATGGAGGGCGGGTGACGGGTGATGGAGGGCGGGTGACGGGTGATGGAGGGCGGGTGACGGGTGATGGAGGGCGGGTGACGGGTGATGGAGGGCGGGTGACGGGTGATGGAGGGCGGGTGACGGGTGATGGAGGGCGGGTGACGGGTGATGGAGGGCGGGTGACGGGTGATGGAGGGCGGGTGACGGGTGATGGAGGGCGGGTGACGGGTGATGGAGGGCGGGTGACGGAGGGCGGGTGACGGGTGACGGAGGGCGGGTGACGGGTGACGGAGGGCGGGTGACGGGTGACGGAGGGCGGGTGACGGGTGACGGAGGGCGGGTGACGGGTGACGGAGGGCGGGTGACGGGTGACAGAGGGCGGGTGACGGGTGACAGAGGGCGGGTGACGGGTGACAGAGGGCGGGTGACGGGTGACGGGTGACGGATGGCGGGTGACAGGTGACGGATGGCGGGTGACAGGTGACGGATGGCGGGTGACAGGTGACGGATGGCGGGTGACGGGTGACGGATGGCGGGTGACGGGTGACGGATGGCGGGTGATGGGTGATGGGTGACGGAGGGCGGGTGACGGATGGCGGGTGATGGGTGGCGGGTGGCGGGTGACGGAGGGCGGGTGACGGAGGACGGGTGATGGGTGACGGATGACTAGTGACGGAGGGCGGGTGATGGAGGGCGGGTGACAGAGGGTAGGTGATGGAGGGCGGGTGACAAAGGGCAGGTGACGCAGGGCGGGTGATGGGTGGCGGGTGGCGGGTGACGGAGGGCGGGTGACGGAGGACGGGTGATGGGTGACGGATGACTAGTGACGGAGGGCGGGTGATGGAGGGCAGGTGACAGAGGGTAGGTGATGGAGGGCGGGTGACAAATGGCAGGTGACGCAGGGCGGGTGACGCACGGCGGGTAATGGATGGCGGGTGACGGATGGCTAGTGCATCTCCTGCACCACGTCAAAATAGCCCCGTGTTCCCTACCAGTAATGGCTTTCTCGTTTCAAGCACAGTTTTTTTTAAATGACACATCTTTTGCCAAATTTGTCATGCAACTAGTAACTTCTTTTCCCTCAAAAATTGTCCTATGATAACTAGACACGAAGTCATGCTTTGCCATCTAAGTTAGTTAAAAAATACCTTGGTTTCAAGTCCCCAATAGCACTCAATGCATCCTTGTGCAGGTCGCGGGGCCTTAAGATTGAGCCTTGTTCTTGTCATATTCAAGCTTTCTCCAGGCCTCCTCCACGGTCCTTACCAAGTACTGTTCACGCACAGTTCTTGCACTATTCACGCACGACCCCACTCCATAGCCAAGTGTACCCATGCAATTTATTGTAACAAAGGTGCATGTTTAGGAGGTTTCAGGGCTGCAACAGAACTTCAAGCCTTGCCATGAAGGATTGCATCATTCTCCCCATGAAACCTTATTTTTCCAAGGCTTGGAAAGCATGCTACAAGAGATGCCCTGACGGATTGACATTTGATGGGTGATGGGTGATGGATGGCAGGGGACGAATACCTGATGCCTAATGCCCGATAATGGATGGTACATCAAATAGTGCATTTAGGTTGCTTTACCTTAGGGCATCTCCATTAGGAAAAATATGGGGCCTCAATAAGGCCTTTATAAACAATTCTAGCCCTTCATTTTTTTGATTCCAAATGTGGGGAACCAGCCCTTGCTGATGGTCAGAAAAAATTAATTAAAAATCCAAAAAATCAAAAAAAAAATCTTGGAAAATATAAGATTTTTTTTTTTTTATTAAATTAAAAAAATCAAAATAGTTGATGTGGCATCAATAGTGCCATGTCAGCCTGCGCATGATTTGATTGGGAATTGGGTTCCCATGGCTAAAGACCCCCCAAACTCAAGGCCTTATTGGGGCCCCATATTTTTCCTAATGCATGCAGCACTCTTTCCAAGCCTTGGAAAAATGAGGTTTCACGGGGAGAATGACACAAACCTTCACGGTGGGGTTTGAAGTTCTCCTGCAACCCTGGAGGTTTTAGGGCTTGCACATGTATTACAACAAATTGCACTAGTACACTTGACTATAGAGTGGGATTGTGCGTGAATAATGCGTAAATAGAGCTTGGCAAGGACCGTGAAGGAGGCCTAGAGAAAGCTTGGATTTGACGGGAACAAGGCTCAATCTGAAAACCCCACGACCTGCATAGGGACACATCAAGTGTTATTGGAGACTTGAAACGCAAAAGCCGTTACGGCTAGGGAACGGGGGGCTGTTTTGATGTGCTGCAAGAGATGCTTTTAGCAAGGTTACCTCATTACTCACCATGAGCCACCTCAAGAAGCATGCAATTCTCTTTAGCCTACAATAATTCCTTGTTTTGTTTAAAGATTTAGTTTCCTTGCTCCCTATCCTATCTTTGACGCTTGTTGTTGCGCTCAATCCCTATATGCTTCCTTTGTTGTTTATGAGAGTAATTAATGATAAGAGTTCCAATAGCCTTGATAAATATTGAAATAGTGTGAAATGTTTAGAAATTAACTTGGAGTAACCTAGATGCACTATTCAGTGTAGATGATGGATGGTAGATGATGGATGTTGGATGCTGGATGTTAGATATTAGATGGTGGACAATGGATGGTGGATGTTAGATGTTGGATGCTGGATGATGGATGGAGAAAGGCATCCGTTACAACATTGTAAAGAACTATATGGAGTGACATGTCCATATGTAATAGATAGCCACTAATTTAGTTTGTATTTAGAGTACATAAAACTCCAAATATTGTCACATTTTCATACGTTTCCTACAAATATCTCAATTTTTTATTTACAATTTATGATCATTACAATCTTCACATATTATATATATATATATATATATATAAACCGTCTAATAACATTCAAACCAACGAAAGTGTTTGAATTAAATGAGAAAGCACTTAAAAAATTTGAGGTTATGTTTTGTTGTAATATTTAAGTCAAAAATTATCTAAAATACTGGTTGCTTTGACGAAAGAGCTATAAAATTGCAACATGTTATATATAATTTATGAATTTGGTCATATGAAATGAAACAAAAATAAAATTTGATAAAAATGCAATTAAAATGTAAATTGTGGCATTTAAATGCTAGAACAAATTATGGTTTTTGGGTAAAAATGCATTTTAATCAAATATTTATTGTACAAATTTTGGTCCTACCACACTCCACGTTGATTTTGCATTCACTTCCTTGTAGATTATGTTTTTATTACTTAATGCTATTTGTTTTAACATGAAAGGTACATATGGATGTTCCTTACATATCCATTGCAATCAAATCCCAAAAATTCATCACTAATTTTCTTCAATCAATTTTCATGTAAAACTACAAATTTTAATATGAAACAATTCACCAAAAATGGGTTTTTGATTTTTTGAAACTAAAATTTGATATGCTTAATTGAGACTGCATGAGGATTACAAAACCATAATGTAAAGCAAAACTAACTCAAATTATACTATATCTTTAACAGATTTTTTTAAATAGCAAAATGGATCCAAACGTAAACTTACTCAAGGATGTTGTATAGTACATTTGAAGATGTGCACCATTTTAGAGCCTCATGCCATTTCAATTTCAATTTTCATAACTGATTCCACAAAGCTCCAAAACATATGAAACAACTTGGGTTAGATGCCAAATCTTGTCACCTTTTTAACACTAGTAGAAAATTCACCTCAAAATCAACAGATTTTCAACCAAAAACTGTTGATTTTTTCTGTGAATTTGGTCAAGTTGATTTGGGTACTTTTCTGTTGATTTTTTGTTGATTATTTACAGTTTTCTGTTAATTTGTTGTTGATTTCTATTACTTATTTTATGTTGTTCATTTCTATTTCTTCTCATTTTTAAATTTTTTTTTCATAGGATTTGTTATTTTAAGAAAATGTGAACTTTTTAGGGGGATGGGCAGCTGCCCGAACTTTTTGGGCAGCTGCCCGAACTTTTTGGGCAGCTGCCCGAACTTTTTGGGCAGCTGCCCGAACTTTTTGGGCAGCTGCCCGAACTTTTTGGGCAGCTGCCCGAACTTTTTGGGCAGCTGCCCGAACTTTTTGGGCAGCTGCCCGAACTTTTTGGGCAGCTGCCCGAACTTTTTGGGCAGCTGCCCGAACTTTTTGGGCAGCTGCCCGAACTTTTTGGGCAGCTGCCCGAACTTTTTGGGCAGCTGCCCGAACTTTTTGGGCAGCTGCCCGAACTTTTTGGGCAGCTGCCCGAACTTTTTGGGCAGCTGCCCGAACTTTTTGGGCAGCTGCCCGAACTTTTTGGGCAGCTGCCCGAACTTTTTGGGCAGCTGCCCGAACTTTTTGGGCAGCTGCCCGAACTTTTTGGGCAGCTGCCCGAACTCCCGGGCAGCTGCCCGAACTCCCGGGCAGCTGCCGGTAGCGGGGTTTGAACCCTCCACCTCCCCTCTCACACTCCACAACCTTAACACATTCTCTAAACCACTAGAGAATGTGCAAATGCACATGCATGCATTGGAGTCTTAATTCTATTTGTACATTAAATGTTCATGTCTTTAGTAATGCTGTAGACTTTGGAGGCTATTTCCGTCCATTAAAGGACTCTTTTTCAAAAAACTTAGAACTGAGAAAAGTTGGTAAATGTAATTTACTTTCACCTCCAACAATTTTTTTTGGATTTCAATCTTTTTATCAAAAGTTATGAGCTAAAATCAGAGAAGGTGTTTAGAAATTTTAAATAAATTGTTTGTTTCCATCCTTATGATTTTGTTTATAAATTTTTTTCGGAATTCACAAATCTCATAAGCATTGTTGCAGGCAAAGGTTGGATTCATTAATAAATTTTATTTAGTGTTAGTTTTTTTGTAAAAATAACCTTATTTTGTTAAAATAGCCTCCATAGTTTGATAGATTCAAATAACATGAAGTCGTGAAAAGTTACAAAATTAAATCCTTGCAATTATAAAATCAAAATTCTATTGACTTTTGAATAGTTTTGGATATTCTGTAAGGGCATTAATATGTGAACCACACCCTTTGAACTATTGTACCACACCCTTGGGGTAAATTTTAGATTTCTACCATCAAAAATTTGAGTTTGAGAATTTTGAATTCAAATTTGGACTTAGAAACCATGGTATTGTCTAAGACCATAAAAAAAGTTGCAATTCAACAACACCCAATGGGGGGGAGTTTATCTTTTTTTACAAACAAAAGTAAAATTAACAATTTTCTCCTTAACTACACATTTTCATTGGGTGTTGTTGAATTGCAACTTTTTTTATGGTTCTAGACAATACCATGGTCTCTAAGTCCAAATCTGAATTCAAAATTCTCAGATTCAGCTTTTTGATGCTAGAAATCAAAAATTTACCTTGTGGTGTGGTATAGTAATTGGAAGAGTGTGATACACATATCAATTCCCATCTTTTAAAGCTTATAAAAATATTTTATAAGATTGTTTTTTTTTAATTCATTTGGTTAGTAATAGAAGGAAAATTACTAAAAATACCCTTTAAGTCTTTCAAAATATCAAGTTTACGCCGAAAATATGTGAAACATAAAAAATAGTCCTTATTTTTTGTAGGAATATCAATTATACTCATATTATTTTGGAAAATTAATAAAAAAACTCTTCTATTTTGAAATGTTAAATATATCCTTGTGTTATTTGAAATGTAAATATCACCTTTGGTTTCTTGTAAGAATTTGCATTAAACTATACACTTGGTTATCATGTAACACAAAGATATTTTTGGTACTTTTAATCCTTAAGGGACATTTATGATTTCTTCAAAGAAGTGAGGAGCATCATTTATATTTGTTTGTAAAGAAATTTTGGTATTTAAAACAACAAAATGTTGTACTTTTTATATAAAATTTTGTTGAATTAGTGAAGTTGTGTCCAAAAGTATCTAGATCAACAAAAAACTGTTGAGTTTTTTGTTATTATGGTCATGTTTTTACTTGACTTTGAAGGCTGCTAAGTTTAAATCGTACCAAATTGTGAAAAGTAAAGAAAATAAAACCAGTCAATGTACACTCAAACTTCTAAAAGATTTTTTTTTTTTGAAAACTTCTTTTATTTTTGAAAACTTCAAAAAATTTTAATGAGGTTCAAAAAGGTTTTAGAAAGATTTCAAAAACAAACCTAAACTATTGTGAAAGTATTTTTGAAAGTATTTTGATGATTTACAAAAAGATTCCTAAAGGACTCTAATTCAATCTAAGAGATTCTATTTCTATAAGTATTTTGAAGTACTTAAACAAATTTCATAAAGATTTTAAAAAGATTCTCAAAGATTCCAAAAAGGTTCTTGAAAATTCTTAGAGATTTTCAAAGATTTTTGGAATTTCAAAAAAGATTCTCAAAAGATTCCCAAAGATTCTCAAAGATTCTCAATTGTTCTCAAACATTCTCAAAGATTCCAAAAAAACTTGAAAAGATTCCCAAAGATTTCAAATGATTCTCAAAGATTCCTAAAAGATTCTCAAAGATTCTCAAAGATTTCCAAAGATTCTTGAAGATTCCAAAGAGATTCTCAAAGATTCTCAATGATTCTCAATGATTCTCAATTGTTCTCAAACATTCTCAAAGAGTCCAGAAAAACTTGAAAAGATTTCCAAAGATTCCAAAAGATTCTCAAAGATTCCAAAAAGATTCTCAAAGATTCTCAAAGATTCTCAATTGTTCTCAAACATTCTCAAAGATTCCAAAAAACTTGAAAATATTCCCAAAGATTCCAAAAGATTCTCAAAGATTCCAAAAAGATTCTTAAAGATTCTCAAAGATTTTCAAAGATTCTCAATTGTTCTCAAACATTCTCAAAGAGTCCAAAAAAACTTGAAAAGATTCCCAAAGATTTCAAAAGATTCTCAAAGATTCCTGAAAGATTCTCAAAGATTCCCAAAGGATTCTCAAAGATTCTTGAAAGATTCCTGCAAGATTCTCAAACATTTTCAAAGATTCCAAAAAAACTTGAAAAGATTCCAAAAGATTTCCAAAGATTCATGAAGATTCCTAAAAGATTCTCAAAGATTCTAAAATCTCAAAAAAATTCTTAAATATTCTTAAAACTCCTGAAAAGATTCTCAATGATTCCCAAAAGATTCTTGAAGATTCTTAAAGATTCACAAAAATTTCCAAAAGATCTTCAAAAGATTCCAAAATTTCTGTTGATTTAGATAATGGTGTCCAAATCAACAGAACGTATTTAGGTTTTTACAGAATTCTGTTAAATTAGTCAATTAGCGTGGGCCAGTGCCCAAATCAACAAGAAACTGTTGGTTTTCTGTTGTTTTGGAAGGAGTTTTCTACTAGTGTAAGAAAACATATTGAAAAACATTCAAGAAGTTTCACCTCTCCAAAATTTAGTTTTAGTCCTCAGATGGTCCAATTCATGAGCCTCCTACCTTAGGACATAATGATTCTGGAATTTATGCGTACCTTGCAATAGAGACCATCTTGTCAAACTTGCCAAGGAACTTACTTTTTGTCAAACTTGCCACAACGTCTAGAACCATTCTTACAAAACTCCTCAAGAATCTTGTTTGTTGCTCCATGTTGCTGTTGCATAAATTTTCCCTGAGTCCTCATTGCTTATTCTTCCTCACCACCTTTGCCGAGCCACTACAGCGCTTCCAATATAAGCCTCCCAAATTGGTAAATATCTGATCCCTTTGTGTATACCTTCTTCCCATTGCAGTCTACTAACGTTCCCGCATCCCAACCTCGTAATTCATCCTATGTTTCTTCGTCACAGTCAGCATATTCCAAGTCAATGAGCACCCACTTCCATTCCCCCTAGACATGAACTTTAATACAATTCTCCCATCTAACATCCCTGTGGGTATAGCCTTTTTGGTGCAAATCCGCAAGGCCATGTAATATGTCATGAGTGGCATTTTCTAACTCTTGCAAATCATGAGGCCGAGAGTATGGGTCTCCAACAGGTTGCAGCTCTAACATTGTGCTAGCCATTGTTGTTTGGATGCTCAAATACTGGATGAGGTAACTAGATGAGGTAATTGAATCATATAAGGCTTTCACCCTTTTTATGTCCAATGGTGGGATTACCTTTTTGATCACCTTGTCCGAACACACTATAACTTGTCTGCCATTACTACAAGGAATAGGTTTATATAAACAAAAATGAGGAAAAAAATGAGTAAGTTTTTCCTGTAACTTTTGTAGCAGACAGTGCATTCGAACAATGCTATGTAGGAACAAAGCTACACCACGAGGAGTCGACAAATTGTACTTTAAGAGAGGATCAACAATGATGTTCTCACCACGTGGAGAGATCTTAGACCACTTGAATGATGCCCCGCTAAAACATCCTCCAATCACATACAAAAGTGCACCATAATACAATGGGCTCCAAACCTTCAACTTCTCTGCATTTTCATTTTGGGCCATTGCCATCTCTGATGTGTCAATTCTATTCTTCCACGTCAACATGAGAACATGATGCACATAGACCAAGCAATTGGGGCTCCACTTCCATCCTAGTGATGTCTTTAAGTTATGTAACGCACAGGCTGGAGGAGTATTCTTGTCCAAAATTTCTAAAAAGTGTCATGTGAGAAAAAGGTTGAAATTAGCTTGTGGCCTCATTAGGTGGATGTTTGAAATCAAACCCAAAAGCAAGTTCAACAACGGCCACACTAGTAGAAAACTCCTTTCAAAATAACAAAAAACCAACAGTTTCTTGTTGATTTGGGCACTTGCCCACGCTAATTGACTAATTTAACAAAATTCTGTAAAAAACTAAATAGGTTCTGTTGATTGGGACACCATTATCTAAATCAACAGAAATTTTGGAATCTTTTGAAGACCTTTTGGGAATTTTTTGTGAATCTTTAAGAATCTTCAAGAATCTTTTGGGAATCATTGAGAATCTTTTCATGATTTTTAAGAATATTTAAGAATCTTTTCAAGATTTTAGAATCTTTGAGAATCTTTTAGGAATCTACATGAATCTTTGGAAATCTTTCGAAATCTTTTCAAGTTTTTTTTGAATCTTTGAGAATGTTTGAGAACAATTGAGAATCTTTAAGAATCTTTGAGAATCTTTTAGGAATCTTTGAGAATCTTTTGATATCTTTGGAAATCTTTTCAAGTTTTTTTGGAATCTTTGAGAATGTTTGAGAAAAATTAAGAATCTTTGAGAATCTTTGAGAATCTTTGAGAATCTTTTTGGAATCTTCAAGAATCTTTGAAAATCTTTAGAAATCTTTTCAAGTTTTTTTGGAATCTTTGAGAATGTTTGAAAACAATTGAGAAAGTTTGAAAATCTTTGAGAATCTTTAAGAATCTTTGAGAATCTTTGAGAATCTTTTTGGAATCTTTGAGAATCTTTTCAAGTTTTTTGGAATCTTTGAGAATGTTTGAGAACAATTGAGAATCTTTGAGAATCTTTGAGAATCTTTGAGAATCTTTTTGGAATCTTTGAGAGTCTTTTGGGAATCTTTGGAAATCTTTTCAAGTTTTTTTGGAATCTTCGAGAATATTTGAGAACAATTGAGAATCTTTGAGAATCTTTTGGAATTTTTGAGAATCTTTGAGAATCTTTTAGGAATCTTTGAGAATCATTTGGAATCTTTGGAAATCTTTTCAAGTATTTTGGAATCTTTGAGAATCTTTGGGAATCTTTTGAGAATCTTTTTTGAAATTCAAAAAGTCTTTGAAAATCTCTAAGAATTTTCAAGAACCTTTTTGGAATCTTTGAGAATCTTTTTAAAATCTTTATGAAATTTGTTAAAGTACTTCAAAATACTTATAGAAATAGAATCTCTTAGACTGAATTAGAGTCCTTTAGGAATCTTTTTGTAAATCATCAAAATACTTTCAAAAAAAACTATCACAATAGTTTAGGTTTGTTTTTGAAATCTTTCTAAAATCTTTTTGAATCTCAATAAATTTTTTTGAAGTTTTAAAAAATAAAAGAAGTTTTCAAAAAAAAATAGAATCTTTTAGAAGTTTGAGTGTACATTGACTAGTTTTATTTTCTTTACTTTTCACAATTTGGTAAAATTTAAACTTAGCAGCCTTTAAAGTCAAGTAATAACATGACCATAATAACAAAAGACTCAACATTTTTTTGTTGATCTAAATACTTTTGGACACAACTTCACTAATTCAACAAAATTTTATATAAAAAGTACAACATTTGTTGTTTTAAATACCAAAATTTCTTTACAAACAAATATAAATGATGCTCCTCAATTCTTTGAAGAAATCATAAATGTCCCTTAAGGATTAAAAGTACCAAAAATATCTTTGTGTTACATGATAACCAAGTGTATAGTTTAATGCAAATTCTTACAAGAAACCAAAGGTGTTTTTTACATTTCAAATAACACAAGGATATATTTAACATTTCAAAATAGAAGAGTTATTTTATTTATTTTCCAAAATAATAGGAGTATAATTGATATTCCTACAAAAAATAAAGACTACTTTTTATGTTTCACATATTTTCGGCGTAAACTTGATATTTTGAAAGACTTAAAGGGTATTTTTAGTATTTTTCCTTCTATTACTAACCAAATGAATTAAAACAAAAAAATCTTATAAAATATTTTTATAAGCTTTAAAAGATGGGAATTGATATGTGTACCACACTCTTCCAATTACTATACCACACCACGAGGTAAATTTTAGATTTCTACCATCAAAAAGCTAAATTTGAAAATTTTAAATTTAAATTTGGACTTAGAGACCATGGTATTGTCTAGAACCATAAAAAAAGTTGCAATTCAACAACACCCAATGAAAAAGTTTAGTTAGGAAGAAAATTGTTAATTTTACTTTTGTTTGTAAAAAAAGATAAGCTTTTTCATTAGGTGTTGTTGAATTGCAACCTTTTTCATGGTCCTAGATAATATCATGGTCTCTAAGTCCAAATTTGCATTCAAACTTCTCAAACTCAAATTTTTGATGGTAGAAATCTAAAATTTACCCCAAGGGTGTGGTACAGTAGTTCAAAGGGTGTGGTTCACATATTAATGCCCTTAAAAAATATCCAAAACTATTCAAAAGTCAATAGAATTTTGATTTTATAATTGCAAGGATTTAATTTTGTAACTTTTCACGATTTCATGTTACTTGAAGCTATCAAATTATGGAGGCTATTTTAACAAAATAAGGTTCTTTTTACAAAAAAACTAGCACTAAATAAAAATTATTAATGAATCCAACCTTTGCCTGCAACAATCTTTATGAGATTTGTGAATTCCAAAAAAAATTTATAAACAAAATCAAAAGGATGGACATAAGCAATTTATTAAAAATTTCTAAACACCTTCTTTGATTTTCACTCATAACTTTTGATAAAAAGATGGAAATCCAAAAAAAAAATTGGAGGTAAAAGTAAAATACATTTACCAACTATTCTTAGTTCTAAGTTTTTTGAAAAAGAGTCCTTTAATGGGCGGAAATAGCCTCCAAAGTCTACTGGATTACTAAAGACATGAACATTTAATGTACAAATAGAATCATGATTCTATTACATGCATGTGCATGTGCACATTCTCTAGTGGTTTTGAGAATGTGCTAAGGTTGTGGAGTGTGAGAGGAGAGGTGGAGGGTTCAAACCCCGCTACGAGCAGTTGCCTAGGGGCTCGGGCAACTGTCCGAGGGCTCGGGTAGCTGCCCGAATTTTTGCGCAGCTGTCCGGAAGCTCAGGCAACTGCCTAGAAATTTGGGCTGTTGCTCGTCCCCTAAAAATTTCACATTTTCTTAAAATAAAAAGAAATTCTATGAAAATAATAATTTAAAAATGAAAAGAAATAGAATTGAACAACATAAAATATGTAATAGAAATCAACAACAAATTAACAAAAAACTGTAAATAATCAATAGAAAATCAACAGAAAAGTACCTAAATTAACTTGACCAAATTCACAGAAAAAATCAACAGTTTTTGGTTGAAATTCTGTTGATTTTGTGCTGAATTTTCTACTAATGCCAGGATCCACATGTCTTCTTCACTGCAATGCTTGACAAGGTCATGCAAGTGAACATTAAGAGTAGAAAGAATTTTTCCTCACACTGGGAGTTGTATTATTGTCTTAGACAAGAATCTCTTGACGTCGTCTACACTTTGCAGAAGCTCACCATGGTCTTCTAAAGGGCCTTACAATAGTACAATCAAGCCTCCCATGACTTCTTCCTTTACTTTGAAGGTGGCTCTTCATTCAAACACACAAGGTGCACGCACAAACCCTCAAAACACACATTATAATAATTCCACCAAAAAGATCATCATCATTATCAAGAAGTAATACAATCTTTAACCCCTAAATGCCTGAGGCACCAAATTTTGGTGGTTTTACACTAGAATTTGGTGCCTCAAGCATTTAGGGGTTAAAGAGATAATGAAAAACTACGTTTGTTCATAGCAACATTGTCATTATCAAATAGAGCACACCAATAGTCTAGGAATTTGTCAAGCAACCATTAGGAAAATTTTGAACCCATCAAGAGCCCTCTAAAGTTTGACAAACCAAGCTCTTATTTGGCTAGCATGAGTACAAGAAAAGGAGCACTCATACCTATGGTTATCTTGTAAAAAGGACCTAAGCTACATGCACAATCCCAAAAATAAAAATAAGGAAGGCATTGCACTCATAAAACATGTAAATGTACTCACTAGTCATTATCCAAGTACTTCATTCATCTATTCAATTAGAATGAAAGTGGTTTTATGACCCTATTATACATTTGTACCCATAATTTTTGTCCAATTGGGATAACATAATAGGGTAGTTGCAAGAAACACTTCACAGTTTTGTGTCAAACACCCTTAAAACTGGGAGTCCTAGGTAGTATTATGAGCTTTTGAATTTTTTAATTAAATAAAACAAAAACATGGAAAATTTGTAAAGTACTTAAAATAGCATACTCATGAAAATTTAGACCTAGAAAAATTTTATTCTAGAAGTTATGTACAAAATTAGAGGGACAGAAATTACTAGCAAAAAGACAATTTCCTTGTTGCTTTTTAGAAAATAGTAAAAAAATTCAAAAAATTCAAAAAAAAAAATGAAAACAAAAAATAGCCATTTTAGTCCCTATGAGGGGCATTGACTTATGCAAATATTTTTTCAAGAGTGTTTGTTTCCAAACCCTAATGTTTGTCCAATGGATGCCCACTTTGAGGGAAAGTGGAGGGCATATAATTTACGTTTTTCTAAAACCCCTCAACAAATCCATTTAATGTTCAATGATGAACTACTTCCCAAATTTGTGGCCCCAAATTCCTTTTTTTGACTCAATGCAATACTCAAAACCCTCAAAACGGCTAAGATAGACATATTATCATAAACCGTTTAAAATTAGTTAATGATTCTTTAAAAGACCTCAAAAAACACAATAGGTTTGTAACTTTGGTGTGAATCTTCCTCTAAATTTTCACGTGAAAAGAAGTTATTCAGGACTAGATACACCTCTAAAACCACACGCCATGCAGCAAGGGGACAAAAAGTAGGACAGGTGTTTCTTGCAACTACCCAATAATACTATTTTTGACCATGATTGCATTGAATACAAAAGGTGAATGAAAATAGGGGAATAGCGATTCGTTTGTTCTAGTAAGTACATGTTTTAAGACCCCTGCCAGAGACTTTGTAGGGGACTTTTGGATGCTCAAATTTCTCCTAATGTTTGTCGTGATATAATGCATTAAGTGTGAGGACAAGTGATTTCACCTAAAGTAGTAATAGCCTTGAATAGCAATAGTTTCTTATTCCGTCGTTGCTCCTTCTCTTCCTGCAGTTGCTCCTTCTCTTTCCGCAGTTGCTCCTTCTCTTTCCGCAGTTGCTCCTTCTCTTTCCGCAATTGCTCCTCCTCTTTGTGCCAGTAAGCAACATTGGCCTTTGTGGCAAGCTTCATTAGTTGTCCTTCCACATTATTGATCTATTGCTCTACTTTCCTGATCTATTGCTTTACATTCCTAATCTCTTGCTCCACCTCTTCAATTTCAGTATCCATTGTCTTGCAGTGCAATGCCTATATTAACTCAACACGCCTATGCCGCCTACGTGACCACCTCCTATAACATGCAACATCAATTCATCAAGACGTTGTCACATGTAAACGCGAGCAATGCTTGTAATGTGTTGCAATAGAGCTACAGACTCTAAAGAAAGTGTTGGGAATAGAAAACACAACAAGGACACAAAAAAGATATAACAAAGTATGCAAGGAGAAGAAGTAACAATTGTTATAATCCAAGTAGGTTTCCCTACACTAGTAGAAAACTCCTTCCAAAACAACGAAAAACCAACAGTTTCTTGTTGATTTGGGCACTTGCCCACGCTAATTGACTAATTTAACAGAATTCTGTAAAAAACTAAATACGTTCTGTTGATTTGGATACCATTATCTAAATCAACAGAAATTTTGGAATCTTTTGAAGATCTTTTGGGAATATTTTGTGAATCTTTAAGAATCTTCAAGAATCTTTTGGGAATCATTGAGAATCTTTTCATGATTTTTAAGAATATTTAAGAATCTTTGAGAATCTTTTAGGAATCTTCATGAATCTTTGGAAATCTTTTAGGAATCTTCATGAATCTTTGGAAATCTTTTGGAATCTTTTCAAGTTTTTTTGGAATCTTAGAAAATCTTTGAGAATCTTTGAGAATCTTTGAGAATTTTTTTGGAATCTTTGAGAATTTTTTGGAATCTTTGGGAATCTTTTCAAGTTTTTTTAGAATCTTTGAGAATGTTTGCGAACAATTGAGAATCTTTGAGAATCTTTGAGAATCTTTGAGAATCTTTGAGAATCTTTGAGAATCTTTTTGGAATCTTTTGGAATCTTCTCAAGTTTTTTTGGAATCTTTGAGAATGTTTGAGAACAATTGAGAATCTTTGAGAATCTTTGGGAATCTTTGAGAATCTTTTTGGAATCTTTGAGAATCTTTTGGAATCTTTTGGAATCTTCTCAAGTTTTTTTGGAATCTTTGAGAATGTTTGAGAACAATTGAGAATCTTTGAGAATCTTTGGGAATCTTTGAGAATCTTTTTGGAATCTTTGAGAATCTTTTGGAATCTTTTCAAGTTTTTTTGGAATCTTTGAAAATGTTTGAGAACAATTGAGAATCTTTGAGAATCTTTGGGAATCTTTGAAAATCTTTTTGGAATCTTTGAGAATCTTTTGGAATCTTTGGAAATCTTTTCAAGTTTTTTTGGAATCTTTGAGAATGTTTGAGAACAATTGAGAATCTTTGAGAATCTTTGGGAATCTTTTGAGAATCTTTGGAAATCTTTTGAGAATCTTTGAGAATCTTTTGAGAATCTTTTTTGAAATTCAAAAAGTCTTTGAAAATCTCTAAGAATTTTCAAGAACCTTTTTGGAATCTTTGAGAATCTTTTTAAAATCTTTATGAAATTTGTTAAAGTACTTCAAAATACTTATAGAAATAGAATCTCTTAGACTGAATTAGAGTCCTTTAGGAATCTTTTTGTAAATCATCAAAATACTTTCAAAAAAACTATCACAATAGTTTAGGTTTGTTTTTGAAATCTTTCTAAAACCTTTTTGAACCTCATTAAAATTTTTTGAAGTTTTAAAAAATAAAAGAAGTTTTCAAAAAAAAATAGAATCTTTTAGAAGTTTGAGTGTACATTGACTAGTTTTATTTTCTTTACTTTTCACAATTTGGTAAGATTTAAACTTAGTAGCCTTTAAAGTCAAGTAATAACATGACCATAATAACAAAAAACTCAACATTTTTTTGTTGATCTAAATACTTTTGGACACGACTTCACTAATTCAACAAAATTTTATATAAAAAGTACAACATTTTGTTGTTTTAAATATCAAAATTTCTTTACAAACAAATATAAATGATGCTCCTCAATTCTTTGAAGAAATCATAAATGTCCCTTAAGGATTAAAAGTACCAAAAATATCTTTGTGTTACATGATAACCAAGTGTATAGTTTAATGCAAATTCTTACAAGAAACCAAAGGTGTTTTTTACATTTCAAATAACACAAGGATATATTTAACATTTCAAAATAGAAGAGTTATTTTATTTATTTTCCAAAATAATAGGAGTATAATTGATATTCCTACAAAAAATAAAGACTACTTTTTATGTTTCACATATTTTCGGCGTAAACTTGATATTTTGAAAGACTTAAAGGGTATTTTTAGTATTTTTCCTTCTATTACTAACCAAATGAATTAAAACAAAAAAATCTTATAAAATATTTTTATAAGCTTTAAAAGATGGGAATTGATATGTGTACCACACTCTTCCAATTACTATACCACACCACGAGGTAAATTTTAGATTTCTACCATCAAAAAGCTAAATTTGAAAATTTTAAATTTAAATTTGGACTTAGAGACCATGGTATTGTCTAGAACCATAAAAAAAGTTGCAATTCAACAACCCCCAATGAAAAAGTTTAGTTAGGGAGAAAATTGTTAATTTTACTTTTGTTTGTAAAAAAAGATAAGCTTTTTCATTGGGTGTTGTTGAGTTGCAACTTTTTTTATGGTCCTAGACAATATCATGGTCTCTAAGTCCAAATTTGAATTCAGAATTCTCAAACTCAAAGTTTTGATGGTAGAAATCTAAAATTTACCCCAAGGATGTGGTACAGTAGTTCAAAGGGTGTGGTTCACATATTAATGCCCTTAAAAAATATCCAAAACTATTCAAAAGTCAATAGAATTTTGATTTTATAATTGCAAGGATTTAATTTTGTAACTTTTCACAATTTCATGTTACTTGAAGCTATCAAATTATGGAGGCTATTTTAACAAAATAAGGTTCTTTTTACAAAAAAACTAGCACTGAATAAAATTATTAATGAATCCAACCTTTGCCTGCGACAATCCTTATGAGATTTGTGAATTCCAAAAAAAAATTAAAAACAAAATCAAAAGGATGGAAATAAACAATTTATTAAAAATTTCTAAACACCTTCTTTGATTTCAGCTCATAACTTTTGATAAAAAGATGGAAATCCAAAAAAAATTGTTGGAGGTGAAAGAAAAACACATTTACCAACTATTCTTAGTTCTAAGTTTTTTGAAAAAGAGTCCTTTAATGGGCGGAAATAGCCTCCAAAGTCTACTGGATTACTAAAGACATGAACATTTAATGTACAAATAGAATTAAGATACTAATGTATGCATGTGCATTTGCACATTCTCTAGTGGTTTTGAGAATGTGCTAAGGTTGTGGAGTGTGAGAGGAGAGGTGGAGGGTTCAAACCTCGTTGTCGGCAGCTGCCCGGGAGTTCGGGCAACTGCCCGGGAGTTCGAGCAGCTGCCCGGGAGTTCGGGCAGCTGCCCAAAAAGTTTGGGCAGCTGCCTATCCCCCTAAAAAGTTCACATTTTTGTAAAATAATAACAAATTCTATGAAAAAAAAATTAAAAATGAAAAGAAATAGAATTGAACAACATAAAATTCGTAGTAGAAATCAACAACAAATTAACAGAAAACTGTAAGTAATCAACAGAAAATCAACAGAAAAGTACCCAAATCAACTTGACCAAATTCACAGAAAAAATCAACAGTTTTTGGTTGAAATTCTGTTGATTTTGTGCTGAATTTTCTACTAGTGCTACTATATACAAAGGAAGACCAAAGATAGAAAGTAAAAGTCATTGTCTACTATTGGTCCATGGGATCCCTTTACTAAAGTAAACTCCAGTGAACTCTAGTTAACTATGTGTAGAGCATATTAATAGAATACTTATCTCAACACTCCTCCTTGCTCAACACAATGTTTGTATCAAATTCTAAACAATGTCCTATATGACGAGTTCCTGCAATCTTGTAAGATATGCAATTGTTGCCTCATTAAAACCTTATCCAAGAAAATCTCGTTAATGATCAAGGACAAAACCATAGATAAAGGAAAAAGAGTACAATACCTTCAACAATCCATTCACATGGTAAAACCCAATGGGAAAAATCTATAGAAAGATAGCAAAGGATCAAGAGTATGACTCACCAAAAAATTAAATCATGAAGTAATCTCATCCTAGCCTCTTGCATTAGTCTCCTATGTATGTAGGCGGGGAGAGCTTTAGTCAATATATCAACTCTATCATTGGCTGAATCAATTTTCTTGACCTCAATTTGTCCACTTTGTTTAAGATCTTGAGTGAATCCAAATATTTGAGGGCAGATATGTTTGACTCGGTCGGTCTTGATGAATCCAACTCCTACTTGTGCAGCGCATGCAACATTGTTTTCAAAGATGATCGTTGGTTTGTTGTCTTGGGTGAGCCCACATTGCTCCATGATTATCTTGTGCATATTGCGTAACCACACTACTTCCCTGGTAGCTTCATGAAAGGCAATTAGCTCCAAATGGTTGGCAGAAGTAGCCGTGACGGTTTGCTTCACAAACTTCCATGAGATTGGTGCGTTATTCTTGAGGAAGATGTAGTTGGTCTAGAACTTCCTAGAATTTTCATCAAATTTGAAACCAGCATTAGTGTACCCAGTGATTTTTGGGGTTCCACCCTTGATGTAGTGTAGGCCCAAGTCTTCAGTGCCTCTAAAGAATCGGAGTAGATACTTGACTCCATTCTAGTGGCGCACTCCGGGCTTCTGGCTGTATCTGACAAGCATACTTGTGGCAAAAAAAAAAATCTAGAGATGTGTATATAGACAAGTACAAAAGAGTTCCTACGGCTGCAAGGTACCTGTTCTTGTCATAGAACTCCTCCTCTTCCTTCCAAGGATGGTAGGAATCATCAAATGTTCTACTTCGCCCCATCATGTGGGCAAAAAGTGGACTAGTTTGGTCCATATGGAATCTTTTCAGCAAGGTTTGAGTGTAAGTGGTTTGATGGAGAAAAATACTCCCATCAAGTAAATAAGCCACCTGAAGTCCTAGGCAGAAAGTAGTCTTACCTAGCAACTTCATCTCAAATTGAGAGGTAAGTAAGTTCATGGCATGCTTACAAGTGTCCGGGGTGCCTATAAGGTTAAGATCATCCACATATACTGCGATAATAACAAAACCAATAGTCTCCTTCAAAGTGAAGAAACATGGTAGAGTTTGATCATGTTGAAATTTGTGGTGGAGCAAGAAGTCACATAAGTGCTTATACCACATCCTACCTACTTGTTTTAGACCACAAAGAGCTTTTTGGAGTTTGAGCCCAGAATAGGATCCCTGAGTGTCATCTGGAGGGGTCTCCAAGAGGAAGTTAGGTGGGGGCCTAATATGTATATCAGCATTTAAGAGACCATAAAGATAAGTAGTCACAACATCAAGGAGTTGGGTATCTAAGGAGTATTGTACATCCATACCTAATAAGTAGCGGAAAGTGCCCAAGTCCATAACAGGAGAATATGTGAAGTTATAATCCACTCCAAGTCTTTGAATGAATCCTTGGGCAACTAAACAGACTTTGTACCAAACGACATGCCCTTGGGCATTTTTGTTTCTTGGTAAAAATAAGTTTGAAACCAATAGGCTTACTAGAGAGGTTAGTGACTAAGGGACCAAAGACACCAAGCTTCCTAAGGGAAGAATACTCAACATTCAAGGCTTCTAACCATAGGGGCCAATTGGAACTTGCTTTGGCGTCATCTAGTGTAACAAGATCAAAACCAAAGGTAGTAATCCGAGTGACAAAGGTGAGCACAAAATTAGTTTTGGCTGAGGTACAGATGAAGGATTGATCATAGTCAGAAGGGAACAAGTGATCATTATGAAGACTGAGAGGGTCAATTCGGGATACTTTGGAAGATGGTAGGATTGAGTCTCGATCAAGGCTATGCTTCTTAGGCAAAACAGTGACTAGTAAAGGACCGATACTGGGGAGTGGGTTGCTAATGATCCTAGTGGTATTATTGAAACCATTAGGCAATTTTTCAGCAAGGAACTTGAGTTGCAAAAGCTTAGAAACTTCTGAATCAGCAAGGGCAGCTTGAGGATTAGAATTTAGAGTGAAGGTCTTTGGAGCCCAAAATTCCAAACTTTGACTAGGGTTTGGGATTGATATGGATGAAAACTAGGTCTCCTCAAATTGACAGTTTTGAAATTGGGTTCTTTGAAGAGTTCTGACTGAAGGAATCACATAGAAAATAATGCTAGGGGAATCAAAGCCTACATATATACTCTCTTGATGGTGACTACCAACTTTCTTCCTATGAGGCTCTACTACAGGGACCCAAACACGGCACCTAAAGGTTTTCAAATGTGCAACATTAGGAATTTGTCCTGATGCTAGCTCTAAAGGAAAATGATCATTGAGTAGAGTAGGATGGGATTTAAAGAGAATAGCTGCATGGAGCACAGTATGGCTCCAAAAGCTAGAAGGTAGTTTGGCATATATAAATAGAGGTCAAGTGATAAGCTGAATCTTTTTGATAAAAGCTTCAGCTAGACCATTTTGAGAATGCTCATAAGGAACAAAATTAGTTAAGGTAATATCCAATGCTACACAATAGTCCTCAAACTTCTGAGACCCAAATTCTTTAGCATTGTCCATTCTTAGGGTTTTCACAAGGCTCTTAGGATAATGAATTTAGAACTTAAGTAGCATAGCTAACAATTTTGGAAAGACCATGTTCCTAGTATTCAAATGTAATACCTCAAAATGCGTTCTAGAAGCATCAACAAGGACAAAAAAGTACCTGAAGGGCCTTGATGGATGATTGATGGGTCCACAAACATCACCTTGCAATCTTTGAAGTCTTGGTGGCAACTCCGTTGGTAGTTTCAACCGCAATGGTCTTTGGGTCAGCTTTCCTTGAGAGCAGGCAGCAGAGTCGCCCACCTTGTTGGCATTGCTGGGGCAAACTTCATATCCTGTAAGCATTAGTAGCATGCGCCGAAACATTGTAGTTCCAAGATGCCCCAGCCTGCCATGCCTCATCCTAATCTTGGTTGGGGAAATCAAAGAGAAAACAGATCCTTTGGAACGTTTACTTGTGAGTGGACTGTCATCAGTAGGGCTTGTAGCTCTACTTGAGATCTTTAGTCCATATAAGCCATTGGCTCTCGCATGTGCAATGGCAAGGAATCGCAGCCCTTACCTGAGCTCTAAGACTTCTTCACCATTCCTCACGTCTGTGTGGACGTGGGTCCCATTAGCTCTGAGATCCTGGTATTTGATCAGACTCCGGGGAGCTTTGGGAGAATACATTGCGTGTGTACACTTGAGGGGGTCCTCCTATGCAATATTATAGTTGCCTGGCTCTCACGAAATTGGAAATTCCGTCTTCCAGCAATTGTAATAACATCACAATTTTGCTAGGCTTCAGCTATGTGGTTGGGAAATGTAAAGTACTTTGGATCTCGCAAGATTGTATGAGTGGTGGCGCTATCCAACAAGGCAATATCACAATGTACCTTAGACTTATCCATGCTTGCTATATAATTTTCGAGATGTACACTATCCAGTGATGGAGCATCTAGTGTATGACTTTCCATATTCCTAGACTTAAGCTACTGCAACTCCTAATACATTTTCACAAAGTACTTTGGAGTTCTACAATCCTTAGCTAAGTGTCTAGGCCTACCATAGCTATGACAATCATGAGTGTTACAAAGTGACTTAGACTTATCACTCTTAGTATTTCCAAAGTTAAGTTTTTCAGATGACTTATCTTTTAATTTTTAGGCAAAGTGTTGAAGTTGATTTTGCTTTGTTTGCTGTTTCCACGTGCCACATAGTTTTTGTCCTGCCATCTCCATAGTATGCGCTTCCTTCACAGGTTTGGACTCAACGTTCTTCAATAGAAGCAGGTGTTGTTTCTCCGCAAGCAAGAGATGAGACATTAACTCTATGAGTTCCTTCTCCTCAATCTTCTCTCTACAAAGTTGCAGTTGGGCTGTAATGCAATGAAACTTTGAGTTGAAAGCCAAGAAATTGGGGAAGTCCACAACCCTTGGATGAATCCAATCACTACAAGCTTGAGGAAATAAGATAGTCTTCTTATGATGAAACCTAGCCTCCAATTGTTGCTACAGGTTGTATGGGTTGTTCACCTCAATGTATTGCTGGCGGAAGGAGATATCCAAGTGTCTCCTCAAGATGAGAAGTGCCTTCCACTGCGAGGGTGCTGGGAGGTTTGCCGGTGTTGTTGACTTCAACAAAGCCTCCAATTCTTTTGCGGAAAGGTATGCCATCACATCAATGCTCCACTCAAGGTAATTGCTTCCATCAACTTCCAAAGCTTCAAACATGAGAGGTTGCACCCGTGCATTATTGCACTTGCTCCTCTTTGGTGCAGGCGCAGCCATGTTGAGAGATAATATAAAACAAGGCAAGAGGCTATATAGAGATATGTAGAGCTTTGTGTTGATAATGTGTTGCAATAGAGCTACAGACTCTAAAGAAAGTGTTGGGAATAGAAAACACAACAAGGACACAAAAAAGATATAACAAAGTATGCAAGGAGAAGAAGTAACAATTGTTATAATCCAAGTAGGTTTCCCTACTATATACAAGGGAAGACCAAAGATAGAAAGTAAAAGTCATTGTCTACTATTGGTCCATGGGATCCCTTTACTAAAGTAAACTCCAGTGAACTCTAGTTAACTATGTGTAGAGCATATTAATAGAATACTTATCTCAACATAATGCATTCATTCAAAACTTTGCATAGAAAACTCTGCTCAGCCAAAACAAACTAACCCCTACAGAAATAACATCAAACAAGCACATAAAATAAAATTGTTAGTTGCCAAACCACAATCAAAGCCCAACCCTCCTGAGTCAAGGCCTAACAACTAATACTCCAATAACATAAAATAATCATTCAAACCAGACATTCACCATAGAGACATTAAAGCCGTATTTGTTAATTTGGGAAGAAACGCCCATTTTTGGAGTAAACTAGGTTTAAGGTGATCACTTTAATCCAAGCTCTAGATTTCAGCAGCGTTTTCTTTTGTACACATGCCGTCACATGAGAGGAGGAATTTGCAAGGGACAAAATCTCAGTGGCTCAAACCAAATCTGATACCTTTGAAGCTGGCGTTTAAACAGTTTCAGGAGAAACGTTGGGTTTAAGGTGAAGTACAACTTGGGAATATGGTTTTCCAAATTTACCAAATATGACATTCATGAAATTTACCACAAAAACACAAAAACATGGACAAGGGCAACACACCCCGGCAAAGAAATCAACGTCGCAAAATGCAAGCCAAACTAGCGCTAGACTTGTAAGAGGAAAAGAAACTAGACAAAACGGATTTGTGTTCATTTGTGTTAGGAATAGAAAACACAACAAAGATACAAAGAGATATATTGAACCAAAGTATACAAGAAGAAAGAATTAACCCCTAAACATCTGAGCGTGCTGCTCCGACCAATACAATACAAGGTATTTTTCCTGTATTTAGAATGGAACCACACCTCTACTACATTTGAGACCAACAAAGAAGTTGGAGAACAGATCAATGCGGTTATAGTGAGCTACTTGAGATCCCAGATTAAAATTTCTTATTGGTAGCAAATGACAATTATACATCAGCATATATACTATGGCCTATGGACGTGTAAGGGTAATTTTACAATTGTATACAAGGAGAGAGAGAATATAAAGTAAAAATCCTTCTCTACTATTGGTCCATGAGTTACTGTGATGAAAGTAAACTCTAGTGAACTCTAGATAACTACTATAGGTTGAGAGAAAATTTGGCTTAAAATAATTCTCGAAATTTTGCCTAATTATTCTATAAATTATTCTCCAAAAACGCCCAATATGAAACAAATCAAAAAATTGAAATTCCGAATATTATAAAAGTCATTGAGCTTAACTAACAATGGAAGGTCAAGGTGGATTCCAAGAGGGCTCAATCTACTGCAAATTTTTTACCAAAGGCTAATTTTAGAAATTGAAAGATGCTTAGAAAAAGGCTTGATTCCACTAAAAAAATTGGTTGATCGCCAAATAATAACAACTTTTTGAAAGTGCCTAATCTAGTTTAATTATGAAATTTGACGCCAAGGTGGTTTTTTCTCCAAAAAGTAACCAATTTGGCAGAGACTTGCCAAATCTACTCTCAACCTACAATACACTGGAGAGAGTATTAATATTATTCTTATCTTAACAATCCGCAAGTTTAACCAAAGTAAAAAAAATTAAACGTAGAGTAGAGTACAAGTTTGTATAACCAAAATAAAAAATGGACAAAAGTAAAAGTGCAAAATTTATAAATAGAGTTTTTTTATATAAATCTCAAACTATGCTAAATGGATGCTAAATGGATGCTAAACAAATGCTAAACAGATGCTAAACATAGCTTAACGGATGCTAAATTGATTTACCTATGCTAAATGGATGCTAAATGGATATTAAATGGACTATTTTTACATTTTTTTACAAATCTTAACCTATGCTAAATTTCCATTTGGCTTAGCTAAATTGATTTACCATTTACTGTAGTTTTCTCATAATATCATTGAAATCCAATCTTTCATCCAATTTATAGTTTCATCCAATCCATAGTTTTATTTGTGGATGGAATATAACTATGGATTGGATGAAACTATAATTTTGATGAAACTTTGGATTCAACTATATTACGTAAAATATGTAGTAGATGGTAAATCAATCTAATTCAACTAAATGAAAAAGTGACTTCATTTAGCATAGGTTTAAATTTGTAAAAAGAAGAAAAAAAATCCATTTAACATCCATTTAGCATCCATTTAGCATAGGTAGATCCATTTAGCATCCGTTTAGCATCTATTTAGCATCCATTTAACATATATTGAGATTTGTTTTTAAAATTTTCATTTACAACTTTAGCACTTTTAGTTTTTCCAAACTTGTATTCTACTCTATTTTCAAATTGTTTCACTTTGGTTAAATTTGTGCTCTACTTTATTTTTAGGTGTAAATCAAACTAATACAGATTCATCAAACCGTCACACACACACGACCCTTTTTTATTTAATGGTAGAATACATCTTTTTCTATATATGGAAAAATACAATTAAAAGTATAACCCTTTCTATATACAACATTTTGAGCCACTCACTCTAATTGGCTAAGAGAGTATTGTGGTGGAACTTCCAAGGGCCTTTTATACTTTATTATTAATCACCACATGAATCATGGAGCTACTTGTTTTGTTGGCTAATTGAAATTTAAAAGGTGCAACTTCCAATAATTTGCTATTTTGAGTATCATCTTATTTTTTGAATGCTTTTTAAAACCATGCACTGTAAGAAAACGTGGTCAAATCTACAGAAAAGTTGACAAAAATTGTGACCTAATCTACAATATATTGTAGATTAGGTCACAATTTTTGTCAACTTTTTTATAGATTCAACCAAGGTTTCATTGTAGTGATGGTTGTTGATTAGGGTTTAAGGGATTTAGAATGCATAAAGTGAGGATAGGGTATATGCATAAAGTGAGGATAGGGTATATGCATAAAGTGGTTTACATTGAGGTTTTACTTTGAATCAAGTTGATGGCGTTTGTGAGTTAACTGGTCACTCATAGTTTAATTTAAAAGTTGACCATAGTTTGTGATAAGATTGCTAGTATAGAATTTGTTTATTGCAAGGATATTCCTATTGCCTCTGTTGGTACAACGGATACCTATACTAGTATATTTATATGTATGTGTGATTGAATGAGTATTTTTTTTTCATTATTCATTATTCTTGATCAAATTGTTTGCAAAATAAACCTCATGTTTTCCCAACACAAATCTCTAGCCACAACATAGGTTGGCCAATTTTTGGATGAAACTAGCTTATAAGGTGCAGAGCAGCATAAACTAGCAAACTCTTATAAGCTGCCAAATTCCTTGGGTGATTTTTTTTTTGATTTTTGACATTGATCTGCCTCAAATCCATATGGCACCTCCTAGACTTGGCTCAATGGACTTAAATGCCTTGATAGATAGAGTGATTCCTTTTGAATCTTTATAAATTTAGTTTGTGAGTTAGTTAGTTTGATTTAAACTAATTATTAATATTGGGGTAGCTTGTGCTAGGGTGGCCAATTGTTTGCTCTCTCAGTGTAAAATGCCAAATAGTTGTTAGTTTTGAATGATGGTAACATTTTGTAGATAAAAAATAATTCCAATATGTTTTTGTAATTTTTTTCCTACCATCATTCTGCTTATAGTCACAAAGAGTTTTAATTAATTAAGGGATGCTATACATCATTAGTAAGATTGTTACATCCTTGTTGATTTATGTTGTCTTGCATTATATCAATAAGATTATTGGATGAACGCACACACATGGTCCATTCATACCAATTTTAGCCAATTTTTCCTTATCTGCGTGCAGTCTAGGGTGCGAGTTGCTTTAACTTAGAGAGTCTTCTGCAACCCACCAAATGTCCAAGCCATGTTCAAACATGGATGAAAACTTGGGGAGATCACTCCTTGTGATATTATGGTATACACGTGAGTTAAGAGGGTATTTGATGTAGGGTTATTTATTTAAAACATGGTAAATAAAGTGGCTGTATTTTTATATAATGAGCTATGCAGATTGCATTTCTAGTACCCTATTTTATTATAAATTCATTTATTTGGTTTTTGAATGGGGCTATTTTATTTACAAATTTGGTTTGTCCAATTTTATCCTATCTCCATTATTCATCAAAAAATAATCTTACTTTCTATTACTTATACACACATGGTATTCACCATGAAACCACTAACAAGCATATGAATAAAAGGGCTATTGTCCAAGTGGAAATTTTAATTAACAAGTTTTTAGTATTTCTCAATTCTATGGCATGTATATAAAACAATTTAACATGGAGAGGAACAAACAACACTAAATTTTTTTACAACCCTTGTTTATCAAGGCTAACTTATTAATAAAAAATCCTACTATCTAATTTTTTTACATACCCTAATTTATATATACTAAAATATATAGTATTTCATGAACCCTATAGTAGCTCTGCATGATATATAAATGTTTTGTCCATTGAATTAAATGGACCCTATCTTTTAACTCACATGGTTCCTAAAACATAGGCAAGTGATCTCCCTGAGGATGAAAACCAACCAATTCTAGCGGTGTTGGCCTCTACATTTACCTTTCCCCTTCAAATATAAGGAGGCCTCTAAACCCTCTACAAGCTATATTTTATGGTACGGTGATCATAGCTTACTTTATTGCTTTCAAAAGTTCTTTGACTTGTGATTGGTTGACACTATACTTCGCAAGTTGCAGTGTTGGGAGTACAAGTGGCCATTCTCTCTAAAAATAAATAGAGAGGAATTGGAGGGACCTGGACATTTGGAGGGTTGCAAGAGATGCTCTTAGGGCATCCTCAATCCACCCGGTATAAAGGCCTGGTATATCAATCTTGATTTATTAATAGCAAATAATTAATCACACAAAAATTATATGGCTTGAAAGGGCATGAAAATTTCCATTATGAAAGTGCGATAAAATTTTGGTTTGGACATTGCATGATTTAGATACATCAAATCAAATGTTAGCTAACTTCCAAAAAACTTAGAGGCCTCTCCAAATCAAGCCTAAATAAAGAAATTTTAGTAAAATGGACGGCAATTGTACCAACCACTTTACTAAACTTTCCTTATTTAGGCTTGATTTGGAGAGGCCTCTAAGTTTTTTGGAAGTTAACTAACATTTGATATGATATATGTAAATCATGCAATGTCCAAACCAAAATTTTATTGCACTTTCATAATGGAAAATTTCATGCCCTTCAAATCATGTAATTTTTGTGTGATGAACTATCTGCTATTAATAGACAAAGATTGGTATACCAAACCTTTATGATGGGTGGATTGAGGATGACCTAAGAGCATCTCCTGCAACATGCCAAATGAGGCATTTGCGTTCCATCTATAATGACTTCTGCGATTTGAGTCTCCAACAAAACTGTACTCATCAATGTGCAAGAGTATGGCCTTTTAGGCTTGGCCACTTTCACGTCAAATTTGAGCTTTCTCTAAGCTCCCTTTATGGTCCATGTGCATTGTTCACGCACCATTCATTCTGCAACGTCACTACTTTATAACCAGATGTACAAGTGTGATTTTGTTGTAACGTTGCAAGCCTTGAAACCTTCATTGTTGTAGGGCTGCATGGGGAACTTCACGCCTATTGCACTACTTGCTAAGGTAGAAGCACCTTAACATGACACTATTTGTTTTTGGACACCTATAAATGAACCCGTATCTAAACCATCAGGTACCCAAATCAAACATGCAAGTCAGCAAAAGCTATCATCATAATTGAGTATTGGAACAAAAATTGTGTAGGTGGCAGCATGTGGCGTGGTCTTTTTGATGTCACATTTGCATTCCAATACAAGCAATTCAATGAGGGTCTAGTGTCCACAATAGGTGTGTCTACCTTCAACAATTTGTAGTTTATTCATACAATCTCAGAAAATTCCAAAAACAAATTTGCAACACTCTTTGCTAGTTTTCTAAACATTCTACAATCTCAAAATCTTCATGCACACTCCTAATGAATTGATGTAACAAAAGTGTCACATTTAGATGCTTCTACCTTACTTTTGTCCCCCTCTAAACCTAGTTTACATGTGGCTTCATTTGACGGGTGGCAAGAGATGCTCTACGGTGCGGGTCGCTATACCTCGGCAAATACATATACAAAAAACCCTGGATTGGCGAGGGAGATGAACTGGCGGAGTCAACGAAGTTCTGCTGAAAGGGTGGGTTAGGTCAAACAAAACACAAGTGCGTGCTGAAGAAACGGAGCACAACGAAACTGCTCTCGTACCTTAGCTGGCTCACTCACGTTTCCTACCCTCCTTCGCTTCTTCTCCGATACCCACACGCCCCCCTTCAGTCCCTTTTGGGGCTTATTCTCGCCACCCCAAAAAAATTCAGCTTCCCAACCCATTTCCTCCATTCCCTCCATTCCTGCTGCTCACTCTTGTTGTTGGGTTCGCCACATTCCTTTTACCCTCCAATTGGACGTGCTACCCAAGTTTCGTGACCAATCGCTCTCAATATCACAAGAATTCTCACGCCTTTTCTCACCTTTTCTCACTTTTCTCACTTTTCACAGTTTTCTCAGTTTTCTCAGTTTTCACAGTTTTCTTAGTTTTCTCAGTTTTTCACACTTTTCATATTGCTCTGGAGAATCAGCGGGGTAGCAGCAAGCAAGCAAAATTGTGTGTAGCTTGACGCACACCAGCTTCGATTTCCTGGGTTGCACTCACTGACTGCTGCAATTTATTTATTTATTTGTAATTCCGGCGAAGAAGTTGTTCTCTCCTCTCAATTTGAAATTTTGGACTGCCTCGGTTTCATCATCAGCTCGCGTCGGGTAAGTGGACGCACTTTTTCTAGGGTGGGCATGCTAAAAGTATGATTTTTACGACTATTACAAGCTCTTGTTTTGGGCAATCCGTCACCTCTTTGGTTCAATTCCTTGCTGATATAGGAACCAATCCTTTACTGAAATGCAGTGTTTTGAAAAGCAGCCAAAATAGCAAAGCTTTTGAAGAGATGTGCGCCTCGTGATTCCCGCCGACCGTTTTTTCCCTCATACGCTCAGGTTTGCTACATCTCTCCATATTTAATTTCTTGTTTTAACTGCAATCTGGTGTCAGTGTTTACCAAAATTAATGCGTAATCATATATTCAAAAGTGCTCAGCGGGTACATTCTTGTGAAACATGTCTGTCTCTTTGCAACCATCATTATGCATAGGGTTTCGGTTGTAGCAAGGTTTTACTAAAAAAAAGTAAAAAAGGGGGACCTTGCTAGTGAGGTGTCCGTGGCTGCTTGAAATTCAATTTTTCATCGCATCTTCTGTCTGAGGTGTCATAGAAAAGCCTAATGGAGGGAATATTCGGAATATACAATGTCATGTCCTCATGTGGGTATCGAAGTTATCAAAGCAAAGCAAGTGTCAAGGATTTTTGTTGAGAGCGTTTTGCAATGTGATTCTGTGATGCAAACGGTGCGAATTTAGTACTAGCTTTTCTATTACTAGTAGGAGGCATGGAACCCTCTCTGTCTTTTTCTTTCTCTCTAATTGCAGACTTTATGATTGGACTTTTTTGTATGTCCTTCTGCCGTGTGGTGTGCACACTTGTTTGGAAAGCTTCCACTTTCACATGCGAGATTACGCCCATTCGTCCCCCTCCCCAAGCCAGTCTCACGAGCGAGGCCTGAGGTTACATAAGTTTTGAGTTTTTTTAGAAAAGGCTGAAGTTGATATGAACTTAGTACTAGCTTTTCTACTACTACTAGTAGAGGATGGAACCCTGTCTCTCTCTAATTGCAGACTTTGTGATAACACACGTTCGTTCTATATCCTTAGGTCACATTCTTTCTATATCCTTAGGTCATGTGGTGTGCATACTTGTTCGAAAGTCTCCCACTTTCGCATGCGAGAGTACGCCCACTCGTCCCCCTCCCCAAGGCAGTCTGACGAGCCAAAGCTGAGGTTGCACAAGCCTTCAGGTTTTAACAGTTTCCAGGAATGGCTGAAGTTAATGTGCTGGCTGAGGTTACACAAGCTTTGAACTTTTTTTAAGAAAAGGCCGAAGTTGAAGCGCTGAATTGGTTGGGGGGGCAGTGGAGCAGGATTGGAGAGAGCATGACGTCGTGGAAGGCACAAGCGCCGGCAGCGTTGGAAGTGCCGGGAATCGGTGCAGACGCCGTGGCACTGCACATGACACCCAAGCCAGACAGTTTGCTGTCGCCCGTGGACTCCACCTTTCTGGAAGGGGCGTCGTCGCTGGCCAGGTTCGGGCTCGACATCGGTGGCACTCTCTGCAAAGTGGTGTTCTTCGAGCCTGACGAGGCCCGGACCCGACCAAGCTCCGAAGCTGACGACGACGCGGCGGACGCGTCGTGTTCAAACGGTCGCCACGACGATGAATACTACTCAGAGTCCACGGAGGATGCCACGGAGGACGCGTCTGTGAGCAAGCGCAGCAGGCCCACGCCAAGAGTCCTCGTCAGCAACAACACGACTGCAGGCCAAGCTCGCAAGATGTGGGTCTCCAGTCACGACCCTGTTCACATTCCTGGCCGTGGCACCCTGTATTTCAAGTGCTTTGGTGTGTCCCACATTCATGCCCTGCCCCCCCATTTTAAAATGCGTACCAAGCTTTGCCTATGCTTTACTACATAACTAAGTACACCACATTATTCCTAGGAAAAATTTCATGGATACCCCTGAAGTTTGCAATATTTGCATAGATTCCCCTGAAGTTCAAGCCCTGCCCTCATTTTTTTTTTGCTTACCAAGCTTTGCCTATGCTTTACTACAAAACTAAGTGCTTTACCACAAAATCAAGGATATGTTCACACTTGGTGTTAGGAGGGGTATTAGCAATACGAATGGAATCTGAAGGTGTGTCCAAATGTATCTAATTTTTCTTTGCCTACTACCACTCTTAACACCATGTGTGAACATACCCTAACTACACCACATTATTCCTAGGGAAAACTTCATGGATACCTCTGAAGTTTGCCATATTTGCATAGATACCCCTGAAGTTTGCAATACTTGCATAGATTCCCCTGAAGTTTGCCATGTTTACATAGATACCCCTGAAGTTTGCCATGTTTCATGGATACCCTTGAAGTTTGCCATGTTTACATAGATATCCTTGGTTTTTCAGAAATTACACAAATACCCTTGGACCATAATTTTCAGGTGATTGTTTTGTTGTGCATGCCACTCCCCTTCTTCCCTTTTTGTGCACATGTTGCTTCTATTCTGTTTCATTACATTCCCTTCTTCAAGATTGGTCATGAAGGAAGTACGAGCACAACAAGTAAATGCCTAAAAGTCATGGTCCAAGGGTATTTGTGTAATTTCTGAAAAAGCAGGGGTACCTAAGTAAATATTGAAAACTTCAGGGGTATCCATAAAGTTTTCCCTTATTTCTGTGTCCTAACCCAACCGGTGTTGGGCATAGGATGACGTGGACACTGATCATGCAGTACGTTTCTTCTGTTGTGGCTGTTTCAGAAACTTGGAAAATGGAGGAGTTTCTGGCGCTCACCAAGGAACATTCTTTAGTTAAAAAAGGCCGAGCTCTTGGTGCCACTGGGTACGTTCTAGTGAATTTTCTGGTCAAGCAAAAAAAATCCTCTTCTTCTTCTTTAGCCTACAATGTTTGATTGGATCCATAAAACCAAACTACATTTTCTAACATCAAGTTCGATTTTGCTAATCAAGTTCAAGATTTTATTTTTTAACATTTCTGTAGAAAGACTTAAAGTTTTTCTGATTTTCAGATTTTGATGTAGAGTACGTAACAAAGCTTTACTTTTACGTGCTTGTGCCTAGAATGACCCAATCTATGTAACATGCATATCTGATTTTGTGAATTTACAGGGGGGGTGCTCGAAAATTCAAAGATCACTTTTTTCAAATAGCTGGTCTGCAGTTAGAGCGTGCTGATGAGCTCCACTCGTAAGTCTCAGTAACTAAACACTTGGCTTAACCACCTGATACTTACCATTTTTTTAATTATTTTTTTTGCCTTTGTTTTTTTTGTCCTCTGTTGGAAATAAGTAAGTAACAGTATGTTCGTAAAGTCTGGTGCGAGGTATTGATTTTCTGGCGAGGCACGCACATCACGAGAGCTTTGAATACCCATCTGGCTCATTTCAAGGAGGCGCCATACAAAGGCCGCTCAAGGAGATTTATAATGAAGAAGAAGAAGAAAGTCTCCGTGCAAGGAGACTTGCAAGTTCACAGGACCATTCGGTATCCAGTGAAGATACCACAAATTCGACAGAAGCTCCGGGGTCGATTATAAACGGCCCAATTCCTGCCTCGTCAGCGAATGGACAGTCAGAGGGACCTGAAACTCTATATCCATATCTCGTGGTATGTGCGGCATATTAACCCTACAGTCGGCTTGGCAAATAAAAAAAAACCAGAAAATGGACCGTAGATCAGTCTCAAATTCTACCCAGAAAAGCTAGAAATGCTGCCATTTGTACATCCAAGATTATGAACTTTGTAGGATGAAAGTGAGGCTTCTAACTTTAGCTTTGCTCTACACTAAATAGTGCATTTAGGTTGCCTTTACAATTAGATTGCCTTACCCTGGAAAGTTACGTCATGACTCTTGACTCATGGTTTGGCCACTTGGAGGCGCATTCAACTCTTTGGATATTAGGATTTCACATGAACATAGCTAGTTTGTTGGTCCATGGCTTTGTTGATGTTGCCAGGCCCTTAAAAATTGTATATTTGATGAAAATTACTGTAGCATTAGTAGTTATTTATGTAGTGTAAAATATCGAGAAATTAGTATGGGGCAACCTAAATGCACACTTTAGTGTAGATATTTGATTTTCTCTAAATCTTATGTTTATCAACAGTTACTTTGGGTTGAATGCAGGTGAATATTGGTTCAGGGGTGAGCATATTACGAGTTGACAATGCTGAGAGTTTCGAGCGTGTCGGAGGAACCAGTCTTGGGGGAAGGTCAGAGTCTCTTCCACTATAGCCTCTGGATAATTAAAAATCAGTGCTTATATTTTATTTTCTAATTCTGTCACTTTGAACTGTAGTTTGTTATAAATAAGCATTAAGAAAATTCTAATACTTTTGTTATGTCAATTCATGACTAACTTCAGAAGGTAGTTGAGAAATTAGTGTTGTAACGTGAGTCATGCTGGCGCTGCTATACTCACAGTCAATAATCACAAATTCAGTGAAAATGTTTTCTTTTGTTTTGCTACATTTCATGTTTGCTGTTTTGTTCTGATATGGTTTTTCTGGGGCATGGTTGTGACAGTACGTTTCTGGGATTGGCCTCGGCTCTTACTGGTTGCACAACGTAAGTGAAAAACGTCTTAGCTTCTGGAAATGGATCTTGATCTGAAACGATTTTCATAAGCAGAATTTATGCAATCAACTGAAGAGGATCTGACGTGGTATCTTTTCATTTTTCCCATCACCGAAGTTGCTTTAGATGATTTTGGTGATATTTATGCAGTTTTGAGGAGGCAATCAGTTTTGCGAGGGAGGGAGATTCTACTCAGATTGACATGCTTGTTGGAGACATTTATGGTAAATTAACGCAAAACCCTTACTGATCTGAACCTAATATGTCTGGCTCAGTGTGTCTCTTTGTGCCGAAGTGACTAGTTGAAGACCAGTTTTACTAATTGAGAGTATGCGAAGATTCTACACACAGTTTGAGAAGATATTTGAACCTGGTATTTTTCAATGTTATTTAGATAGTTACAATATGAGGAAAAGCAAAAAAATTGCAGATTTTCCAACCACTAGTAACAATTGAGATCCCAACCTACACTGAATATTGCATTTCGGTTGCCCCACACTAATTTCTCAATATTTTACACCATATAAATACTTACTGATACTACAGTATTTTTACCAATAAATTTACAATACTTTTTTTAAAGGGCTTGCCAACAACAACAAAGCTGCAGAAATACAAACTAGCGGCCTCCAAGTTGTAAACCATGTGAAATCCTAGTATCTAAATAGTTGCATGTGCCTCCAAGTGGCCATCACAATGAGTCATGAGGTAACTTTCCAGGGTTAGGCAACCTAATTATTAAGGCAACCTAAATGAAATATTTAGTGTAGTTATCCTAGCATTTTAGTTGACTACATGAGATTCTTTTTGCACTGCTTAAATTTTCTAAAGTATTCATAATGGTTGGGTTGATTTTCCCAGGCGGTGATTACACAGAAATGGGACTAGCTGCGACAACAGTTGCAAGCTCCTTCGGCAAGGTATTTTTCTTTACTGGTGCCTAAGTAAATGCTGGTGTGCAGAAACACGCCATATCTATGGGAGCTGAAATAAGTTATATATAGTTAAAGCTGCTTTTTGACAAGAAGTGCCAATAGGAAGAAGAAATGCATGAATACACTTTTAAACACTAATTGAAAAGTTACAGTATTTGTCAAAGAATCTATATGTTTTCTTAAGTTTGAGCAAGGATGGGTTGGGGATGTTTGTTGACAGTTGGTGCAGCCAGGCAGTCGAGAAGCAGCAATGAATACTCCACACAATCTGGCCAAGGCTGTGTTACTCATGGTAACCAACAACATTGGCTCCATCGCCATGTTGCATGCCCGAGCTGCAGGGGTGCGCCAAATCATGTTCACCGGCAGCTTCTTACATGAAAATCAGGTCACTTTTTTCCTCTACTTTTCCATTACAGTACTGTTATCCCAAATATTCCTTAGTAAATTCAGAAAATTGTTAGTGGTAGGTTAACATCAAAGCAGCGTTAATATAAAGTTTAAACAAGTTTTCTTAGTTGCCATTGTTATGTTAAATGCATACGAAGGACATTAGTATTAAAGTAACACTATTTTTGTTGCATTTTCACTAAATATAATATAGGGAAAACTTCATGGATACCTCTGAAGTTTGCGATATTTACATAGAAACCCCTGCTTTTTCAGAAATTACACAAATACCCTTGGACCAAAAAATTTAGACATTTGTTGTTATGCATGCCACTTCCCTTCTTCCTTTGTGCGCACGTTGCTTCTTTTTTGTTTCATTACATTCCCTTTTTCAACATTCGGTCATGAAGGAAGTACGAGCACAACAAATGAATGCCTAAATATTATGGTCCAAGGGTATTTGTGTAATTTCTGAAAAAGGGGTATCTATGTAGCTATTGCAAACTTTAGGGTATCCACGAAACTTTCCCTATAATTTATACGTAGCACTTATAAAAAAGTAATCCCTGCACACCAGTACGTTTTTTAGTGTTCAGTTCAAGAGACCATGCTGACTTTGGTGTGTTCATGCAGCTTGCAATGCGGTTACTGGCAGTAGCCATGGAATTTTGGTCCAAGGGCAATATCAAGGTGAACATTTTCTGATCATACCTTTTCTTTCACAAACACGACTATTCTCAAATTTAACTAATTTTGAACATTCCGAAGTCCAAAAATAAACGTCATACCAAAATGTGAAGAGAAATTGGGAGTTTTGGCCAAGCTGTAGGGGTAAATTGCATTGCATGGAGAGATTCCTCAATAAGAGGCTAATCCATGCTTTTGGAGATTTTAGCCCTAGATACCTCTCAATTGCCAGGGCCATGTACGATCCATGTACAATCCATATTTGCCTTCATAGTCTAGAATTAGTTAAACACGGCATGTTGCAATGTGAGCCAAAGCTTGAGGTTAATTGCCAACATTTAGAAAATGTGAATGAGGCATTCTTGAGTGACTTTTTTGCTTTTGACAAGTAGAAGGATGTTCGCACTTGGTGTTAAGAGCGGTGTTAAGAGCGGTGTTAGCAAGGGTCTTAGAAATGAATTTTTGTTCCTTTTTTGCAAACACCATTTAGAGTGGATTATGTACTGTAGGCTGACATGGTGGAAATGTACTACAGGCTGTGTTTCTGCGTCATGAAGGACATGCTGGAGCAATGGGAGCCCTGCTCAGTACCTTGGATCCTTCAAACTCCATTGACAACCTGCTGCTTGTTGCCAGCTGACGCAACTAATTAACCAAGTTTCCTTTCTTTTCCTCCTACCATGGCTATTTCCTCAGTATGCATCGGCTAGAAATGAGAGAGAAACCCCATTTTTGTTCCATAGTTATACTTTATAGCCATATGGTCATTGATTAAATGATACTCCCTCTGTCCCTCTAAAAACGTCCAAAAAGCTTCCTTGTGAGGGATTGATTGTGTTTTTAGTCTTTGTGCTAGTGACACATGTATTTTAGAATCAATATACCATCTACCAAATGTATGTAAAATCTCTAGCATTGATGTCGCTGTTTAGGCACCCAGATTCCATATAAAAAGTACCATTTATGTGCATGTTGCCAACTCATTATTAATGATTTAAAGATTAGTAGCAAACAATGTTACCTCGTATGGGTAAAGTCAAGCTTGTTAGGAGAGGAATGTTCCCATGGCAAACACTAAGCTTATCTTAGGGTTTGAAGTCAGCAAAAGGGAGCTTTTTAGTGGTACAGAAAATGGGTTTGATTTGGTCGTTTTTAAAGGGACAGAGAGTATAACACAAGCTTTTATTCAGGAACACAAACCATTGGTGCATTCATGGATTGAGGGTGCACAGTATTTGATTTGAACAGATGCTATTGCATACTTTTTTGTTAACTTTTGTTAGAATTTTTTAGATGCAATGGTTTGTGAGGCTCTATTTGTACCTACAAACATGGAAATAATTAAAACTTTTTTGCCGAAATGATCTTCACCAAACGAATATATTTGTGAATCTTTTCTAGAGAAAATTTGTAAAATACTCCTGTCTTTTGCCGAATTCTGAAAGGACCTTGTAATTTTTGAAATTCAAAAATTACAAAAATATCCTTGTAGGGGTTCTATAAAGCACCTACATTGCAATGATACATTGAGCTACACACACTGAAAAGGCAATGTTTTCATGCTCAATTTTGCAAACATTTTGTTTATTGAAGGCAATTTTTTTCATTGTGGAAATGAGTATGCAAATATGCAATTGTGTATGAGTGTTAGGATATATATATATATATATATATATATATATATATATATATATAGGGAATTGCTAAAGCCACACCCAAAATTGCAAACGCCACACTTCAAGGTGTGCTTTGGGATGGAAATGAGAGAACTTAATGTTGATTTTTTTGATTTGGATCAAAAGATTTGTTTCACCTCTATCATTTCAAGGCTATTTTTTCAATGACCAAAATATCAAATACTAAATTGAAAATAATTCTAAGAGAAAGCTAAACATTTCAAAGATTCTAACCCCTTAGTCCATTTGTGATCAAACATTATGATGTTTCATTTAAAATATAATACTTTTGTATTCCTTTTAAGGAGAAATACAATTTGCTATATTTGCTTAGATATTTATGTCTTTTTCAGAATTTGCACAAATACTCTTGGACCATAATTTTTAGGCATTTATTTGTTGTGCTTGTACTTTTTTCATAACCAATGTCAAAGAAAGAATTGTAATGAAACAAAAAAGAAACAACATGTGCACAAAGAAAAAAGGGAAGTAACATGCACAGCAAAACAAACCCTTGAAAATTTTGAGCCAAAAGTATTTGTGTAATTTCTGAAAAACCAGCAGTACCTACACAAATATGGCAAACTTCAGGGGTATCCATAAAGTTTCCCCTTCTTTTAAATATGCTCTTAACTAGGTATTGTTCACAATTGTATTCTTACAATTGAGGTGTTGAATCCTAAAAAAAAAAAAAAACACAGATTTTACTTTGTTCAGCACGTAATCCAAGTGCTAATACGATATTAGGGCTTACGTGACCGTCACACGTCACTTCTTCCCCTCTCGCAAGAGCGAGACGCTCGTGCTTGTTTTTAGGGTTTGGAGCTCGCATCGCGTTGCTCTTCAGAGGTATCCATAAAATTTCCCCTTCTTTGCTCTTAACCCCTAAAGGACTTGATCCATTTTGAAATGGTCAAACTTCATGTCTAAGCTCAATTTTGCCTTTTACAGTGTGTTCAAATAACAATTTTGTATTTTTATTGCTTGAAACTATGAATGATATATCACTCCAAGAAATTTCAATTTGTATCATTTTTTTTTTCAAAAAATGAACATAAATAAATTAAAATAGCAAAAAAAATCCAAATTATTTGAATTTTTTTCAAGAGGTACAAGTAGCATTAAAGACAAGTGTGAAAAATTTTTAGTTGGTTTTTCATTTTTTTACACCTAAAACAGCCACTACAAAGAATCTAAAATCAAATTTGCCTATCAAACCAAGTTTATCCTTATATTTAATCAATTTATAAAATTTTGAATTATTGTGTTTTTTTAAAGCTAAATGTGGAAATAAAATCATATCAATTAGAATATATATTAAAAAAATCTATAATTTCTATTATAATTGAATGATAGAATGAGTAACATAATTTTGAAGTTTAAACTTAAAATGCACTTAAAGAGCAGAAAATATGAATGAAAAACACACCATATTGTGTTATTTGGATTCTAACACTTGGAGCTTCCAATGGCAATAACTCTTACGATTTTTGATATTTTTCAAAAAAAAATGTGGAATAGAAAGAAAACTTGTCAAGTTTCATTTTCTTAAATTGAACCATATACCAAATATTGATATTTTGAAAGTTACAATCAGAGAAGGGACATCCACTTTTTGGATGCACGGACCTTTAAGAGTTAACTAGTATTGTTCACAATCATATGCTGTACTGACAATTGAAGTGTCAAATCATACAATAAAACTGAGATTTCAGTTTGCATAGTACATAATCCAAGTGCTAATAAGGAATTAGGGCTTACGTGGCCTTCACACGTCACGTCTTCTCTAGCAAGAGCAAGACTTCGTCCAGACGCTCGTGCGTGGTTTTTAGGGTTTGGAGCTCGCATCGCGTTGCTCTGCAGCTTTGTTGTAAGCTTAGTTCCGTCGTGACAGTTGGCGCTCCCCAAGAGGGCTTACCACTGCTGAGCCTCTGCTCGTCGTTCCTTCTCCTCTCGCTCGTTGGTGCTGCTCGGATTTTTTTGCGACAGGTTTGCTCAGACGCACGGATGGTTGATTGTGTTCGCAAATAGACGGGACGAGCGCGATGGATCTTCTGGCGCAGTATTCCGAGGGTGGAGAAAACCCGAGCACGCGCACGGAGGTATCGAGCAGCGACCTAATGTCTCCCGACTCGTCGCCAATTCGGCTGCTGGAGCCGCGGCGATCAGCCGCACCGGAGGTGAGTGATTCGATGCTTGTGGTGAGTGAAGCGGGCGGCGTGAGCGCAATGCGGAAGCCGTTGGATCCGTCGCTGCGGAAAGTGAGTTACAATCCGACGGCTGAGCAGCTGTGGGCGCCCGTGGCAGGTCCCGCGCACCCGTACGCGAAGGATGGCGTGGCGCAGGGTTTGCGCAATCACAAAATCGGCTTCGTGGAGGACGCCTCCATAGCGCCGTTCATGTTCGACGAGCAGTACAACACGTTTTACGCGTACGGATTCGCGGCGGACCCCGGCGCTACAACGGGGAACAACATCGTCGGCGACCTTACCGCCGTCGAGGCCACGGATGGCGCGTCGGTGTATAACCTGCCGCAGCACGAGCATCGGAAGCAGCGAAAGAAACGACCCCGGAAGAACGACGAGGGCGACGAGGTGGACGAAGAGATGGTGACGAATCCTGCGACTGATGAATGGCTTCTGAAGAACTCCAAGTCGCCGTGGGCTGGTGAGAAAGAAGGGCTCCAGGGCGAGCTTACAGAGGAGCAGACTGCGTATGCAGAACTGCATGCCGAGAAGAAGAATCAAAAGGAGAAAGGGGAGAAGGTGGAGTTTGATGATAAGAGTACTTTTCATGGCAAGGAGGAGGTGGATTATCAAGGTCGGTCATGGATCAGTCCTCCAAAGGATCACAAAGCTACCAATGAGCATTGCTACATTCCAAAGCGATGGGTGCACACATGGAGTGGGCATACTAAAGGTGTTTCTGCAATTAGGTTTTTCCCCAAGTATGGCCATCTTCTTCTCTCCGCCAGCATGGATACCAAGGTCAAGATATGGGATGTTCATGGCAGTGGAAAGTGTATGCGGACTTACATGGGCCATTCCAAAGCTGTTCGGGACATTACTTTCAACAACGATGGGTCCAAGTTTTTGACTGCTTCGTATGATAGAAAGATCAAGCTTTGGGATACAGAAACTGGACAGGTGATTTCGTCGTTTTCGACAGGGAAGATACCGTATGTGGTGAAGTTCAATCCGGATGAGGATAAGCAGAACGTGTTGCTGGCGGGGATGAGTGATAAGAAGATAGTGCAATGGGACATGAACAGTGGCGAGATTAACCAAGAGTATGATCAGCACTTGGGCGCTGTGAACACCATTACGTTTGTTGATGATAATCGGAGGTTTGTGACATCGAGTGATGATAAGTCGTTGCGTGTGTGGGAGTTTGGCATACCGGTGGTGATTAAGTATATCAGTGAGCCGCATATGCACTCTATGCCCTCCATCACTGTTCATCCGAACACTAACTGGTTTGCAGCTCAGAGCTTAGACAACCAGATTCTTATCTACAGTACCCGGGAGCGCTTCCGTTTGAACAAGAAGAAGAGGTTTGCTGGGCACATTGTTGCTGGCTACGCATGTCAAGTGAGCTTTTCACCTGATGGGCGGTTCATCATGTCAGGCGATGGTGAAGGTCGTTGCTGGTTCTGGGACTGGAAAACGTGCAAAGTATTCCGTACTCTCAAGTGCCATGAAGGTGTCTGTATTGGAGCTGAATGGCATCCTCTTGAGCAGTCAAAAGTGGCTACCTGTGGCTGGGATGGTCTCATAAAATACTGGGACTGAGATAAAACTTGGAGTTCTTATGACCATTTATGCTTTCACATCCTCGGAACTTCGGATTTTTTACTTTCCCCTTTTTCGAAACCCCGAGTTGAAATAACCTTTCAAAAAGCTATGGGTTCTACGATTTCAAATCGAGTTATGCGGATTTGAAGCATGGCATCACTTCAACATGATCACTCTTCTATGAGGCATTTTTGCAAGGTGAATTAAGGGTCCAGTCACTGAGGTTCATTCTACGGCCCATTTGGTTTCCCTCCTCTTATGGTTTGGGTCATACAACAGTCAACGGCCTCCGAAGAATTTTGTGCTCCTTCGAGTATCTGCAAACCTCTAAATGCAAAGATTGAAGATCATCCTGAACCGATGTACGAAGACATTACTCGACTTCTTGTAAATGTTCACCACTTGAGGAGCCTTTTCTAATGCAGGAGAGTAGAATACACGAGCCTGGGCGCCAGAGGTCACAACTGGGAATTTTTTGCTTTCAAAGACGGGTATTCTTCCTTTTCTTAGCACCTTCTCTGGTCGCTGTTATTTTAGCTAGTTCCTTTCCACTGGTGGCTTTTGCCGAAGTAGGGATATTGACCACCTTGTCTCCTAGCGAGAAACATGTATGTAATGTATCATGAGCAATTTTTATTTTCGAATGTGTTCTCTCATCTGCACTTGCGGCAATCGTATGCTGTCGTCAGCTCTTGTGGAGTCCATTCGCATGTACTGTACATAACTCGAATTTACAGGAAGCATGACCGAAAACGAAGCAACCTCACTACCGGGTATGTCCTATTTGGTCTGGAACTAGTCTTTCCGGAAAGCTCAAGTTTATGCTCAGTTCCTCTCTGCTCTTTGCTGATTCACAGGAAGACGTTCGCAGGATGCAGGCATTCCCGGGGACGTCCACCCCATCAGGACAGAGGTTTCCTGCTTCATATCCTGTGATCCAAAACATCCTTCTTAAGGTCTATTCACACTTGGTGTTAAAAGGGGCAGTAGCGAAGGAAAATTAAATGCATTTGGACACACCTTTAGAATACATTTATATTGCTAATACCTCTCCTAACACCAAGTGTGAACATAGCCTTATGCACACAGGACGTCATTTGCAAATTTTCAACGAAACAGTTCTCGAATGTACCAAAATTTGAAAACGTTAATCTAGCAATTTAGCTAAGAAAATACGCATGTGCTGATTTTGACCACTTACGGAGGCACCGGTGGTCTAGTGGTAGAATAGTACCCTGCCACGGTACAGACCCGGGTTCGATTCCCGGCCGGTGCATGCTATCCCACCTTTTTTGATAGGGTAACTTTAAAATTGGAACTGGATTTTGAGAATCTGCATCAGTTTTTGGAATCCAGAGTGTCACAATTCTTTTTCTAGCTTTTTCTGGCTTTCTTTGTAGATGTGACAAGTGTAACACCCAAAATTCTCCGGCGAAGTTCCAACTATAACGCCTACTAACTTATCGGTAGGTTCACTTCGTGGAAGTTTGTTGATTTTAACGTGTCATTGTTTTCCTCCCTTCACCGACACTTGGCTGTTCATTATGCGCCTCTCTGTTCACTCTCTTTGCACTTTGCAGAATAAAGCACTCCGCAGCCTCTTGGTAAGTAGCAGCAATCATTACGGAGTTTTCAAGACGTTAGAATCTGGGGAGTGCTTCATCGAGCTTGGAGATTTATTTCAAGCTAGATTGCCACCATGAATGAGTTCGTGAGACTGGTATTTTACCAATGGCTCCCTCAGATTGTCGCCTTGGGATACTCAGTCCTGGCGGTCCTCATCGTCTACCTTGTTGTGCAATATCTCAAGAAACCCCAAATCTAGTGCGTAGATAAGTCAGGTCCCATTTTAGGGTTTACAGTACTGCCGAATTCCTTTATTTCTACTTCTAAGTCGGTTTGCACTCTTAGTTTCTTCGCTCTTGCCTTCCTGGTTAGGGTTGCAGTACTTCATCATCATCTTGCAAGTTGAATGTATGTTTGGAATTGAGCTGCGTTGGAGATTAGTTGGTTCATGTGCCACCTCACGCACAATTAGGGTTTGGAGGATACGACTTGCATGGAATCAACGTGGTGTAAGCATGGCGTCTTTGATTCAGGTGATTGGTCTCTGTACCTGTCGTACCTGGTTGCATGTTTTCCTTTGATTCAACATCTCCACCATTGATGATCCAGATGCGGAATCCTGGCTTACTTTAGGGTTTCTGTCTCATGCTTTTAGAAGATGAAGACTGCCTGTTTTGGCTTCAAGAGGATTTTTCAAGCACCGCCTACTTCACAAATCTTATGGAATGGATTGAATAGAATCTTGTGACATAGCCGGAAGTGCTGCTAGGCTCTCTATAGACTGTCCTACATATGACTTAGTAACTTTTTTATAAGAAGTGATTCCTTTAAGGGTTAACTTCATTGAAGTTTAGTGTTTATAAATATATCAGAGTCTTATATGCTTTGTATTGGTTTGCCTTGTTTGCTACGTACCCCACCAGGTTCTTTCTACTACTCATGTCTCTATTCTGTAATTGTTGGGCTTGAAGAAGTTGTGGTAAGAGAATTGCCATGCCTATGCACTGATGAAAAAATTGGTGTGATGTGCCTCAGGCGTGTGTATGTTTTGGCAAGGAGCTGGCCATGCAATGTAATGAACGTGGTAGTAGCGGTTTTGCTGCAGAGGTTTAAATTCTCTGCTCTAGATAGGTACTCTCTTGAACGCGAAGCAACCCCACGATGCTTTCGAAGTATGGCTTACCTGGAGCTCTGGAGGAAATCCCAAGGCTTCATTGTGAGTGTGCATTGTTGATGAGGTTTTAAGTTCGTTTTTGATGTTTAGGTTTTTTCGTAGCCTTTGGTGCGTATACCGTAATTCTGAAAACGGTGATGCAACTATGAAAGAAATGTAATGCTAATTAATTAGCTACCGTCAATACACTTGGTTCTTATACTTTAATAAAACCATCTCTGGGTTCCTATCATTGCACAGCCTGAATGTTATGGAATGTGAAATAATTGTGTTCTAACTTAACCCTTTAAAGACCACACACCACACACATTCTGACAAAATCCATTAGCAATCGGGGTAGTAAACTTGAATGTGCATTTGAATCAAATATGGACCCAATTTCAATAATCCAACTGTACAAATGAGAAGTAGACCTTGTTTACTATAAAGCATCAAAATCTCAATTAGATCTACCGTTGGAGGTGAAATATTATAATGATTGAGTGAGTTGTAAACCGGAGTTCTCTAGTTTTCATGCTTGTGTGGTTTTGGATCTTACTGCTTCATACAAGCTTTGCTTGAGAAGAGCCTTATATTTTTAGATAGCAGGCTTTCCCACCTTTCTAACAAGACTAGTTTCACACAAAATGGATAAAAATAACAATCACAAGGTGTAGGCGAAGTGAACAAAAAGGGTCAAAAAAGTCACTTTATTTGCTACTATAAAATAGATCTACAAGAAATCTGATAAATGCTATGGAAAATCCAATTGGTGAAAACAATAAAGAATTGGCCTTAAATGTAGGACAACAAGTTTTTAAGATGAAATCATAGCACCATTTCAATAGATTTTCAAATACTACAATTATACTACTACTGTATAAGAAACCAGTACAAGCATATTTCTTGAGCAATCTAAATTTTTTTAGGACGGCATAATTGAAATTTGGCATTCTTCTTGGATGTTTGATGCATTGTGTTGTTGCTTTAATCCATCTTTAACCAAATATGAATACGTATTTTGAGGCCATGTCGTATAAACACCATTATTTATGAACTCACATACCCAATTTCATTGTTGTTTTTTTGGTTAGATGCAAAATTCTTGTGATCACCAGCGTCCTTCAAGACCAATTTCCAAACTGTTGAACAATTTTACTCTATACGCCAAAAACCACTCTGCTGAACCAAAATATGGTTCGGTGGTCTGTAAAGGGTTAACAAAAGAAGAAAAAACTGGGCCGTTTTCCTATCCAGTTTTTTATTTCGTTCTGTTTAAAATGGAAAGTGTGTCAGTGAAATTATTTTCATAGGTCGGTTTGACCTCAGCCATGTATACATACCATACCTCTCCCCTTTCCTGTGCGAGTTGTATATGTGAGGTTTCTGTAGGCAAGTGTTGCGATCTGTTCCCTAGACTAAAGTGCGTTCTCAAGCTAGTGTTCATGAGTCTTGATTTTTGTGTCAATTGTTAAGTGTTGTTCTAGTGCCACCGTCATGCTGGAATTGCAGAGTGTGTACACGCTTCAGAAAGTACCTTGGCTTTTATCTTGAATGATTTGGTAAGCAGTTAGTTTACCAACATCTAGATCATTAAGCTCCCATTGTAAGATTCATGCTTTTGTAGTCTTGCAAGCTTAGGTTATGGGAACAAAAGCACGTTCCTAGGGTTCCAATTTCTATAGTGTAGTTCAATTGGTGCATTACAATTAATGCTAATGTAAAGTGTTTAAGATCTTTAAAATTTGGTTTTCTTTAGAATATTTTTAAAAGGAAATTGATATGTGCACATTGGGGTTGATATTTGCACACCCCCTGGGAGGTAAATTGTAGATTTCTACCATCAAAAATCTGAATTTGAGAATTTTGAATTTAGATTTGGACTTAGAGACCATGGTTTACTCTAGAACCATAAAAAAAGTTGCAATTAAATAACACCTAGTGAAAAAGCTTAGTTAGTGGAAAAAGTGTTACTTTTACTTTTGTTTGTAAAAAAAATAAGCTTTTTCATTGGGTGTTGTTCAATTGCAAATTTTTTTATGGTTCTAGAGTAAACCATGGTCTCTAAGTCCAAGTTTGAATTCAAAATTCTCAAATTCAGATTTTTGATGGTAGAAATCTACAATTTACCTCCCAGGGGGTGTGCAAATATCAAGCCCCCGGTGTGCACATATCAATTCCCTTATAAAAAGATATAATTCATAAGTAGATAAATATTAATTCCAACTCTAACTTCGTTCTATGTGTAGTTTGCATAGGATGGAATCCTTCAAAAGAGTATGTTTAACACCTTAGTGTCTAAATATTACATAAAAGTTAAAATTTGATGCTCTTAACCAATGTAGTAACTTTAAAGAAAACTATAATTCAAAAGCGTAGGATGTCATTTCCTTAGATAGTTAATCGTGCTACCTTCTTTACTCTCTAATTGCTCGAGTAGACAAAAACTATCCCCCGACTGTCTAAAAGATATCTTGCAAGATGGGGTAAATACTCTTTTTGATCCAATCTTTTTTAGAAGTGGTCATGGAGATGTGCTCCATCATGGAATGCCTAAAATATCTTCATTGAATACCCCATATTTTAAAAAACTCCAATTTGTGAGAAGATTTAGAAGAATGGAGTTAGGTCCCATGCTGCTTTTCTTACAATTTTTGTGAGGACAGCATTGCATTAATTTTTGGAGCTTTTGGGGATAATATTTTGTAGAGCACTTTAGAGCAACCATAATGGGGTAGTCTTGGAGACCACTTGGGCGTTCAAGGGTCAAACTACCTTAAATGATTCATTTTAATTCTACAACTATGATAGTTGTTTCTAAGGATATCCTCATGGCAGATATTGAAACTTTAAGTAATGATTGATACCTTATTTTTCTCCATTTAAGCCTTTAAGGATTATTGGAGGTAGGAACACCCACAGCTCACTACAAATTGCAAGTACTAATTAGTTTGTGTCCACATATCAAGTCTAAGCAATTTTATTGCACTATACTATCCATTTTTAACTTTAACACCGCATATTTGTAAACATTTTTTTTACCTCTGAACATTAAGAACATCTTTTCAAAAGTAATAGTTTTACCAGATTCTATCTTCTCTGTTGTTATTTTATCTCTTTAACTATGTTTCATTTAGATTTGCCTTCATAAATATATTGTAGGTCACCACTTTACTATATTCCAAAATTTGTGAAGATTTTCAAGGTGATAAACGTCATTTAGTAGTAGAATTAGGGGTTTTCAAAATCAATTTAAGTATTAAGCGGAAGATTTGTTTCTCATTTTATACTTCTAAACAAGCCAAAAGTCTTTCTCCAACCATTTGTTGATTCTTTTAATGTTTCTTCTTAATTATATTCACTTATGTACATTAGTTACTTTCTCTTTTTTTAATAATTTGTCGATTTTTTAAATCTTGATAATAACAAAAAAAAAATTGTTGTGGATTCATAGGTGCGGATTTCAACACGTTGAAACTTTTGCCATTAAATATTGCTAGAATGTATACATTGATGCAAGAAGAACCAATAGCACAAGGAAAAATCCCACATAAGTAAATCTTTAGCGTTTGCAAGTTTTAGACCTAGATCAGAGGAAACTTGAAGAAGTTAAAAAAAAAAAAAAAAAACACTTCAATGGTTTATTGGAAATAATGATGGCCACAATTAGATACTTTGTATTTCAAACCACGTTTCAAACGTACCATAAAATTTAAATGCTTATAGCCACTCTCAAGTTTTCTTTGTTCCTCTAAACAAGAAAATCAAATTTGTTGTGCCAATAAATAAACTTGTAGATAAATAATCAAACACATACTTAAACATAAATAGATATACATTTAAATACATAAGAATATAACTATGTATATAAGTTTATAAACATTTATGTATTTCTCAAATCATGAAGATGCCTCAACAAAGAATTGCCTAATTTTGTTTATTGCTCAAGAGGACAATTGTTTAAACTTAAGAGGTAGTTCACACTATGCCCAAGGAAGTCCCATAAAATTTTCAAAATCAATTTGCTTGAGAGGTAGGAAATTGAGACTTGCAGTTTCAAAATCTATAAATAGTTCCAAGTCCTATTTCTGTTAAAGCTACCTACTAGCAAGATTTTCTTGAAAATTTTGGTGTCCAAAAATACGGAACTTGGCTCCAAAGTATTGAGGATAACAAAATTTTAAACAAGCCGCATTCTAACAAAATTTTACATAAAAATTTCAAGAAATTCGTTGACTATGGCATTTGCAAAGTTGAGATTTGACAGTAAATTAGAGCTAGCAGTTTTTTTTCTTGGAACACATTGTGAATCATCACTTCGTAGCAAAATGCACATCTATAAAAGATAGGTGACTTGACTCCTGGTTCATTTGCAAACTGTTTTGACAAAAATGAGGTGGTTTTGCATTAGCGAAGGTCAATGTTCATATACTTGATTATATTTAGAAAAGCTCTACGGAAGTTCTCAAAAAACAAAGCGAATCCCACAATACTAAATTTAAGTATATTTGTCAAATTTAGTAGTGATTCTAGCAATTTGAGTTGACCTTTGGGATCACCACACTAAATAGTGCATTTAGGTTGCCTTAACGATTAGGTTGCCTTACCCTAAAAAGTTACCTTGTGACCCACGACTTGATCACTTGGAGGTACATGCAACTTTTAAATATCAAGATCTCACATGATTTACAATCTAAATGATACTAGTTTGTTTTCTTGTAATATTGTTGTTGCCAAGTCCTTATTGTTGTCAAAATAAAGTTACTAGAGTAATTATTGATGAAAATAGTTATAGTATCAATAAGTATTTATACAGGTAAAATTGTTAGGAGATTAGTGTGAGGCAACCTAAATGCACTATTTTGGTATACACCAGATAGTGCATTTAGGTTACCTTAACAATTAGGTTGCCTCACCTTGGCAAAATTACCTCATAACTCATCCTTGGCCAATTAGAGGGGCATGCAACTCTCTTTATGCTACAATAATTCCTAATTGGGAATTGATACATATACCACCCCTTCTTGACTATTCTACCACACCCTACTATATATGGTCAACGTTTACAATATCAAAATAGGTGCGGACCACAAGAAAAACATCACTAATTCAAAAATACAACTTACCATAGAAGTTGCAATTTTATTTTATTTTTCAGCTCTTAACCCCTACAGGACCATGGCCTTTATTTTGTCAAAAGATATGTAAAACTACCACCTCTATGGCAAAGAGTTAAAAAGTTTGAAAATTGGTCTTTTTGCATATCTAACCATAGGATCTTGCACTAAACTACTATAAGAATGTGTCATACAAAAATCAAGAACTTTGGCCGTACAAGCTAGAAGATATTTGCATTTAAAAAGTAAGAAAACAGCTTTTTTTGCACCTTGAATGATTAGATTATTTAACTTTGAACTTTTTTATCTTAAAATTTTTGCACCGCAGAGTTTGGAATTATATTTGTGCATGGTGGGAAGATGAGTTGGTAATCTTGGGAAAAACAAAAAAACAAAAAATAAATAAATTTCATAAAAAAAAAATTAGGCAGAAGAAGGTATGAGATTGAACAAAAACTAAAATTGCTAATAACCTTGCAATGGAATTGAAATGCAATGATCTCAATGGTGAGATTGTTCTAGAAAGCAAACTTCACCCTCTCCAACAAATTTTTTTTGAAAAAATGTTAAACTTGCATTCAAAAATGAAGTTTATAAGTTCTTTTTTCAAAAAGATGCTTGAATTGCCCAAAAAACAAGATTGTCCATAACTTTCTCATGACTTGTCCAAATGGAATGAATTAAAGCTTAAGATGTAGACAAAGATATAATCTATGAGAAAATGAAATTAATGTTTTTCAAGTATTTATAAGATTTTTTTTGCTGCCTGGAGTCCCCAAATTTGTGCTTATTTGGGCATGACTTTTGCTCCCTTGCATTAATTGGAATAAAATTTAGATGCCCATGCAGATCTTTGAATTCCCCATCTTCAATAAAAGTTTCAAAAAATCATGCAAAGTAGTTTGGCCATAGGTACATGCCCAAAATCCCATTTGTCCGTTGAACAAACAGTTGGTCTTTTAGGGATTAATCTTGTTCATAGTATCAATTAGATTTTTTAAATTTATACCATGAGCGAGATCTAAAGTCAAAAAACAAAATTAAAGTTGCAACTTCTATGTCAAGTTGTATTTTCAATTAGTGATGTTTTTCTTGTGGACCATACCTATTTTAATATTGTAAATATTAACTATATATAGTAGGGTGTGGTAAAATAGTCAAGAAGGGGTGGTATATGTATCAACTCCCTTCCTAGTTTTGTGTAAAGTTCTAGCTTCCCTACTCCTTGACTTTAGCATTTATTGTTGTGCCCAACCTTTGCTTATTTCCTTCATTGTTTATCACAATCAATATTGAAAGAAGTTACTGTGGTCTTAATAAACATCTAAATAGTGTGAAATGTCTAGAAATTAGCATGGGACAACTGGCAACCAAAATGCACTACTTAGTGTAGTTGAGATCACAATCTAGGGAGTTTTTTTTAGTTTAATTGGCCAATATCCTACAATGTCATATTTGTTAAATTGGGAAATTTGTTCAAATTTGGGACTTTTGCAGGTTTAAGGTGATCACCTTAAACCAAGCTCTAGGTTTAAGCAACGTTTTTTTGGTACATGTGTCCTCACTTGAGAGGAGGAATTTGCGAGGGAAAAAATCTTAGTGGCTCGAACTAAGTCTGATACCTTCAAATTTGCTTTAAGGTAAATTTTTGGGTTTAAGGTGAAGTTCAATTTGGGAACCGCATTTTCCCAATTTAACAAATATGGCGTTCTACATTCTCTTGGGCCAATTGGTTGTGTAAAGTATACTCCCAGCTAAGCCTATTGAAATAAAGATCTTTCTCTTATTGTCCTCTTAAATGGTTGGTTTTTTTCCCTAAACTTTTGAATTCAACTCAGCAATTCTCAAAATCAACTAGCTAGCTTGTAATTAATATAGTAGCAGGCCAACACCCATATTAAGTGCCACTGTCCCCATAACCATCACCTCTAAAATCTTAAAGAATCTCTGGAAGTGAAGAGATGTAATTACAAAAATATACAACATATGAACATGAAACCTTAATATTGATATTAGGTGCAATTGCAGTCAATTCTTTAAAAATTCACAGCTTATTCTCACAGTATCCAAATAATACATTCGAAAGTGGCAAACTTATCATTTTTCTCTTGCCAATAGGATTCTAGATGATTATTAATAATCATCATGTTCAGGTTATGGGTGCTGCTACCTTAGATGCCGGTACTCCCCGTACATTGGTCGAGATATAATTGAATGTAAAGCCACCCTACTTAGCAGAACTATCGCCACGTGGCACCATAACACCACCGACTGCCACGAACCGCTAATTTATTGTTACCTCAACCCAACCCGAACTAAGATCCACTAAAAGATGCCCTTATCTCCACACTTTTCACTTTCTTCCCCAAAAAAAATACTTTCCCACAAACGTACTTTTTCATCCGTTGGTCGGGGATCCGGTGCCTACTGCCGAGACGAGGGGGAGGGCCGGAGGGGTTGCAAGGAGGTCAGCAACGGCGAGTGCTCGTCCGCATTTGCGCTTCACTTGAAAGAAAGACTTCGTCTCTCCGTCCGACCGTCGTCGCGGCCTTGGATTTTGCAGGGCAAGCAGGCTGCACTGGAAGTGATCGGGCGTTCGGAGATTTGCATTGCGCTCGCTCTGCTGTGCCTGGCTTCCTTCCTCGCTCTCGCCATGTCTTCGCAACACCAGGCCGAAGCCCCGCCTGTCGATGTCACCGATGGCGACAGCGACGTAGACATCGATGGCGCCTCTGACAGAAACGAAACCCTTGCCTCCGCGCCCGCTTCGTCTTCCACTCCGTCTCTTACTTCATCCCCTGCTCCGTCTCCCGCTCCTACGGCGCCGACTGCTAAGGTCACTCACGAGCACCCGCCGCTCAACAGCCGTATCCTCGCCACCATGGTGAGCTCTCGATCCTTCTCCATCGCCATCGTTATTGTTAGAACTACTTACTCCGCCAGACCGTCTAAGAAGCAATCCGATTTTTTGTGATTAGATACACATATGCTCTGTTTCTAACATTTTAGTTTGTCTTCCGTATGGAGCTTCATGTTATATTCACACTTTAGCATGGCTCTCCTTCTCCATCGCCATCGCTAGAACTACTCACCCTGCCAGACCGTCTAAGAAGCAATCTGACTCTTTTGTAATTAGATACACAAGTGCTCTGTTTCTAACCTTCTAGTTTCTCTTCCGTATGGAGCTTCATGTTGTATCCACACTTTAGAGCGTGACTGGCCTTTGCGAATGAAATTAGCGAAATGGATTGCAAGTTTGAACAGTTTAAGATCATGTCGTGATTTTAAAGCCTGTTTTCGTGCGGAGAAATTAAATCTAGGCATTGTATGTTTGTCCGCATCCCCGCCACCATGGTGAGCTCTTGTTCTCCATCGCCATCGCTAGAAGTCAGAGTCCGGGAATGTCTTTGAGATTTTTCGGTTGATTTCCTTCATTTGCTGTATTGAACCGGTTTATCAAGGAATTCCTTCAGTTATTTTCTCTATTTCATACTGTAAGTAAATTTTTTAAAGATTTTAAACCGGTTTTTAGCTGATGTTTATAATTGCAAACGGTTCTTTCTCATTTCAACCGGCTAGCTCTGAGCTAGCGGTCGGTTCTTCCAGGACCTTGGCTAGAACTACTCACCCTGCCAAATCATCTAAGAAGCAATCCGATTTTTCGTAATTAGATACAGAAATGTTAAATTTCTAACCTTCTAGTTTGCCTTCCGCATGGAGCTTCATGTTATATCCGCACTTTAGCATGACTGGCCTTTGCGAATGAAACTCTGCGAAATTGGATTGCAAGTTTGAACAAGTTAAGCTTATTTCGTGATTTTAAAGCTCTTTTTTCGTGCGAAGAAATTAAATCTAGTCTTTCTATGTTTGTCCGCATCCTCGCCACCATGGTGAGCTCTCCTTCTCCATCGCCATCGCTATCGTTAGAACTACTCACCTCGCTGGACCGTCGAAGAAGTGAATCCGATTTTTCGTAATTAGATACACAAATGCTCTGTTTCTAACATTCTAGTTTGTCTTCCGCATGGAGCCTCACCTGAGTTCCAAACTCTAGTATGACTGGCCTTTGCGAAATTTTACGAAGTTGACTGCAAGTTTGAACAAATTAAGATAATTTCGTGATTTTTAAGCTCTTTTTTGGTGCAAATCTAGGCTTTCTACGTTTATCCCTGCCTTTACAAGAATGTTTATGCAAAGTCAGTTTTCTTTATTTTTAACATTCTTAGTTTGTCTTCCGCATGAAGCTTCATGTTATATCCACACTTTAGCATAACTGGCCTTTTCGAACGAAACTCTGCGAAATTGACTGCAAGTTAGAAAAATTTAAGACCATTTCGTGATTTAGTGCTAACAAATCAAATCGAGGTTTTCTATGTTTGATTCTGCCTTTACAGGAATGTTTCTGCGAAGTCAGTTTTCCAGGTCTTTTGCCCTGTTGTTTTAAGTTTCTCTAAACCCCCACTTCTATTCTCGTCAATTCCTTATACTCGGTGTTGTTTCTATCTCTTAGGTTCGCCGCAGTGTGGCCGCCCATCCGTGGCACGATTTGGAGATTGGCCCTAACGCGCCGGCCGTCTTCAACTGCGTGGTGGAAATCGGCAAGGGCAGCAAGGTCAAATACGAGCTTGACAAGAAGAGTGGTCTTATCAAGGTTTCCTTCTCCTTTTCCTTCCTCTCAATAAACTCTGGCTTATGTTTTCGTTTTATTGTTTTAGATTGTTTGGTTGTTTGCATTAGTTTTTCATCTCTGGCTTTTGTTTCGCTTATTGTTTTAGATTTTTTGGTTGCTTGCATTAGTTTCTCGTCTGGCTCTTGTTTACTTACGAATCTGCTTCGTTTGTCAACGTTTTTGCGTTTTCCAGGTGGACCGGATATTGTATTCTTCGGTTGTGTATCCCCATAACTATGGTTTCATTCCTCGCACTCTCTGCGAAGACGAGGATCCCATGGACGTGCTGGTGATTATGCAAGTCGGTACCGCTCTTTTCTCTTTCTCGCAGTTCTTGCTGCCACCGAATTATATTCTAAAGTTGAACCTTGAGGAATATGAATTCCGGAAGCTTTTGTATATTCCATAGCTTTACAAATTCCGGGTTCAAGTTTTACATTCAAGGGGCACCCCCGTATTAGATACACATAGTTAATAGCACTAAATGGATGTTAAACTAACAAAACATTGGATCAGAATTTACATGAATGTGAAGTTACTGTTAAGCTTCATGTTATCTGTAAAACATCAAGTTATTGCCAAGGACACTAGCATCAGATAGTAAGTAGTTTGTGAATCCTTTATGGGGGAGTTCTTTTGTGATGAATGCACATGGGATGGTTCCAGTATATATGGGAAGCTGTGAAAAACGAACCCGCCTATCGATTACTTTTGACTTTTTAGTATTTGAATCACCGTTTATGATGGAAAGAATCTCTACGCGCGTTTGCTCATTTTCCTTGGTTTCTACGCTTGCAGGAGCCTGTTCTTCCGGGTTCATTTGTCAGGGCTCGAGCTATTGGCCTCATGCCTATGATTGATCAGGTTCGTCTCCAAAGATCTACTTGAATATGTTTTTGCAGGAAGTTGTATGAAGTGTATACTATCAGTAGTAGAAAAGCTTACCTAAGAGGTTTTGTATAAGACCTAGCTGCGTTACAATTGAAAAAGTTTATGTCTACTTAGCAGTGTTTTACTTGGCTAGTTTTTTTAAGATACCCCTGGAAGGTTTTTTTCTTTGAGTGTCTGTAGAGTCCAGTCTGTAGTACAGATTATGAGAGTTTTCTTTTCTTTTTCTTGAACAGGGCGAGAAAGATGACAAAATTATCGCTGTCTGTGCTGACGATCCTGAGTACCGGCACTTCAAGGACATTAAGGAGCTTCCTCCTCATCGATTAGCTGAAATTCGTCGTTTCTTTGAGGACTGTAAGTGTCCAGAATCACTTCTATTTTTCTGAATATTTTTTCTCTTTTAGTCTGGCAGTTTCACTTATGCTGTCTGATGTTAACTTTGAAAGGACCAAGGTCATACGGTATCATATTCTGAAACATTTGGGAGCAAATCATATACCTCCGGATGCAGCAAAGAATACTGCATGTGTTGGTCAAACAATAAAAATAAAACCAATATAAAGAGAGTTCCCATTTTAGATCAACTCTAAAGCTGTGGTTGCATTCTAACTTGTCTTGAAAATAATAGACTTGGTTTAGTAACTAAGCCTCTATCCATATGTGCTCATTAGTTAAAGTTTTCAATGTCCTGTGCATATACTGCTATTAGAACAAAATAATCTTGCAAAAACCTTGGTCTTGTTTTCATAGGAGTCAGGGTTGCAGTTCTTACTTGTGCTGATGTACCTAGTTATTCTGACGTATCTGGTTTATTCATCAGACAAGAAGAACGAAAACAAGGAGGTAGCTGTGGATGATTTTCTCGGAGCCGATTGTGCTGTTGAAGCCATTGGTCACTCCATGTAAGCAAACGTTCAAAGCCCTTCTTTATAATTTCTACATAACTTCCTGTTCTCCTTTTCCAGAGTGAAGTGGGGATCTGATTTTTTGAGTTACTGTTCACCTAAAATGAAAACGATTTTTATAGGAATACTCAAAATTTTGCAGTAAAATGAAACTAGAGAGTCGTTAATTCCGTCAAAAGTTGTCAACGAGAGAGTTGAAGAGATCATTGTCTGCTTCATGGATGTTTAATTGGATGGTAGCTCTGTCAATAGCAGATTCCTTGTGATATTAACTTTGAAAATTTATGAAATACGATTTGAACATTAAAATTGTTTGAAACGACTTGGACTAATACGCTGGGGAAAATTTTCTATGTCAGGGATTTGTATGCGACTTATATTGTGGAGGGCTTGCGGCAGTGACGATGTGTTTCGGCATCAATGTTGTGGGCGTTGCCGTGTTTCTCTCTTTTCTTAGCTAATGGAAAAATCTCTAGTTTCATTTATTAGCGTTTACAACCACCCAACATGACTTTTTGAGGGAGCATGCGTCGGCTTTGTTGCTACTGGAGTTGTAAACCTTCAATTCCTTTAGGCTTACGTTTGTTAAAGCTCAAAACCTGCAACACGTTCGACTTGTGAACTAACCCTTAGCTAGAGGATGTGTCTACACATAGGCAAACCTCAGTAGCCTTCACTTTATATGCCCCATTTGAACAGAACATGTATTTAAAAGATTTTTTGTTATTGGCACGTGGCAGATATTATTGATGATTTTGATTTTGTGAGTATTCACGTCTTGCCAGAACCCCCGTTTACACTGCAAGAAGATGGAAAATCTCTCATTCATGTTGTAGGAAGATGGAGCACCTACTGGCCATGGCACCCTCTAAGGTAAGAGCCTTGCAGCTCTACCGACCTTATTTTGGTTTTAATTTTTTGCAGATGTGATCACACGTTCTCTATAAGTGATAGGGTTCCTTATGTTTGCTTGTGAGATTTGAAAGTACTAAGTTTTTGAAGTAAAAGCAAAAAACACATTCATAGTAAACATACGAAGTCTTTGAAAGATCTTAAAATTTCATTACACGTGTATTTTACAATTCAAGATATTTTTGTTAAAAAACTCAAAACTTGATAGGCTTTCAACTCTAATTTGCAATCAAGAATTTCTCTTGGGATTTTCAAAAAGAAGCTTGATTGTATAGGTTTTCTTCCAGTAAAAAAAAAGGTTGTATTTGGGCTAATATCGGGTTTTAGGAACAAATAATTAGACTGCCAGTATTCACTACACAGCACGTGATTTTCCAACTTTTATGACATGCCGCCATTATATCAAAATTGGTGTAAATATTATTCTTGTGGACTCTATGCACAATCAACCAACCAAAAGAACTAAAAAATATTGTTTTTGACACCTTTTTTTTTTGATACATTCATTGTTGAAGAACTGATGCAAAGAATGTAGAATAGGGAGCGTCAAGCCTGATATGTTAAAGAGAAAGTGTTAGAAAACTTGATGGTGACTTTGCCCAAACTTTACCTCCTTTGCCACTAGCTAAATTAACTGACTCAATAAGGAAAAAGAAGCAAAAGCAACAAAAAGAAAAATGAAGAAAAGGAAAGGAGCTATGAGGGGACAAAATATCAAAATCCCTCTAAAAATTTAACTAGATTCAAACCATATTTGGATGAATGTTGCTAATCATAGTTGACCATGGATGAATCTGTGGATGTGGATGATGCTGTGCAAATTCTTTTTGCCCTTGCCTGCATTTAATTATTACGGGTGTGTCACTTAAAGTTGCAACTATGTAAAACCAAAAACAATTGGCAATGTTTTGGCTTTGCCTATATCTTAGGCAAAGGCTGTGGTATATGAAGAGGAATAATGATTGTGTAAACTAGTGAAATTCAACACTGGACTCAGAGTTTGTTGATTGTTGATCAAGGGCTGGGGAATTGCTCTCAAAAATTCCCAATATTTATCTGCGTTCAGAGTAACTAGAGTAAATTTAAAAATAAAAAAAACATTGCACCAACTTCTTACAACATGTTGCATTCCTTTTGGAAATGAAGTATGCCTTGCAGTTTCTTTGCGTTGTCCCTCTTTTAATCTCCAAGGAATTTTCAAATAACTTTTCACCTTTTCCCAACTTTTTCCTCTCCTACCCTCTTTTTGACTTTCAATTTTTTTGAGTGACAAATAAACACCCAATGCTTGACACCTAAGAGCATCCACACCTTTGCCCACAACCTAGAGCTCTAAAAGTAGGTGTCCATGATGCATACATGCCCACAAGCTTGCTCAAATCTTTGATGCCCCACCCTTGCCCTCAAGCAAGTACAAGCAAGCACTAATTACATATCACAAAGGACAAGTGTCAAGCTTCAATCATGAACCTCTTGTGTCAACTAATCAACAAGTTTTGGTTGTTTTGAAATTGGGCTCGCTGACTCATCAAACCCTATACGTTCCAAAACTTGAGCTACAATTGAGCAAGCCCTTGTCTTGTATAAGACACTGGCACATTTGCAATAAAAAGCTCCAAGCAGAGCGGCCATGCCAAGTACTATTGAGGACATGTTTAGCATAGAAGAATGTGGATGCTCTCATGCTTTATAATAGAGAATTTTGAACTTTCATTGTTTCTTAGACACTCCAACAGTCCATTACATCAGCGTACAATAGTTTTCATCCAAAAACCGACAGCCCGATAAGCATATACGGTTGCCAGCAATGGAAAGAGCCTAGATTGCTGTAGTCTTTTACTCCATAATCTGCCCCACGTCATAGAGCGTTTTAAAATTACTCAGGTAAACAAACAACCACGACAGGAAATGAAAGGAAAATCGAACCAAGCATATCCAAAAAAAATCAAAGTTGGTAAATCAGTCAAGCGTGCTCTAACTATACTGCCAATTCAAACAAATACACCTATTCTAAAGTATTTTTTATGGATGATAAACATCACCATATCAAAATTCATGGGGGTAGCATAAAGATGAAACAAGGTTTCTAATCTGCTAGTTAAATATTGTAACCAGGTGAGCACCACATAATGGTGGCAAATACAAATCGCTGGAAAAAGTTTTCGTAAATTTCAAAAAAACCAACACACTAATCTTCCAGATGTTGGATTAAAAATCAAACTTTCAAACTGAACGATAAAATCAAATTCTAGAAGGTTCCAGAAAGGTACTTCATGAACACGTGGAATGGCGAACATGAATCAAATTGTAGAAAGCCATTGTCCATAGTATTGTATCCACAGTCGCCAAACTTGACACCAATATCTCCAACTGTTACATTAGGCAGTGGCGTGCGATCCTTCATGCTTCGAACTTGATCAATAAATGCTGCAAACAATCAGAAACCATAGCCTTCTCAAGAGAAGAGTTTCATTTCACAAGACCATGCATCGATGCCTTTCCGAGCCCCCTGGGCCATCACTACAAAACACCTCAAAATGAGCAATGACATATGAGCTCCCCAATCATTTCCAAACCAAACAAGTTGCTTAAATTTTTCACAAAAAAAGTCAAAGTTTAATGTTCTGTAAAGTAGAAAAATTGACCTCAACACGTACATTGCTCTCAACATAGAGAAAAAAACCCCATGCTAAGGGAACCCACCAAAGCTAAAGTGAAACGGCATAGTCATCAACGGATCATGAGGAAGACTATCATGTTTTAGAGAAGAAGGTCAAGGGCGGAACAAAAGATTCATAAAAAAAAATTATCCTAAATCTTATCACAAATTATTTCCTAAACAGAAAAAACAACTCCACTACGAGCCAGCGACGCTTGACAAAAATTGAAAATATAAAAAGAAAGCTCAGTAGCAGCTACCTTCATTGATGTCACAGTTGGGCTATGCATAATGAACTCCTCAGTTGCAGGATCAAGCGTGGCTGTAGTTTCCAGTCCTAGTACATTTGAACCATGCCCCAAGTTCTGATTGAGCATAGCACCCAATAATGGCCATTTTGTAAGCGAGTCAAAAAACAGCCCTTGTCAAAACAAGAGACGAAATCTAACTAGCAGTCTAGTACATTTCAAAATTCAGTAACACAACCACTGTATTACAAAAAGTTGGACAGTCAGATCAACGTCAATAATAAGGATTGTGTCAAACATCGTTAAGTCAAAACAGGCCTTCAAATTATTAGTGCGCGGGTATTGGAAACCAGATATTATGCATACCCAGTGTAGGTCATTGAAATTAGGTTCCTCAACAAAGTGTCGAAGCTTATAGCCCTCTTCCTCTGTAAGCACAAGTCAATGCCTCAATAATCGACACATTCATCTCCTTAAGTACTGTTTCCGAGAAAAGAGCTTATTCATCCTGATGATCCACCGAAATTAGTGCCAAGCAAGTCGGAAAGGAATCCCCTCATGAAGCAAAAAAATCACTAACATGTTTTGAGCATCTGCTACCTCAATTATAGCTCCTACACTGGTTTCTGCGAATAACCAGCAAAACAGTTTTAGCCAAACCAAACAAGACTTGTAGTTACAATAAATAAACGCAACTAGAGAAGAACCATCACTCGGAACTCATATATATTCCTAACCTATGGTGGCTGTGGGCCTAGCTGAACAAAAGCACAAGCTGGAACCAGCAGAATAGTAAAACTTTACCAGATCATCCTTGCTCTATAATAGTCTTCCATGCATGGACAGCCTTCCTGAGAGAGTTCTTGCAGAAATCCTTACGAGCTAGCCTCACCCTGTCCTCTTTGGAGAACACCTGAAAAAAAAGTCACTAACTACTGGTAAATAGTCATAGTTTCTTACTTCAAACGCTGCTTGTTATAAAGGTAAATAGTCCAACAATCCAAGGTCAAGGTTAAGACTCTAGAGTAATCATATCAAAGGTAATCTTAGGATGAGTTATCAAACTATATGATTTTCTATATTTGAAAACGTTGAACTTAGCCACGGTTTCTTAAGAGATTTACAGGTTTTGTAGATTTAGGCTTGAAATCTACACAACTATTTAAAAATGGGCAAGTTGTTACTAATGCAGTTAGCTAAATGATAACCATGGAGAAATGAAGAAGGAAAAAGATAATCAAACCACTAGTTCGTATCCTTGGAAGTTCCATACGCAATTCATGGCGATAATTTTTGAGCAACTTACCCGTATCAATATACAGAAATATTTGTTCCACTAGAAAAGGGCAAATTTCTCAGCTGTGAATGGCAAAATGGTGATTAGGGCTTAGAAGATGAATTCTCCGTAAAATCTCGGCAACCACAGAGCGCAAACATCTTTAGGTCGATTCTTCTAGCAATCACAAATCTCTGAAGTTAATTCTTATCCAATAACTTCACCAATAGTCATCGAGTGGAGGGAGCCTCGACTCCCGAATTATGCAACTCATCATCTCAATACTAATTAAGCTTATTGTTCACGAAAGATTCACAGGTTCCTCCACAAATCTGGATAATTTCAAGGAGCTGGAAAGCAGCTATTATCCATGCCCTGCACTAACCAAGCTGCCAACACAAACTGCCTTCGCCAAACCCTAATTAATAACCAAAACTTTGAAGGCACTCCAAATTAAACTTATAACCCTAGCCAATCTCAAAACACCAAGAAACTGTTCTAAGAGCAGAATCATACCAGATAGTTAGCCACGAGGTGCGCCATCTTGGTCGAACTGTTGATTATGATGCTCTTGGAGTTGCGTTGCATTAGCATTTGCAACTAAACACTGAAAGGATGTTAAAGCCAAAATGATACAAATTTGCAAGAGATGTAACCTTGTCTCTTACAATTGAGTGTTGGAAGCCTCAAGAGCAGACTATTATAAGGCTCTGAATGTTAGTGCTTCGAGAACAAGGATTACAGTATCAATCAATCAGACACGTTCTGCAAATTTCCACATCTACTACTCTCTTCTCTAAGTATTCCGGACTTAAGGAAAACATTGCCGGAACTAATGAAGACTTGGTCTTAGTTGAGTCGTTTCAGCCAGAAGAAAACCCTCTTCCCATGAAGTGTACTATTCAAGATTTCGTGATATATGTTGCATCCTAGGAACCCCATCCAAGGTGGTCGGTAATTAGTTGTGTCATCTTCTTAGTACGACATGAAAGCAAAATCACAAAGACCTCGTGAATGAAAGCGTGTCAAAAATTTGTTGGTACACAAAAATTACAATGGATTGATAACAGCTAATCCCAAAACGAGAGCTATTTGAAGCACCTCTTACATATACTGTACTCTTAGATGGACCCCTTCAGTATTGCAATACTGTACATCAAGCTAACAGCAAGCTAAAACTGAATAGAAAAAAACGAATTTTTTGCTTTCAAACTGTATAAAGTTCCAACAAAACAAAACGATACAGCATAGGCATCCTCGTTCCCATATAGTCTGTTTAAAGAAATACCTAACTTCAGTAGGACTCCTTTGTCGCACACCCTGGACGAGCCTGAAAGCACAAAAAGTAGACAATTATTTCACCATAACCCAAAAGCTATTTCCTTCAATAACAACTGATAGTTAAGTCAAGTGGGAGATGTAGAGACTTGAATAGTGCAAGTATCTAAGCGGTCTAAAATGTTCAACAAACACTTATTGGAAATACTTACCCAGGAAAGAAGAATGAACACACTCTGTCCCTTCATTTCCCCCATTTCTTGATGACTAGTGGGGCTTGATAAGCAAGACGCTTCAGTAGGAACGTGTACACCTTGTGGCCATCCCTGCCTGCTTCATGCTTGTATTTGGTTATGTGGTATAATCCATCGTAAGAGTAGATTTTGTTAATCGCCCTCGTCCCCGTGACCTCGAATCACACGAACAGGTGTCCCATACTTACAGGAATTAATGAGAGCTTCATTACCTCGTTCCGGTGTCTGGTCCTCAAGCTGACTTTTGTCGCCTTTATAATTGTTCCCACCTTGTCCAGTGTAGGTGATCGTGTCCCCAAGATCGATGTCGTCTCTGTACCCGCCAGAAACCACTACGCTAACAGCCTGCTTGACACCACGGTGCTCAATCCATGCAATGCCGCCCTGCACTTGGCGATGCAGTCCAACGACATAAATCTCACTGCGATAAGCAAATGAATCTCCCACTTCCACGCCAGGAACGGATCCGGGAGTCTGAAAGTCTAATGATGATTTGTGCACATTCATGTGCCTCAGAACCTGCAAGTCTGGCCGAAAACCACGCAACTGACCGCTGTCCTTGACTCTGTGGTAATGCTCCAAGAGCCGAGCATACAAGTCACGCCGCTCAGAGAACTGGTCTCTAGATGAAAGTTAGTTGGTAACTTGAAGCGAGAGGATTCTTCGTCCTCTTCTTCTCCATGAGCTGTAGCTGGTCGCGTCCTTGAGGGTCCCTCAAAGGCTCTCCTAGGCATTCTCACGCACCCTTCAGGAAAATCTTGCACAGGCTTCGAGACTTCCCTCCACTCCATTAATCGCGGCTTGTTAAATGGCGCTTGTCGTTCGCTTTCCCCGGTCATTCATTGAGATATTAATGAATCATTTTGATGAATCATCATATTATAATGATGATTTATCAAAATGACTTATTTTCAATGAATCATCATATATATAATATCAATGAATTATTATGTATAATAAATTAGAAATTCACTATAATTAAATAATTAAAATTTTGTCATCATGTAATCTTATGCCTTCTTCACTCGTTGTTTCAAATTCCTTGAATCTATTATTGAATTTTTTAGGGGGACACGCAGGCCGGAAACAAGTTGGCTTAATTTGTTTTGGTCCTTCGAGGATGGAAAGCGGCAACTATACACAGAAAAAATTGAAAACAATAGAAGACTATAAAAAACTTCAAGAAGTATATGAAAATATAACCAAGATCTTGTTGAACTCCAAGCTAATAAATGACTTTAGAAATTTAAGCGCAAAACTTTTGAACCAAGGCATTTGTCGTAATTCTTCCCATACTGATTATCTATGGGACACATTCAAAAAGTTTAAAGTGTATCCAACAAAGGTACTTGAGGATACTGAGTTTGACAACAAAAAGAGTATCTTATCGTTATCGCATTTAAAAAAAAGCTTTTCCCAAAGTAAAATTGTTGGGCCATTTTGCTTATGGATACAAAAACTTACAAGTTTTTGTAATTCCAAAATCAGAGAAGAAGGCTTTTATTGAAAAAATAATAGAAAATTATACTGTAAAGAATAATGAAACTAAGATTGAATTTGTTAAGTTGTCGCAAATTGAGAGCACACGGAATAATGAAATTTATAATAATACTTTAGCAAAGATTTTGTAGAGTAATAATATAATGACAAGCTATTAGTACATAATTCCATAGTAATAATAATTACAATAATGTAATAATAAGATATACTATTTTTTAATGTTTTTTTTTGGCGTCATGTGATCTCAATACATTAAGTAACTTGATGACAAAAACAAATATTAAAAGAAATTGATTCGTTGGTTTTTTTTCATTGAAATAAATAAAACAAGAAATTGAGAAAGATTTATTTGACATCGTGTGACTCTTCTAATAGTAGTACGTGATGCCAAAGTTGAGCTTAGGTCGAACAATTTTCTTTTTTTCTATTTCTCTTTAATAAATCCCTTTACAAAAGGCTCCCTGCCGGAGATACTTTATATTCTTTTTGTAATTGGTTGTTTCTTCCAAATAACAAAAATAGACGTAGTCAAAAAGTTCTTCATAAAGACCTTCAAATTGTTTTTTTGATTGACAAGATTTACAACAAATGTCTTTTGCGGTAGATTCTATTGAATAAAAACAGATTATTTTTGTCAAGAACCTCTTCTTTACTAAAGTTAAAATTGTAGTAATCATTTAAAAACATTGCACTTAATACTAATAGTTTCATTGCGGAATTAAATTTATTGTTTTTAGTTTCTATCGCAGTATTCAAATTATCATTTGAATTAGCATTATAAAGAATAGAAGAGTTTTTCATAATATAGTATTTCTTTTATTTTATTTTGTCGGCAATTAACAATTTTTTGGTAAATGCCTAGGGCTCTACAACAAAAAAACTTGATATAATTTTTGCAAAAGGAAATTTACCGTTCACATCGGAAATTACCGCCATGAACATGTTCTCAGTGTATTTGGCTACACAATGTAAAACATGTACATTTATTTCTGCGACAGTTCAAGAATATCATTCAAAATTTAACCAACTTTGTTCAAAAGACCCAAAAAAAAAGATTTGTCATGTTCATATCACATCTGATGATGATAGAAAACTTGATGAACTTATTTTTGTAACCACCAAAGCAAATTGGTTCCATATTTATAAAGAGAATTTTTGGTTAAAAATTATTCATATTTGTGAGCAACTTGTTAATTTCTATACTATCAATTTTTGCAAGAATCAAGCCCAAGCCAGAAAATTCTTTGACTGGCTAAGCAATTATACTTCCGCCACGGGTCTAATCCTCAAAGGCAAAGAGATTTGAGGTAGTAATATGGACATAGCGCATACTCTGCACACAAGGGAAATACTAGAAGATGAAAAATCCACACAAACTAATATTACCGTCGCCTCCGCTTTGGGAGTAATGAGTAGCAATAAGACCGTCCATATCTAGTCTGCATCCATCCACAAAATAACAACACACAAAAATCTTAGCAAGCTTAGATCTAGGAATGTCATCAGTGTTACTCATTGTCAATTAGAAATTGAAACCCGAACCTAGTTATTCAAGATACGCTATTACTACCACCTTCGTTATTACTTCAAGAAAATGGCAGTTTTCAAAGAGAATGGCAGTCTATATTGCAACACTTATACCTTAACAAACACAACTACGCAAATGTCAATAACAAATACAAATACGCAGAATATCAATTGTTTGTCTTTACTACAATAGGACAACCTCTCGTTCTCAAGAAATTTCTCCACCAGACAGTAAAAGTTCGTAAAACGGATTTTGCCAGACAAACATAACTAAGTAAAAATGTGGATTGTCTGACTCTAAAATCAATAAGACAACCTCTCGCCTTCTGGTAAAATTTCTCCATCCATCACCGAGCTTAGAGGGAGTGACAGTTAAAGTTTGTAACAGCAGATTCTCCAGTAAGTAAGTAGTGTTCATTGATTCCTGATCCTAGCTTCCATCCTCTAAGTGAGAAGACAACAATACACTAACCTACAAAGTAGAATGTCGATCGATTGTCTGTCTCTACAGTAGGAAAACCTCTCATCTTCGCATAATTTCTCCATCACTGAGCTTAGAAACAACTAAAGTTCATAACGCAGATTCTGCACTGCTCGTAGCTCCCAATAATACACTAACCACTCGATTTTCCCATTCTAAAGTTGCTTCAAGAAAAACATCCATTTTGAACCAAAAAATGGAGTTTGTTTCAGGAATAAGGTTGAACACAATTTAAATCCCCAAGTGCAACTAGAAAAAGCGAGAACAGTAGAGCCATACCTTAAGCAATCGCTCGCTGATGGAGAAACTGCTGCAAAGTGAGGAGCGCAAGCAAGCAAGCAATAAGCTCTCTATCCATCATCCATCGTTCAGTCACTGCAACAGGTACTATGAAGGTAAAGCAAAAACATACGTCAACACCTTATTCACGACTTCTACAAAACTTCCTACAACTGCTTTAGACTACACTCACGAGTGGGAATCGCTTGCTGATGGAGAAACTATTGCAAAGAGAGGAGCGCAAGCAAGCAAGCAATAAGCTCAGACAGTAGAAGTTCGTAAAACGGATTCTGTCGGACAAACACAACTAAGATCATTTTCAAACAAAAAAAAGGAGTTCGTTTCAGGAGTAAGGCTGAATACAATTTAAATCCCCGATTGCAACCAGAAAGCGAGAATAGTAGAGCCATACCTTAAGCAATCGCTCGCTGATGGAGAACCTGTGGCAAAGTGAGGAGCGCAAGCAAGCAAGCAATAAGCTCTCTATCCATCGTCCATCGTTCAATCGCTCTATCGAGCCAAATCAGAAACATACATCAACACCTTATTCCCTACTCTTGAAGAACTTCCTACAACTGCTTTAGATTACACTAACGAGTAGGAATCGCTTGCTTCTGGAGAAACTATGGCAAAGTGAGAAGCGCCAGCAAGCAAGCAAACAATAAGCTCTCTATCCACCATTCAGTCGCTGCAGCAGGTGCTATCGAACCAAACCAGAAACATACGTCTAATCTTACACCTTATTCGCGACTTCTAAAGAAATTCCTAAAAATGCTTTAGATTACACTACGAGTGGGAATGGCTCGCTGATGGAGAAGCTGTGGCAAAGTGAGGAGCGCAAACAATCAAGCACGCAATAAGATCTCTATCCACTGTTCACTATTGCAAAGTGAGGAGCACAAGCAAGCAAGGAATAAGCTTAAGCTCTCAATTCACCGTTCACTGTTGCAAAATGAGGAGCGCAAACAAGAAAGAAATAAGATCTCAATCCACCGTTCAGTCGCTGCAGCAGGTGCTATCGAAGCAAAGCAGAAATAAACCTCTAATCTTACACCTTATTCCCGACTTCTAAAGAAATTCCTACAAATGCTTTAGATTACAGTGACCAGTGGGAATCGCTCGCTGATGGAAAAGCTGTGGCAAAGTGAGGAGCGCAAACAATCAAGCAATAAGATCTCTATCCACTGTTCACTATTGCAAAGTGAGGAGCGCAAGCCAGCAATAAACTCTCTATCCACCGTTCAATAGCTGCAGCAGGTGCTATCGAGGCAAAGCAGAAACATACGTCTATATCTTGATCGCGATCTTCTGAAGAAATTCCTACAAAAATGCTTTAGATTACACTGACGAGTGACGAGTGCAGGTCGTCATCACTCATCAGTGGCGCCGACTACTGTACTGGAAATCGACAGGCAAAGTTCGTCAACAACTCCAGTCCAGATGCTTCCCTCGTTACCATTTTGGGCGGGATGCGAGGTGGGTGGCGCCATGATGGGATTTTAGTGGACCTTGCGACCGGGCCTCAACAGGGTGGCGACCGGGTCTCAGCATGGTATCTGATAGCGTAATTGACCTGGTCTCAGCGAAGGCGGGTGGCGCCATGCAGGGAATTTAGTAGACCTTACGACCGGGCCTCAACAGTGTATAATGGTAGCGTAATTGACCTGATCTCAGCGAGGGTGGGTTTTGGTGTATAGCCGTTGTGAAGATACAATTCTCTAATAAGGTACGGTGCATGACACTTATAACCAACAACTCCCTCCCAATTCAAGTGGTTAGCCTAAGGCTTTGTCAAAAAAAAAGTTATCAAGAATTCAAGTCCACCAAGATGAAGCTTAGGGTTTGTTCCACTTGGTGGTGGAATTACTTTTGAGCTGATGAGTATATGTGCTGTGCTTTAGTATTTCTTGTTTGACCAATAGTTGTTGGTTATAAGTGTCATGTACTATAAGAGGATCATGAATGGAGCATCTAAGGGTTAAAACTAAATTTTGGGTAGGTGAAACTTCTTGAAAAATCAGTTAATTTTCCTAAAAAAACAAGAAGAATTGTCATCTAACCGAAGTTGTTTCATGTTTTTTGAAATTTTGTGGAATAAGATATAAAATTTTGAAGTGGAAAGGTCATAGGGCTCTAAAATGGAGCACTTCCTCAAATGTACATTGTTGAAGGGCTATGAAAAATAACATGTTCAAATAGAGTACATTTGAGGAGGTGCTCCAATTTAGAGCCTACTCCTAATTAGAGCCTCCTACTTTATGGAGGATTCAGACGATGCTATTTCTTGAAGCATAAAATGGTGAGCCTATAAACAAAGAGCCATGATTTGATGAGTAGGAATCAATTTTGAGCTCAAAATCAATTCAAAAATACTCAAAAAAAAGCAAGTATTTCAAGAGATAAATTTTGAATGCACAATTGTAGGTCCCTATGGACACGGTTAAAGGTGAAATTGAGTGTTATGACAAAAATTCTAGGCTCATGGCTCTTGGCTCACAAATCCCAGCTCAAAATATGGCATTCCCTTGGTTGATTCTTGTACATAATATGAATCATTTTAACCCTTAAATGTTTGAGCATGCCATAGTGATCAATACAAAACAAGGTGTTTTTCTAGTATTTGGAATGGGTCCACACCTTTACTACATTTGAGATAAACTAATAAGCTAGACTGTACATCAATGCAATCCTAGTGAATTATTTGAGATCCCAAATTAAAACTTTTTGATGATAATGAATGTCAATTATATGGCAGTGTATCTACTATGCCTTGGGACATTTAAGGATTAAGATGGAGGGTTATAAATTTTTTTTATAAAAATTATGTTCAAATTTTTTCTGAGTGTAGATCAAAGAAACATAGAGATTTAGTACATGGTTAGTTTTCATAATTTTGTGAGATTTTTATTTTATGCAGAATTGTATTAAGTGGAGAATTCCACATCAAGCCTAAGAGTCGTTCAAAAAGCTTCCTTGCAAAGCATTAACTGTGTTTTTAGTCTCTGCGCTAGTGACTTAAGATTATGCATTCTAGAATCAATATACCATTTACCAAATGTATGTAAAATCTTCAGCTTTGTTGTCGCCATTTAGGCACCCAAATTCCACAAAAAATGTACCATGTGCATGTTGCCAGCTCCTCATTATTGATGATTCAAAGATTAGTAACAACAATGGTACCTCATATGGACAAGGCCAAACTTGCTAGGAGAGAAATGCTCTATGATTGCTTGACTTATCCCCATGAGATCATTGAACATGACAAATGCTTTCTCAATATTTGAAATCAGCAAAAGGGAGCTTTTTAATGGTACAAGAAATAGGTCTGATTTGGACGTTTTTAGAAAAACAGGGGGAGTACTTGGGAAGGAAAAATCAATTGAGATCATGGGATCCGGAGAACTGGAATCTAGCCATAGCCCTGGAAAATCTATAATGAATTGCAGGCTCATTCAGGCGGTGCAATGGAAATCGCTTCTGGTCTGTGGAATAAACTTAGTTGTATCCGAAAAGGGACATTTTTTTTACTTCTACCCTTGTTAATTAAATATTGGAGCTTTTTCACCCTAGCCCCACAAACAAGGTGTAGACAGTCGTTAAGTTCAGGGTGAGTTTAAGTGAAATCCACAAAGTATGATCATTACCGTGGGCTCAAATGGGGGCGGTCCTTTTTCTTTCCTTTTTTCCTTTCTTCTCTTTTCTTTTTGTTTTTTGTTTTTATTTCACAAGGTGTATATCTGATACAATGCACATCTTTATCACCCAATGAGAGTGGGTGAAAATCACTAATTTTTGTATAGGTGTAATTGCAGTAATGTAATGTGGTACTGTTCTTTTTTTGCAAGGTAGGGTTGATTGATATGAGGCTGATTGAAATTGAGTGTTTCAAGCTGTATTACAAGGACTAAGTTGATGCCATTGCAAGTTGTAAGGGGTTATCCACTAAGTCTCACGTTAGTAAGGTAGAAGCACCCAAAAGTGTCACCTTAGATGTGGTAATCTAGAGAATCTTTTGAGAATGTAGTGGCATGTGCTTGTTAGGAAATGGGTACAAATTCAAGCAAAATTATTTTTCAAATTTTTTGAGATTGTATGAATAAATTATGAGTTATTAAAGGTAACTGCCTAAATTGACCTATTGTGAACATTAAACCAGTGAAAAAGCGACAACAAAAAGACCATGTCACACCCAATCATAAACTGTCACCTACATAATTTTTGTTACCTTATGTCAACTTGCATGTTCAATTTGAGTGCATGTGTATCTTGTTTGGGTGCAAGAGTACTTACTTTTAGGTTTAATTTTAGATGTCATTAAAAGGTTGATGTCACTGATGGGTGCTCCTACGGTCCTACCTTATTGCTGCCCTTTTGGCACATATTGGAAATTTTAATGACAAAAAAGGGAAAGTCTCCTTTAAGAATTGGGTTTATCAACTTGGGAGCCAAGACCTAATCTTATTATTTGCATAAAATGCTCTGCCAAATATAAATCTAAATTTATCCTTGCCCATTTGTAATTCAATAAAGTTGAGATTTTAGGAACTGAGATTCGTAGAGTTGAAACTTCGGACAAACCAAATAATGACTGCTTGTTCTATTATCATATTTAATACTTTTTCACTTGGGCTTAACATTTTTGCACTTGGTCCATATCTAAATTCAAAAGATCCTACAAAATGAATAAATTTAAATGTTTCTTCTTCATTTTTTATGATAATTATTGGTCACAAAGTTGCAATGACAAAAACAAAATTAGATGTTGAAATAATAAAATCAACCAGAACTTTCAATCATTTTGCAAAAGTCACGTTCTGTTTATGCGATGAAAAGAAATCAATGCAATGGGCACTTGACCAACCACAAACTTAAAAGAAAGACGTCTCCTTTTTGTTTGTGTAAATGGCTACTTCAGTACATAACTAACTTAGTCGGCTCGTAAACCGACCATCTCAAGGAAAGATGGCATTAATGCAAAAATCAGGTCGATTAAGCAATTGCAAGTATTTTTAGTGGAAAGTCAAAGAAGAAACGATTCTATAGCCATTTAAATTTTTAAAAATTGAATTGGTATGAGTTGACTACAAGTTATCAAAACAAAAGGTGCATAGGTATCTATTTTTGATCATAAGTAGTAGCATTCATGATACAAAGACGGCTTGAAGATGGAGTATATGAGAAAAGTAATTAGTGCAAAGTTAAGAATGTTTCAATAATGCTCTTAAAGCGTGCAAGCACCCATTCCATATTCCAATGTTCAAATCATGATTGAGAACACATTTTCATTTATTTTAGTGTGACATGTGTCCATATTTTATTGAAAAACAAAACTCAATACAGTTATGACCAATAAGCACACTTATTGGTAGCTCATGTCACTCTCTTGAGGTTCTAAAACTGTGCATGCACAAGTACAATTTTTGAATAAAGAAAGTGTTATCCATTTAGAAGCCTTGGTGCACCATTTTAGTGACCCCTACTTGGACGGTTCAAAATGCCCAAATGCAATTAGAGCCTCCTACCTTAACTGACATCTTCTCAAGCAAGACAAGTCTTAACCCTTAAAGACCACACCCATCTTCACAAAATCCACTAAAAACAAGGATGACAAATGTAGATGTGCAATTGAATCAATTATTGCTCAATTTGAATAATCCAACCGTACAAATGTGAATGACACCTACTTTGCTATAATGTATCAAAATTTCAACTAGATTTACCATTGGAGGTGAAGTATTATAATGATTGAGTGAGCCATATGTGGAAAGTCTCTAGTTTTTCATGCTTGTGTGGTCTTGAATGGTAACGCTTCATGCAAGCTTTGATTGAGAAGGGCATTACATTTCTACAAAGTAGGGTTTCCCACTTTTTCCACTAAGGCTAGTTTCACACAAACTAGAAAAAAATAGCAATCACAAGGTGTAGTTAAGTGAATAGAAAGGGTCAAAAATCCCGCTTTCTTTGCTATCCTAAAATGGTTCTACAAGAAATTTGATAAATGTTATGGAAAATTCAATTGGTGAAAACAATCAAGAATTGACCTTAAATGTAGGATGACAAATTTTAAAGATGAATTGACAACACCATTTTAGTAGATCTTCAAACACTACAATTATACTACTACCATATAAGAAAACAAAACAAGCGTAATTTTTAAGCAATTTGAGATTTTTTAGGATTGTGCAATTGAGATTTGACATTCTTCTTGCATATTTGATGTATAGTGTTGTTGCTTTGATCCAACTTTGACAAACAATGGATACATATTTTGAAGCCATGTTGTATAAACACCTTTAATTGTCAACTCACATATATGATTCCATTGTTATTTTTTAGATGGATACAAAATTCTTGTGATCACATGCATTCTTCAAGACCAAATTCCAAATTGTTGAGCAATTTCAACCTATTGGCCAAAAACCACCCCTAGCGACCAAAGTACGGTCGTGTAGTCCTTAACACCTAAAGGACTATACCCCCTTCTTATAGCAACATACCAAATTTTGGCAAGTACCTATGATTGGAGCTTTTCATATTTTAGGCTAAAATTTTAATAGAATGTGGGAACGCGGTTTATCTTTCATATTCACTAAATTTCATGACATGTGGAATTATGAGTAAAAAGTTATGGCCTAATATGTTGTGTTTTACACTCTGAGGGCAGCCTAGGTAGATTTTTAAAAATCATTTAAAAAAAAACTAGTTTAGGAGATTTATGTGAATGTAGGAAGCTTTGAATCATTTTGTATTGATCAACAAGATGAAAGTTATGAGGATTTTTAGTTTGCGGGCGGTTATGGAATCTCTACTCCAAAATAAACTTAGAAGTCCTTTATTTTACTCAATTTTCATTATTTTGGAAAAGAAACTAAACCAAAGGATATAAATTGTTTATTACAACATCATGACCATTGGGATTGGCATTTTTCATTTCCATAATTAAATTCTTAACAATTTTGTGTTTTGAATCATTCTCTACTTCTTTTTACTTACTAATTTTTTTCCATATGTTATACAACTCCAAATGATTTGAAACTTTTTTTAACATGTACTTTACTTAGGTGGAATAAGGAATTTAGAGAAGCACCACCCACATGACCTTTTTGCCTTAGGAATTTCACCTTTTGAAGGGTAGCTACTTGATTTTTCACAAGACATTTTTGAATATTCAAACCATTCTAATTTCCAATCCACGCAATGGAAAACTCTAAAAAATTTTCTACATCTTCTGAAACTATTTTCCTACAAGATCCTACAGTCACATATGCATAAAAATGTTTTTGTTTTCAAATTTGATTGATGCTCTAAAAATGACACTTTTGAAAAGAAATTGGTGAAAACTTTGCTTGGTCCTTTAGGGATTAAAGAGTTAAACAAGCAAAGTTAGCTACAATAACTTAACCCTTTAAAGACCACAGACATTTTTTTAAAATCCACTAGAAATAGGGGCAATAAAACTAGATGTGCATTTGGAACAAATACGGACCCAATTTGAATAATCCAACCGTACAAATGTGAAGGACACCTTCTTTGTTGTAATGCATCAAAATTTCAGCTAGATCTATCATTGGAGGTGAAATATTATAATGATTGAGTGAGCCGTATATGGAAAATCTCTTGTTTTTCATGCTTGTGTGGTTTTGAATGGTAGTGCTTCATGCAAGCTTTGATTGAGAAGAGCCTTACATTTCTAGAAAGTAAGGTTTCCCACCTTTCCAACAAGACTAGTTTCACACAAAATAGACAAAAATAGCAATCACAAGGTGTAGCTAAGTGTACAAAAAGGGTCAAGTATCCCACTTTCTTTGCTCCTGTAAAACGGTTCTACAAGAAATTTGATAATTGTTATGGATAATTTGATTGGTGAAAGCAATCAAGAATTGGCCTTAAATGTAGGATGAATATTTTTTTAAATAAAATGATAGCATCATTTCAATGGATTCTCAAATAATACAATTATACTACTACCGTATAGAGAAACAATACAAGCATATGCCTTAAGGAACTTGAAGTTTTAAAAATTGCACAATTGAAATGTGGCATTCTTCTTGGATGTTTGATACATTGTGTTGTTGCTTTGATCCATTTTTGACAATAATTGGATACGTATTTTGAAGCCATGATGTATAAACACCATTATTTATCAGCTCCCATATCCAATTCCATTGTCGTTTTTTGGATTGGATGTAAAATTCTTGTGATCACAAGCGTTCTTCAAGATCATTTTCCAAGTTATTAAGCGATTTTTACTGTATAGGCCAAAAACTACTCTCCCGAACCAAAATATGGTTCGGTGGTCTCTAAAGGGTTAAGGACACCAGTCCCAAGCAGGATTCACGAATACGGCTAAATTTTGCAACCTTTCTACCGTACACAACCGCTCATTAGCTCAAGTATCACAAAAGACACGAGGTTTTCATATTTTTTGTCATGTGTGCAAAAGTCAACTAAATTTGGACAGTAGAATTTCAAAAATAAAAAACCAAATCATAAAGCGATGAGAAATTATTATTTTTTACTCATATGTGACCCTTCAAAATTGCATATAGGGAGATCCCTAAATAGGGCTTTTTTTGCATATTTGAAGAGTTCTACTTGTAAAGGGTATACATGACATTAGAAAGTCCCTCAATCACCATGACCTCGCATAATCCAAGTTTGCTTTTAAAGTGTGTAATTAGTTAAATATGATATTCATAAAATCTTTGAAAATTTAGCACAATTGAAAAAAAAAAAAAAAAAAAAAAAAACCACTTGCATTATCTATGAAAGTCACAATTGGGATCGTGGATTGAAAAAAATTAACAACTTACCCATAGTAATTTTATTTTGATAGTGATTATGTTTTGTAGTTCATAAGCTTCGGAAGTATGTTGTTCTATGAGTGCACCCTCTCTTACTAGAGAAACAAGAAATATCTCTTTTTGAACATAGATGACAAGTTGGCAATCCTAGCATTTTATTTTAGCAAATGTTGCCACATGTACCAAATTTGTGAACTCAAATAATGCCTTCGAGAATATTAAGTTTGAGTCGGATCAAAACTTGAAGGGTAATGAGTACTAACCATATCAAATAAATCGGGAACTTTTCAAGTTTGTCATAGTTAGCAAAATTTAGAGTATTCATGCAATTCTACATTTTTTAAACTTTTTATATAATTTGTAATTATACAAAACATGAAAGGACCCCTAATGTTTGCACATATACGTCTCCAATCTTTTTTTTTGAAGTACTCATTTTTTGGGTTTTGAACTTTTTAAATTGAGTCAAATATGGCATAAGCTTCAAATATGGAATTTAGCTTCATATTGAAACTTTTATGTCAACTTTCATTAACATTATTGTTTGCTATTTTACAATTCAACCAAATGAACATTCCAACTACAAATTCACTTGCAAAATAAATCATGTGCATGGCTACTTCTAATAGATATGTAGTGATTCGTATGCAACTTGAATTTGATTATTGATAGTCCCAAAATGTGGATATTGTTCCAATTTGGTGAGTTTGATGTCTATTGATCATTCATACCAACTTCATAAACAAGTGAAGAAGCTTTTTGAAAAAAATCATTAGTTAAAAGATGGTGCTATAGCACAAAACTACAAGACCAAAACTTAATGGCTCAAGCCCATTTTGGCACCAAACTAGTGCGTAAATGGGCTTGGAGCACCAAGTTTTAACATTGTAGCTTTGTACCTCATATTGTATTTTTTCCTAGTTTAACCCTTAAAGGACTAAGCTACTATAATACATAATATGTATGCTGATGTATAACTGACATTTGCTACCAACAAAAAGTTTTAATTTGGGATCTTGACTACCTCACTAGAACAACATTGATCTATATTCTAACTTCTTGGTTGATCTCAAATGTATTAAAGGTGTGGATGCACTCCAAATACAAGAAAAATATTCCATATTGTACTGGTCACAAAGAGTTGCTCGGTAGGGGTTGAACCTACAAAATTACAACTTTTTTTGTAACTGAACATAGCATAATAGAAAGTGGTTATCTTGGTTCATTTGTTTGGTCTACCCTCATTGTTGCTTGCAATATTCTATTTCTAGCAACAAAAACTACGTGAAAATCAATTACACTTCTTTCTTACTAGAGGAAGCATCTTTGTAGGTTCCCAATAGGTATCGTAGCCAACAAAAGGAATTACTAATGCATGCCCCATTGTTTTTGATGATTGTGAATTCCATTTTTCAAGGTTAATTTTGATTTCTAACCAGGGTTCATAGTTTCACATATTTCAATGACCCTTAAGCCCCATTTGCACTTGGCCCTTTGGAAAAGCGCTCTTAAAACGTAGAAGTATTCACTGTTCAACGGTTTATTTTTTTGGCAGCTGTGGAAAGCAGAAAGTGGTTGAAATAAAAACTAGTAGATGTAAAGTATTGAGTGTTCACACTGGCAATGGTGAGCACCGTATTAGATGGGATGAAAAGAGCCAGCGTGGCAGTAATCATCAGCTTAAGTGAGTGGGTTTAGACATTGAGTCACTTTTGCAGCACTTAACTTGTTGCTTGGTCTTGTCTATTCTCGTCGTGTTGTTGCTCTCATCGTTGCTCTTGTCATCTCCTTCATGCTGTGCCTCCTTTGCAGACGGATTACCGTTCAATTGCGATTGCCGTTGGTTTCTCTGTGAGCGCTCATCGCGTGGGTTCATTTCAGCGTTGGTGCACTCTCGCGGGTTTAGGGTTCAAGAATTGTGAGCAATTTTGTTGTCCTTGAAGTCTTTAGCATCTGCCGATTTGCGTTGCGGTGGGCGGATTTAGTGGGGCTTGAATTGCTCCGTATTGTCACTTGCGCTCTATCGCAAAGATGGGTCTCTTTCCATGTTTTCTCATTGTTTTGGTGAAATCATTTGCTGTTGAAAGTGCTTCTTTGTGGTTGAAATGTAGTGTTGTAGGATTGTACGTGGGTTTAGCCTTTTATGGTGAATTGAATTTCTAGTCTGCTTGTGCAGTACGTAGGTAGGGTTTAGGAGGTGGTGCACACATGGATTGCTGAAACCAATGTACATTTGATTCCGGTACTGATAAGCACAAGTTTTTATTGGTAATGGGGGGTTTAGCAGGTGCGCTCAGTTGTCGCCATGGACAGCGGCCTTGACTCTCAAGCTGTTGTATCGCTGGCTCTATGGCTGCTACTTGAGATATTGCATGTCGATTATAATACATTTCTTCCTCCACTTCTCTTTGAAGAACATGACGGCACTGATACTGTACATGGTATTCTCCAGAGTCTTTTTGAATCCTCTCAGGATCCACTTTGTGATATGCACAACGAGTTGCTATGTTTCTAGAGTTGCACCCCTTCTTTTGTGTTGAGTGAAGACTTGAGTTTTTGGGTTAAACCCAGGTCCATGGCATGGTTCTTGCGGTTCCTCCTTACAAAATACGATGACAAAAAGTGGGTGGAAGTTTTCCGCATGCCTAAAAGGAATGTGTTTGCCTTGGCTGATCTTCTGGCACCGCAAATCCGAAGGAAGGACACACAATATCCGGTGGCAATCTCGGTTGAGATTTGTGTGGCTTGTAGTCTTTTCAAATTGATGCAAAGAGTTTCCTTCTACCAGTGCTCCAAAATGTTTGCTATCGGAAAGAGTATTGTATGTGCTTTGCTCCGCGACGTTGTCTATGCGATCAACCAAACCTTGCGACACAACATCTGTTGGCCTACTGGCGATCATCTAAGAGGAATTCAACAGAAATTTGCTACGCTATGTGGGATGCCTGCAGTGGTTGGTGCAATTGATAGTACCCATATCTCCATTGCAAAGCTTCAATTTGTGCCGTCTGACTATTACTACTTCAAGTCTGGAGGTTATATCCTAAACTGTCAAGCAGTTGTGGATAGTGAAAAACGTTTTTTGGATTTAGTGCTTGGTATGCTAGGTTCTATGAATGATTCCCGTGTGCTGAGGAGGTTGACGTTGTACAAAATGGCGACCTATAATAACCTGTTCAGCAACAACTTTGCGGTGGAAGGTTTCTCCCTTTACCTCCTTGGTGACCAGGGATATCCATTGCTACCATGGCTCATGGTTCCTCATCATACAAATGTGCCATTGTTGATGGCCAATGTGCTATTCAACAAAAAACTTTGGAGAGGGTGCTGCGTTGTGGAGAATGCATTTGGGATTCTCAAACAGACATTCACAACGTTATTGACCAAGTCCGAGTTGAATGTTATGTTTTTGCCTAATATAATCTTGTGTTGTGTAATGTTGCATAACATATCATTAGACCAATCAGAGGAGGATGTTGAGAATTTGTTAGGTGTCTTGTGCACGGAAGGCTACATTGCTAAAGTGTTAGACAACAACGGAGGTGACGACAACGGTACATATGGCAACAAAGGCTCGGACGCCATACTCGACACCGCAAGAACTATAGTAGCATCAGAGAAAATAAGAACGCTTAGTGCACATCTAATAATGCAAAGGCCACAAGCACTCTAAGGTATGTAGGTAACACAAGTCCGAAACTCTCTTTCAATTCTAAACTTCATAGTCATTTGAAATGGAGCATGATTCTATATCAAGAAATCCTATATAAGCTATGGAACCCCCAATGATGTGTCTACTTCAAATTGTACTACTGAAACTCCATGTGTATTGCAGGAGTGTCACCATATTGCAATAACCTTTCACGGCAAAGGTGGCTTGACTGAGGGCCTTCACCGTGTAGTGCTAAATTGCCTCATTGGTCTGTCGATGACATTTCTGAAGTCAGGGTTGCCACGACTTCGTCTTCTTTTCCGCTTGCTGCTGCAGCATCCACCGCCCCATGCATTGGACTTTGCAGGGTAGTACTAGCAACAGTGTAGAGCCTTTGGTGTAGGTGCTCGTGCACATAGTTGATGCCGCCCATGTGGGTCGAGGTGTGCGTGGGGTCACCGCCGTTGTTGTGAGGAAACTGCTGTGTTGGGGTAGGAATCACACCGGGTGCATGCTCTTGTTGTACTTGCATAGAGGCGCCTTATCTGTTGGGGCTGCCATGCACTCCAAAGCTACGGCTCAGTACGGAGGAGATGTTGGTCAAGCAGCTGACGATTTGATCTTGCTTGAAGATTGCCGTCTTTGCGATGACATTCACTTCTGCTGCATGCGCGTGATGATGTGCATCCCTTTTGCGTAGAAATTTCATATTCTCTTCAAATAACTTGAATTGCACCTCCATTTTCAGTCGCTCAATTTCCCGATGTGCCTCTATTATCTCACGCATTTCTTTTGCCAAAGTGTTTCCAGTCGTCTTGGTTGTGTCTGCAATTTACTTATGTCCAGATACATGTTTGCGTCTAATTCTTGTATTTTCTAGACATCTGCCAAGTGCATAGAACAATGTACTTGACAAACTAATGACGTGGGGGTTGACACCAGGTGGCATAGAAGGACCTGGCCTAACTTGCGGTGTAGAGGAAGGAGCACTTGGCGGGGCAGGTGTAAACGTGAAGTTGGGTGGAGGAGAAACTAAATTCCGTGCAGGTCAAGATGGACTCGTCTGCCGGCTCCTTCCGTCAGGTGCCAAGTCGGCGAGGTCTACAAGGTCGTCGCTGTCGTGGTAGCTGCTCTCATTGTCATGATTGTCCTGTACATTGTCGCCTACTCTTGCGTTGGAGTCACTTCCTTGGAATGTCTATAGGAAATTGGGGGGCCGGTTTTGTGGACGGCAACTATACCACTCATTGATGGCGTGGAATAAGTCTGGCGAGAATAGCCTTGGTAAGTCGTTGTCCTTGCACTGAGAGGGTGTCAAGTCCCAATACTCTTGCCTATTTGTACCTATTCAATTCATGTAGTTGTGTATACGCTTATACTCAAGCAAAATTAAATTCCATTTTGCCTTGCATGCAAGGCCGTCGCAGAGTACAGGAGACAAGTTTGCGCGCATTACCTCCTTAGATACCCAAGTCCACTTTGTGCAATCAAGCGTCATTAGATCGCTCCCATCCACGGCGTCTAATTCCTCAATAAACAAATCTCACTTTGCAGCTACTAGCGCCAACACTTCTTGATGCACCCAATTTGGATTTCTGTCATTTCTTGCCTTTTTGTTGCTCTGGTTTCTATTCTGCGCAGTCATTGCCGGTGGAGGTCTAGCGTTGGCAGAGGGCGGCATTTGAGCAGTGCCGGGGCTGCATGAGGAAGATGTCTGCAGAAGTCTAGGGCTGCCTGAAGGGGGCACATGCGATACTCCGGTGCTGCTCGTAGGAGCGAGGTGCACAACTCCTAGGATGCCAAAAGCAGTTGCATGTGGATGGCAAGGTGTCATAGCTCCAGGGCGGACTAAGGTGGAAGCACTTCTCGGCTGAGGCGCTTCTCTCAAGAACTGGAAGGTGGGAATTGATGTCATTGCTGCAAGAACACATTCCTCTTGTCATGCATACTGTGATTTCACATGGGCGACTCCGTCCACAATAGCGGCAATGACAAATCAATCCACACCGGTATCCCAATGGACTATATCACACACACTGTAAGATTCTAGCCCAAACTTGTAGAATGCCCTTAATTTTTTTCTATTTACCTCATTTTGGCATTGGAGGGGTGTTGTGGCATGTACAGGTTAAGACTTCAGCAATGGAGGGCGTGACTTGCAGGTTCATCTAGATCTAAACAATTGGAGAGGAAAAATGCAGGTACAAGAAAATGCAATGCTAGTAACGTACCTAAAATGCTCCAAGGCCATATTGTATTCAGAAGGCCGTAGTGTTCTTCTTTATCTTGGCCATGCCAAAACTGCCTTGTGGCCGTGCCGTTGCGGGGCTACTTTCATTAAGAGGAAACCCTGAAAGTTTTGCGATACTTAACAGCCGTTGTTTTGTAAAACAGCCCCTAAGCTTGCAATAGCAAACAACCCATTTTAACTGCTGCTATTCCCTCAGATCTCCATTCCAAGAAGATATGAGTCCTACAAAATTCTAGGACTTTATCGCAAAAGTTGCGGGATTTTATCTCAGTCAACCGCTCTTACAAACCTTGTGATAGAGCTGCCACCTAGGATCAAAGGCCTAAAAAGTTGCTTGGTGGGAACGCTCAAACCTCAAACCACTTTCTAACCCGCTGTTTGTTAATCCCTAATGCCAGGTGCAAATGCACCTTTACATGTTTGAGTAAATTAGGAGAGATTTTAGGTTCTAAATTAATTTTCACTTGAGCTTCTAGAACCAAGTTCTAGTATAATAGTTTGGTTATTAAAATTCACATTTCTTCTAATGTGCACATGACAAATTTTGCAATTTGTGCACTAAATTATATATAAAAAAAAAAGACTGTTTAAGGAAGAATAACAACAATACCAATGACCCAAAAAAAACATTGTATTCATGAAAACATCACATGACATATTAAAATGTCACAAGTGACATTTTTTGGAGATTTAACCCTTAAGGCCCGGGCTGGTCGCGATCTAGTGTATTTTTTCAGATTTTTAGCCGACAATTTTCGTCCTTGTGGTTGTTCAAGTAATAAGAAAGGGTGATTACAGATTGGGATAAATTCTAAAATGAATTTTGATCTATGAAAAAATGTGTTCATATTGAAATTAGTAGTTAACCCCAAATAATTAATTGTTCAGTACACATCAATTTGACAAATAAAATTCAAAAGCAAAATAGTTGGAAGCAGAACTTAGAAATGACACCTATACTTACGGGTTTTTGTTTGTCATAGAGCATCATAGGATTAAATTTGATAAAATCTAGTTTGAAAACTGGAGACAATTGAGTTCCAAGTTTGTGAGTACCCATTCTTTAATGCACTCTTAAAGGTCATGACTAATAAAACCTTGTGTTGAACTCTATTTACTAGAAGCAATTTAGAGATGATTTTTTCAATAAACATACGCTCACATTCATCTTACCTCAATCCTCTCTTTCCCTTTATGCGAACTTCATTTTTGTGCTCCATTGCAAACGATGATACAAATAGCAAAGCTTGTTAACCCCTAAACGGAGGAGGACGAAAAACGTCCTTGTCTCTGAAAAAAGATTTTGTGATTCAGAAAAAAGTCGTTTTTCATCTGATTTTTTTCTAGAAGTGGCCATTAACACATGGTCCATCATGGGAGACAAAAAATAACCTTTTGAGATGCATTCATTTTTTCTTGTAACTTAAATTGTGATAAGATTCAGGAACATGGTGTTAGCTCTCAAGCTATCCTTCTTGCAATTTTCATGAGGGCACCATGCACTCTTGACTTTTCCAACTTTTTGAAGCAATACCACTAGTGCCCATGTACAAAATACTGTAGATTGCTACAAGCACGGCAAGCCACGGTGATCCATTTGTCCTTTAAGGGTTAAGCATGAGGTTGTTTTTTGTAAAGAAACTTGGAGGAATTTTACAGGTAGTTTACTCTATTATCACTTGGACTCTATTATCACTTATCTATCTTTAAAAATTCATATATTTTAGGGTTTAGTTTCAAATCCAAATTTACAAGTCTTGCAAGAAAGGTCTTTGAGTCTTTTACTAGTAGAGTAATATTTGTTCCATTTGACCACAAATTGCAAAAGATACCTATGAAGACCTTAGTTAGATATACAATTTATTGCCCTAACTCCTTAGCTATAGCAATGTCAGTTGTAAAATATTAAAAAAAATCAAAATTTGTCTACAAAGTTAGCACTTATGGATGACCACATAGGTCAAAGAAAGGAAGAAGAAGTTCAATGATGAAAATGACAAAATTTGATCATATATGATAATGAAAACCTTTAAGGAAATGATAAGGAAGTGATAATAAGGCAATTTCAAATTTGAGAGGAACCTTGACCTTACGTCATTGAAATTTTGATAACTAACTCATATTGCACTCATTTAGAAATTTGGAACTTGATACAAAACCTTTACTTGATCATCTTTTTGATGATACCATAATCATAACTATTGATATATTGTAGAATTTTTTAATTAATATTTGAATTAAGGCCCAATGATAATAGGGTGAACTGCATGTAAGCATTTGGTTGGCCCAAAGTCTAAGAATTGGGATGGAACACTCTCTTGGCCATTAGAGGTATGTTATACTAGCCAAACTACTAAACATACTTATAAACACCATCCTTGGGATGTTTTGAGAAACTTTATCATTTGTTATATACGGATGAGAAAGGTGTGATAATTTTTTTATAGAGATATAGCTATTACTGGCAAGAGAGTGTTGACTTGTGTATGTGTATAGATAGCTACCTTACGTGGAAGGATAGCAGTTTGGAAAACAACTCATACCTTCATCAAGAAAGTAAAAGTATTAAGGTGGGAGACTTGAATTTAGTTTAGGCATTTAGATCCGCTCGTGAGGTAGGAGGCTGTAATTGTATTTGGGCATTTTGAACCATCCAAGTAGGGGTCACTAAAATGGTGCACCAAGGCTTCTAAATGGATGACACTTTTTTTATTCAAAAATTGTACTTGTACATGCACAGTTTTAGAATCTCAAGAGAGTGACATGAGCTACCAATAAGTGTGCTTATTGGTCATAACTGTGTTGAGTTTTGTTTTTCAATAAAATATGGACACATGTCACACTAAAATAAATGAAAATGTGTTCTCAATCATGATTTGAGCATTGGAATATGGAATGGGTGCTTGCACGCTTTAAGAGCATTATTGGAGCATTCTTAACTTTGCACTGATTGCTTTTCTCATATGCTCCATCTTCATGCCGCCTTTGTATCATGAATGCTACCACTTATGATCAAGAATAGATACCTATGCACCTTTTGCTTTGATAACTTGTAGTTAATTCATACCAACTCAATTTTTAAAAATTTAAGTGGCCATAGAATTGTTTCTTCTTTGACTTTCCACTAAAAATACTTCCAAGTCGCCAATCTAACTTTATTTTAGTATAGATGTCATCTTTCCCTTAGATGGTCGGTTTACAAGCCTCCTATCTTAGAGCTGCCAAAAATAGTGCAAAGAGCTTCTTAGATGAGTCACATTTTCCATATTCAAATATTGTCTTTGTGCATGCATAATTTTAGAGACGCAACAAAGTGACAAGAGCTATACCTCAGTGTACTTATTGGTCATAATTGTGTTGTCTTGTCTTTGAGTAAAATAAAAATATATGCCATACTAAAATAAATAAAAACATGTTTTCAATCATAATTTTAGGATTAGAATATGGAATGGGTGCTTGCACACTTTAACCCTTAAAGGACCAAGCAACGTTTTCACCAAAAATTCTTCAAATTGTTGTTTTTAGAGCATCAACCAAATTTGAAAACAAAAACATGTTTATGCATATGCAACCATAGGATCTTGTAGTAGGATAGTTTGAGAAGACTTGAAAACAAAATTCAGAATATTCCACCGCGCGGATTGGAAGATACAACAATTTGAATATTCAAAAACATCTTGTAAAAATCGGGTAGCTACCCTTCAAAATATGAAATTCATAAGGAAAAGAGGCCATGTGGGTGGTGCTTCTCTAGATTACTTATTCCTCTCAAGTAGGGTACATGTCAAAAAAGTTTCAAATCATTTGGAATTATACAACATATGGAAAAATATAGTAAGTGAAAAGAAATAGAGAATGATTCAAAACAATAAATTGTTGAGAATTTGAATATGGAAATTAAAAAATGCCAATCCTAGTAGTCACAATGATGTAAAAAATAGTTTACATCCTTTAGCTTTTTTTCTTTTTCCCAGAATAATGAAAATGGAGTAAATTAAAGGACTTCAAAGTTTATTTTAGAGTAGAGAATCCATAACTGCCCGCAAACAAAAAGTTGTCATAACTTCTTCTCATTAATCAAAATAAAATAGTTCAAAGCTTTCTACATTCACATAAATCTCATTAACCAATTTAAAAAATTTGTTTTTGAAAAAAGTTATTTTTTAAAATCTACTCAGGTTGCCCGCTGGCTAAAAAAAACAACATATTAGGCCATGTATTCTTATTCATACTTTCAAATTTCATGAGATTTAGTGCATATGAAAGATAAACCTTGTTCCCACATTCTATTAAAATTTCAGCCCAAAATATGAAAATCTCCAATCACAAGTATCTGCCTAAAATTGCTATGTTGCTAAAAAAAAGGGGGCTTGGTCTTTTAGGGGTTAACTCCAAAGTGTCATTGAGGACAAAAACTGTCTTCAACCAATTTTTGAAGTTAAATTAAACCCAACCAAATTACTTTTTTTAGTAGCTTATATTTTTGAAAAGTTCTTTTTGAAGCTCAATTTTAGATTCAACAATTTGATTTTGCAAATGACTAATTATGATTTTTCTATTCAAGATTTAGTGCATGGGTGTTCATTGCAATCTTGACTTTTTGTAGTATTGAGGGCTCTTGGGAATGAGCCTCAAATACACTAGATCTTTAAGAAAAAATCACATTAGAAATTCATTTAAAAAATTTGTAGAGATTTTGAGAAGTCATAAATTGGTTGGGGTTATGCTTGTTAGGCCCTTTAACCTCATATTTTTTTGGTGACCAACTTTTTAAATTTGACAAGTGAAAAGAAGATTGAAAGACTTCAAATCACTTTTATAGTTTTAACACCCTCATGATCAAACATTATAATCTTTCAATCCATAAGTGATATTGTTATGTTTTCTTTTCTAATGAGATCTCAAACATGTCTAGTTTAATTTTATATGGTTCCAATTCAAAAAAAATTGATACAAATTATCAAAATGTTGGCTTTTTGTTCAAATTAGAAAAATTTCCTAGAACCCCCATAAATGCAATGTCATTGTGGGATTAACCCCTAACCCAGAACCACAAAGGCTAGAAGAATATGCAAAAAGGCATCCACAAACTCCAAATGGTCAATTAATTTGCATGTACTAGTTTCAAGTATGCAGCACTGGCCTTGAAGCCAAATATGTCTTTCATTTCCAACCTTGGGATTTATTTAGGTCTGGTATTGTAGGCAATTATGGATGGCCAGATGTGGCATGCAATTTTCTGAGCAAATCCATAGTGGCAAGCAGATTTTCTCAATTGCTTGGACTAGCACCCTCCACGTTGGGGTTGCCATCTAGAGTACAATGTATGAAACAGTAAAAAACAAGGAAAAGATAGCCGCCCTACAAATCCTATTCAATGGGTAATGGTCACCCCATTTTTGTTCATCAAGAGGAGTATATCATTATACACTTCCTCCATATTTTATCAATTTCACATACTTATGAAACCGCCTATGATGGGTTTGGAGATGCAGTCCCACTAAGCCCTAAAAGGCATTTAACCCTTAAACGTCGCAGGAGCCATTTTGTGGCTTCTAGATGACTAAAAAGTGCTCTGAGAGTGGAATAACATTGTTTTTCATCTAAGATTCCGTTGGGATATAAATAGTGTAATTCTTGAGCATGTAGATAGATAGCTTTTGCATGCACAATGTTCACAAAAGGGTCCCACTTGCCAATTGATTAGTAAAGATGCACCACCGTGTAGTGTATTTTGAATTCTGAGGATCTTTTTACCAAAAATCAATTCAAGTTATTAAAATGATTTGTTTTTAGTTTGAGCATAACAAGCTATAGAAAGTTTACCAAATCTAGTTTCTCCTTGTACTTTAAGATTTTGAAAAAATTTAAGTCTTGAAAACTTTATTACTGTCACAAGTTGAATACATATTACCACGGAATGGTTACTTTTTCTAATTTTACCAACATGGGAAGAAAAATTCCATCGTGATGATCTTCATCATGATTCACATCCACGATAAAATTTTTGGCATAATTCAATACATTTTGTAATTTATATGAATTTCTTTAGCATTTGCTTCAAAAAATTGCAATAATTTCAAATTTTCATCAAAATTTATGAACATTTTTTATATATGTAGAATGCACATACCATATTTTACTAAAATTATAGTATTGAATTTTGATGTTGATTGCATTACCAAAATAACTCCTAGAAGATGATTGCAATTCCATGAAAAATCCATGGTTGTAGGCCCGTCCTTTAAGGGTTAACATTTGCATGTACTCTGTGTGTGCTCACAAACATTAACTTGAATGGAATGCTCAAACCATCTTTGCAGTTTGTACTATACAATTGACATTTTGCTCATATGTATAAAGAGGGCCTGTTGATTTCATAAATCACATAAGCAATAAACTGGGGAAGATTCTAAGTCCCAAATTTGAGATTCCTTTTTATTAATACAAGATGCTAAATCACTACTTTGCAGTTCAATATAATCAAAGTTTAGTGTAGAATTGAGTTGGCCATAAAAGAATCATGCACGGTGTTGCGCTTACAATGTATATATTGATTTGCATACAACTTGAACTTGATCGCCAACGGTTTTAAAATAGGGAAAATTTCATGGATACCCCTGAAGTTTGTCATATTATCACAGATACCCCTGCTTTTTCAGTAATATCACCAATACCCTTGACCAAGAGACTTCTTTTCCGGCGGTTTCTTTCGAGCTTGTCTTTCTTGTGAATCTAAAAACAGTGATTTCCCGTTGAGGTGAAGCGTTCAAACTATTGCACGGCGAAGGGCTTTTGCGATTCAAAGACGATTTTGCCTCCGCCTCTTTGTGGCATTCCACTCTTTGCAACAACGACGCCAAAAAACTTTAGCTCCTGCACCAAAAAAAATTTAGCTCCTCGTTTAGGGTTCCAAGGCAAGTTTGCGGGAGATCAAGTTTTGCTTGGAGTTCTTTGAGCATGGAATTTGGAGATTTGGAATTCTGAAATTATGGGCCTATCATTCATTGGCATTTAAGCTCAACTCATCACCTCCTACATTGTTTTGAGAGTCATCATTTATTTCGGACCTGTGGAAGAGCATGGAGCGTGGAGTGTGGAGGCCTTCTTCTACACCCTACTTGTTTCTTTTTCCATTGCTGTGCGTTCAGGTTTGTTCTTCTTACAAAAGGGTTTGTTCTTCTTACAAGCTATAGATCAAAGGCTGCAAGTTCATATGAAAGACACCAAAATGGTACAAATCCAGGCCATGTAATGCGCAGTAGATTTCAAATGAAAAATGAAAAAGATCAAAACAACATATTGTAGTAACCATGTCATACGTGCAAGTGGTAATGGCAATTCTTTGGACAAAATTCTGAAACACCTTCTCACGCAAAGCTGCAAAAACAAACAAACACAACCTCAACATCAGTAATAGTTTGGGAGTGAAGGAATGTTGTGAAATGTGCCAATGGCTCAAGAATGCAAGAGAATGTTTACTAACCTGGCTGAATTTCAGGACCGGTATTGTCAACCTTGAAGACCAAGACCACTGCTTCAGGAGCAGTACTTACTTCTCAATATCTTTCAAGAGAAAATGGGCTGAATTTCATTTCTCCATCCTTCTGGATACATCAACCTTGGGATTGGCAATTCTACCTTGCACCATTATATGGCACGTGGATGTAAAACTCTTAGCCAATTTCAATATTCAAGTAGGATTGCATAGCATGGGTATAGCAGCTTGCAACTTGTACTTATGTCTTTTCTTTTAAAAAGACCACCTTTCTAACCTCAACGCTCATGGATTCTTGCAGAAGTGAAAACGTCATTTCTGACATTCTTGAAAAGCTTAGACTCTAGCAATGCATACTAAAGAAGCACTACTTATGAAACTCAAGGCTTTGGACATCTCAAATCAAATGTAAGAATCAAACATTGCGAAGAACCTTTCAAGTGTCACACAAATGCTTACATTTGCACTACAAGTTACTAGTCTATATTTGTAAAACTAATTTCAACATCCCATATGAGGCGTGGCACCTTTTCTGTTTGAGATTTGAATCTAACAAAATGATATTTGGATTGGCAGGACCATTCTTAGCTTGAAACAAAGTGAGATCAGAAGACCTTGCTCTACACCTAAGCTCTATTGCTTGGAATTTGCTATTCCTCAATGGAAAAAGTGGTTTATTCCCAAAGACTTCACCAGTCTCAGAAGTTGCTTTTAGGTTTGTTTGTCTTACACAAGGGTTTGTTCTTCTTACATGATGTTTGATATATTTTAGTATTTGAGCATGGCTTATGAGGATTTCCTGAAAAGTCATTAGCTATCAATATTGAACAGAGACTTCTCTTAAACAATAGTAGAACCATTATTTGGTCACACCTTATGCATCCAAGAAGCATATTGCAATTATTAACACATTTTAATGTATCCATTGGGTATCACTAGTTGTTTGTTTCTCCCAAGCACATTTTCTTACTTCCTTTTGGTATTCCTGTAATATTTTCAAGGTTTATATTTCCATAGCTGGTTTATGGCTTATGGTAGCAGCACCCATAACCGTCAAATTAAGGGTTTTGAACATGGTGATTATTAATAAACATCTAGCAAATTATAGGATCCTATTAGCAAGAGAAAAATGATGAGTTTGCATTTTTGAATGTATTACTTGGATACTGTGGGAGTAAGTTGTGAAATTTTAAAGAGCTGACAGCAATTGCACTTAATACCAACACTAAGGTTTCATGTTCACATGTTGTAACTACATCTATTCACTTCCACAGATTTTCCAAAATTTTAGAGATGATGGTTATAGGTACAATGATGGTTATGGGTGTTGCTACCTTAGCTGTTTCATGCATATGGACAAGTATTTATTCTTCAAAGGTATATTAGGGAATTCCTAAAAATTCTTGTTGACATTAGTCCTTCACGGTTAATGAAGGATGATCATGCTTGTGTGTTTGTCATTTAATTAGGGTTTGATTTTGCAGGCTATCCACTCACTCCAAATCTTGAAGAAGAGAAAAGCTAAGGAAGAGGTCATCCTTCCAGGCTCATCGTATTTTTTGAGAATAAAATCTTGTTGCGGAGGTAAGTGTTCAATTGTTTTAGCTTGTGTCCATTCTGGCTGTCTGGCAAACATGGACAACTACCAATGCTGTCCTATTAGGCCGTCCCTTCTAGAATGTCTCTTCTTCATGTTGTTGCTTTCACATTCTTCAGGTTACATGCTTTTTCATTCTTTTTATTTGTTATATTTTTCATGACACAAATTCTTGGTCATGTTACAGATTGATACACTTGCTACTATGGAGACTTTAGAAGTTGGGCAATGCTTTTTGACAATGCAAGAACTTTGTGAATATGTTATGAGAGTGGCAGTTACTCAATATTTTGAAATGTGCACCATAGCAGCTGACACTACTAGGTATACAGTTGCTTGTTGCCACAAAGACTACGGATGGTGATTATATGCCTCGTTGAAGAACGCTGCATGTGGACCTTGTACTGTTATCAAACCTTTGAAGCTGCAACATACATGCACAAGCATCAATCACCTTGACAACAAGCATGCGTCATCTATGTTTGTTGCAACCGCAATTAGTGACGAGGTATGCAAAACTATGGGCTACTTTGCAAAAGAAATTGTTAATGACATCTGGCGAGACCATGGTGTATCTGTCCCATACTTGCGGGCGTGGAGGGCTCGTGAACTAGCAGTGACCACAGCCACTGGGTCACATGAAGATGCCTACAATAAGCTTGGGTAGTATTACAAAGCTTTAGAAGTGACAATGCCTTCAACAAGTACAAAACTTGAAGTGATCTATAATCGCTTTTCTCGCCTATTTGTTGCATTTGGTCCCTCTTTAGTAGGCTTTCAATATTGCAGGCCTCTAATAGCTATTGATGGAACTCACTTCCAAGGACAGGACCTTGGTGTGCTTTTGTGTACAATTGCACTTGATGCTGAGGGTTCCCTATTTCCTCTTTGCTTTGGCTTGGTCATAGCAAAGAATGATACATATTGGATGTGGTTCCTAGCTAACTTGTATGTTGCACTTTTGGCCAATTGTACTATGTTGCCTCAATTGACATTTTTGTCTGATTGACAAAAAGGTCTTATTGAGGGTGTGAATACAACATTTTCAAATTGCCACCATGCGTTTTGCATGCATCACTTGGCTGAAAACGTTCGGCGTACCTTCAAAAATGTTCAAATTGTTGAGCATTCGTGGAAAGCTGCATACGCACAAACTCCTATTCTTTTTGAAGAATCCATGGTCAACATTGACAAGATCAATAAAGAGGTAAATATTATCTGCTGGTATTTGTTTCATTTTACAAAGTCATTAGATTTTATGTTTTTCCTCTTCCAAGTACATTTTTGATGTAGTTAATCTCACCATTGTTGTTCTTGGTTTCATATACAAGCACGTCCTTGGTTGAAGAGAAATGCCTCAAAGCTATTTTAGGCAATTGTATTTTTCCCTGGCAAACACTTTGAGCACTTGACATCAAATATTGCGGAATCTTTGAACGCATGGCTTCTGCCGGCACGTGATCAAAATATTCTACTTATGGTTGCACAATACATTGTGAATTGATGGTTTGGTTTGCCAAGCGTTGTGAGCAAGTTGCACGGTTGCCAATAGGTGGCCTTTGCACATCTACTGAGTGTGAGGTTCAAAAACCTGTACAACATGCTCGGCAATACCAGATTTTTCAATCAAATGCAAGCACATATAAAATTATGTCATCAAGTGGTAACAATGTAGTGAAAATTGATGACCACTCGTGTACGTGCTGAGGTTGGCAGCAAAATGAATTGCCATATGCACATGTTGTTGTTGCAATCTTACACCAAAAAAAATGCATGCAAAATTATGTTGGGTCATTTCTTACAAGTAGAAGTTACCAACTAATTTATGAGCATTCCATTGAATCTATTGCGCTGCAGGATTTGGAGATTGTAGTCAGTGCTCATGGATCAAGTGGGGAGTTGGAGGACATTGAATTCTTCTCTTGCAAACCACCTTTGACGCGAAGACCTCTTGGATGTCCAAAAAAGAAGCGTATTCAGACAGAAGATATCGGACATGAAAAGTGATCATTCACTTGTAGCCATTGCAGAGGAAGAGGTCATTCACGTTGCACATGTCGTGTGCCTATTTGAAAATTGTGATATTCCAGAAGGAGGGTGCCAGAACCAATCAATTGACTACAATTGAAGTGGAACAAGAAGCCATTGCCAACAGGTGAATTCTCAAAGTATAATTTGCAAACTTTGCAATTGCATAATGGTTAAAGCTTCATCGATGTGTTTGTGTGTATGAACTGGCAAGAGGATGAAGAAACTTTAGAAAAGAAAATTCATTGCATAGGCTTCTACTTTGGTCAAGGTTGGAAAATGGAGCAAATAAGGTCAAAGCAGGACTAGTAATTTATGGTTTCTACTCTCTTTCTTCAGTTTATACAAATGTAGGGTCAAAGTATTGAGAACACTTTGATTTCCACAACTTCTGTAACTATTGAGTGGCAAAATGCAAGCTATTGAGTATTCATCATAGATGATAAGTTCTAATGGTACAATGTTATGTTCTCAATGTACTTCATTTGTTGCTCTTGCTTTCCATACATTTAGCTTAATTTTCTATGATGTATGTTGTCAATTTTGATGCAATCCTAAGTGATTGAAGGAGCCTTGTTTTAAAGGTTTCAATTCATGAGTAGACATGATGTATATGTTTGTGTGCATTTTAGTAAGCTTGCTTGTGATATGCTTTAGAAGACTAGATTTGTAGCAAAGGGTTGCAAAGAATAGCTGCTTGCAGTTGATAATAAAGGATTTTGAACAATGGGATGGAGAACCTCATCCACTTTATGTCTACATATTCTATGTAGTACTATGGTGCAAACAAAATGGAGGTAATGTGAAAGCTTATACACATGATACATTAAGGCCAAAAGTATTGCACTTGGATTTTTAGGACTTTAAACAAATTATGGGAGTAGATGATGTACATTGTTTTGAGTCCTTTTTTAATATGCCTTAGTTTTGTGTCTGGTATCTATAAGGGAATTCTAAATTGTGAGCAAAGTTCCATGAGCCTAGATTTTTGGTCAAATATTTTGAAGTGTAACTATGAAGCTGTATATAGTGCCTTAATATATTTGTGCATTATAAATGTCATTACAAGGAAACCATGGTCAAATCTACAAAAAGTTGACAAAGAGTGTCACCACATTGTAGTTTATGTCACAATATTTGTCAATTTTTTGTAGATTCAACCATGGTTTCCTTGTAGTGTGTCCATCCCTTGAAAAAGTCATTGTTTTCAAGTTTTACAATTGATTTAGAGGTCAAGATTGGTTCTTGCTCAAAAAATATTGACTCATTGCTCAGAAGCTCACTGTGGTATGCTCACAGAATAGCGTCTTCTGCTGTCAATATTTGCACACCATTTTTTATTCCATTTTTCTCTGCTTTCTCAATGATGATTACACTCTACAACGGTGTATAATTAGTGGGATGTGTTAAACCACAGGTGTTTCAATGCATTGGGCTCTTTTTACTAGACCGCACTGGTAGCATGTATGGCTAGCCTATGGAAGGTACAATGCAAGCTTTATTCTTTGGGCTGGAGTGTCTAATGGCAAAATACTCCTTTAACATTATTGTTTTTCTCCATTAAGGTGGCTTTCTTCTCACCTTAAATGGTGCGCTCCACCAGCGCATCTTTTTGTCCTCCTCCTCATCAGGCCTCGAGGACCTGCAAAACCAAAGATAGCACCACACATTAAGGGAAAGCATTAGAAGGTGGAAGTAAGATGTAGAGGTGGTGATTAGCACTTTTAATAATACATGGCTTGTTTGGAGAAGATCACTTTGGCAGTCTTGCTAGGGCTTCTTACTACAAGCACTTGGTACTTCACACAATATTACCCCAAGAATGCGGTGTCCAGTCTATTGCAATTTCTGTATTTGGAAACTATGGAAAAAACGTCCGAGCTTCTAGACAAAATGTTTTCAATGAACATGTATGGGTCAATGGCTACTGCAAATGTGATGGAGAATAACTTCTTGGGAGACGGCTGCAGCCTAGAGAACTTTAACCGAGTATGTGATAGACTAACTTGAACTTTGCAAAGGAAAACAAACAAAAAAGATGAACAGTTTTAACTTGTACATGGTTCCAAGGTTCAATTTTGTAGTTTTTAGTTTTTGACCATTGTGGCCGGCTTGGTACTCCTTATAGGTGCCTTATGGTGAAAGGAATTGTTGTCAATTTAATTATACTAGTTTGAAGGACGTTTTTACCATGATTTTAGCATTGTTCAAGAAGTACTGATTCCAGTACTTTGCTATTACCTTGATTGTCCTCTTTTTGCACATCTGCGATGATTTTTGGGCACTGTTGAAGGCTCTTCCATTGGTGACTTTGCTAGGAGTGACTGCTGTCAACGGGGTAACAACAGTTTACAATCATGATTTCAAAGTTGAAATAGAAGGTTTCAAAGGAAACCTCTGTCTTTACTTGAATGACTGCAGTGGTGCACTAACTTATTACAAAGAGTATGTGCCGGAGGTCACTGGAAACCTAGTTGGGCCACTTTTAATAGTAGAATTGCCGAGCGCTCTTCAAAATATGCCTTGGTTCTAGAAACCAATGTCCTACCCTATTAACAATCTCACTTGGACTATTGGTCGGAGCTTGACAAGTAAGCAACATTGTGGCTAATTTCTAGGTAATCTTTGTGTTGCTCATGAAACTTGTAAGCCCTAGGATCTGTTGTTTTTCTATATTAAAGGCGTCGTTTGGGTAATATACTTGCATACACCAAACTGTATAGAGCAAAGTGGCAGTTGATATTATACTCAGTGACACGTAGCTGATGACAATCTGCATTGATACAGGTGGCCAAGCATTTGTGCAATGTGGGATATGTAAACAAGGAAGGGCCTCAAATGAAGTGGCTGTGGTGCACTCCTCATAGAGTGCTGTTGCCATTGATAGTTTCATGTCATCCGTGGAGTTCAAAGGTACCTCTGCTTACTTCAAAACTTAAACGATCAATTATTTTTCTCACTTTCTTTGCTACAATCTTTAATATAATTTCAATTTAGTCTCTCTTTCATATATAGCTACTCACTTGTAGTCTTGCTAGCCATAGTTCTATTGCTGGAGGAATAACATGTGAATCCATATCATTGACAAAAGGGGCGTCTTTTTTGCCGATGAGCAGGGAACTCTTTTATGTTCATCCAAGCCAACAGGCTGTGTATTGAACAACAATTGCGAGTGTGAGAACACTTCAATAGATCAGAGCTCTATTTTGAATGATGGAAAATTAATTCTTCAGAGCCAAGTTGGGTTGGCCAACTTGGTTATGAGCAAAATTTATGTGTCTGATGTAATCCTGAAGGGCAAACGGTAGTCACTAGGTAGTTGGCCTTACACGTTCAAGATAGTGAAGGTGTCTGCGATGGTCATGATTCCAAGATACAGTTTGTGCTGCCCTATACACTTCTACACTTGCATAACATTGGTGTGGCTCCCCCTCCTTTCCATTGGTGTGCTTTTCAGTGGTTGCAGTCTCATCTATTGTCTAATCAAGCAAGTACACTCAGCAAGAAGAGAAACTGAGAGCAGAGATTAAGAGACAATTTGAGGCTAAGAACCGTGCAAAAACAAGTGGAGCAAAGTGCAGATGCCAAAACGACTAAATTGCTTAAATATGAGGTCGGTGATGGAGTCATACTTTCATGACCTAGATATGCATTTCATGCACAGATTTTCAAATCTTTATAATACTAAGCCTAATGCTTATGTTGAGTCCTTTTTGATACTTCATTGAACAGACTTTTCTTGTACAATTCTTCTCGTTTCCCTCTCATTTGTGGTTCTGCTTGAGTGATTTGTTGAAATTGCTAGCATATTTTGACGATTTCAATGGTGGTATTTTTGGACAGCCGTGAGCTGAGAACACCAATAGCATGCATCATTGGTCTCTTACACATGCTGCTGACGGAGAACCTCACTATAGACCAGGAGGGGAGTATTTGACAAATTCACCATTGCTCCACATCCTTGGTTTCTTTGCTCAATTCCGCCCTTGATATTGCCAAGGTTTGATCTTCCCTTTGGTTCAATCTTTCCCCTTTTGATTGCATTGTACCAAGGTTTAGGAATTGGAATACGGATCTATGGAGACAATTGTTGGAGCTATAAAGTCACTTGCTCTGTGTGTAGAGAAATAACTTGTAATATTCTAAGGTGCTGATGCTATTTTGAAATATTTGACGAGAATAATTTTTGAATTTTCCACAGGTTGAGCCTAGAAAGCTTGTTTTGGAGAAAGGATAATTGAGTTTGGAAGCAGAGTTTATTGCGCTTATTGTTGTTTTCTCTGTGCAAAGTGACAACAAGAATGTCTCAATATCTCTCAATTTGGCAAGTTGGTTTCCTTTCAGATTGTAACATAATTGATAAGCATTTTCAATAGTTCTATTACATGATCCTCTTTAGTCTTTTTGTAAGTAAGCATACCCTGATTTAGCAGGTTTCATTGTTGAATGCTTAGATGATGTATCAAAGGGAGTGATTGGAGATTCAGCTCAAGTAATGGGAGGCTTTAGAAACCTTGTAGGAAAAAACTTCAAACTTACGTCCACAGGCCGGGTCGAATTGCCAATCCCAAGGCTGATGTATCCAGAAGGATGGAGAAATGAAATTCAGCCCATTTTCTCTTGAAAGATATTGAGAAGTAAGTACTGCTCCTGAAGCAGTGGTCTTGGTCTTCAAGGTTGACAATACCGGTCCTGAAATTCAGCCAGGTTAGTAAACATTCTCTTGCATTCTTGAGCCATTGGCACATTTCACAACATTCCTTCACTCCCAAACTATTACTGATGTTGAGGTTGTGTTTGTTTGTTTTTGCAGCTTTGCGTGAGAAGGTGTTTCAGAATTTTGTCCAAAGAATTGCCATTACCACTTGCACGTATGACATGGTTACTACAATATGTTGTTTTGATCTTTTTCATTTTTCATTTGAAATCTACTGCGCATTACATGGCCTGGATTTGTACCATTTTGGTGTCTTTCATATGAACTTGCAGCCTTTGATCTATAGCTTGTAAGAAGAACAAACCCTTTTGTAAGAAGAACAAACCTGAACGCACAGCAATGGAAAAAGAAACAAGTAGGGTGTAGAAGAAGGCCTCCACACTCCACGCTCCATGCTCTTCCACAGGTCCGAAATAAATGATGACTCTCAAAACAATGTAGGAGGTGATGAGTTGAGCGTAAATGCCAATGAATGATAGGCCCATAATTTCAGAATTCCAAATCTCCAAATTCCATGCTCAAAGAACTCCAAGCAAAACTTGATCTCCCGCAAACTTGCCTTGGAACCCTAAACGAGGAGCTAAATTTTTTTTGGTGCAGGAGCTAAAGTTTTTTGGCATCGTTGTTGCAAAGAGTGGAATGCCACAAAGAGGCGGAGGCAAAATCGTCTTTGAATCGCAAAAGCCCTTCGCCGTGCAATAGTTTGAACGCTTCACCTCAACGGGAAATCACTGTTTTTAGATTCACAAGAAAGACAAGCTCGAAAGAAACCGCCGGGAAAGAAGTCTCTTGGTCAAGGGTATTGGTGATATTACTGAAAAAGCAAGGTTATCTGTGATAATATGACAAACTTCAAGGGTATCCATGAAATTTTCCCTTTAAAATATAGATGTCTTTCCAATTCTTTGGGATTAAGTGTAAGAAGATGGGCTAAAGCATGTTTTGTTCTTGGTTGTATATGACTAGACATTTTTAAAGAAATCAAACAAAAGTCATAAAATTGAACATTCAACAATTGAGACCATGTCTTGTATCTTGAAAATACTTCCTCGTCATGGGAACCGTCCTGCAATGCAAGACAATATAAATTAACAAAGATTTTTCATAGCACCTTTTAATAGGTTGAAACTCTTTGTAACTACAAGCAAGAAAATCTTAGGACAAAAGTTACAAAAAAAATTTGGAGGTATTGTTTGCCCAAAAAAAAGTGACAGGCATTCAAATGGGGCAATTGTTTGACATTTTTGCCAAAAAAAATTGTTTTGTGGTGTCTTGCACTAAGTAACATTTGTTGGCACTTCTGCAACTCAACATTATTTCTGTGTTATTCTTATACATGTGCGCTTACTCATTATTTAGTCGGTAATCGGTAGGCAACAAGAAGGACAAGATAAGGACAGATAGCAATACACATTTCCAATGCTTGGTTGTCAAGCTAAGCTGAGATGATTTTTGAAGACTTGGTGCCTTGGTATACTGCACATAGCCACATTCGTGTTTGTGGGGCTAGGGTGGAAGACCGCGGCTTTTTCTTGGGAATTTTGAATTCAAATCAAGAGTAAGAGACCCTGATTTAGTGTAGATCCACGGAAGGAGATAAAACTGACGAACTACAAAATAGGAACAGATCCTTATTACTAACCCTCGTTTGTAAAAAAGTTGAGCTCTTCCAAGCCATTTATGAAATCACACCCGATTGGCTTCACAGGGAAGACTGACATTAAAGTTCAGTTTCACTGGAGCTACAATGTACAAGAGCTACTTCCGAAACGCCATAGCCACGACATATCCCAATCAAACCAGGTACAAGTGAGTTGGGCTAGCAAATGTTAAATGGCAGAAAAGAATAATATTTGCAAACTGGAGAGACAAGAAACTCCGCTTCCGACTTAAGTTACCCACTAAATTGTGACCTAGTTGCATAACCGATCCCTCCTAAATTTGAAGGCTTAGGGTCAACTTGAAAGCACCGGTAATCACCACTTTCATCGTTAATACTCTACTCATACGATATCCTCCTGTCCCAAAAATACCCCATACTTACGGATTTTCGCCTCTACAAAATCAAGGAAACATATTCAGCAATCTTACATATCATTCAACTTCTAGTTAAACAAAAGCTGCCAGTTCAAGTGCAAAAAAGCAAACACAGCTGAAATTTCTAATCCAGAAAACAAATGTCCAGAATGTCACAATTTCTGCACTTTCAAGGCCTTACTTTTCAGTTCGGCCTTCACGGGGCCTTAAGAACTTCAGGTTTCCACAAACTCAGAGTATGAAGTCACCAATGTTCAAAGCTCTAGGAAATCAGTAGAACTACGTAATATCGTTGCGTCTTTCAATATTAACTTAGCACTGAATTAATCTCACCTTCAGGCAACTACATTTACTTCCATGCTGTAAACTTACATAAGCATTGACTGACTTCCATTTCCAGTAATCCAACCCTTTGGCTATCATTACAAGTGACCGTTGGATGGAGTGCAAGCAGTGGGTGCGGTGGAGCTGATCTCGATGCTTTCCACGGTGCACTCCGACAACGACGATTCTGACCCTGCAGGTGCAGGGGCATGTACAGGAGCACGTACAGGTGCAGGTGCAGGGGCATATAAAGGTACAGGGTCATGTACAGGGGCAGGTGCAGGTTGGCGCCGGTTGTTTTGACGCCGGACTGCCGGTCGCTTATTCCTCCCACGGGCCTCGTCTAAGTGCAGTATAATGTCTCGTACGGTTGGACCCGGACCCCGAATCGGACTCCGAGTCGGGCTCCGAATGCGGTTGATGCAGCGAAAGATTCTGTCAGCCTTCGGAGTCCACTTCCAGCGCGGGCGAGCCAAGGCGTAGATGAACTCGTCGAAGTTCGGAAGCGCATCACCCTGGTGCTCGAACAGGCCCGCCATGAACCTCGCAAGCCCCGCCTTGCTCGTGGGCGGCTGATCGTCTCCGCGGCCCGGCCGGCACTGCTCTATCAGCTCACGTATCGTCGGGCGCACTCCGTTCACCGACATGCTTGTGTGGCCGGGGTACACTCTAACTCTGCAACAATGTACAGTAAGTTACTAGTGAAGCCGGAGCTGCGAAAATCCAAGCAAGTGAGTTACTGGCCTTTCTACGCATGCAGGAGAATGGCTAACTTCTTAAGAACAATATGGTAAAGTCGCAAAAACATCTACAGACAAGGAAAGAGTAGCAAAAGATAGTAACGATTGTGCAACCAGATCATTAGCAAGAACTATTGTAGTAATCGTCCTTAGGAAATGCTACTGAAGCTAAGCATGAAAGACTTCTTAAGAACAACATGGTAAAGTCGCAAAAAAACTCTACAGACAAGGAAAGAGTAGCAAAAGATAGTAACGATTGTGCAACCCAGATCATTAGCAAATACTATTGTAGCGATCGTCCTTAGGAAATGCTACTGAATGCAAGAGTTCTTAAAAACAACCTCACTGGTAAAGTCACAAAAAGCTCTACAGACAAGGAAAGTGCAGCAAAAGTTGGTAACACATTGCAATCCATATTATTAGCAAGAACTACTGTACATAGCGATCGTCTATAGGAGAAAATTGAAGCTGGAGCTGCGAACATTTCGTGAAGGATTTGGAACTCACTGACAAATCTTTCCTCGCTTGGAGCAGTTTCTGTGGCAGCAATTGCGCATCTGCGAGGAGAGAGCAAGCCACACTGACTGACTTGAGAAGTTTTTACTGAGGTGAGGAAGTAGGCAGAATTAGGAGTTCATTTTCTGTACAGTACAGTACAGGTGGCAGTCACTCATTGGATAAGTAGAGGCATGGTAAATTTTGATGGACACCTCTGAAGTTTGTGATATTTGTGCAAACGCCCTTGGTTTTTCAGAAATTGCATAAATACCTTTGGTCCATAATTTTCAAAGCATTTGTTATATTGCGCATGCCAGTCCGGGTTGTTACTTTGGACAAGGTTTTGCTATCAGACGCACGGGTAAATGCATAAAATAGAGAGCACACGCAAACGATGTCTAGTAGAGAGGGTTTGCAGCCTATTTTAGATTAACAGATAGAAAGACACCATAAAATACAATTTAGCTTTCAAAACAAAGTTATAAAAAGATATTAAACCAAAATATATAAGAAGAGAGAACTACATACATATTTCACAATATAATAACTCTCATACATGAATAATGAACAATTTCATTCCTACTTTTTAAATCACATCCTACTTTTACTTTTTATGTTTATCTTTTACTTTATATTGTATTTTTCTTTAATTACAATCAACTATTTACTTAATTGTGTTAAAGTAATTTTAACCAGTTTTTATTATGTGTATAGTAGTACTACACAACAACATACATGTCCTCTTTTGTTTGGATAGCAAGGGTAGAAGCACAAAACAGACAACACCACAGCACTAGAAGACAAACATATCTTGATTGTCCTCTCTTGTTTTTTAGGGCATTTTTAGGAGTTTTGACCTAAAAACAAAAGAATATAGTCAGTGTTTTTCATTTTTACTATGTGACATGATTTTAAATCCACATTTTTGTTTTGACTTCATGTTGGCAACAATGAGTGTCACAAGCATGAACAAAGTAAGTTTTTTCATCAATTTTTATCATTATTTGAAATCAACTATGAGTTGACTATGGATTGTGGAAGTGAGCTCAATCAGGCACTTCAAGCATACGGGTAAATAGACAAACAGGCGTTCCAATGTGACAACTATACATGCCACTTCTTTCTTAACCAATGATAAAACAAAGAGTGCAATAGAACTTATAGGAGTAGCGTGCACACAAGGGAGAAAGAAGTGGCATGCACATAGAAAAAATGCTTGAAAATTATGGACCAAAGATATTTGTGCAATCTCTGGATAAACCAAGGGTATCTATGTAAATATGATAAACTTCAGGGGTATACATGAAATTTTTCCTATAAAAAATAGAGAAATTTTGATGGACATCCCTAAAGTTTGTGATATATGTACAAATGCCTTCAATGTGTTATTTATTAATTTGGGAAAACAATGGGTACCATTTTGTACCTCACCTTATTCCAAAACTGCCACCTTAATTCAAATAAAGGAGGTCACTTGAAACCTAGTTAATCAACTTTTGTTCAAAATTTTAGAAGTTAATGAACTTTCTATCCAAAAAGAGTGTATTATATATCTTTCATTTCATTGGCAAACAATCAACAAATTCCCAATTCAATGAACATGGCGTTCTCTAGAAAAATAAAAAGCTAGAAATCCCACTTTGTAGGTTTTTTCCCAAATTAACAAATAAAGTGTTCTTTGGTATTTTCAGAAATTGCACATATACCCTTGGACCATAGTTTTTAGACGTTTTTTTTTTGTTGTGCACATGTGCATGCTACCTTCTTTTCCCTTTGTGCACATGCATAACAATATAGAAATAGAGTGTGCGCACAAAAGGAGAAGGAAGTGGCATGCACAACAAAACAAATGCCTGAAAATTGTGGTCCCCGCAAGGTAATTGTGCAATTTTTGGAAAAATTAACAAGGGGCGTTTGTCAAGGCATTTGTACAAATATTGCAAACTTCAAGGGTATCCTTCAAAATTTCCCTACAAAAAAAAAACACAATGTTGGTTTAGCCTATTGAACATGATTGAATGCAAATCCAACTATCAAATTTTATGTTTGGTAATCTAAAATTCTAAATATATTGTCTTGTTACTCAAATGGTATCCCCATACAACGCAATATTCTTTTTATTTTGGAAAAAACATGGTTTTGCACACATTTGAGTTTTACATATTGAAAAAAGAATTTCTTGAATATTGTTTCAAGAATTCAAGGGTGTAAAATCCAAAGAACCCAAAATTGAGCTTTTTCCCAAATTAATGAATGTTGTGTTATGCACCCATGGCTTGGCAATTGGCATGTTGTTCCTCACAAATCAATGCTTCACTTTTATGATTCACCTTGAACGTCAAACTCAAGATGTCAAGTCACCTTTTGCAAGTACTGCACATTGGATTTGTTTGACATTTAAGGGTAACAACATTAAATTAGTTATAAATGTTGCACATAAATGTGATGATTTTATTAAGGCTGGTCAAATTTGATTGCATAGGTGATGGATTTAACCATTTGCAAATGAAACTCAATCCTTGTTAATGTTAATGGATAGTATCAATAGGATTAGGTACAAAATATCCATTTTCTATATAATCTCTTTCCACACTGTTAGTTCTTCACCAAATTTGGAGTAGAATATCTGTTTTCAAAATTGAAGAAAAAAGGGACAAAAGATGTCAAAATTTGAGGTGTAGGTTGTTGCTCCACCATGCTTTATTTTCTTTTTAAGCGGGATATTTGCATCTTTAATTTTTAAAAAGTTGTCATGCTTTTCAACAATGAAAGCACCTTTATGGCTTTAAACCCCATTTAGAAATAGAAAGCTTCTTAACTCAAGTATGAATTATATAAATTGAGAATAGATTGGTGATAGTTTATAAATAACTGATGAATGATAGTCTAGTAGTGATTTATAATACTTCTAATTGTGATTTGTAATAAAAACCAAATTTCAACACCTTTTGCATATCTTTCTCAACTTTAAAAACATATATTAAATCTTAAATTTGATGAAAAATTGGGTGTGTAAAGAAGGGTTTGAATAACAAACAGATTTAGTCTTTGACAACTAAAAAATCCATAATTAATGCAAGTTGCATGTTATATTTGTTAGAAGTTGCTATCTTTTTTTATGCTTACAAAAAAATCATTTGCTATGTTTTTATAAGTCATGCAACATTTTCATGAGTATAATGTAATCCAAACTCTCATATACTGAGGAATTCCAATTAATTTAACTCCTCTATAATGAAATGACAAGGTTCATAAAAATTGCTCTTGCAAATCTATACTTGATTTACAATCCAAAAATAAACCACTTTTGTGTTACACCTTTGACAATGGAAATTTTTCAAATTCTTTAAATTGATCATAATTATGTATGGATTAGAAAATCTTTGATCAACTACAAAATTTGTTGTATTAATGCTAATTTATAATCTAAATCTAAATTTAAATCTAGAACATCCACTAACACTTTTTCTTTATTCATTGTAGGGTTCAAGTTTGATGCTACATTATAAGTTGTAATGCTATCCCTCTCAATTAGCAACTTCACCAAAGCATTGCTTTCACATCACCTCAAATAGTGACATCTCAACCTTTAACATCTTGATCCTCATTAACCCCTCATTTATCACAACACCTACCTAAATGTCACATCCTAGACCATGATACTAACCCATAACATCACCTCATTCACTAAAATATCTACCTTCTTCATCATTGACATGAAATTTCACTTGTTTCTATGGTAGTAGAAATCTCTTTACACAACATGTTTGGTTTTGGTGGGGCTATTCCAAGCAATGAGCAAGGAAGATCCAAAAATTAATAAAAGGTTTACCAAATGAAATACCAAAAAGAATAATTGAACATTGAATCAACCTAATAAAAATTGGCTATTTTTTTTTAAAAATATCTATTTATAGTAAAAATATATAGGGAATATCTTATGTATGAGCTAGAAACTAATTGAAAATGAAAAGTGTAGAAGTTTTATTGATGAGGCTCAAAATCTCCTCACGTATTGATCCTAAGAACCATAAAAATAAGGAAAAAGTTCATGGATACCCCCAAGGTTTGCCATACTTACATAGATATGTGTAGTTTTTTAGAAATTACACAAATATCCTTAGTCCATAATTTTCAGGCATTGTTTATAGGGAAAGTTTCATGGATACCCCTAAAGTTTGCCATAATTTCATAGATGCTTTTTCAGAAATTACACAAATACCCTTGGACCAAAATTTTCAAGCGTTTCTTTTTGTTGTGCATGCCAATTTCTTTCTTCTTTGTGCACATACTATGTTTTTCTTATTACACATGTTTACAAAGGAAGAAAAAAAGTGACATGCACAACAAAAAACACTTGAAAATTTTGGTCCAAGGGTATTTGTGAAATTTCCAAAAAAATAGGGGTTTCTACGAAATTATGGCAAACTTTAGGGGTATCCATGAAATTTTCTCTATTTTATATTGTGCATGCCACTTCTTTCACAAACAAGGAGTGCAATAGAACAAAAAAAGAAACAACATGCACACCAAGGAGAAAGAAGTGGCATGTACAATATAACAAATGCCTAAAAATTATAGACCTAACCATAGGATCTTGCATAAGACTTATGCAAGGAGCCAATGTGGAATTTTCATGAGGTTTGACTTTGACCATATGAATTGAGAGGTGTAAGCATTTGAAGTTGGTGTAAAAAATTTTTTTGACCATTACCCAAAATTTTTAGGTCCCTTTGACCACATGTGGTGGACATTTTTTGCAACATGGATGTTGTAGAGAGTTAACCAACATGCTCTAAATCATGTTGGGCATATCTCCACCAATTTTCAAGGTCATCAAAGACATGGAACACACCCTACATGGCCTTTGCATTGCAAGCATGTGTTTGAAATTTTTATAATGATAGGGTTTTTTGCAAATTGAATTTTTTAGGGATAATTTAAAAATATCAAGATCCAAAATATGAATAAAAAGAGTTTAACCCCTCAATGCCCCAACAGCAAAAAACTTGCTCCATTCCCCATGTACTCTGTGATACCCGTGGCGTTGAGGGGTTAGCTTTTGTTGCAACCACAAAAGAATTTTGAAAAAAAAATCAAATCTCTAATAGCTATTGCAATTCAAAAGTTAGTGTATTTATCAAACACAAATTTGAATTTGTCTAGTACACCATTGCTTTTAGAATATTCTAGTGAAGGGTCATGCCTTCATTAGTAGCCCTTGAGAGAATCAACAAACTTTGACATGCCGGGCTTGCCCATGACCAAAAAAAGTTCATAAAACATCCATATCTTTTGAATTGTGAATCCAATTTCAATAAAAAAAATTGAACTCCTAAGTAGTCCTTGCAAAACTCTATTTCTAAAATAAAATTCAAATAATTTGATAAATATTTCTAATGTAAAGAGCTTCCGCCAAATCTATTTTGCCCCCTGTGGGAACAATGGGCTTTTAAGGGTTAAATATATATCTCTAAGCCCAAATGCAACTTTGAAATCACTAAATTCAGTATCACAATAGTAGATTTCTAAAATCTAGTGTATTCTATTCAATGAATTATTTGAGTTTTCCCACCTTTGGCCACAATTATGTTTGAGCAATTAACCCCTAAAGGACCAAGCCCTTGTTTCTGCCAAAATCACTAAAAACTGCCACTTTTTGGAGGTTTAGAAAAAGGGGATTTTATGTTTTATTTTTGGGAAATCCAACCATAAGATCTTGCCCTAGACTAGAAGAGGTACTTGTGGGGAAAAAATTAGCTCATTCCAGATGGAGAGGAGTGAGATATTTACATCTAAAGTGAAAAAAAAAGATCTTTTCCATGTTGCCCAAAAAATTCAGAAGCCTTTGACCACTCTTATAACAAAAAATTGCTACACCTAAAGTTGCGCTTTATTTTTTACATGTAGGAGATCAAGTTAGGTGTGCATGGGAGAATTATCAAATCAATTGGAACTATCGGTATCAATAGATGGGAAAAATCAATAAGTAAAAAAAAGCAGAAAATGAGTCAAAACAATAAATTGTTAAAAATTTAATTATGGACATGAAAAACGCTAATCCCAATGTTGCAATAATCAATCTACTTCCTTTAGTTTATTTTTATTTCCAAAATATTGAAAATTGAGTAAAATAGAGGATTTCAAAGTTTATTTTAGAGTAGAGATTCCTTAACCACCCGCAAACAAAAACTTGTCATAACTTTCATCTCATTGATTGAAATTGAATGATTCAAAGCTTCTCACCTATTTCAAATTTAAATTTTTAAAAAGTAATTTTTAAAGAATTTTGTGGGCTGCCCAGATGGGCAGTCCTCTCCAACTTTTCATAAATTCATGCATAACTTCTTCATCAAGTGTTGGAATGAAGAAAAAATTAGATGTCCTTGTAGATCTTTGAATTTCCCAACTTCAATAAAAGTTTCAAAAAATTACACAAAGTAGTTTAGCCATATGTACATGCCCAAAGTCCAACCTGTCCCCCAAAGGGACAATAATCCTTTAGGGGTTAACCAAGCCTTAAAATCATTGCAAAATGAGTACAAAGCATCTTCATTGCAAAGCTGGAAAATATGTTCATTTGGAAAGTATCCTTTGTGCTAGCATTGGGGACTTAGGAATGCCAATCCAATGCAAATATGCTACATGCTATGCATGGTTGTCACATTGAATGGCCCATCAGCCCAAAGTGCTTGATTGAGCTCATGTTTGTTGGATGTAATCAACTCATAGTTGACTTCAAAAAATGATAAAAAATGATAAAAAAAACATACTTTGTATATGCTGGTGACACTCATTGTTGCCAACATGAAGTCAAAATGTGGATTTGAAGCTATATCACATAGTAAAAATGAAAATAGTAATTTGATTTTTCCTTTTTTAGGTCAAAAATCCTTTAAATGCCTTAAAAAGCAAGAGCAAACAAATACGTTTATGTATGCCGTTTTTTTTTATGTATTTGCTTGTACTATCTGATATCTGAATCTTGCTTGAAGTATCAACCATGATGCTATGTGCTTCAAATTTGCTTCCCTCACACAAAATATTCTATGTTTTTCAAAGTCATGTATGTTTTTTCATGAGGGTTTTGTCAGCGCCTCATGGTAGCAAGTGCACAAAGAGAATACTTCCTCCTGACATAAAAAGAAGAGCTTGCTACAATGAAAAAAAAAGGCCTTCTCTATTCCTTTTATAGCATCCACGTTGGAACATAATGCACCTAAACCAGCTTGAATTTTTTTAAGCAGCACCATTCAGCACAATGCCACTTAGTGCCACAAACTAATTCTCGCAGGCCATAATGATGAAAATATTGTTGAGAACCCAATATTTAATTTTCTTTAAACGCTACTAGCCAAGTTTTAATTAATTCCTCACCATTTGCACATACAAATAAAAATTAAATTTCCATGTAATGATGTCATTGCCTAACATTTTTGATTGAGATGTCTTTTGTGCATGTTGGTTCATAAAATGCGTTTAATTGATAGGTAAAATACTTTGATTTAAAAAATATAAGAATATGTGAACAAGGCCTCTTGGAGGCCTAAAAGTATTTGATTGATCATCTTCTAAACCCTCCTTACATTACACTGGTTAAGGTATGGCATAAGTTTAATCCCTAAAATACAGAGGTGTTTTAAAACTCACACCATTTCCAAATATTTTTTTTTGTAAAGCAACCCTGAATCTCTATCTTCTTATTTTAGGATGAATAAAGTAATATGGTCCTTTAACCCCTATAATTCCTTTGTGTTTACATGCTCAAATGGCTTGAAACTGACTTCTCTCAATAAAATGAATAGTGGATCAAATTTTTGAGTTTTTTACAATAATTCAACGGTAAATTTTTTTTTGTCACCTACTTATGTACACCATCTCAAAATTCTAGGCTTTGTAAGGGCATATTTCATTAGATAATAACACTCAAAGTAGGATGATGCATTTTTTTTGAAGCTTCTCTAAAGTGTCACTTTTTATCTTGGTCATCCAAAATGATATCTTCCACTTTATGAATTTCTTGAGCAATTTGAATTTCTTGTAGAGTATGAAGTTGGCTATATGCCTCACAAATTTCATGGTCGTCTAATGTTTAAACATAGTGGAAATAATTTGGAAGCAGGAACTACTTTGTTGAAATTGTCATTACACTAAGAAAAATTCACTAAAGAGATTCTTATAGTAATAAATCCCAATTAAAAAATTTGTATGGTATAAACACTACAAGAAAATGGGCATTTTATGACTCTCACTTTTGACAATTGTGAGTCATTCAGAATTATGAATGACTCACAATAGTCATATCTTAGTCATAAAACACCCATTTTCTTGTAGTAAAACTGAGAATATCCTATAGAGTACTTGCCAAAGGAATTTTTTTCTATAAATAAAAAGTAAATTAAAAGTTATTACATAGTCAAGTAGAGTTAATTGCAAATTTTGCCCATTGACCAAGCAACTATAAAGTGCCTTTGAACACTTTGTGGGCAGCACCCTTCCCAATCTCTTTGTTTCTGATTTTTTTAGGGATGCCCATGTTGACACCAAAATCACATATGGTGCCATATCTCACTCAAAAATTATTCAATTTCAATTTTTTTGGGAGGAATGCAAGCTTTTCAATATGAGCACATACACCCTTATTTTCATAGTCTTATCTCAAGTACTTACATGGAAAATGCTTACCCAGATATCCAAAAAGCCCAAAGTGGGCTCCTTGGTCCTTTAGGGGTTAAGTAGCTATTTTGTTATCCCCTTAGATTTTAGGTTGATAACCTTTACCAATTAAAAAGCAGTAATGATTAAACTTATAAAGAGAAGTCTACTTTGGAGTGTTTTCACCTTTTGAGACACCACTGTATTCTTTGGAAGGTTTTTTATTTGTTTACCCAATTAAAAAGAAAACCTTGTGCTTCTTGAGTGTTTTTATGCAGATATTATGGAGCAAAGGAACACAAGTAAATCTCATCAAAATTTCAATTCAAAAGTGTATCTTGATGTAAACCTTCAAAGGAGTAATTTAGACAACAACTTCAAATACTAAAGAGAATTTGTAGATAATGGCACAAAGTCAAAGTAATGACAAACATGGATAGTTTGAAAATAAATACAACTAAGGACACATTAGTTATGTTACTATTTTTTTAAACACTATTAGCATTTGCAACTACTTGCTATCAAGTGTTCCATTTGGTATTCTTGAAAACCCATCATTGATAACTAAGCTTCAATATGCAAAGTTTATGTCATTTTTGCCTCACTTCATCATATAATGTACTTTCTTAACGTTCATGAAAGGCAAACCTTCTTTGGATTTCCAACTCTACAAATGATAGAATTGTATATTGTAAAGTCGTGCACTTTTTGTAGTCTACTTCAAAATGAGTCCTCATTTGTATTTACTTCATATTGTTTAACCCCTAAAGGACCAAGGTGCTTTTTGAGAAAAAATGTTGAAAACTGCCAACTTTTAGTTTAATGACCAAAGTTGATAGTAAAAACTTCTTTTTCTAAATCTCAACCATACAAAAGTGTGTTAAACAAATAAATCGTTGTGTGCAAAAATAGTCAGCCCCTTTAACCTTGTGGATTGTAAGATTATAACATTGAAGTGAGAAAAACAACTATTTTTCATTCCTACAAAAAAAGGTTAGCAAACTTTGAGCCCTCTTGGAGTAAATTTTTTGCTCTATACAAAAATGAGCTTTTTGACTCTTTACAAGTGTATGATGTTAGGTTCACTCTTGAAAAATCTCAAAAGCAAATATACACTCCAAAATATTCAAAATCACCTTGCAATGCAAGGAGGTTGAGCAAATTGGCAATACATTAGTCATTTTTTCATGTTTTCTTGTGTAATGAGTAAGTTTTGTATTGGAGTCTAAATGGTGGAAAGTTAGAGGTAAACATTTGAAGTATGTGAAAAAAATTCAAGAGCTTTGAATTTATAAATTGCAAGATAATAGGCCGGCCATAAAGTTAGAGGAAGATGTTTTTTCTTGAAACCTCCAAAACATAATGAACAAAGTTTGGCTCCTCTTAGAATGTGATTTGAGACTTTATTTTATTTTTTTAACAATTGTATACCATGTTTTGTTAGTTACATGTTTGCCAAGTTTCAAAAGTTGATGAGAGTTTTAGCATAAGATTCTCCAAAAATGCTCAAACTACTTGAGTTACCCAAAATCCTTTGGGCAGCATAATCTTTGAATTGGGCATCCGATTGGGAAAAAAATTAGATTTCTACTTGGGACCAAAACACATATCAATTACACTTTATGTAATAATTTTGAGAATATCCAATAAAAATTGACTTCATATGACCCTATCCAAGTTATGAATGTACGATGGCTTGAAGCAATGAAACAAGCGGAGGCAACCAATAGTCAAACAAAAGAAAATGCTTGGCGTTTGTTTGGTCAGAGAGAAAAAAATCTTTTTTTTTACCTCTTATTTTTGTTTTCTTCCTTGTTCAGGAAAGCCTAGAGAAGAAATTCTGTTTTTTTCTCTGTCCCTTTTTTTCCTAGAGACAAAGAGAGAGGCTGCAATTTTAGGCCCTTTCAGTAGCTTTCTTGATTTATCTAGGATAGCCTTAGCCGAGGCAAAGCCCGCTTTCTTTGCTTTGCAAATAAAAGACTTTGGAGGACATAATATGTTTTCTGGAAATGAAAGCGAAAGGTGGAAAATGCGTAGTGGGGAAAACATGTTTTTTTGCTTTTATTGTTTTGCAAGCTTAGAAATTGTTGGGTTACTCCCAATCTAAAGCGCCCTTCTTCCATTTGTATAAAAATCCAATTGTCAAAATCAATAAAAATACTATCATAGACCAAAATCCAAACAAACGTGTTTGTTGAACAAATACTTGGTCCTTCAAGAGTTAAGTAAATTTTTCCATAGTCCAAAATAGTTGGAATTTTCATTTCTAAGTCACAAGAACTCAGCCAAATACAAATGGATAGCTTCAATTTACAATTGCAAGGAATTTGAAACTTTGGTTATGTCTTTTATTGATATTTTTTGAGATGAATAAAAAAGAAAACTCAAGAACTAATTAATTACACAATACCTCGTTAAGTAGAGTCTTGATGGCAGCTAGACTCACATAACTAGGTTAGAGTTGTAACAAAAAGGTGAACATGTGTCAAATTGATGAATTGCTTATATGATGTCATGGTGCAAAGCCAAGACATCAACATCATAATAGCTATCATGCCCTCTGTTGGTTTGATGACTTAATCCTCCTATCACTTAACCATCCCAACATCTTGTCCTTAACCATCCTATCACTTAACCATCCTTACATCCTGTCCTTAACCCTCCTATCAATTAACCATCCTATTACTAAACCTTCCCTCTTGTCAATTAATCCTCCTATTACTAAACCCTCTTTGTTACTAAACCCTCCTATCATCTAACTTGTTTATCACGTAACCAATCTATCACTTAACCTTCTTATCACTACACGATATTTGTTAGTTTGGGAAAAACGCTTTCCCAAAATGGATTTTGGATACTTAATTTTGAGTTTGTGAAAATATTTAGGTGATTTAAAGTGATTTTTTTAATAATTCCTTCAAGACATTTCATCTTTGATGCTAGGCCTTGAAGAAATTATCATAAAAGCCACCTAAAAACTCTTAAAAATGAAAAATGAAAAAATCCAAAAATTGGGGTTTTTCCCCAAATTAATAAAGATTGCAATCTGAACTCTCGTATCACTTCACGTTCCTGTCACCATCAATATATATGGCCTACTAGTACATTTTTTTAAAATTTTCTTCAAAATTCCAAAAAGGTAATAGTATAGAAATAGGAAGTCATTATTATTGCAAGAAAAAATTAAATTTTTTAAATTTTAAATATTGACAAAAACCAATATTCATGTCTAAAACAACTCCAGCATTAGATGATAACTAAGCTTACACCCATTAGCAAATTAATGAGTGTTACTTAGAAATTTAGAATCATCCAAAATTGAACATGTTTGAATTGCAAATTTGAATAAATAGCTTTTATCAAAATTTTGAGATTACAATGAAATCCCTTTTATAATAAGTTCTTTGCCTTCAGTTACCTCCTCATGACCATATAAGTAATAATAAGTAGGAACACATCAACAATACAAATGTTGTGTAGTACCATAGTACAAATAGTAAAAATTCGATAAAATTAAATCAACACAATTAAATAAACAATTAAGTATTTTTAGAAAAAAAACAAAAAAACCAAAGAAAAGTAAAAGATAGAAAAATAAAGTAAAAGTAGACTATGACTATAAAAGTAGTATATATTATGATATTATTGGTATGTGAATATTATGTTACAAAAAAAAAAAATATATATATATATATATATATATATATATATATATGTTGAGAGATCAAAGTTTGTTTGTTTATTGTAACTCTTGCCACAACACCACTCCTACCTTCCTTTGATGTCAAGAGGTGCCACTTGTTTGCCATTTATCATCCAATGTTTGGTACTTCCAAGAACCTCTCACCCAAGCGTTGCTCACTTGTGATATTGCGTCCTTTCACCCCAAACTTTCCATATCACATTTGATTGCACACTATATTTTCTTTGTGGCTTTGGAAGCAAACCTTCTTTGTTATGGTGCCAAATGATACGGTGTAAGACACTACCAACAAATATTTGGCCACGAATTGTCAAATAGTGGTCACCTTTGGGTACTATCAACATATTTTTGACAAATGATATTTCAAATTTGTTTTTGTAGTTTTTTCCTAAGATCTCCTTGCTTATAATTACAAAGGGTTTCAACTAATTGAGGGGTTTATAATTACAAGGAGTTTCAACTTAAACAACAAAGAATCAACAACCATATAAGCTATTCATAACCCGCTTCAATAAGATAAAACTCTTTGTAACTATAAGCAAGGATATTTTAGGAAAAAACTACAAAAACAAATTTGAATTATCATTTGTCAAAAATATGTTGATAGTATCCAAAAGTGACCACTATTTGACATTTTGTGGCCAAATATTTGTTGATTTATGGCGTCTTGCACTATAAAGTAATGAAAGTATTGTGATTATATTCCTATTCATAATTATGATTTGATTTTTAAACTTTCATACATGTACTTGAATACATAATTATATATATGTTTGTGCGAGTAAAATAAAAATAAAAATTTGGGATCATGTCTTTTTGTTGATATTTCTAACATTGTCCACTTAGAATGTGCACAAATTGTGTAGTTGAATTTAGAAAGCAATGTGAGGGAACAAAAAGTAATGAGGGAGCAAGTTTGAGCCAATGCATATTTAATAAGTGATTGGAAAAACCTTTAAAAATAACCACAATGACTGGGAACAACCGTTGTAGGATTATTTTTAGAATAAAAAATAAATATCATTTATCTTCTCTAAGAAGTTTAGAAATTAACAAAGAACATGTAAAAAAATAGGAAATAATTAACAATATAATATTTAAACACTTGAGAAGTCAAATATTATGGGTAAAGGTGCATATGCTCTAAGCAGCTCCTTGACCTCTTCAATTGGCGCTCTTATATAATGTATGCAACTTCTTTCATCATTTGAAGAATGTCTAGATTTTTTTTTGTTTCTCCTATAAAATTAGGGAAAATTTTATGGATACCCCCAAAGTTTACCATATTTTCATATATACCTTTGCTTTTTCAAAAATTTCACAAATATCCTTGGATCAAAATTTTCAAGTGTTTGTTTTGTTGTGCATGTCACTTCTCTTCTTCTTTTGTGGGCACACTTAACATGAAACATGAAAGAAGTAGTGTGCGTACAAAGGGAGAAGAAAGTGACAGGCACAACAAAACAAATGCCTATATGTTTTGGTCCCGGGGTAATTATTTGTAAAATTTTGGAAAAAATAAGGGTACCTATGAAAACATGACAAACTTCAGGGGTATCCATGAAAATTTCCCATAAAATTATAGACTATTTTTGCTTTTATTATAAAATTATATGCACAACAAAACAAACACCTAAAGTTTTTGGTCCAAGGATATTCTTGAAATTTCTGAAAAAGCAAGGGTACCTATGAAAATATGACAAACTTCAGGGGTAACCATGAAATTTTCCCATAAACTTATAAACTATTTTGCCTTGCATTATAAAATAATAATTAAAAAATATATATTCATAGGCAAAGTGAACAGTACAATCATATGAAAAAGAAGATTTGCAAATAGAACCTTGGTCAACAGGAATTCAATCAAGGATAAACTTGAATGACGTTGTATGTTTAAATGCAATTATACATGTCAGTACCTTATGAATGTCACGTCCTTGCAGGCCTATTGTTGTCTGGAGTACTCCTTTTCTTGAATCTTGTCGATCGATCGTCCTCTTGTGATAACGATATATACTCCTCTTATAAGGAATTCCTTTAGGTCTTTCATCTGATCTCTGTCAGTGTTGAACTTTGTAATTTTATACTGAGTGGAGTTTCAATCGTTCTGGTGCAGTAGTCAATTACACTACGGGGCGTCTCTTCTACCAAGACGTGTTTTCGTGCATGCGGAGTTGGAGCTTGATCCAAATAATCACTGATGATTGAGAGTTTTTGTTTCAGCACTTATAAGCGGAATCGAAACTTTTAAGAGGAATCGAAAGTCACTGACATTCTGGTAGTAAGCTTTGGTAATCAAGAAACGTAAGCTGTCGATCTCTGATTTTGTGAAAATTGACTGAGGCAATATATGTTTGGTGAAGGCTCTTTAAATTTATTGTTTTCTGATCAATTAGATCAAGAGGACTAGTGCTTAGTCGCACTCAAGAAACTTAAGCTGCCGATCTTTGATTTTGTGAAAACTGACTGAGGCAATGTATGATTGGCAAAGGCTCTTTAAGTTTCTTGTTTTCTGATCAATTAGATCAAGAGGACTAGTGCTTAGTCGCACTTCTGCTATAATTTTCTTAGAAAGTAAGCATCATAAGTCCGTATCGTGCTGTGGTTGTCTTAGCGATTACTGTAAGCTTTGATGACGCAGATATGAGGAATTCCTTTGTTTTTTGATTGGAATTTAATGGCGGATGTTACAGGAGCAGGATAATTATATCTCAATTTCAAGAAACGTAAGCTAATCTCTACCTTTGTGGATGTTGATGAGGCGATATATGTTTGATAAGGCTCTTTAAGTTTCTTGTTTTCTGATCAATTAGATCAAGAGGACTGGTGCTTAGTCGCACTTTTGCTATTTCTTAGAAAGGAAGCATTATAAGTACGTATCGTGCTGTGGTTGTCTTACCGATCACTGTATTAAGCTTTGATGACATGTGGCTGCGTCTGTAAACGCTGAAGATATGAGGAATTGCTCTGTTTTTTTACTCGAATTTAATGGCTAATATGATGTTACAGGAGAGGCGATGTATGTTTGGTGAAGGCTCTTTAATTTTCTTGTTTTCTGATCAATTAGATCAAGAGGATTAGAACTTAGTCGCACTTTTGCTATGTCTTAGAAAGTAAGCATTATAAGTACGTATCGTGTTGTGGTTGTGTTACCGATTACTGTATAATTAAGCTTTGATGACATGTGTCTGCATTTGTAAACGCTGAAGGTATGAGGAATTGCTCTGTTTTTTGACTGGAATTTAAAATGGCGGATGTTACAGGAGCAGGAAATCTTCCGATTTCAAGAAACCCGTATGCTGCCGATCTCTGATTTGTTGACTGAGGCAATCTATTTTTGGCAAAGGCTCTTTAAGTTTCTTGTTTTATGATCAATTAGATCAGTGCTTAGTCGCAGCCTTGCTATTTCTTAGAAAGTAAGCATTTTAAATATGTATCATGCTGTGGTTGACTTAAAGATTACAATAAGCTTTGATGACATGCGTTGTTTATGTAAACGCCGAAGATATGAGGAATTGCTCTGTTTCCTGACTGGAATTTAATGGCGGATGTTACAGGAGCAGAAATTTTTTCTTCCGGTTTCAAATATCGTAAGCTGCTCTAACTTTGTGGATATTGATGAGGCAATGTATGCGGTTTGGTAAAGGCTCTTCAAGATTTCTTGTTCTTTGTTCACATGAATCACGACGACTAGTGCTTACTTTATTTCTTAGAAAGTAAATGTTGTAAGTCTGTATGTATCTGGTTGCAGTGGTCGTAGAAATTTTAAAAGCTTAGCTGGCATGTGTTGTGTGAGCTGTAAACGCTGAAGGGAGGAATAATTGCTTTTTTTTAAGACTGGATTTTAGAGTCGGATATTACATGAGCTGGATGGCTTCGCTTGATTGAGGCCTATTCGGTCTCTGATTGCACATCTGTTCTAGAAATGGAGACACGAGAATAGGATCAGTAGGTGCTGGTGAATTTTGTGAGGACATGGACTGTGGAGGAAAGGTTTTCTCTAGATTTGTGTAGATACTGATGGAGTACTTGTCGTCTAACTCGACAGAAGTAAGTCGGATGAACCGGAGGGAGCGGTAACGGTAACGCCAGACTTTCTTCAGGTGGTGCGTTTGCGCCTGCCTCCTTTGGGATACAGTAATTAGGTGAGCCACGGATCATTACCTTTTGTATTGAAACTGTCTTATCCTTATATTAAATTTTCTCCTTCGATATCTGCACATGGATAGATAGAACTTCATCATTTTTTATTTTTCTCATATACTTGAGTTCTTTCTAGCGGCATTTTGCAACTAGTGTATGTTTATTTGCCCCCTTTTTGCAAAAATTGGTCAACAATTTATATGTAAATCAAGCCTTCATTTGCTACTCCGCCCGTAAGTGGTAAACACATGCCTGAAGCCTTAAGTTCAAATCCTGTCCGGCAGTGTAGCTTTAACAAGAGGAAAACGAATGGAAAGGGCGAAACCTTCGTCGATGCAGAGTCCAGGCAGTGGTGAGTGTTCTAAATTTGTAGAAACTTCCTTGGGAGCCTCTCACGATATGCGATTCCCAGCTGTGGATGCATCCACACTAAGGAAGGAAGCGAACCAAACTGCTAAGCAGTATGACTCAGACGACTTCAGCCCTGGTAATGATCATGCCAACAGAGAAAATGACACACAGGACGACATAGCTTCTGAGAAGCCTGGTAAGAAACAGCTTTAGAAGCCTGGAGTGGTGTGAACAGTCTTTTTTTTCGTTCACTAACCTCAAACAATATGTAACTTAAGTGGGGTTTTTCCTCCTACTTTACCAGAAGTCCGATCTCTAAGGCTTATACTTTTGTTCTGACATTTTTTTCTAGTTGAATAACAAGAAAAATGACGGATCATAATGACCTTTGTCGGCTGCGTTGCTTCTAGTGGACTTACGCTCTGTTTATATCAAACTCAATGTCACTTGCCATGTCACTAATTTGGATTCTTTGACTCAAAAAATGGATGCTTGAAACAGAAGTGGAAGCATATTGGAAGGGTTCGTGGTGGGATGTTGGAATCTTGCAGATGGATCTTGATAAATGCTACGTCCATTACAAAAACTTTCATTATAATGACGATCAATGGGTACCCATGAATCACCTACGGATGCGCTCTAGGGCCTCAGAATTTAGTGACTGCCGAAGGATTGTTCCTAGGATGGATGTTTGCGTGATGGTTCGGCATCCACATTCAGACACAGAGTCCCCGGTACGTCTAACCACCCAGTGTCCTCCATCGTTTCTATTGCATAAATTCTTCGTGAGAGTAGAATTACGGATGGTTCTGTTCCAACTCCATTGGGTGCTTAGGAATTATTACTCTTTAGTGTTAAAAATCTGACTCACGAGTTCTATTTCTTTATCATTATTCGATCCAGTAAATAGCGGGTTTGTTTTCTTACATTGCTGGTGATGATGGTTGTGGGAATTAGGCATGGTATGATGCTCGAATAATCGACCTTGAGAGAAAGCCACACCCTCCAGAAATTTGCAAGTGCTGGTTCTGGATAGCTCTCTACACTATACCAGAAATCCTTCAATCTGATATCAGCCAGAGAGAGTGTTTGCCAGTCAAGTCGGATGCTGTGGCTCTCACAGAAATGAGTATTATGACAGAAGCAAGAAACATGTCTTTCCATGAAATTCTGGCCGCCTCTTTACCTAGCGTGACCAATTCTCCCAGGATTTGGGCAAAAGATGGATCGCATTGGTATTCCTCTTTAAATCACATCAGCAGATCCGAGGAAAAAAACTTCTATTTTGAGAACAGAGGAGCTGGAGATAGTTTAGGCCTTCCTTTTTCTCAGGGCCATCGCGAGAAGAGTGTGAGCCCACAATTGTTACCTTTTGATGCTTTCGTGGAGGAGGAAGGATTGTTGCTGGAGCAAACTAGTGAAAGTCCTGATGTGAATATTGATGAAGATGATGATATTATTGTTATATCTTCAGATTCCGAAGAGCAACCCACTGTTCTTGATGTGGACGTTGAATCAGATGCTAGTTGCGAGATCACTCAAATGAACGATAGGGGTATCATGTATCTAGATAGATATGCTAGTGATGACAGCAATGTATGGGAATTAAACCCTGAGAGGGTGGAGGATTTCAGGGACAATCCGAATTCAACATTGAACTTGGAGAGTTTAGGAAATTCTGACGAAGATCAAGCTGAAATGATTGTTTCCGATCTTCATTCCTTGAAATTAGCAGAACGAAGCCCATCGAAGACAACCTTCGTGACGCCAGATAAATCGTCGCCCTCACCTTGTGATCAGATTGTACCATTAGTTCAAGGAACTGTACAGCCCTCTGAACCGGCTGCGTCTTCTGAGGATTCTGAAGCGGATTTCGCCAAACATCCAGAACAGTATATTGGTTTCCCAGAGATTGTCTCTACAGATGAGCCAGCTAAATCATTTGAGAATTCTGATGCAGATGAGTTTGCGGATTACACAGAACGAAATATCGTAAGGAATGTTTCTGATCAACAACCTGTCCCCGAAAACTATACTGCTGCTGCGAAACGAAAGGTTGCTGAAGAGCATGTTACGAAAGGAAAAACTGCTGTAAATCCAATTGTGAAACGACGTCGGTTAAATTCAGACGTGAAATTTTCTTTTCAAGGCATCTGCAATAAAGGTGGGTTGAAAACGAAGCCTTCTCATTTTACTGTGCAGCAACATATCGAACGGCTTTCCTCAAAGAACACTGCCAAGGAGAAATCAACAATCTATCCATCCAAAAATGTAGATACACTTGGAGCAACTCTGGCTAGTTTTCCTGTGACAGGTGGCAGAATCCTTGATGAGATTGCCTCGACGGGATTGGAAGAATATGCTGATGAGTTGGAAGGACTGCTCTTAGATGCAAGCCTCGACATGACCGAACCGAAACTCGTAGCATACTCAAAGGAAGCACTCAAGACTGGATGCGCTCCACAGGTTAGCTGTTGTGTGTCCATTTCGAATTGAGTCTGCATCTTGATGAAAACTCCTAAATATTATGTTCGGTTCCTACTAAATGCATGTGCGGAAATGGATGCTGAGTATTGGACTTTCTTGTACAATGTCTTCCTTAATGAGGCCTATATAAAATTCTTCATAATCACCTATTAGATTTGGTTTATTAACTGATGTTCAGAACTTCTAACATCGATTTCCTGAAACTGTCGTTATTCCGAAGCCATTTTCACATGGGCTCGATAAGGGAGAAGAAAAGTCCAGCGATGGTTTGAAGCGCAAATATGTACAAAAAAATTGTGTTGCATGCCCTCTATTCCGTCTTTGCGATTTCCTCTCCAACACGCCTCCTAAAATCTTAGGGTTTTTTTTCTCTTCAAGGTCACCTGCGCCATTTAATTGAAATCTCGCCATTTTAAAGGAGTTGACTTTTTTTTATGCTAGGTTGTGAAGGAGAAGAGTTCAAAGAAAAATGCAAGAGAGATTGCAGCTGTCCGAAGAAGACCTGTTGAGAAAGAGATCACCTACTCTGACTTATTCGACTGCGTGAAACTGGTCCAACCCAACATCCAGTCCCAGGAGAAGGGTCCCTCAGAGGATTTCACCTGGGTGCCTCAATTTAATCCCCTTTTCAAATTCGCCGGAGCTGTTCCGCAGGAGATGAAAGTTGACCCACTTGCAGATGTTTGGGAGGCCATGCGTGTTGCAGAGGAAAGTGTAAAAAAGGTGAGTATGAAGATGTATTGTTTTCCATAGATGTTTTTCTTGTTTAGAAGACAGGTAATTTGGTTCATAGCATTGTAAAATTGTTCTTGCAATATTGTACGTCGATTAAGCACATATTAACTGGTTTTTAGATTGCGATCCTAGCTCAAATGTCTAGGAGCGTTGATGGAGAAACTTATGACATTCTGACATTTGTGAATAAGGTCAATGAATGGACGAAGGAAGCAGTACATGAAGGTACCAACTTCGTTGGTATATGTGAACATCCAGATGGATCTGTACATTCGGAACATGGCACTCTCAAATTTGATCAAGAAGTTGGTGAAGTTTGTGAAGTGTGTGGTATCATTGTGACTAATATAAAGGATATGTGGGCGCGTGATGTAAGCTCATGCTGCTCATCTTGTTCTTAAGCCATGCTCAATTGTCAAAATTATGCATGTTAGCATATTCATCCAGTCTATGTGGATGAAACTGGTCTCCTGTCCATCCATATCTGGATTAGGTTAGAATCCAGCTATCTATTGAAAATTAGGATTCCCAATTAGATGAAGCTCAGTTTTTAAACTAGGCTTAGCAGTGTAAATCATCAGTTCAATATACAAAGCTTGTCTATATGTTAATACTTAATACTGCATTCAGATTAGCTTATATTCATTGGAGTTCAATGGAGACACATTCGTTCATGCCATTTGCTGACCATGCAGGAGTTTCCAAGGGTACATTTGGTATCGCTCTGGGTGTATCCTGGTCTCGAATTTGATGTGGTTTCCGGCTCTTCCCTTCTTTAGTACGTGATGTTTGATGTATGGAGTCCTCTTTTAAACGAGGTGCTTGCATCTGAATTTCATTTCTTATACGGATATTACACTTCCTTGGTCTTTTGACGTTGTGGCTTGGCTCCAGAATGCTAAAAGGATCGCAGGAAAGCAGGAAGGCAATGATGGCAGCGATGTGGACATGTACGGTTTCGATGAGGATATGGATACACTTGCTTCTTGGAATCCAGATGACGAAAATCACAAGCAACAAAAGAACATCGAGAGAGACTCTAATTTTGAACTGATACCTGATCTTGCCAAGCACATGCAAAGGCATCAAAAACAAGGATTTCAATTCTTATGGCGTAATTTGGATGGACAAGGCTCCAATGGAAACCATTGTTTTGAGAAAGGAGGATGTGTTCTCTCTCACGCTCCTGGCACAGGAAAAACTTTCCTGATCATTAGTTTTCTGCACAGCTACATGAAGGTTAGATTCTAGTCCTTTATGGTGGTCAATAGCTTGGGTATGCTTCTTTAAAGAGCGAGCTACTAAGTATCTAACCATACAACCATCAATCTTGTGAAGCGAGAAAAGGTTTTATCGTAAGAGTGCTCATTGAACTTTCTCTTAATATGACTACCACATAGGCTTCCTTTCATTCTTCCAAAGATCTTACCATGGTGATTTTGGGAATAGAAAGGATAAATCTTCAGAGATCGATTATTTCATCATTTTTTTTAATGTCCACTCCTATTCCATCGCTCTGTCTGTTGAATTCGAGTAGTTGCTTCACTGAATGGTGTATTGAAGCTGTTGTGTCGGACAAATTCTTTGATATTTCTGATCATTGGGCAGTTTTTCACCACCAAAGATGCATCCTTTCGTTACTCCTATATTTCACGCTATTAGTGTGCGTATATCAAACACTTGATAAGCAAATGGGAAAATGCTCCAGTTTTGAAATTTTATGGTTTATGTATACTTTCTAAGCATACATGTTCTCAGTGCTGGCCTGAACTTGAATGATTTTAGTGTTCGATTTGCTGCAAAAGGCTGATGCATGATCTCTGTTTTCTGCTTTCAGAAGTATCCCGAAACTCGGCCTATTATTCTTGCACCAAAAATCATGCTGCAACCATGGATGAAGGAATTTACTAAATGGAATGTAGATATTCCCGTTTATAACTTCAATCAGTCTGATGAACAAGGACGAGCACTATTGCAGCAGCACGAGGATACTGGACGTATTCGGTTGAATCGCATTGGAAGATCACAACGGAAGAAGCGGCTGCTCGTCTACCGCGAGGTATTAAAGTTAGTTCCATTTTGATTCTTTTGCTTATTGCGTTGCATTTGTCCAAATCTAGTAGGACTTAGTGTTCTGTTTATTGTAAATTTAACTTTTTCTTTTTTTGACAAATACATGGCAGGCAATGATCTGGCAGTGGATCAACACACAAAGCGTGCTGATCATGAGTTACCCAATGTTAAACAACCTATACAAAATATCTCCTTCAGACACCAGGATGTTCAAATTAAGGACGTTACTTCTAGAGCGTCCTACCATCATGATACTTGATGAAGGGCATGTTATTCGAAATAAACAATCCCAAGTTCTAAAACAGCTGAATGCTGTCAAGACTCGACTGCGAATAATGTTGTCAGGTTCGAGGCAAATTCTTCTTACTTCATATGTACGGAGGTTTTTCCAATGAACAATGCTTTTCGTAGTAAATGAAGGCTTCTTGTAGTTTTAGTAAGTGCTGCCAGCTCATAAAGGACTGGGCTTACTTAGATTAGGAAATGGGAATATAAGCACCTCTCTTTAAAATCTTGCTAATCTTGACAATGATGACTTTCAATGAAGGTGATCAGCTGTACCTGAAAAGGTGCAACTATTTCCATTTGTAAAAACAAAAAAAAATTGGAAGCCTTACTAACAAATCTACTAATAGAAACATGAAACCATACCCAATATATTTTATACGTTCCGAAAGTTATTGTAATCGACTATTGGCTTCCAAAACAGATTTCTGATTTTACAGCTTAAACAGTTGGGGATTAGGATGGGTCGTGACTAAGCTTTTTCCAAAATTTTCAGAGTTTTGGTGAGGACGAAATGCCTTTGTCAATAAGTTAGACAAACAGGTGCCTTCAAATGATTTTGTCGATGATGGAACATTTCCTCACAGTGTTTCGAGCTGATCAAACAGATGTACACCTTTTTCCTAGGTTTACCAATGTATATATATTTTGTTAGCAATTTAGAAGGTCTTTGGGCAGTTTTCATGTGAACATACATTATTCACCCAATCTTTAGCCCTTGCAAACGTTTAGTGACTAGGTGCCATGCTATTTCACAACTGTTACCTGGGTTGCTATGAGACAAAAAACGAATTCAATATGTTATTTATTTTGTCTACTTCACAACTCAAACTAATGTTCTTTTGTTCTTAGTAAATTAATTACATTTTCTTTCAAATGTAGTGGTATCCATCGAAAGAAAAGGAGAAGAGGTCATGCTCGTCTCAATCTGGGCCCGCTTGAAGGGCAGGCGGATTACTAATAATTGGGGGGAGAAAATAATCCTGTGCTGAGAGAACTTGACGCTCCTCACACAATTGTCAATATAGCTATCTCTAGTTTTGAAAATTATTCTGATGGGGGGCTACTATATCAGGTACTCTATTTCAAAACAACTTCGAGGAGCTTTACACGTGCCTCAATGTTGTACGGCCTGGATTTGTAGCACAATTTGCCAGGGCTGCTGGCTTTAAGCACATCATCCATCAGGTACTCTTATTTGTTTCCTGAGTAGTTCCGATCGTATATTATCATGTATAACACTCCTTGTGCTGATTTCCGTGCAACATGACAGTTTTAGGTCATTTTCTTCATTTTTCTTTCTTTTGAGAGGTCATAGATCTATGAAAGGAGTAATGGGCATTTTCATTCCCCTCCAAACGAGCAGTATTTTGTGGCTCAACTGTTTTTCATGTTTTCCTCGTGCTCTATTCACTGTAAAATGACGTGAAGGGCTACGACGATTGTTTGCAGGAATTCGAACCTCAGAGATACGGCGAGAGCGAGCAGTCTGCAAGAGCACGGAAGGAGAAAGCTTATAAAATGGCAGAACCACATTCAAGGAAGCTATTCATAGAGAGTATTGGTAGTAAGATTGACAAAGGACAAAAGAGCAAGGCTTCTTCAGAGTTACTCGCTCAGGGTCTTGAACAGTTACGCCGATTGACTAGTCCCTTTATACATCATTACACGGGCGGTAATTTGCAGAATCTTCCTCCTCTGCGAGACTTTGCAGTAATGCTCCAACCGTCAGCTTTACAAGAAAAGATGATCCAGAACTTGGAAATAAGACTGGGAAACACGACAATGCTGGAGAGAGAGTGTTTACTGTCTTTTGTTTGTATTCATCCTACCCTCCTTTCACAACATAATGTTGGGAAAACCCTGACCGACCTACTACCACCAGAGGTAAAGTTATTACCAAATTCTCAGGTCTTTTTACAGGGCTTGCATCCGTTAGTATCATTGAACGAATGTACTACAGGAAAAAGTTGTAGATGAAGAATGGCCAGTACGTTTGCCTCTTTTGATTGGGAGTGCTTTCAGTGTCTTCACTAGTACTATTCCCCTTTCAATATAATTTCTGACTGTGTAATTAAGTGGGTGGAAACAACATCTTATTTGTGCAGGAGATGAACCAAGCGGCCTCTAATCGAGACCCAGCCGTAGGAGTTAAGACAGGATTCGTGATAGATCTAATCAAGCACTTGCGCTTTGATCAAGAGAAAATCCTCATTTTTTGTCAAAATTTAGATCCTCTTCTACTTCTGGAAGAGATGCTAGGGAAGCAATTCGACTGGGTTAGGGACCGCGAAATTTTGCAGATTGACGGAAAGGTCGTCTCGGATGAGAGGCAAAGTATTGTAGAACGGTTTAACGATCCAAACGGCAGGATCCGTGTTTTGCTGGCATCAACAAAAGCTTGCGGGGAAGGCGTCACTCTGACTGGAGCTTCTTGTGTTTTCGTTATGGACGTTCTTTGGAATCCTGCTGTTATTCGACAAGCCATTCATCGTGCATTCCGCATTGGACAGCAGAAGATTGTGCATGTGTACAGATTGGTGATTTCAGGTAAAATCTTTTTAAAATGTTCTCTTTTTGTAAGAGTATGCTTATCTAAGGATTATTGTTAGGAAAAACTTTATGGATTCCCCTCAAGTTTGCCATATTTGTTTAGGGGACCGACTAGGTGGACACCGCATAGCCAAATCTATTAAATTTGAGATTATTATTATGCTAAAATGTAAAATAAATCAAAGCAATACTTTAGCGTACATTTGTGCCTACAAGCGTTGCAAACACACAACAAATTTGCCTCATTTGTGACACAGTTAGGAGTTGAATCAGTTGCTCATTTCATTTATTGGTTTGACTCTTGATCGTATCACAAATGAGACCAATTTGTTGTATGTTTGGAGTGCTTGTAAACACAAATGTATGCTAAAGTATTGCTTTGATTACATTTCATATTTTAGCATAATAATAATCTCAAATTTAATAGACTTGGCTATGGGGGTGTCCGCGTAGCAATTGCGGGGGGTCCACCTAATCGGCCCCTAGTTTAGATACCCTTGATTTTTCAGAAATTGCATAAATACCCTTGGACCATAATTTTTTAGGTGCTTGTTGAAAATTGTGATCCAAGGGTATTTGTGCAATTTCTGAAAAACCAAGGGTATCTAAACAAATATGGCAAACTTCAAGGGTATCCAATGGATATCATATACTTCCTCCATCCCAAAATGATTTTCCTGCTACACAAAATGTTATGGATTTAGCTAAGAAATAACCATTTTTCAAAATTTGTTTTAACCTATGAATAGAGTTTGATGTCCTCCTATTGTTCTGAAATTTTGAGTTTCAAATTAGCTTTCAAAATGTGGTTTCAAAGGGCTTGAAAATTGAACTTTTGAGGCAATTTTGAAGAGCACCGGTGACCACTCACTTGATGGCATGGGATTGGTTAGCATGCCCATGCTTTTGGACTATGTGCAAATGTCGCTAACTCCCTTCCTCCTCCAACAAGAAGATCATTTTGGGACACTAAATAAAGGTTAACAAGAAGATAATTTTGGGACAAAGGGAGTATTAGTTAAATTGAGAAAAAGGATCCATTTGGGACTTTTAGATTTTGCATTTTTGAGAGTATTTTGGAGATTCAAAGTGAATTTGATGGTGATTTCTTCAAGATCCTACATCATTGATATATAATATTTGAAGAAATGACCATCAAATTCACTCTAAAGCACTAAAATACTCTCAAAAATGCAGAATTCAGAAGTCCCAAAATGTATCTTTATTCCCAATTTAACAAATATGGAGTTCCATACAACTTTCCCTAATTATTAAGCATAGTAGTTGAACTGAGTCAAAAAAGATTCATTCTAGTATCTTCTAGTACTAATATGGCTGTCATTCACCATCAGTATCAAGTGACTCTATCTAGTTGAGCTCTCTATTGCCGTCTTGTAATTTGAAAACGTGATTTCCAGGAACCTTTGAAGAAGGCAAATACCGAAGGATGGTCTGGAAGGACCATAAATCTCAAGCCATTTTCTCTGAGAACCAAGAGACTGTGGTGGAGAAGAACACAACCTCCCAAACAGGTTTCTGGGAGATCAGGAAACAATGCAGCAAGGACCTCGCTCTCAACGAGCTTTGTCGACAAGATGCTGAATTAGACCAACCAGCATTCAAACATATCTTCAGGCATGGTGGTCTCTTTGATGAGGACTTTCAGGACGACCCGGAGGGTAAGGGCACAGATGCCACTGACTGGTTGCGAGGCATCGAGGGTGTTGAATCTCTTGATTTTGAGACTGATGGTAGCAGTGGTAACGATGGTGATGGCGACACTGAAGACTTTGATGGCCTCGACGAAGATGTATAGCTTGCACATAAGCTTACTCTTGTTTGGCTCTGGACCGAAGGGAAGGAGGCTTTTAGCTCGCTCGAGGAAGTTTGAGTAGGTAAGATTTGTGCTTCAGGGAGACTTTTAAGTTTCATTGGCTATTTTTTCCCGCATTTCTCATTTTCAAATGGTTTCACAAGCTTGCATCAAAACAGTAAGGTAGCATCACCCATATTAACCATCATTGTTCCCATAACCATCACCTCTAAAATCTTGGAAAATCTGTGAAAGTGAATAGATATAATGACAAGGATGTACAACATGTGAACATGAAACCTTAGTGTTGGTATTAGGTGCAATTGTAATTGGCTCTTTAAAAATTCGCAACTTATTTTCACAGTATCCAAATAATACATTCAAAAAGTGCAAACTCATCATTTTTCTCTTGCTAGTAGTGTCCTATAATTTGCTAGATATTTATTAATAATCATCATGTTCAAAACCCTTAATTTGACAGTTATGGGTACTGCTACCTTAAAGGACAATAAGGTAGCCACAATAACATATGTGTGTTCATCCATAAATTGTACTAATACTAGTAAACTTCATCCAAAACTTGACAAATTTGATGTTGGCTTGTGGAGAGAATTGGCAATTTCATCCACTTTTTCACCATATTTTTTCAGTGTTATGAAAGGCAATGACAATTTGAGGTAAGATTTAGGCAAATTTTTGCCAAAAAGAAAAAGAAAACCATGCCTGAACCCCCCCTTCAACAGTCTAGTGTTTTTCTATATATTCAAGTTTGTGCAGAATGACTGTGCAGAATGTGGGTATTTTTAGAAACTAAGATTTGGACCTTGCAAACATGAGATACAGTATCTAAAAGATACTGAGGTTGTTGGTCTTCAGAACAGCCTCGAAAGCATTTTGAGATAGCCATTGCTTCCTAAGCATATTCCTTGTTGAGAAAATTGGATGAACTTTGGTAGCACTTTTCTGGCCCTCCTTCTTGAGTCTATCTCCTCCAATCGATGTAGCTTCTAAATCCATAGCCTAACCGAAAAAAGACATCATAGTAAGTACGTTAGAAATATGTGCAAAAATTTCTAGAACAACAAAAGCTATCTATCATGGCTAGCTGTCCCAATTCAATAATGAAGTCAATCTTTTGAATCACAATCTGCATCGTTGTAAGTACGTATCTACTCAAAACCATAGAAAAATCCAACGATTTAACACCTAGAAGGGCCTGCCAAAAACTGAATAATGGACAGGCTGTTCACGATTGGCATATACTTTAAAGTAGTTCAAAGTTGACATTTACTTCATAGTAGTTTGGAGCAAGCGTTTACTTTAAAGCAATTTGGAGTTGCATTTACTTTAAGGAAAATTTGATGGATACTTTTGAAGTTTGTGACCTTTGTATAGATGCCCCTAGTTTCAGCAAAAATTGCGCAAATACCCTCAGACCATAATTTTCATGCATTTGTTCTATTTGGCATGCTACTTCCTTCTCTATTTAAGCACACTACTCCTTCTCTATTATACTGCACTCCTTGGGTCACCATTGGTCATGAAAGAAGTGGCATGCTCAACACAATAAACACCTAAAAATTATGCTCCAAAAGTGTTTGTGCAAATTCTTAAAAACTATGGACATCTAAGGTAGGTATACCCATACCCAACAATTTAAGGGTTTGGGGTATTGCAAGGTCTTGGAAAATTCAAGAAAAAAAACCCAGTAGAATTAACCTTTCAACAACCTATCATGGAATGTTGTTTTTGTGGGGAAAGGTATTGTTGAATATTTTATATTAAAGGGCAAAGTCACAGTTCATAAGATCCCTAAAAGCAACTCTAGACTACCCTTGAATCTACTTGGATGTGTTCCTATACATGTACTTGACGGTCCCAATTCCAACCCTCCCAAACTAGCTCCTAAGCTAACGTGTGATAAAATTTGCTTAAGCAAGTGACATTCATTGCTCCACTTTGGGTTCAAGAGTGTATGGAGAACACCTCAATTGTAGAGTGCGGCACTGGGAGGTGGTCAACAATGGGTATACCTAGTGTAGGAGGCTCTAATTTGGGGCAGGCTCTAAAATGGAGCACCTCCTTGAATGTACTTTGTTTTTACATGTTGTTTTTCATAACCCTTCAACAATGTACATGCAATGTACATTTGAGGAGGTGCTCCATGTTAGAGCCTATGGCCTTTCCTCTTCAAAATTTCATAACTGATTCCACAAAATTCCAAGGAAAATTTACTAAAAAATATTACAAGAAGTTTCACCTCCCCAAAATTCAGTTTCAGCCCTTAGATGCTCCATTCATAAACCTCCTACCATACATTAGGGGGTTTCAAATATGGCATTTTGCACTGAAATTGTTCATTCAGAATGAGATTTGTGAAAAACGTGGGGTGTCCACGAAGTGAATAAGCCATGACAAACCCCTGGGGGTCATCATGGCGTATTCACCGGTGAACAAAAACTTGTTCACGACCATTTGTTCATTACTTTTTTGAGACATATTATTAGAAGAAAAAAAGGATAAACAATTCCACAAATCACAACAATTAGGTCACCAAAACTACCTTACAACTCCACAAACAACTGCACAACAATTGCACGATTAGATTGTAGTTGTGCAAATGTTGTGAAATTGTTGTACAATTGCAAGTCAGTTCTAGTGACCTAGTTGTTTATCCTTAGTTGTTTATCCTTGTTTTCTTCTAGTGTATGAAACCCCTATTATACAAGCATCACAAGGGCATCCATCAAAATTTCCCTTTACTTCAAAGTAAGTTGGAGCCGACATTCACTTTAAAGTAGTTTGGAGCTGACATCCACTTTAAAGTAGCTTGGAGCTAGCATGGACTTCAAAATAGTTCGGAGCTGGCATTCACTTTAAAGTAGTTTGGCACTGTTATCTCCTTTAAAGTAGCTCGGAGCTAGCATCCACTTTAAAGTAGCTTGGAGCTAGCATGGAGTAATGGACTTCAAAATAGTTTGGAGCTGGCATCCACTTTAACGTAGCTTGGGAGCTAGCATGGACTTTAAAGTAGTTTGGGGCATCCACTTTAAAGCAGTTTGGAGCTAGCATGGACTTCAAAGTAGTTTGCAGCTGGCATTCACTTTAAAGTAGCTTGGCACTGTCATTTCCTTTAAAGTAGTTTGGCACTGTCATTTCCTTTAAAGTAGTTCGGAGCTGAGCGATCACTTTTACTTTCGTCCGACTGCCAGGGCAGCTGAGTGATGGAGCACCAGCTGCCAGTCCAGCCATGTGAACTGTGAACTGTGAAGCCATGTCATGTCGCCCCGTTGCACCGGTTGCACAGCATCGTCGTCATCGTCATGGCCAGGATCATGGCTGCCTCAATCATGCCATTCAAGCTTGTCAGTTATCAAGTCTCCGCCACTCAAGCTTCAGCTTTCGCACCACACTCGCTCACGACTGTCACGACTCCCGACCACCACGCACCACTGCTTTCTCCATTTCCATCTCCACTCTCCCGCTCTCTCGTTTCCTCACCTTAGGGCTTCAACACCACAAGCCCCGGCCATGGCCGTTCCAATGATCCTTATGCGTGCGATCCAGCTCTGCTTTTAGCCATTTCTTTTTCATATCCGAGTCACATTTGCCACTCGCTTGGCGCACTTTAATCAGCAACAGGAAGTTTTTTCAATGTGCTTAATCTTGTGAGCTTCGATCGCAACTGCTGGTGAGTCCGCTTTCTTGTGCCATTGCATCACGTGTTTGCTTGGATTGACAGAACATTTTATTTTTCCTGCATTTTATTTTTCCTATTCGAGTCACATTTGCAACTCGCTTAGCGAACTTTAATTTTTCACAAGTAGTATTTTCAATGTGTTTAATCTTGTGAGCTTGTTGAGTCCACCTTCTCGTGCCATTGCATCACGTGTTTGCTTGGATTGACAGTACATTTTATTTTATAATTAGTGACGGTTCTTGTCGTTAGGGTCGTTACTGTGGACTGAGATTTGCTATGAGAAGTATTATGCCGAGCCATGGGAGTACCAAGAAGGTTCAACAGGGCTCTGTTTTCGGTTTAGTTATAACTTAAATGTTTAAATCCTGTTGAATCATGCTAATTAAGTGTGTATAACGAAAGGTATATTAAAATGTTAAGAGTGTAAGATATAATCATTCGTGTCATAATGAATGGTCAGTTGCTCTTCTTTACAGAAACGGGCTCCATTACATCGAGGTTAGTTGTTGGATTGAGCGCTGCTTGTTTTGAGGAGACTGTTTTTGGATTTACGCGATTTGTGAAGTTTTCAGTGGCTAATTGTGACTCGTGCTTACAGCTTTTGATGGTCGAAGCACGTTGGAGAGCACGTTGGAGATCTACTGGAATCGATATTGAATGCCTTGACAGGCAGGCATCATGACAATACAGGCGGCGTTGCAGGAGCTGCAGAAGCCATCGAGGAAGAGGTATATTGCATTTTGCGTTATTCTTGCATGTGCGATACTCATAATTATTGTTGCGGTGGTGGTTTCCACAGCGACGAAACATAAACCATCCAATGCTGGATTTAGTAAAGATTTTTCTATCACGTGGGCGGAGAACCATACGCGCATCTCTGGTCATGGACAAAGACTTGAGCTCATCCTTGACAAGGAATCTGGTACGTGATCCACCTCTTCTGTATTCAGGTTTTTTAGGGACTGCAAATTGCAATGCACATACTGCCATTCCAAATTTAATATCATGTGGCATGGTCCAAAATCTTCTGGGAAAAGCGTGCATCTTTCCCATCAATTTCGTTTGGTGTCAAAGTGCTGAAGGATCAATGGTTTTAAAAAGACCAAGTCGGTGAAAAATATGGTCCAGGTAGTGCAGAACTTAATATCAGAATTACTGTGCAGAGCATTGCATGAGTTGGTTGATAAGTAAATAAAATTGGATAGAAGAAAGTCACCGTATGACCTTCTCAAAACTGCAGAAAAAAAAAGATGAGATTTAATCTTGGCCTCTTGGCCCTTAAGGGGAGTATTTCTTATTTCTGACAAATGTACGCCAAGTTTTTCATAAGATCCTCTATTTGCCCTTGTGATGGGCGATTTTGATTGAAAATTGAGAGCCTCCAGAACTTCCTCTTTCTCATAAAAACGGCACAAGCCTTTAATACGCAAGAATTGAACCTTGTAAGGCGGCTGATACTATTTGTATCGCTTCAAGCATTTCAACATGTGTAGGTAATGTGATATCTGGAGATATTTGAAGCTGTGAAGAGATATTTGGGTAGAAGAGCCATATCTGCAATTTTGAAGTGGGAGATTGTAGACCTCTATTAGTGACAGTAGACAAACCACACTTCCCTGTTGTATTCAGAAGCAGCGGCCGAAAACATCTAGCCAAGACATGTTTACACGACTTGCTATTAAGTCCGACCATGTATGAATGTATCAGTTGCTGTAGGTAGCAGAGGTCAGTGAGAGAGTTTCAGGATTTGATCTCTAAGGGTTTTAGTATGCTCCCTATTTCCATGTTTGTAAAAGATTTTTTTGTTTCCATAGGTTCGGGATTCAAGTCAAACGACATGTTTCTATTTGGGAGCATTAAGATGGACATCAAGCTTGTACCGGCCGACTCGGCAGGCACGGTCACTGCATACTACGTAAGCCTTGCTTTTCCATTCCCCTGCACACCATGGATTCATACGAACCATTCATAGAATATGTTTGTAACTTGATTGTTCCTTTCGTGAAACTTTTTAGAAGCTCCGAAGCTAATTAGAGTTGATATCAATTCACAATTACGCACCTGTCTCACAATGTACAGTAAGTGCAGTCATTTGTTTTGTGCTAACAAAATATTTTTGATGTTTATTTTAACAACTGATTTTTTATTTATTTTTGCCTGGCGCCAGCTATCGTCACTGACAGCCAACCACGACGAACTTGACTTCGAGTTTTTAGGAAACGCATCAGGAGAGCCTTACATCTTGCAGACGAATGTGTTTGCCAATGGAACTGGAGAGCGTGAGCAGCGCATCAATCTGTGGTTCGACCCAACAACAGAGTATCACACTTACGGTGTGCTTTGGAACCGTCGGCAGATCGTGTAAGCAGTTCCCTCAAACCCTTCGCAATAATAGTACAATCCAAAATTGCTGTGCTAGAATCAAAATTAGGTCTGTTGGCCAGCCTTGTAACCTTTGAATGCTTCTAACCAGAGCAATCAATCCTTAAACATACACTGCCTATTGAATGCACATCCGTGCTTGATTGGAGCTAACATAGGATAACCTAGAACCGATACAGTTTGCAGTGTGTATAGTTCCTATCATAAGACTGGTCCATTATTGAGCACTCCCTCTGTCCCTCCAAAAACGTCCAAATCAGACACATTTCTTGTACCACTAAAAAGCTCCCTTTTACTGATTTCAAACGTTGAGAAGGCATTTGTCATGTTCAATGATCTCATGGGGGCAAGTTAAGCAATTAGAGAGCATTCCTCTCCTAGCAAGCTTGGCCTTGTCCATATGAGGTACCATTGTTGCTACTAATCTTTAAGTTTTCAATAATGAAGAGCTGGCAACATGCACAAATATGGTACTTTTTGTATGGAATTTGGGTGTCCAAACGGCGACATCAAAGCTGGAGATTTTGCATACATTTGGTAGATGGTAAATGGATTGTAGAATGCATGTGTCGCTAGCACAAAGGCTAAAAACACAGTTAATCCTTTGCAAGGAAACTTTTTGGACGTTTTAAGAGGGACAGAGGGAGCAATTTTTTCAACCAACTGAAAGGGGGATGCAATGCAACCAAGGATTCGTTGTTTGTATTCTAAATCCATAAGTTAAAAAGGTTTAATTTTTTTTCGTAGATGAGCCCCATCCAACGCAAAATCAGATGTTTAGATGTTGTAAATAATCATAATCAGTGAAAGCTCATTGTACGAGCTTGTTGCCTCAACCTGGGCAATCAATCTAAAGCGGCCTGTTATCTCAAGCCGAACTCATACAAGAGGTTATACTATTTCATTTGACTCCCGGCAACAAAATTCATTGCAGATTCATGGTGGATGACATACCAATTCGCGTGTTCACAAACAACGAAGACACAGGGATGGCGTTTCCGAACCAGCAGCCCATGAACATGTTTTCCAGCATTTGGAACGGGGACCAGTGGGCAACGCAAGGAGGCAAGATCAAGATCGACTGGACGCACGCCCCTTTCATTGCCTCGTACCAGAACTACCACCTGGACGCCTGCGTGGCCAGGGACGCCTACGCGCCCTGCGCCATGCCCGTGGCCAACAAATGGTGGGATCAGTCGGAGTACCAAGCCCTCTCGTTGCCCCAACAGGACAAGCTCCGGTGGGTCGAAGAGAATTACATGGCGTATAACTACTGCTCGGATGTAAAGCGCAACCCCACGGTGCCCTTCGAGTGCACTCGCAACTCTGGATCCTTCCTGGGTCTCCGCACGCACAATTGAGCCCTGGCTTTCTCCTCCATCAGGTAAGAGCGCCTCCTGCAACCCTCCAAATGTTTGGGGCCCGTTCAAATCCGGATGAAAAGCAATCAATAGGGGCTTCAAACATAAAATCATAAAATCAGGTGTACGAGTTTCTCACCTCATAGGTTCCTAGCTCAATAGTGAATTATTTTTGTTCACTCGCATGCCCAAAGTCTAAGACATCAGTGAGTTTGCGGTTAGCTCAAGTAGGATTTTGTGCACAAGCTGAGGGCGTCTGAGACACCTGTAAGATGAGTCTTGCAAAGGTGAATTTTTAAATTTCACTCCTAACGTGAATCACGTTGGGAGTGAATTCCAAAGGTGAGTTACCTTGCTCTTCACTCTTCACTAGTGAATTCACTGAGGTGAATTACGATGTGAGTCACTTGAAAAATTTGATACTTGGAGCCCCTTAATTCTAGTGATGCTAGCCTTTACATTTACCTTCCCCCTTCAAATATGACTTTTTTGAAGGTGTCTCTAAGAGCATCTCCACTAGTGCGGGCTCTTTCAAAGTTTTTCATCTATTTTGGCCAGCCCTCAAGCCTCTTGATCTCCACCCATGCTCTTCAAAAAGGTGGGCTTGCACTCCAACATGCCCTATAAATAATTAGTTGACCACCTATCAAGGAAAGTAGAGGACAAGGTTCACTAAACTTAGGATGAATAGTGCTGAATAGTGTCTTGAAGGGCCTTTGCCAGACACACTAGGACAAAGTCTTTTGAGAGGGTTTTGAAAGGGTCCTCAACACTTTTCATCCACTTTGAGCGTGTTTGAGCCATTGGTGGAGATGCCCTAAACCCTCTACAAGATGTGTATTGTTGTGGTCATAGCTTACTTTATTGCTTTTGAAAATTCCTTGACTTGTGATTAATTGGCACTATACTTAGTGGGTTACATTGTTGGAGATACAAGATACAAGTGATCATTCCTTCTAAAACGGATAGAGAGGAATTGAAGGGACCTGGACATTTGGAGGGTTGCAGGAGATGCTCTAATCACCTCTAAATGCTACACGTCCGCGCTGGGCGCAGTTTCTCTTACTTGAAAGGCCGGATTGTTAAATACGGCAAGTCCAAGGCACTTCGAATTCACCAGCGGACTTATGTGACTTCTTCCTACACTAGTTTCAAAGATTCAAAGCTTTATTGATATATCTACAATCGATGCATCGCAGTCCTGATGTGTTGAGCAGGTGTACATTCTTAAAATCATTGTACTCATTGTACAAGATTTTGAGATTTTGAAATGTCCCGTGTAGATAGGTGTTGGAGTTTGGTATGGGTATCGAGGTTTCAATCCTCGATCCTGACTTAACTAAGAGAAAATAAGAAAAAAGTAAGAGTTGTGATTAGTGATTGCAATAAATTGCAATTCCCTCTACCATTCCTGCGTAGAGAGGAAGATGGCCGCAGTTGGCTACTGTATTGCACTTCAATTTTAGAATTATCTTTGGCATTTGCAAGTAGAGGAGTGGAAGTGAAATGGGATACTCTTGAGTAACAAGTGCTTCTTTTTAGAAATGACGATTTTGTTAGCTGTACGAGATTGTGTGCGTAAGAGCATCATCAATGTGTATCTTGCAAATGGTACTCAGAAGTAGTCAGTCCTGCGTCACTCCCCGTCCCTTAAGTATGCAGTTTTTTTCACCAACTGAATTCTCCCAATGTTGACACAACTTTTGCCACAAATTCAAGCACGGTAGTAGAGAAAATGTAAGTACTTGCAAGTTGTTGTTGGGAAATTGCAAGCTATTGCAAGCTATCACAAGTAATGTATCACTCTATCAGCAAATGCAATGCGCACTAGGAAAACAAGATAGGGTACGAGAAAACAAGAAAATATGCCGCTCCAAGAGGTGGTTTTAACGGGGTCAAGTCTGGCGTTTCTATTCCGGAGGCGACATTGGAGCCCTATAAATCCTTAAACCTCTTGCTAAAGTGGCTCCCACCAATCAAAATGCAAGCCTGTCTCTTTCCAAGTGTACACATTAATGATGCTCTAAAGTGGTTTTAGTACCCCTATTGATAGTTAACCCCTAAAGGACCATTGTCCCTTTGGAGGACAAGCTAGACTCTGGGCATGTACCTATGGCTAAACTATTGTGTTATTTTTTGAAACTTTTATTGAAGGTGGGGAATTCAAAGATCTATGTGAGCATCTAAATTTTTCTTCATTCCGACATTTGATGAAGAAGTTATGCATGAATTTATAAAAATTTGGGGAGGATTGCCTGCCCAGGCAGCCCAAAAACTTCTTTAAAAATTAAATTTTTTTAAACTAAAATTTGAAATTGGTTCTCTTGATTTTTTTATACTTGGGAAGCTTTGAATCATTCAATTCAACTCTTAAGATGAAAGTTATGAGGAGTTTTTGTTTGCGGGCAGTTATGGATTCTCTACTCTCAAATAAACTTTGAAGTCCTTTGTTTTACTCAATTTTCATTATTTAAAAAAAAAAAATTTAAACCAAAGGAAGTAGATTGTTTATTACAACGTTACAACCGTTGGGATTTGCATTTTTCATTTCTATAATTAGATTATTAACAATTTAGTGTTTTGAACCATTCTCTACTTCTTTTTACTTATTGATTTTTCCATGTGTTGTATAGTTCAAATTGATTTGAAAATTCTCCCACACATACCTAAAATGATCTCCTACATGGAAAAAAAGAGAGGTCAAAGGCTTTTGAAATTTTTGGGCAACATGGAATTTTTTTTTTTTTTTTCACTTTAGGTATAAATATCTCACTCCTCTCCATTTAGAATGAGCTGATTTTTTTTCCACAAGTACCTCTTCTAGTCTGGGGCAAGATCCTACAATTGAATTTTCCAAAAACAAAACATAAAATCCTTTTTACTAAACCTCCTAAAAGTGGCAGTTTTTGGTGATTTTCACAGAAAACCAGACTTGGTCCTTTAGGCGTTAAGTTACCAGTACAGCTGGAGTACACTTGGGTACCGGGTACATATAAATAGCAAGTTTGAGTTAGTCACATTTTTTATTACAACATGGATTGTAACTGGTCCATTTAGGTAGTAAAAAATATCATTGCATCCTTATGCAATATAAAGCAAGTATACCAAATTTCAGTTCTTAAAAACAAAAACTCCATTTTTGGTGAATTGTTTTGTAGGAAATTCATGATTTTGCATGATAATCTATTGAAAAAAATTGGTGATGAATTTTTGAGATTTGATTCCATGGATATGTAGGAAACATCCATATGCACATCTTCCATGCTAAAAAAAACCCCCTTAAGTAACAAAAACTTTAGCAACAAAAGATACAATGAAACTTGTGATAGGCCCAAATTTTGGAAAATACATATTTTTGTTTTTTAACTAGCTTTTCATCAAGTAAACAAAATATGATGTTTAGAGATACAAACCTAGTTACAATATTTGAGTCAAACAACAAAATTTGATTTTCATAGAAAAATATGTATTTTACAAAATTTGGGCCTATCACAAGTTTCATTGTATCTTTTGTTGCTAAAGTTTTTGTTACTTAAGGGGGTTTTTTTTAGCATGGAAGATGTGCATATATCCATGAAATCAAATTTCAAAAATTCATCACCAATGTTTTTTAATAAAATATCATGTAAAACCATGAATTTCCTACAAAACAATCCACCAAAAATGGAGTTTTTGTTTTTAGAAACTGAAATTTGGTATACTTGCTTTATATTGCATAAGCATGCAATGATAGTTTTTTGTACCAATATGGACCAAGTATACTCCATGTTTTATAAAAAGAAGCTCATTGGCTCAAATTAGGGTTCATATGTTTCCTGTACCCAACTGTACATGCAAGCAAATGAATAGATGATTCAATGTGACAACCATGGCTGACATGTAAACCATATACTTTTACTTTTGCTTAGCGGGCAACCCGTTCCTACGTTTTTTTACTTGCAAAGGCTATAATTTTTTTTCTAACTTTTTTCAAAGGATATGTTTTTTCCACAAATTGAGGTATGGATGTAATAAAATTTGACTAAAATAGTTGGTAAAAGTTATTTCTTTATAGTGAAAAGATATAGGCATACATCCTCATATAAAAAAAATAGGCACCTACCCACCTACAACACTATGTAGAATAAGTGTGACCATCAACATAACATTCAGTAGCACTAGTAAAGGTTACCATCCTTTCAAGAGAATAGTGTGGAATATTCCACACCATTCTATAGCTATGGGGACACTTGGCTGAATTTGTCAAAGAATTTATGAAAGGGAGGCTTAGTCCAATGCACATACGTCGTCGATGTGGGGGCCAGCCATGTCAAAAGAAGAAAAGAAAGAAAATTTATTATTATTATTATTTTGTTTTTTTCAGATGAAGTTTGTGGATGATACCTGAAGAGAGGGAAAGGCAGCCTCTCTTCAGGCTACTGAATGTTATAAATTCTAGAAAATTTTGTGATTTGTAGTTCTAAGGTTGTAGATGCTAATACCAACACAATGGGGCTTCAGGTGTGCTTTACATTTGTTACTATTTTCGAGACGTTTCTTAATTATAGAATTTAGAGCATCTCTAATCGTCTCAACTTAAACCTCAACTCAAGGTTCTTTAGGAGTAAAAAACTAGTCCAATTATGGCCTTTAATGCAAATTTTTATTTAAAGAGAGCTTGAAATGAGCCTGAAGCCTCTCCAAGGTACTTGTAAAAAAAACAAGGTCTGGATTTGTTTTTAGGGCATCCATAGTTTTGGTACATTCTTATTTGTACGTGGACTATTTAGAATAAAACAGAAGTCAATAAGGTTATTTTTAAACGTATCAACTACCAAGCCATGCATACTTTCTTAGAATGTTTTATACAATACACAAATGTTTTAGGTGTATTACATATAATTGGAGAATGTTCAAAATCTATACTTTGAATATCTTGTAGACGCATTCCTCAAACTTTGTATCACTTTCAAATTTATTATAATGCACTAAAAACATTTCTTGTGAAACATCAACAAATCCTTATGTTATTACATAAGTTGCATTCAATATATGACATAAAGTGACCTCCTAAGGCTTATTTGGTTTTTAAGGTCTCATCATGCATATTTAAGATATGACCAAAGATGCTTTTAATGTTTAGGAGAAGAATGGTAGTGGAATTGTATTAAAGGCAAAGGGTTCATAATCACAGATGTAGCTTATTGATAAGTTGAAAGTAGAGGGAATATATCTTGATGTTCTCTTGTGCTAAGTTTTCCTAATCTAATCCCCATTCAAGGAGCCATGCTAAAACATCTCCTTTATTGTTTGTTATCAAATTCTAATTTCCCCATCTTTATTCAGTTTGAAATTTTAAGCCAAGATTGAGCTTGACATTAGAAAAAATTTGAGCTTTCAAAGAGCCTCCTCAGTAATTATAAGGAAACATTGTCCAAATTGACACATCCTAAATGACTAAAAGTGCCCAAATTGACAAAAAAATGTCTAAATCAATACGTCCTAATTGACAAAAAATGACCAAATTGACAATGTTTCCTTGTAGTGTGCAAAGTCTCCAAAAAGACTCCAAGATGTGTATTTATTACAATAAACAATTCACAAATCCCCTATATCCACCCACCCTTTGAGTTCAATGCAAATATGAAAGTTGTGTTGTTGTGCCATCCCAATTGGACAAAGACATGGGTACAATAAAACCATAAAAATTCTAGTTTACTCTATTTGTATGGACAAGTGAAGTACTTGGATAATGACTAATGAGTTCATTTACATATTTTATCAATGCAATGCCTTTTGTATTGTTTTAGATTGTGCATGTAGCTAAGATCCTTCATACAAGAATTAGATTTTTATTATATTTACGTGCTTTTTGTAATGTATAATTGGAAAGTCATACAAAATAGAGATACTTCACGCATGCCTCTAATGTACCCAACCTACCCTCAATAAATTTCAAGAGAGTAGAAAATCAAGGGACTCTTGGAGGGTTCAAAATTTTGCCAGTGAATAGATTAGGTAGGAAGATATGTATGAAGCAGGTAGTTATATCTATTGAAAACAAGAGAATGCAAGATCAAATTGCAAAGGTACTTGTGCACACAATAAGTAGGCAATGCAAAACATGGGTAGTGAGTTCTCTTTTCTATAAGGTAGGAACACCCATAAGCGTGAGTTTAAATGTTTGAACATGATGATCATTAATAAACATCTAACAAATTATAAGATCCTATTAGCAACAAAAAAATAATGAGTTTGCATTTTTGAATGTATTATTTGGATACTCTAAGAATAAGTTGTGAATTTTTAAAGAGCTAACTACCATAGCACCCATAAGCATGTTCACATGTTGTACATCCTTGTCATTATATATATTTATTTCCACAAATTTTCCAAGATTTCAAAGGTGATGGTTATGGGGACCCTCACAAGGATGGGTGTTCCTACCTTATGCCTTAATTTATCTTCCTTGAATACATCAACCATTGCTTGCATTCTATGAACTCATGCTAATGCACACCTATCATCTATGGCTCCAATTTTTATAATAATTTACATGCTTTCTCTTGTAATACACATGCTTGAGGAACTTTTTTGCTCTTGCCTTTTAATCTTTGAATGACATCCACCTTTAGTATTTTGTAGAAGTTTTAGACACTTGTTTTAATGGTTGCCAAGTTTTTTTTTTCTTACTAGTTGAGCTTGGGGAGGTCACTATCCCATGTTTTAGAAACTATACAAGTTAAATCCTAAAGGTCCAAGGAACCCATTTTGGGCTTTATGAGAATTCAAATAGGCTCTATTGATTTCATAATTTGAAAATTTTTCATGAAATTTTTAGGATGGATGCTACTCATCATAATCTACATGTGAAGCTTTATTTCATGTCATTTAGATAAGTAGTGCAAAGTTATAAGGTTTTTTTCAATTTCAATGTCAAACCAAGTCAGCAAAAAATATATTCTAAATTTTTTAAATTTTTTTTATAGAATTGTATAGACTGATACGTACTCAAAAAAATTGAATCACTCAATTCCAAATAATGAGGTAAGAGTTAAAAGGAGTTTTCTTTTGCGGGCAATGAAGGTAGGAAGAGGGTAGAAAAAACACATAAAGTTATCTTTTACTCTCAATTTTGAAAAATTACAAATGAAAATGAAGAATAAAGTTAGTACTTGTCTATTAGAGCATTCTCACCATTGGGATTAACAATTTTCAAATTCTTCCAAAACTTATTAGCATATTAGTTATATCTTTCATTCATCAATACCTTTCACTTTACAATTTTTGTAGAAATGAATCCAATTTTTTATTTGGTGAAATATTTGTATATATTTTTTCAACCCATTCTCCAACATATTGCAAAAATTGCACAAGAAATACAACATATGTTTTTTTTTCTTAAAAGTTTGAAAATCAAAACTTCACCTTTTGGAAGGACTAGAAAAACCTACATTTTGAAGTTTAGGCACATTGATCTTGCAATTGGTGGGGATATTCATTCTAAAATTTTGGGACAATGTACTTGTGCAAGTCAACCAAAGGATCCTATGGTTGGATTTGTTAAAAAATAAGTTTCAATGAAGATTTTGACCCTAGTTTGGGGACTAGTATTTTGAAGCAGTATTGGGCCTCTAAACACAAAAGAATTTAGGGTCCATTTAATTTCAAGAATAAAAAAGTTATCTAATATGTAGAGCTACTATCAGGTTCATGAAATACTATATATTTTAGTATATATAAGTTGAAAATGTAAAAAAATTAGGTGGTAGGACATTTTACTAATAAAGTAACCTTAACAAAAAGAAGTTGTGAAATTTATAATGTTGCTTATTGCTCTCCATGTTAAATTGTTTTAAATACATGCCATAGAATTGGGAAATACTTAAAACTTGATAATAAAAATTGTCATTTGAACAATGGCCTTTTAATTCATATGCTTGTTATTTGTTTCATGGTGCATATCATATATGTATATGTAATAGGAAGAAAGATTTTCTTTTAAGAATAGCAAGGATAGGATAAAATTAGACAAATAAATTCTATACATAAAATAGCCCCATTTAAAAACCAAATAAATGAATTTAAAAAATATATATAGGGTAACAAAAACATGTCTTACGTAATTTTTTTGCTGTTGAGTTGGTATGGCCTAAAAGACTGCGCATGGAGGTATACATGCGGTTCGTCTACAAGGTAGCAAGCGTAGGGGCTACACTAATTACCATACTTGCTAGTCAAAAACCCGTGATTTGTGTTCGGGTGTACAATCAATAGTAAGTTTTTATGCAATGTCAATCAACCATGATGAATGAAATGCAAAGGAAGAAGTCAAGTATTTGTTGGAGGGCCTTATGCATTAGCAATAACTAATCTCACAAACCTTAACCCCTAAAGGATGTTGTTGTTTTGTATACAGACTTTTGTGTTGTATATGGATGGGGTATTTGGATAGCATATGAATCCCATTGTAGTTGTAAATTTCAAGCCAAATCATAAACATACTATTGATCAACTAGGATTTTTTGAAGAATTTTAGGCATTTTGCATAAAATAACTTCTTCAAGTACAAAATGATTCTTGTACAAATACAGATAACACTTTTGGTAGGCAAAATCCTTTAGGGGTTAATATTAGGTGTTTTAATAAAATAATAATTTTTAACGTAATTTTATTTAAGATTGGGAAACAAACTAATGTACAATGAGTAACTGAAACATTCTTCAAAATGTCTGGACATTGTCCTTCGACATAATGCAGAACATGCCTACTGCTGCAGCATGACACATTCGTATTGCAGGCCCATGTATCCTTTTACTGTACAGTTGGGTGTAGTAAACATACGAACCCTAATTTGAGCCAGTGAGCTTCTTTTTATAAAACATGGAGTATACTTGGTCCATATTGGTACAAAAAACTACCATTGCATGCTTATGCAATATAAAGCAAGTATACCAAATTTCAGTTTCTAAAAACAAAAACTCCATTTTTGGTGGATTGTTTTGTAGGAAATTCATGGTTTTACATGATATTTTATTAAAAAACATTGGTGATGAATTTTTGAAATTTGATTTCATGGATATATGCACATCTTCCATGCTAAAAAAAACCCCCTTAAGTAACAAAAACTTTAGCAACAAAAGATACAATGAAACTTGTGATAGGCCCAAATTTTGTAAAATACATATTTTTCTATGAAAATCAAATTTTGTTGTTTGACTCAAATATTGTAACTAGGTTTGTATCTCTAAACATCATATTTTGTTTACTTGATGAAAAGCTAGTTAAAAAACAAAAATATGTATTTTCCAAAATTTGGGCCTATCACAAGTTTCATTGTATCTTTTGTTGCTAAAGTTTTTGTTACTTAAGGGGGTTTTTTTTAGCATGGAAGATGTGCATATGGATGTTTCCTACATATCCATGGAATCAAATCTCAAAAATTCATCACCAATTTTTTTCAATAAATTATCATGCAAAATCATGAATTTCCTACAAAACAATTCACCAAAAATGGAGTTTTTGTTTTTAAGAACTGAAATTTGGTATACTTGCTTTATATTGCATAAGGATGCAATGATATTTTTTCCTACCAAAATGGCCCACTTATACTCCATGTCTTTATAAAAAAACCTACCTAGCCCAAATTAGGGCTTGTATGTTTCCTGTACCAGATGTACATCCAAAGTGCCCAATGAGGTCATGGTCTGTCTAATGAAGTCAAATCATAGTTGATTTCAAAAAATGATACAAAATGATAAAAAAAACATCCTTTGTTCATATTGGTAACACTCATTGTTGCCAACATGAAGTCAATACATGGATTTAAAACTACATTGCGTAATAGAAATGAAAAATAATAATTTGATTCTTCCCTTTTTAAGTCAAAAACCCTAAAAATACCCTAATAAACACAAGCAAACAGATACATCCGTCCACGGCCACCTGTGCTGTCTTGCAACCAAAAATTGCCCAAAATAACAACCATGATGTCAGCATTAGGTACCTTGTGAGAAATGATTAGAGAGGCCTTAAAATTTTATTCAAACTTGATGCACTCAAAATAGAAACACAGAGCTACTCACGGTACGAACCGGGTATCTAGGAGTCAAGATTACGGTACGAACCGGGTATCTAGGAGTCAAGATTTCTTGTGAGTCCGAAGTAGTGGAATAACAACTTTCTTGCCAAAGAGTGTATTTCTTCACTTTAACAACACCAGCGACGTAAAGAAATTGTGCAATGAAGTAAACTACCCCTCCCTCAACTTCAAAAGAACCATATAAAACATAAACCAGGATGACACATGGGCACTGCAGTTGGGCACAGATTAACCCATCATCCAATCACAGCGCGGTCCAAAAAGAAGAGGAGCCGATCCGGTGTAGGCAGGGTGTCTGCCGCAGCCGCTGGGAAAGTCCAAACTATCTATGTCATGTACGCCACCCATTTGGTAGAAACCTCCAAATGTTCCGAACCCTGCCAGGACAATTTGTTGCAATTATAATGCATGGAAAAACCACCCATGATCCTGCTCGATTGCCTCGGCATATCCTCTGAACAGACGATCTGTTTGAAATCACAAAAACAACTCAATGGCACAGGTGCAGCTGCTAAAATAGTGACGTACGAGCATCTCCTGCAGCACGCTACGTCAGGCCCACTCTCCCAGTTGTAACGGTTTCCTTGTTTTCAATCCCCAACAGCACTCAACATGTCCCAAGTCCCTATATAGGTCACGGGGTCTTCAGCTCCATAGTCCCTGGCAAGCAGTGTTCACACATTACCCCACTTCATCGCAAGGTGTACCCGTGCAATTTGTTGTAACACAAGTGCAAGCCCTAAGGTTTCTGCAGGAAAACTTCAAACCTTGCCATGAAGGTTTGCGTCATTCTCCCCATGACATCTCATTTATCTAGGTGTTGCCAAGCGTGTTGCAAGAGATGCTCTAAGAGCATCTTTTGCCACCCGCCAAATGAGGCCTTTGCGTTCAACCTATAACAACTTTTGCAATTCAAGTCTCCAATAGCACTGTATTCATCAATCTGCAAGAGCGGGGCCTTTCAAGCTTAACCACTTTCATGTCACATTTGCGCTTTCTCTAAGCCCCCCTCACAATCCTTGCCAAGCACGGTTCATGCTGCAACGTCACTCTATAGCCAAATATACCACTGCAATTTGTTGTAACGCAATTGTAAGCCCTCAAACCTTCCTGGCTTCACGCCTATTGAGCTACTTGTTGCTGGCGTCCCCTCCTAACCTAGTTTCCAGGGTGGCAGGAGATGCTGTAACGTGCACTTACCGAAGACAGTCCCTCTATTGTTCATTCTGTTGCTTCATTCTGTTGCTTCATTCTGTTGCAAATAGGACGGAATGCGAAGTGTGGGCACTCCCCAGACGACGAAGGGAGCCCATTCTCGTACTTCACTCCTTGCGACCTTGAGCCTCTCAAGTATGGAGAAACGCAGAGCGGAGGCAACGTCCTTCCCAGCTCGATATCTTCTGTAAAAATCCTTCATCAGTACAGAAGCAGCGGTATCGCCCACTTCCCATTGCGACGCCACTACACATGGCACCCCCGCGATCATAAATGCACGGGCCAAACTCAACACCCCTTCACCAGCCAGCTTTCCTACCGACGTGCGACATGCGCTTAGAACCACCAGCTCTGCCCTCCAGTCAATGCGGCCCACCGCGCGAGTAAGATCTTCCGCCTTCAAATCGCATTCTGGGACATGACTCGGCGACGGAGGTTTCTCCGGACTAGCCAGACGAATGACGTTCTTCGTGTGGTCTTTTTCATCCACTTCCCCGTGTGCTCCTATATGAATAAGAGCTTGTCGAAACGAATCGAGCGAGGTTTTCTTTTCCCTCTTCGTCACGTCCAGAAATTTTATCCCCTGCGATGGCTTGCCAGCCCAATCCAGAAGTTGTTCTGCAGTCGCATTCTTCTCCAACAACGTGACTACATCCGCCTTCTCGCCAAACAAGGATTCGATTTCCCTGACTTCATCCCCAGTGCTCTTTAGGCGATGATGAGACCCCCGGTACTCTGGATCCCCGAGCGCCACGATCGATCCGTGGCCTGTATAGGGAGGAGACTTTTGCAGTTCTTCTAGGCGGTCATGGCAGCTCTGCAAAACTCTCAGCGAGTGCGTGAAAGCGATCGTGTGTCGCTGGATTAGATATTTCTCGCCTTCGGGTTTCTCGCTGTCTCGCAGTGCATAGAACGGCACTTTGGTGAGCAACTACAAACACCAAAGCACCCAACCATAGCAAGTTAATTAATTACCATGGACATCACAGATACTGATGTACTCTGTTCAAATCACAAATACAAATATTGTGGAGGAACATCATTCAGGTACATGCAGTGGTGCTGGCTACAAAAACCACTCAGCAAGTAGACCTACATGTTTCCAAAGATCCCACTGGAACAGGTACTACCAAGAGGGACAGATGATCCATGGGCACGAACGACGTTTGGAGACCTTTCTAGCTTTGGAGTTAATTTAAGGAGATCCATGGCTGAAAAATGGCACACCTCAGTAGGAGCCACTATTAACTTGTCTTCAGGCTCCATCTTCTCCAGAAATTTGGCGATGGGCTTTATTAGCACATCGAACAGATACTCCAAATCCTCGATCATACTGCTGTTATTGTATCTACGTGATGGTCTACGTTCAAAGAATCTGTGCAATGCAGTCAACCTGGTGTTTATATCTCGTTTTGGATCATCTGGAATTATAGTTTCTTCTGCATAAAGTTCACCAGCCTGCACATCTCAAGTTCCGCTGAGTGAGAATCTGAAGAATGGAACAACAAATTTCTTGGGATCATCGGGAATGATTCAAGCTGGGATAAGGGTCCTCAGTGAGTAAAATTGCGACTGTCTTACCTGAAAGAGGTAGATAAAATATCTCTTTCCGAAGAGCGTCTCAACCTCGCGACTGTACTCAACAAAAACAGTTGCACCATTTGTGGGGAATCGGGTCTTGAGAGTATTACCAATGGCCGTAATAGCTAAACGATCATTAGCATCAAGTTGCCACAGCTGGCGGGAGGTATCATAGTTGGGCTTATTGGGTCCAAGCTGGTACAGCATCACTCGTGCACGCTCCCTTTCAGCACAGAGTAACGACTTGTATCCGTAGTAAGTCATATAGTTTGAGAATGCTTCGTTTACCTGGAGTTCATCGAGGAGTTTTCCTCTTCTCATATAACAGTCTTGCAAGTGGGTAAATGACTGGTCCTCATCCAGAGAATCAATATAGCTTTCAGCATACTTTTCCCTTGTGGACAACAAACTGACATGCTGAACCGATGCCATTTGCGCATAGTCCTCCATTGGGCCTATAACTGGGCTCCTGGCTATATACTGATGAAGCAGAAGCAGAAGGGACCGCGCAAACTGAGTCGAACGTGATTCTCTGTCTTCGAGCTGGGTTGATGTCATGTCTCCAAACGAACTCTTTAAGTACACATAAGATAGCCTGTCAAAATTGTTATACAGTTCCACCAGATGCCTTGGAGCAAGGGTTTGGTAATAGACATTTACAAGCGACGCAAAATCTCTTGTCGAGGAAAGGTCAGTGAACTTCTTGAAACACTCCTCTGCCCGTGAGAAATTTGCATCCTCAGTGCTGGGCAACTTTAATAAGCCTTGACGAACTGACTGCTCCATGCTCTCAGCATACAGATGCTTGTATAAGATACCCTGTCGAAACTCAAAACTACTAGTTGAATTTTGCTCAAGGCGAGCTCCACCTTCAAGCATCTGAGCAATACTTGTCTCGGTAGACATTGCTCGTTCCTCGAAAACAGAACTACTTTGGATTATCTCAACACATTTCTGATCATACATTATTGCCTCCTTAAGCCTGCAAACAGAATCAACACAGAAGCAGAACAAATTCACTTTCTCTATCGATGAATGGTTTTCTCATCAAATATGTGCATGTCATGGAGCTGTTGTGCATCTTGCAGTCTATTCTATAAACAACGAGAGTGAGACCTAACACGGGACCCCGTACCTTCCATCTCTTATGCCTGAAATTGCAAGCAGGCTCAAATCCGTGACCTCCTTGGGCCATGAGGAGCCTCCGAACAATGCCTCCTTTCTTAACCAATCGGCATAATTTATACGAATGCGATCCTGATTTAATCTTTTATTCAGTAGCCTCAGCTCTTCATTGTCGGCAGTCGTCAGACCTTCTCCATACTTGTCCAAGACTTCTGTCGCATCCTTTGACCTGCCAAGCAAGATTCCAAGAGTAGTGGCTTCACTGATCACATCGTCGTACGTCGCCCTCTTCCGATCCCCCTCATTTTCTGACAGGTTTTCCTCCAGCAGGCGCTTGCTTCTTTGAATCAATTCCAAAGCAACCTCGTAATTCCCATACGTGTTGTGTTGTACAACAAGGAAGCGCAGAAAAAACACCTCCTGTACCCAAATTTCCTTGAATCCAGATATATGAGTACCAAAATTCTTGGAAGTAATATCCATCACTCTATCTGGCAACCCAGCGGGCAACGTGAGGGCGTTCACCACCTGCTCCAGAAGTTTAACTTTCAAATCTCGATAGTCAGAGAGAGTGCACTCATACTTTCCGGCGGTCAAACAGAGGAACATCATTTGCCGAATATCCTTTGTGCCAGGCTGGTTTTTATCCACTGAACTAACCATATCCCTCCATATGTCCAATGCTCTTTTGATTTGCCTTTTCCTGTATTGATAAATCTGCGCCAAGGGAAGGCTGGCCCATACCAGCAGCCATTTCCAAGTCTCTCTTCGAATCGCCGTTCCTGAGAGTTTCAAGAGCTCTCTACACATCTCATGATGGTAGGCAGCACCCTCCCAATCATGTTGACCTTGGCTGCGAAGTCCCATACCAGTATATTTCTGGAACGCAAGATAAATGGGAACTGGCAACTCCAGCAAATATTGCTCCAGACCAGCTTTGGATTGGGTCAACTTGAGTTGCATAAGAGAGAATCAACACACACACACACACACACCAGTTCCACATCTCAATGTGCCTATAGGACCACATGTAGCACCGACAAATCTTCAGCAAGAAATGGCCAGACACACGGACAAAGTACTTCCGACAGGAGTTACTGCTTAACGCTAACAAAGTTTACTGGCCACACTCGTAGGCTAAGAGAATGTAATAAGGCAGTTAACGAGTGGAGATTGGAAACCGCCTGAAGCTATTAGGCCGCCATCTATCTACTTATCCTCAAAATAATTTACAAACTAAATATTTACTGAGTACTCACTCTACCGCTTGACAGATAAATACTAAGCAGCCCGGTGACAAGATGTGGAGAGCTTACCCGCACGAGATGCAAAGCCAAGATGCAACCAGTTGGAGATGGCAACTGATCCGAAGTTCCCGAGTCTCTGGAGAAGCCAAACAATATGCTGTAAGCTTTCGCGCTTCTGGAGGTGCGCCAATATACTTACATCGATGACTGGCACAACTCAAAAATAAGGGCAATATCAAGCACACTAGAACCGCACTATGTATATTCCTTCCAGCATGCCCTGATGAATTCCACTTACCGTTCATAAATGTTAGTGACAGTGACGAGACTACCTTCGATGTTACTTCGGAGATCAGCTACCTCTTCACCTGCAGCACCACTTCCGCTTAGCCGCGCGTAAAACCATTGACGCACTTCTCCTGCCAGTCTCGGGCCTCCTTCTTGGACGTGCCTTGTTCCAAGCACTTGCTTCAATGCCATACCCGCCTCCTTAAACTTTCTAAGCTTAATCAACAGATCAGCTTCGCAACGGAGGTAATCGTACTCGCAACAGAACGTGAACTCATCTCTTCCCGAACACATCCTACCTGGAGAATGTTGTTCATCTAGTGCCTTTGCTCTCAAAAGCCATCCTAGGCTCTCTTCAAAATTAGCACCGTGATGATAGTGACCAAAATATAACCAGAAACATAACTCGTGCTCGGCTCTGTCATACTTCACACCACACAATTTGGCGTACTGTTGGATTGTTTCATGACTCCCGTCGGATATGTGCAGGCATTTCTGCTCGAACTCAGCTTGGGCAAGGAGGCGGTGGTAACCATTCTGTATATGCGCATCTGAATGCATTTCACGCGTCGCGCACTCCAGCATCTCCTTCCACATCTCAACCGCCTCTTCACAGTCCCGCGCATGATACTGATACAAATATGCCAGAGGAAGGTCAACCCATGTCAATAGCCAGTCGCGTGTATCTCTACCAACAGCTCCTGCCGGGAATTTCAAGAACTCTCTGCCCATCTCGTATTCTCTTATGGCTTCCTCCCAGCCACCACGTTTCCGCGCAGCTTGCGCTAGTTCAAAAAGTCTTTGAACCAGCCTCCCAATCGGTGCCGGTAGCTTCTCCAAGTGGAGTTCCAAGCCATAGTCTGCTTGAACCACCCCTAGCTGCACATATTCCACGGCACTCCCACTCCCACTCCGTTAAAAGCTCATTGACTACGAACAATCGACTCCCTTCCGGCCCCCATACACAGTGGCCTAAATCTTCCCTCCAGCACATCCCTCAGAGAAAGACTCGGATCGAAAATCCGATGCTTCTCGACTTCCAACGGATTCAGTGCCGTCCTGGAAGGGCGTTAAAGATGGCCATTACTGACAAAGACGCTACGCTAAAATTGCAACAAGGAGGTATAGTCAATTGACTTGGGATTTGGAGATATACGAGGTCGTACCGCGCTGCCAAACGGGGACGGCGTTGGCAACATCATCGGATGGGAAAGTGGAATACCCCTGCGTAGTGCTGCTTGAGTCAGTTCGAACAGATTTATCGTTTTTGTTTGGACATCTCTCGCACAAGAGGATAGAACTATTCACACTTCTCCGCAAAAGCTGTACAGCATATGGCGAATGCTCATGAGTCACGACAGACAGTACATGTTCTGAAACACGACTCGATATCTACGGTCATTAAAGGGGTGAAGTAAGTAAATAAATAAATAAAAACTTCAACAGGCTGTGGAAAGTTGTTCTCACTTTCCATTGTCATAGGAACTGAGGCTAAGCTGGCGAGCACGACACACTTCAGCCGACCCTTCGTAAGTTTCCGCTCGCTTGGTATCGCCATTAACCGCAGCGCTCTTGCTCATTTGTTCGTAACACTTCTGCAGCAAATGAAAATATTTTGCGTCTAGTCTTTGACGCATGCTTTCACTGTCTCCTATCTGCTCGAGTGCTTTCACTGCTTCAGATTCTAGAGACTTTCCAAGCTGCAGCATCAATTCGGCTTCACATGCAAGGCAGTACGCCAAAAGACTATCCGGAAGATCAGTCCTATCCGGATCACGTTTCTTCATCAGGCGATTTACTTCTTGAATCCATCGCAAACTAGCCGTCAGGTTCCCTGCATAATAGCAGTCAAAATACAGTAACAGACAAAGTCGAGGCTCATCCCCGAATTCTTGTATTGGTTGAGTTCCTTCCTCGAAATTGACTGTCTTTGAAAGCTCATACAGGTCTGTGTAGACATATGTCTGACAAACTTCAAAGAGCACAGGATGCGAACTCATCAAAGGCACGGCACACAATGTGAGTATATCCTTCCAGAGTCTATCTGCTTCCAGCATGTCTTCCGAGTTAGGCACATCCACAAGTCTGCCTCGCAAATGATAGATTTGTGCCAAAGGAAGATTTACCCACGCTAACAGCCAGTTATATGTCTGCTTATGAACCGTGTTCTCTTCAGCTTCTAATAGTCCCTTACAACATAAGAAGCTCGAAATAGCTGGATCCCAACGGCCTTCCTCTTTAGCACACCTTCCTTCCCTGCTTTGCAAACGGAATTTTTTGCGAACATGGGGCCGCAAACTCTGAAGGTGGTGCTCCAAACCGGTTTTTGATTGCAAGACAGCTCTCCATATAGTTTTGCCCGAATATTTCCCCTCTCCACGAGCGGAGAGGGCGTAAATCGGATCCATATGCACTCCAAGATCCAAAGACACCAAGTCGAACGGATTTGACCACGTCGTGAATGCCATCGTCAATGCAACTGGTGCTCTTATTGCACGACTTCCTAATCGGGACAAGAGTTCCTCATCACCCCGCCATCAAGCTTCGATACCACGCACAGAGAAGGATCAGTTACCACAGCGGCACGACTAGCACCCAACCAGGCGTGCTGATCCGACTTCGGAGTGCTTCTCACGATATCGAACACCGTAGAACCTGGCACAGGCGCTGGGAGAAAACTTAGGAAAACTGTACAAGTGGCCAGGAACTTGAATAGAACGGATGGACACAGTTGCAACTCCAAAAGCACACGACAACAACCCGACCGGGATCAACCTGTATTTATAAATTATGGCAGGTTCTATAAGTACCACCTTCCAATCCGCTCGAGTGAACCACATGACTCTACAAAGTGAAGCTGGAGCACACGCTGACAGAGTATGCCATACGATTGTTGCATAATCAGAGCTTCAAGAGAACTCTAGACTCACAAAGCAAAGCGGCAGGAGGGAATCATGTTGGGGTCAACCCGCTACTGGGCTGCAAGACGCAGCAAAAAGAGAGCCACAAGTAGTAAGAGTTTCGCAAAAAGACAAACTCCGCATGTGGTGGAACAAGCCAGTGCTAAGGTGAGCGTCCCGTGCGACCACCGTCCCACACCAAAGGCTTGAAGCTGCCCGCTTGCGTGACGCCGTGACCTCAAAGCTTTCTAACCCTAGCACGTGATAAGTTACAGAAGCCAGTGGTGTAGTGCACGTACCACTTTGAAGACTGCTATGCAGCGCAGGTTGGCAGTGCCAGGATTTATTACTGCCGCCTAACCTCGTCGCCACTTTGCTGCATCCATTTTGCGATACCATCAATAGGTGGGTGGAGAAAAGCGAATTTCACCGATGCGGTGTGCTTCAGGAAAAACGAGAACCAAGCCAGCAAAGCAAACGGGAGGGAATTTTAGTGTTGACAAAAATCCAACTGCTCACCGGCGAGAAGACAACTCGACCAGCAGGTGGTCGATTTATAGTGTATTTCACATACATCTGTGGTCCTTAAAGGGTTCAGTTCATGTCGCCAATCGCGGTCATGAATCGAGTCACTTCTTGTTATCTCCAAAGGTTCACATGCCGGCATATAACATCGATAGAGGTGTATGTCGACAGCGGACAACCTATGTAGATAGAGGTAACACCTACGCATTGGAGGAGGAAGAGCAATGTAAGTATCTGACCCCTGTGTCTGACCCGTCCCATCTCCCATTACCATGCTCGCAAGTAAATCAGCCTGCATGATTTTAGCTGATTTTTAACTTTGAATAGTAACACGGGTAAGGACGGGTCTCAGACCCTAATTTTCCTTAACCACGGGCTACTTTAACCCTTTAGAGACCACCGAACCATATTTTGGTTCGGGAGTGGTTTTTGGCTTATAGAGTAAAATCATCCAACAATTTGGAAATTGGTCTTGCAAAATGCTTGTGCTCACAAGAATTTTGCATCCAATCGATAAATAATGATGTTTATACGGCATGGCCTCAAAATATGTATCCATATTTGGTCAAAGTTGGATCAAAGCAACAACACAATACATCAAACATTCAAGAAGAATGTCAAATTTTAATTGTGCGGTCCTAAAAAATTTCAAATTCCTCAAGAAATACGCTTGTATTGTTTCTTTATCCAAATAGTGGTATAATTGTAATATTTGAAAATCAATTGAAATGGTGCTATCATTTCATAATAAAAGTATGTTGTCCCACATTTAAGGCCAATTCTTTATTCGTTTCATCAATTGGAATTTCCATAGCATTTATCAATTTTCTTGTAAAACTATTTTTGGGTAGCAAAGAAAGTGGGATTTTTGACCCTTTTTGTTCACTTAGCTCCACCTTGTGATTGCTATTTTTATCCATTTTGTGTGAAATTAGTCTCATTGAAAAGTTGAGAAACCTTACTTTTTAGAAATATAAGGCTCTTCTCAAACAAAGCTTGTATGAAGTAATAAGATCCAAAATCACACAAGCACAAAAACTAGAGATTTTCCACCTACAACTCACTCAATCATTATAGTATTTCATCTACAACGGTGGATCTAGTTGAAATTTTGATACTTTATAGTAAACAAGGTCTACTTCTCATTTGTACAATTGGATTATCAAAATCAAGCCATATTTGATTCAACTACACATCCAAGTTTACTACCCTGATTTCTAATGCATTTTGTGAAAATGTGTGTGGTCTTCAAAGGGTTAAACATATGATGTCTCTCGCCTAGATCCCGGCCGGCTCTGGAAGGCCATGTAACCGTACGTGACTTCTCAGTTGAATGATGCGCCGCTCTGCAGATTGGTCAGTTACTAGTCCATATCGAGGCTGATTGCTGGGCCAGAGGTCTTCTCATATGCTGGGACCAATTCAAATCGAAATAAGGACATGGTCACAGGCTGCCTTTCCTTCTCTTCAGGTATCATTCACAAATTTTATCATGACACAAAAAAAGAAAAACAAAATAATTTTTTTTTTTTTTTTAAATTTTTCTGACATGATTAGCCCTACATCAATGTGTGTGCACTAAATTGAGCCTCTCTTTCATAAACTCGTTGACAAATTTAACCAAGTGTCTTCTTAGCTACTGATGGGTGTGGAATATTCCACACTTTTCAATTGGAGGGAGGGCAGGCCTGCTGAGTGCTATTGAATGTTATGTAAGTTTTCACCAACCATTCCAAAACTGCCATTTCTAGTACAAGTACCAAATTTTAGAAAAAATACATGTTGGACACACATAATTGTAAGATCTTGTCATACAATATTTTTAAAAGACATGAATTTTTTTAGAAATTTGCACCATGTAGATTGTAAAATATTTTAGTTTGAATTGACAAAAAGCCATTTTTTGTCCTTGCAAAAATCCAAGGAGTTTCACTTCACAAAGGCACATTTGTATGAATTTTTTTTCAAAATGGTTGTAACTCTTTAGATTCATTGAATGTATACTTGAAAATTTTCAAATCATTTAGAATTGTACAACACATTGGAAAAAATTAGTAAGTAAAAAGAAGTAGAGATTAGAGAATGATTCAAAACAATAAAATCTAAATTCTTAAGAGTCTAATTGTAGAAACAAAAAATGCCAATTCCACCCACTGCAATGAACACCATATTAGGTAATGTGGGAAAAAGGAAGGTACCATTTTGTACTCCACCTTAAACCCAAAAAGTTACCTTAAATCAAATTCAAAGGTATCACATTTAGTGTGAGCCACTAAGATTTTTTCCCTCACAAACTCCTCCTCTCAGGTGAGGGCACGTGTACCAAAAAAAAAAACCTTGAGCTTGGTTCTAGGTGATCACCTAGAACCTAAAAGTCCCAAAATGTACTCTTTTGCCCAGATTACCTAATATGGTGCTAGTGTTATAATAAACAATCAACATCCTTTTATTTTATTTTATTTCAAGAACATTGAATATTGAGTTAAATACAAAACTTCAAAGTTGGCTTTAGAAAAGATAATCCAAAACTACCCACAAACTAAAACTCTTCATAACTTTCATCTCATTAAGAAAAATGGATTATGGAATGATTCAAACAATCAACATATATGTAAATCTAGAGAATCAATTTCAAGTTTTTATTTCTTAAAAAGGTACTTTTTAAAACTGCCTGAATTGGCAAAACTGCTCAATCAAGGAAAAAAGCAACATATGAGGCTATAATTTCTTACACATAATTCCAAAGATCATGAAATGTAATGCATATGAAAGAGATTCCTTATCCCCAGTCACCTTCTATCAAAATTTTAGCCAAAAATATGGAAATCTCTAATCACATATACCTGTCCAAAATTGCTATGTTGCAAGAAAAGTGTAGCTTGGTCCTTGAGGGGTTAAGCAACAATAAAGTAAACACAACTGTACTTGACCATTTAAGGGTTTGGGGTACCTCAAGGTCTTGGAAAATTCAAGAAAAAAATATGTAGGGTTAGTCTTGCAACATGTTATCATGGAATGTAATTTTTGTGAAAAAAATTCTTTTATATTATTTTATATTAAAGGGCAAAGTTGCAACTCATAGGGTCCCTATTAGCAACTCTAGACTAATTTTGAAAGTTGAAATTGCTTGAATATGTTCCCATAGTGGCATTGGATTGTCCCAATCTCAACCACCTCAAAGTAACCTAACAATTGACATGTGGCAAAATTTGCTTGTGCAAGTGACATTTACTGCTCCACTTTGGGTGCAACAATGTGTGGTGAAACTGTGAAAGCCTCACTAGGGTGTGAGATTGGGGAGGGGTCGGGATTGGGTGTGTCTACTAAAGTAGGAAACAACTTCCTAGCCGGAGAGAATTATCATTTTTAGTTTTTAGCTTTTTCCAAAATGTGGACGGTGGGACACGTCGGCAGTTGTTCACTCTTTTTCTTTGATGGCGGTTGTGTACTTCAAGATAAAAATATGAGAACAACTCAGAACGGTGTTATCTCAACTTGGGGTCAGCATTATTTTATATCAGAACTTGAGCACGTACATACAGCCTTTAGAACTCGGTTAATTGCTCGGCGCCAAGCTTCACCGCTGATTAGAAAGACTGTGAGATCTGGAATCATCGGCAACTGTCGCATCGTTGACATAGAACTGCCAAATCCATGACATCGCGCCGGCCAGACAGCGATAAACAGTCTTCGGATTGAAGAAAGCAGAACAATGATTCCCAGATGACGACCAAATGACCAGCGACGACGACTGGCCAAATCACTTAAATAATACTTCGTCGGAGGTTTATTTGCCACGTGATGGAGCTGGAATTTGCAGCATCGGTACCGTCGCATCCATCGGTACTCAGACCTCTTTATTGCCACTGGCTCGGGCAGGGCATTTTTTTCTGGCGATATGGAGCCAGTCTGGGGAAAAATCTGACAGGTTTGAGCCATTGGTGCTAACGTGCTCATAGACCGTCCATCTAAGGGCTGAAACTGAATTTTGGGAGATGAACTTCTTGAACTATTTTTCAGTAAATTTTTCTTGAACGATAAGAAGAATTGACATCTAACCCAAGTTGTTTCATGTTTTTTGAAATTTTGTGAAATTAGTTATGAAATTTTGAAGTGAAAAAGTCCATAGGTCTCTAAAACCACCCACCTTCTCAAATATAAATTATTTGAACATTATAAAAAGGCTATGAAAAATAACATGTACCAAAAGAGTACATCTGAGGTGAGCGGTTTTAGAGCCTGCACGGTTTATGAGCAGACTACCTTATGTCCCTCCATTTTTTACCCAATTAGTGGTGGACACGAGAAATCTGACGAAAACTGCTGACACTAAAAAATGCCCCCAAGGCATCCACTATCACATGTTTATCTGGAGAAGATGTCACAATAATTGACCAATTTTAGTCGGAATGTCTGTGCCCCTCGTTAATACCACAATTCTGCGGATACACTCTGGATCTAGGGGATGGTGATATTACAGGTGACGAAAAGGAGGTTTGGTGTTGTGAAACACACGCTCCCAGCTCACGTACAGTCAGACTTAGTCATCTACTTTCATCCATTCTGTTAGATTCTGTTACTTCAGTTCTACCTTTCATTCATCCACTTAGAATAGAAATAACGCTACACATTTAAGCTCCCTTCAGAGTCCGTAATTCTCTCTCTGAAATACAATTCTGGTTGTACACCATGCTGTCTCTGCTTACGTTCTTGATGTAATTGTTCAACATTTGGGTGTATGACGTCTGAGTACCATTGAAGCCGGCCAAGCTCCGCCCCTGGCAGCCAGGTGTCACTTCGGTTTTAACCTTTTCAGGCGCTGATAGTGTCGATGTAGGGCTCCGTCTCTTGCCTCTAGACGTGCTCTGCTGGTTGCGGCTTGCTTTCAGCCGCAATTATGTTATGTGGGTTTCACTCAGAAGCAGTTTTTTGCCCCTTGATCGACCTACCATCACCGACGTCCTAGTATGAGCGACACGGCACATTAAACTGTGAGTAGAAGCGCGCATAGTACACACAAGTTGCTCTGCAGATCTAGTGGTCGATCGCTGTGCTTGGGAGCTGCCAGGGATATAAGTTAGCAAGCAGTTGTGAAAGGGCGTCATTCGTAAGCAATGCCTCCTTTTGATAAACTCTTGTACTCAAGTTACAGGGCTGTGCCTTTGAGCCCATTATCAGCAACGGCAACTAGCCTGAAGCTGCTCGATATTATGATACGGACGAAGGACGAAAATTCTCGTCCTGTCCTGGAAAAGGTTGGCTCCCTGCTTGACCTGGGGAAGGACAGTCCCGAGAGAATTCAAGCGATGCTGGAGGAGGGACTACGACCTAACGGGGAAAGCTCAGGTACGGATCAGCCATGCCATCGACATTTTCATACAGAAACTTTGGCGTCTTTACGTGGGAATTATGGGTGCCCCAGAGATTACTTATAGGCTGGCTATTGCTTGTTTTGCCCTACACTTTGAATCCTAGTATGGGTTAGGGCTGTTGCAGCTCCAAATTGACGTCGCTGTGCGTTCTCTGGTGCCGATGCATACTACAGGATTGATCAAAGATGATAGAGGATTCGAGGTCAAGCGGAAATATGAATGGAGAGGAGATATCGAGGAAAAATTTGACTCTGCATCGACCGTGACGGGTACACTGCTTGCTGGGTGGGCGGATGCAGAAACTCATTTCTCCTGCGCCGATGAATGCGTCTGCAAAGTGAACGATTTGAGGACCGCCTCCGTGGACAAAGAAAAGCTCGTTGACATCATAGCGAATAAGATCAATCCCCGCTGGGAGCCTGATATCGAGAAGACTCGGCTCAAGTGGCCCCAAAACGATGTCTGGCTCGGTCAATCAAGGTATGCTCCGTAAGAATCATGCTCGGATTCCCTTACATAAGTTGAAGTATACCCTGCTCTAATTTAAGCCGTCAGTTTTTGAAAACGTTGAGCGAGAACAGTTTGTAGTCTTCACAGAGAGTCGGGGAGGGTGTTCTCGTTTCCTGGGCAAGCATGGAGGATGCTCCCAAACTTCTTAAACTAGCAGGAGGGGTAAGGTAAGCTTAATTGTATTTGCCCATGTCGGTATATCTCCCATAGTCCCCTCCCGCTCTCCTTGTGATTGTTATGCACCCCCACTTCCGAAACAATTCTGCGATTTTATGAGTCTGCTTTGCCGTGAGCACGGGGAAGATGGAAGACTTAACTCCATATTCATTAAATTGGGAAAACCAGATTCCCAAGTTGTACTGCACCTTAAACCCGGAACTTGGTTTAAGTTGACTTAAACCTAGTTAATGCCCAAAATGTTCACAAATTCCCAATTTAATGAATAGAGAAAGTCTTTCCCTTTTGGAAACTCATTTGATATAGCTATTCCCGTCTTTTTCCCTGATAAACACACAATTGCATCATTGCATGCTGGTAAAAATCGGACCATTCGGACCATTACCATGTGGCATAAACAAACAAAATTCCATGAGGGAAACTGGGAAAGTGATGAGACATTACCTCATGGTAAAAAACAAACAAAGCATTTTTTATTGTTGATGTTTTAAGTATGAGCATATTGAGAAGACTGAAAACGCCATGTCGCCATATTCATTAAATCGGGAAAATCAAATTCCCAAGTTGTACTTTACCTTAAACCTAGTGTTTCTCTTTAAATTGTTTAAATGTGAGATTTGAAGGTATCAAATTTGGTATGAGCCACATGTACCGAAAAATGTTGCTTAAATCTAGAACTTAGTTTAAGGTGATTACCTTAGACCTACTTTATTTCCAAAATTGGAGTTCTTCCCAAATTAACAAATATGGCATTCAAAGTGCTTGATAATTGTTTGCTTGTTAGTCACTTAGAAAAAAATGAGGTTGTGTATATCTTCTCTCTCAATTGATCCTTCTTGTACCCAAAGTAACTCACCCCTAGCACCAAACAATATGGGACAAATTCCCCGCTCTTCCTTACAAGAATTTTTTTTTTAAATATTGATTTCCTTATGGTAAAACATAAATGAACTCCCACTTTGTCCTACTTACCACCATTTTCCCACTTACACATAATTGCCATGAGGGAAACCCGGGAGGGAGAGTCCTCTAGGTTTCCACTTTTTGAAGAGGGAATGTCTTCTACCTTCAACACAATATTCATTAAAAGGGGAAAGAGCTTACAAAGTGGGACTTTTGAAGAACTAGGGTGATCACCTTAATCCGAGCTCCAGCGTTTTTTTGGCACATGTGGCCTCAATTGAGAAGAGGAATTTGAGAGGGAAAAAATCTTAGTGACCCAGATTGAATCTGATACCTTCAAATCTGGTCTAAGGTGGCTATCTTGGATTAAGGTGAAATACAAAATGGTACACATGTTTTTCCCCTTTTAATGAATATCGTGTTCTTCCCTGAGCGTGGAGTCCACTGGCGATTCTGATGAATCTTGTGCGGCATTTGCACTTGACAGGGGTCGCGAGTTGTTTGTGATTCATGAGATACTATACGCCTCAAAGGTGGAAGTCAGTGCTTCTGGTTCTCCATCGGCTGGTGCACGGGTGGGCATTCTTGTGCCTGGCAACATAGCAACATCAGAAGCACGGTCCTCGACTGCGGCACGAGGAAGTGCAAGCGGGTCCTATGAGAATAAGATAACCAGGACGGTTACATCAAAGACCCCCGGGGAGTTTCCGTTCGCATTCCGACCTTTGTGCTTTAAGTTTACTCATGACGGTAAGTATTTTGACCATCTGGGAGATGCAGGAGACAACCCACCGATCGTGCGAGGCAAGCGTGGACGTTTCGATGACGAACGGGCTCAAATTCGTCGCCTATTTCATAAAACCCTCTCCGGAACTGAATCTGGTTCTGAGTCCGAGGACGAGGAGGACGAGGAGGACGAGGCTGTTGACTGGGACGTCGAACGCTTGCCTATCGTCGAAGACCTCCAGGACTAAGAGGATTGCAGCTTGACAGAATTGCTGCATGGCACTATTAGAGGATGCTGAATCTCGGCATCCCTTATATCGCACTTACGACGCTTTGTGGACGGAAATGAAATCCAATTATACTTGGTTTTGTTTCAACTTTGGTACAGAAATGACAGAATCATGCCATAAATCTTTCGTAAAAAATGTGCCATAAAAGTGCTGGATGAATGAACTACAGCCAATTTGTGACTGTTTTATCACGATTTCTAAACATTGTTTTGACAATTTCGTAGCGTATTTTATGACGATTTCTGCACAGTCATGGTTGTGACACTCACATATCATGTTTTTACATACCTGTGACATGTTCACAAAGTTTTCATGCAGAGCTGCAACACTTTCTATACAGGGCTGCGACAGCCATTTTGACATCTTGAGACAACGGCTTTGGGTGTTGCATTTGAGCAATTGTAATGCCCACTTTTCTTAGGAAAGTAACGACTCTATTTGGCTTCCATACCACACTGAAGTTGAACATTCTGTCGGGGAATTGTTGGCAAAAACTATAGCTTACAATTGCAATGAAATGCGATTTTGTGGCACCATTTCAGTTTCTTGTGTACTAACTAATCCTCCATCTCCAATCTTATTATGTCAACATCTTTTAACAAATAAGAGTATCATATATTTTTCTCTATTTGTGTTCCTTGTGAAGATATTAGAAGGAACCAAAGAAATGAATTCACCATAAATGGAGCAGCAACGGAGCAATGAAGTAAAGGGGTCCAGAAACTAGGTGAACTAAGTCAAGAGCTTGGTTCTTAATGATTACCGTAAGTCCGTAACAACAAAGGCAAGATTTTGGGGGTAAACATTATATTAGATAAATTGGGCAAAGCCGCAAAAGTGTACATTTTGGGATTTTTCACTTTTTTGGTCTTTTTGTACACTACAGTGTTTTGCAAAAAAAAGTGAGTGCACTTTGGTGTTTGATACTAAATTCTTACCCCTAAAGGACCAAGCCTTTTTTTCTGTGAAAATCATTAAAAACTGTCACTTTTAGGAGGTTTAGTAAAAAGGAGTTTTGTGTTTTGTTTTTGGGAAATTCAATCGTAGGATCTTGCCCCAAACTAGAAGAGGTACTTGTGGAAAACAAATCAGCTCATTCCAAATGGTGAGGAGTGACATATTTATACCTAAAGTGAAAAAAATAAATAAATTCCATGTTGCCCAAAAATTTCAGAAGCCTTTGATCTCTCTTATAACAAAAAAATTGCTCCACCCAAAGTTGCACTCTTTTTTTCCATGTAGGAGATCAAGTTAGGTAAATGTGGGAGAATTTTCAAATCAATTGGAACTATACAACACATGGGAAAAAATAGTAAGAAAAAAGAAGTAGAGAATGACTCAAAATACAAAATTGTTAAGAATCTAATTATTGAAATGAAAAATGCAAATCCCAACGGTTATAATGTTGCAATACATAATCTACTTCTTTTGGTTTAATTTTTTTTCCAAAATATTGAAAATTGAGTAAAATAAAGGACTTCAAAGTTTATTTTAGAATAGAGAATCCATAACTGCTCGCAAACAAAAACTCCTTGTACGTTTCATCTCATTGATTGAAATTAAATGATTCAAAGCTTCCCACGTATAAAAAATCTAAAGAACCGATTTCAAATTTTAATATTAAAAATAATAATTTTTAAATAAATTTGTGGGCTGCCCAAACAGGCAGTCCTCCCCAAATTTTCATAAATTCATGCATAACTTCTTCATCCAATGTTGGAATGAAGAAAGAATTAGATGCCCACATAGATCTTTGAATTCCCCACCTTGAGTTCTATAAAAGTTTCAAAAAATCACACAAGGTAGTTTAGCCATAGCCCATAAGTACATGCCTAAATTGCAACCTCCAAAGGGACAATGGTCCTTTAGGGGCTAAGGTACCTCCTCCACAAATTTTCACTATTTACAATATCCAACTCTAACTGTGGCCCACAATTTTTGTATAGGGCAACTTTAGAGAGCATATGTGTGGCCAATACAAACATATAATCCATCCTTCACAGCATGGTTGTCACATTGGATTGTCCGTCTAGTCGTCCGCCTACTTGCCCATACGCTTGAGGTGCCCAATTGAGCTCATGGTTTGTCCCATGTAGTCAACTCATAGTTGACTCTAAAAAATAATAAAAACAACAAAAAAAACTTACTTTATATATGTTGGTGACACTCATTATTGCCAACATGAAGTCAAGATGTGGATTTAATCCCTAAAGGACCAACTGTCTGTTCAACGGACAAATGGGATTTCGGGCATGTACCTATGGCCAAACTACTTTGCATGATTTTTTGAAACTTTTATTGAAGATGGGGAATTCAAAGATCTGCATGGGCATCTAACTTTTATTCCAATTGATGCGAGGGAGCAAAAGTTATGCCCAAATAAGCACAATTTTGGGGACTCCGGGCAACAACAAAAATTCTTATAAAAACTTGAAAAAAAAATTTAATTTTTTTTTCTCATAGACTATATCTTTGTTTTCACCTAAAGCTTTGATTCAATCCATTTGGACTACTTATGAGAAAGTTATGGACAATCTTGTTTTTTGGGCAATTCAAGCATCTTCTTGAAAAATAACTTATAAACTTCATTTTTGAATGCAATGTTAACATTTTTTCAAAACAAATTGTTGGAGAGGGTGAAGTTTGCTTTCTAGAACTATCTTGCCATTGGGATCATTGCATTTCAATTCCATTGCAAGGTTATGAGCAATTTAAGTTTTTGTTCAATCTCGTACCTTCTTCTACCTAATGTTTTTTTTAAGAATGAAAATAAATCATATTTTGTTATTTTTTTTTCCCAAGATTACCAACTCAACTTCCCACCATGCAAAAATATAATTCCAAACTTTGTGGTGCAAAAATTTTAAGTTAAAAAAGTTCAAAGTTAAATAATCTAATCAAGCAAGGTGCAAAAAAAGCTATTGTTTACTTTAAAAAATGCAAATATCTTCCAACCTATATAGTCAAAGTTCTTGAGTTTGGTATGACACATTCTTATAGTAGTCTAGTACAAGATCCTACAATTGGATGTGCAAAAAGACCAATTTTCAAACTTTTTACTCTTTGCCATAGAGATGGCAGTTTTGAGTGTCTTTTGACAAAATAAAGGCCATGATCCTTTACGGGTTAAAGCCATACAAACACTAAAAATGAAAAATAATAATTTGATTCTCCCTACTTGAGGTCAAAACCCCTAATAATGCCCTAAAAAACAAAAAAGAACAGACATATGTGTTTGTGCTATCCATTTTGTGCATCCACTTGTGATGTCTGACAGCTAAGTCTTGCCCAAAGTAAGAACCATGTTTCGTCTATGCATACTCATTTACACTATTATAAATTATTAAAATATTACATTCAAATTAGTAGTCACGCATACAATGGAGTTTCTAGGATATAATTTCATCCAAAGTCCCTTATTTTGTTCAAGAATACTTGGAGAAACCTCTTGCAATAAAACTAAACATCGTCTATACTCAAAAGCAAAGAACCTTGGCTGAAAAATCTGAAGACAATCATTGCATAGCTCATTTTCAAAGGCACCTCATTGGCCAGCTAGCTAGAGATTTTCAGTTGTTGTGGCGGTCTTGCTTTTTCAAAAAACTTAGTGACAATCCCTTTGCACATGAGTATATCCAGATGACAATGGATCTATTGCTAAAATCTACAATAGTAGTCTTATAATTGGTCCTATTCATGGAATTCCATGCACATTGTGCTTTATAACATGGTGCTAGGAATTGTGAAAGCATCCATTATTTACTGCAAGATCCTTATATTTGTTGCATAGAAATATGAATTGTTGACGACATCAACTTCCACCTTTGCTCTGGCAAGTAATTAAGAGCTGGCAAAACATAGCATGCACATATGTTGTTGTAAATCTTCATTTACAAGTTTCACATTTGTGAATACTAAGCCAATAGCACCACGTTTCAGGTTCTAGCAAATTTCAATTTGTAATATGAGACTAGAATAGGTTTGAACAAGAAACAAGTGCAGGGAATTATGATATCTAAATTACAATGATGCATACCAAGTTCCTCATGCGTTACAAAACGCAGCTTATAGTTTAAATTACAACATCTAACAATGCAGAACTTTTTTATTGCAGCCAATTTGTCTTTTAGACAGCACTTGTTCTACTGTGTTTTAGATCGTGGCTGCTGCATATTGCTGTGTTTTCTACATCCAAAATACTTTCCGATGCTTAGACATGTTCACGTTCACTACATTGTGTCCTTATTGACATGTCCCAATTGATTAAATGTGTCTAAAATGACAAAAAGACTATCAAATTGGACAATTTTTGTAAATTTAGTCATGTTGATTTGGACATATTTTTGTCACTTTGAACAATTTCCCTTGTAATGATTGTAGATGCTACATTCACAACGGAATAATCACCTTAATGATTACACATTAGTCTCATTCACATGGACACAATTAACTATCTTAATCTCATTTTTTGGTAACAATGACAGCAAAGAGACCAAATAATTTCTGTAAGTTCATAATTTCAAATACCCAAGTCTCAATGAAGTCAAAATGCAATACAATTGCAGAACATTTATTCAATTTCCAGAATATCATTTTTAAACAACTTACAATCCTTACATTAGATGCACAAAGGTTTATACATGACATTTTTTGGCCCTATGTATAATCTTCAATTTAAAGTTTCACTTTCATCTAATTGTCCTAAAATTGCTAGCTACAACAGCTACAAACCAAAATATCTCTGGGACACCTAATATATTTTAAAATACAACTTCACACTCCAACCTAAAGTACTCTTTGAATTGAGCAGATTTCCACTATCCATTGGTCATGTTTTACTCCATTAATGGAGTAGGAAATGAAGCTTTTATGATTGGGGTCATTTTACTTTGTAGTCGAATGCCAGTCAAGTGGTCAAAATGTCAATCAAGTGCTCTAGTCATATGACTCATAGTCATGTTCGAGTCTTAGAAATTGTCAATTTGATTGGAATTTTTGGGAACCTCAGTGGGAATGTCATTGGGAAGAAGTTCTTAGTTTGTTGAGAACAAAGATGACTGATGTTGTTGAATACATGACTACCAGTAGTCATGTAATTTTTTGGGTGAGGGAGGGCCCAAGCCATGTTGGATTAGGATTCTTATAACTTTTTCTCTTTTATTTTTTTGTTGTTTTAACCCCTGAATGTCACAAAAACTCTTTGCGACCATATGTATGGTGGTATGTATAGATGTATTTCAGATGCTTTGAGGGCTTTTAATTTTTTTTTTTGCACCCACCATCATACAATCCTTCAATATGTATGGTTGTAACACTTAATTTCCAGCTGATTCAAACTTCCAAATATTGATTGTGACCATATTTGGTACCATAGCTCCAAAGCCCAAGGGCCCTTTAAGGGTTAAGTTATTTCAAGCATTGTGTGATGTAGGAATTACATTACAAGCATTTTAGACTAGCAATCACCATTCCGCACACATCAAATATTTGTGCAATACAATTGCATTTCTACTTCATTAATGTTCTTTACTTTTCATTAAGTTTATGTACTTGCCTTTCTTCTTATTGCGTTTTTTTAACATGGATGTTTGGTATATTTCTTTTATGTTCATGTGGATTGATATCTTCACTTTATCTGGTAACTTTGAGTTGTACCTTATAGAATTTTGACATTTGATCAATTTCCGTTCATGTCAATTGACTTTACCTTTCTTGTTATATATTTGATTCCAACTTCTCTTAATGTTTGCCAACCTTGCAATATCTATAAGTTTAAGTCCCAGTTTCTGTTGCATACTTTTTTAATCAACCCCCAAAATGCTCAAATGGCTTGAAATTGGCCACTTCCAATAAAATGATTAGTGATTCAATTTTTGAAATTTTTTCAATAATTTAATTGTAGGATCTATTTTGTCACTTACTTATATACACTACTTCAAAATCTAAGATTTTATGAGAGCACTTTTCAATAGATAATAACAATCATAGGAGGGTCAAATCTTTTTTGAAAGCTTGGCTAAGGTGTCAACAATTATTTGGGTTATTTGAAGTGATACCTTCCACTTTATGAATTTCTTGTGCAATTTGAATTTTTTGTAGAGCAAGAATTTGGGTATATGCTTTACACATTTCATAATCATATAGTGCTTAAACCATAATGGAAAAAAATGGGAAATGGGAAATGGTTTGTTGAAATTGTCATTATATTGAGGAAATTTTATGAAAGAAATTCTTATGGTAATAGATTCCAATTACAAAATCCGTACAATGAAAAACAAGAACATTATGTGGAATACCTGCCAAAGTAAATAAAATCTACAAATAAGTAGTCAAATAGAAATCATTACATAATCAAGAAAAGTTGCCTATAAATTTTTTGCATTAATCAAACCATTGTAAAATGCTTTTGAATGTTTTATGGGCAACACCCTCCTATAATCCCTTTGTTTTTGTTTTTGATTTTTTAACCCGCGTCCATACTTAAATCACATATGGTACCATGTATCATTAAAAAATGAGTCAAATTCACATTTTTTTGGGAGGAATGCAAGCTTTTCAATCTTCTATCAATAAAAAAACTCATGTTTGACCTATTTGTTCAGTAGTCACTTTCCAGTCTTACCGGCTACACATGGGCACATGGGGGACATGGGCACATGGGAGACATGAGCGCATGGGGACATGGTCGCATGGGGACATGGGCGCATGGGTGACATGAGCGCATGGGGGACATGGTCGCCTGGGGACATGGACACATGGGAAACATGGGCGCATGGGGGCCTTGGGATGGATGTAAAAAAATTTAAAGATTATGCTCAGGCCTGCATTTACCTTGGTAAATGAGTTTACAGGACTCGTACATTAATAAAAAAATACTGGATAAACAACTGCAGGGATACAACTACATTGCACTCGTATATGACACTTATGACTGCTAAATAATTAAACAATGACTCAAATTCTTGCAATTGTGCTTGAGCCTTGAGCCGTTTCCGAGTCACCTCATAGTCGTTGTCAACCTGTCATTTATCTATGACTACCAATTTTCATCCAAATGATTTTCATCCTCTGCACTTCAAATTTTCACTACCTCTGCCTCCTATTCTTGCCTCCTATTCTTTCTTTTTTCTTTGAGGCAAGAAAATTTTGCACGGATTCCAAGGTTGCCATAAATTTCTTCTAAACCACTTTTGTCAAAGGAACCCACCACTGCAAGGTGTCATGATTTGATTTCTTGTATATTTATGATTCAATCTATATTTTAATGTCATTTTGATATTTTAATGTGCTAAGTGTATTTTGCAGTCATAAGACAGTCATAACATTCAGTAGCACTCAACAAGCATGCCCTCCCTCCAATTGAAGAGTGTGGAATATTCCACACCCATCTTTAGCTATGTGGATACTTGGCTGAATTTGTCAGAGAGTTTATGAAAGAGAGGCTCAGTTTAGTGCACATACATCAATGTGGGGGCCACCTTGTTAGAAAATCTATTTAACCCCTAAATCCCTGAGTGTCCCCTCAAGGGACAAATGAGATTTTGGGCAGGTACCTATGACTAAACTACTTTGTGTGATTTTTTGAAACTTTTATGGAAGATGGGGAATTTGAAGATCTATGGGCACATCTTATTTTTTTTTCATTTTGACATTTTTTGAAGAAGTAAAAAATAAATTTCTGAATTTTTTTGGAGATGGGGTAGTCCAAGCAGCCCAAAAACTTTTTTAAAATTTACATTTTTTTGAAATAAAAATCTGAAATTGGTTCTTTGAGTTTACATATACATGGGAAGCTTTGAATCACTTGTTTCCAGTAAATGAGATGGAAGTTATGAGGACTTTTAGTTAACTGGTAGATATAGAGGAAGCTTTGAATCACTTGTTTCTAGTAAATGAAATGAAAGTTATGAGGACTTTTAGCTAACTGGTAGATATGGAGCCATATCTACCAATTAACTAAAAGTCCTCATAACTTTCATTTCATTTACTAGAAATAAGTGATTCAAAGCTTCCTCTATATCTACCAGTTAACTAAAAGTCCTCATAACTTTCATCTCATTTACTGGAAACAAGTGATTCAAAGCTTCCCATGTATATGTAAACTCAAAGAACCAATTTCAGATTTTTATTTCAAAAAAATGTAAATTTTAAAAAAGTTTTTGGGCTGCTTGGACTACCCCATCTCCATAAAAATTCAGAAATTTATTTTTTACTTCTTCAAAAAATGTCAGAATGAAAAAAAAAAAAAAAAAAAAAAAAAAAGTGCACACGGATCTTTGAATTCCCCATCTTCCATAAAAGTTTCAAAAAATCACACAAAGTAGTTTAGTCATAGGTACCTGCCCGAAATCTCATTTGTCCCCCAAGGGGACACTCAGGGATTTAGGGATTATAAAATTATAAAAGTTTAAAATAAAAATAAAATAAAAATAAAAATAAAAATAAAACTCTTTTTTTTTGTCAAGATGAAGTTTGTGGATACCTGAAGAGAGGGAAAGGCAACCTCTCTTCAAGCTACTGTATGTTATGGTTGTAATGCAATTGAAATGCAATTGTAGTGCAATAGTTGTACACAATTGGAAGGCAATTGTAATGCAGTTGTCGTGTGGTTGTCGTGCAGTAGTTGTGTAAGGTAGTATGCTCTAAAACCATCACTTTAAGAGCTAGTTTTCTTTTTCATGAGCTTTTTAAAACATGAAGAATTTTTGTTTTATTTCTAGATCAAGAAAAATGGATGTTAAATGTAACACGATTTTTTTCATACTTGTTGAAGCATTATTGAATTGTTGATGAATTTTTTAAATTTTCTCTAGTAGACACATGTTTGTGACTCTAGGGCTCTCATAAACCGCCCCCTTGCAACTTGTGAAGAGATTTGTGAAATCAAAAAGTATGGTTGGTTCTTGCAATAGAATACACATTTTCTTCTATGACTCAAAGGGGTCCATTCAAGGACCACTTCACATCCATTCCTGATTTAACTATGGGGCTCTTTATTTGAAAAAATTGTAATTAGAACATATTACTTTACTTGTAATAAATTATTGTGTGGTTGTAATTAAGTTGATGTGTAGTTGCTATTTAGTTTTAGTGTAGTTGTAATGTAGTTGTAATATTGTTGTTATATAGTTATAATGTAGTGCAGTAGTAATGAAATTGTAATATAGTTGTAGTGTAGTAGTAGTGTAGTTGTATAGTTATATTGTGTTTGTAATGCAATTGTTGTGTAGTTATTTACAGTGATTTTGTAAATATTGATTTCCAACTAAGATTTTAACAGTTACTTTGTAATTATTCTTTAGCTCTCTTTTCGTTGTTTTATGTAAAATAAAATACATTAAGTAATATCAATCAAGTTTACAACTACCATACAACTGTAAACCAAAAGTAAGTCCATACAACTGCCACTCTTTAGTAATATACAATTAAAATACAATTGTATTGCATTGTAATGTAGTTAGAATGTAGATGAAATGCAATGATTATAATGTAGTTATAAGAGAATGCAACATTATTACATAATTGTAATGCAATTGTAATGTAGTCGTAAAGTAGTTGCAATGCAGTTGTAATACAATTGTAAAACAATGCAACATTACTACACAATAATTATACTACAATTGTAGCACAATTGACAACGAATTGTAATCCATTGGTCAATTCATTTCAACAAAGTCACAAATTATTTGCAAAAAATGGTAATTGAAACATTAAAACTCAATTGCAAACAAATTACAAAACCAAATTATTTAATCCTACGATCTAGCTTTGTTGTGCTTTAATTGCAAATTGTGCTTTATAAATTGCAAACTCAAGCTAGTTGCAAGTCAATCGCATATCTTTTTTTAATGTTAAAACAATGATAGATTTGCTTCAAGATCATATACTCTTTATGAAAAAATCTTATAAATCATATATCTACATTCACAAATTGTAACTAATGCAACAATCAGTCAATGCTATAACTACAATTTTCTAAAGTCAATTAACGTAAGTGGTGGAAGCAAACAACGCAATTTTTATTAAGACCTTGTTAAAACTTCAATACAAGCCTAATAGTTGCAAATAAACAGAAATCTGTAACACCATTCGTATTTCAGGCTAAGTTAATTCATGAAATATCTTGCAAATTTGGGCAAAAAATTCACCTGTACTTTCGAATAAAACGATCGCTTGGTAACATCAAGTTCACCGACATGTGCTTCAAGGAACAAAACCCTGACTGACTAAATATTATCAAAACAAACCGGCTCCAAGTCAGCATTCCTTCTCCACATTGAGTTATTATATTCACAACTCCCTCCCGTCAAGTAATCCTCTAAACTTGACAGCATTGAAAAGATGCTTACATAGTAAGCGTAGAATTCAAATCACAGAAAGGAAAATCCACACAAAATGACATTTTCCCTCATATAGTGCATGACACTTATAACCAACAACGGCCAATCTAAGTGATTAGCCTAAGGCTTTGTCAAAAAAAAGTTATCAAAAAATCGAGTCCACCAAGATGAAGCTCCAAGCTTCATCTTGGTGAACTCGATTTTTTGATAACTTTTTTTTGACAAAGCCTTAGGCTAACCACTTAGATTGGCCGTTGCTGGTTATAAGTGTCATGCTCTGTACGTAACACGAAACAATGCCCGTGATTAATGCAACGACCAAGCACGATCCGAGCCGAATACAGAACATAACAAATACTAAAAAAAACTGAAATTCATGTGCAACCATCTCTGTCGAACTCCATACAAAACTTAGCGGAGCCCAGCCACATAATGCCTTGTATACAAAGAAAATACCTAAATGATCTCTCAAATCATGTCCAAAAATGTAATTCATGTGAGATACGCGTGCAACACCAAATGACCACATCGCCCTGCGAGGCAGGCGACCCCATCTCCAAGGGGCTCTCCACACCTTTGCATCAACCAGCTCACCTACGGGCTCAACTAACACTAGTGAATGTACTCCTGCTCCTCGTCCAGAGAAACAAACTAAGACAAACAGGACTCTGCTTCGCACTCTCAGCCTTTCTGCTTCAGGGTGATCTTGTCGCCCAGGCTCAGGGCAATCCCCTGCGTCTTGCTCCGGATGCGCACGTACCCGCTCAGCTTGCCGTCCGACTGCTTCTCCACGCTCACGTTCACCAACGCGTCCTCCCCGAACACGCTCTTCGCGTACAAGTTCGCCGCCAGGAACCCACACTCGCCTTCCAACGCCGACCTGCGCACGCATCCACGGACCCCGCCCCCAAAACAATCCATCAGCCCCACAGGTTTTCATTGCACACCCCACCCAAGTATCGGCACCCTGGACAGGATGTCTTACTCCTTACGAGCACGACCATCGAACGAAAACAAGCACACACAAACGCGTCGGTCGTCAGGAAAACCGTCACAAGAGTCCCTCCAAAACCAGCGGCGAGAATCCAATCAAGGCACCCGAGGCGTCCAGGAAGTGATGTCACTCGGGAGAAACTATAAACCTCCTTGACCCAAGGTGGCGGTGTCCATAAATCCGTGGGACTTGGAACACATGATTCCCGAACCAACAAGGGAACAACACTACCCAACAGATGGAATATATCACACTCCCAGATCATGAAACGCACAACCCCGTTTTCAATCCACTCATCTCTTCCCGTGAAGAGTTCGCAATTCAGTCATGAGCATTTCGTAGGGCGGGTTCCCAGACAGAGCAAAGGATGGCCAACTTACGGAGGGGTCAGGCACTTCATGTTCGTCGAGTCCACGATGTGCTGCAAAAACTCCCGCACGTCCTGTATGCTCGTGTTCACCGCCACCTGCATTCCCCAATCACCCCACGCACCCACACCTGCTCAGTGCAACAGCTCCAGCACCCCGTTCCCACAAGCTGCATCTGGAGACACACCCCGCCACGTCACACACCCTTCCTGCTCTGATCAAGCATCCAAAAGCAACACCCACAACAACTGCTTCCTCCTATACCACAAGCCCGGGAAGCATCGGGGCCACCACCATCACGATGCAAACCAAGACGTCCCCCCCCCCCCCCCCCCCCAAGCCGAAGCGCCACCCACGGGTGGGTCGGGACCCGGCCTTACCTTGTTCTCCCACTCGAACTCCGCCCACATGTTCCGGAACGCCACGTCCGCGCACGACGCCGGCGCGATGTAGTCCATGATGTCGATGTGGATGTCGTTCAGCACCACCACGTTCCGGTCCAGCACGCTGCTCGTCTCGTACACGATGTTCCCGAAGATCACCCCCGTCTCCGTCGACGACACCTTGATGTTCGCCCGGATCTGCTTGCTCGTGCTCGGCGCCACCGCGTAGTTCTGCGGCCGCTCCACCAGCTTCAAGTCGCCCATCGTCGCCAGCTCCAGGCACAGATTCTGCAGCGTCTCCGTCGTCCGGTTCAGAATCGTCACGTCCAGCACGATGTCGTACTGGTGCACCGTCACGTACGCCTCCGCGTACACCGAGTCGCTGAACCCCGTCAGCTGCAGCACCTTGTTCAGCTTCCGCGCGTCCCCGTCCTTCGCCACCTCGCCCGTCGCCCGCATCAGGTCGTCCTGCACCTCGTCCTCCAGCTCCATCTGGCTCATGCCCTGCCCCCCCAACCAACATCCCCACCACCACACACGCTCAGCCACTCCACAATTACTCCTCCTGAACTACTCCCATTCCGCATCCACATAACCACGACTGCCCAAAACGTCGCTCCCCACGCCCCCAATGCCCTGAACCCAGCACCCACGCCTACACCACGCCACGCCACAACAATGCACCCACTCACACCCACATTCCCCACAACACACCGTGCCCCGCGTACCTTGGTTCTCTTGAGGTGGTAGAAGTCGATCAGGTCGTCCGGCTGCGCGTACGAGTCCTGCGCCTTCGCCTTCTTCTCCTCCATCTCCCGGCTCAGCTTGTCGTTGATCATCATCGCGAAACTCATCCGACACTTCTCCAGCCACACCGCCTTCATCCCCGCGTCCTTCCGGCTCAGCACTCGGATGCACAGCGTGATCCGGTCGTACGCGTCGTCGTCCATTGGATGCGACAGCGCCGACGACTGCCCCAGCCGAAGCATCGACACCATGTACAGCAGCATCTCCGCCTCCGCCTTGTTCGCCGCCCTCGCGCTCCCCTGCACCTCCTCGTACCGCAGCATCAGCTTCGTCAGCGTCGTCGCCACCACCGCCCCCAGAAAAAAGTCCCCCGTCAGCAAAATCGACCGCAGATTCGCCGCCGACCCCACCACCACCGAGTTCGCCGACGGCCCCGCCGTCGCCGCCACCGCGCTCTGCGTCGCGTACGTCCCGTCCGCCAAAATCGCCGGCCGCTTCGACGACGCCATCGACGCGTACTGCACCGGCGCCGGCGCCGCACCCGCCCCCGCCCCCTTCCCATTCGCCGCCGCCGCGTCCACCACGTCCCCCTCCTCCACCGTCGTGAAGAACGGCAGCTCCCCCAGCGACTGCTTGATCACCGCCATCCCCGCCTCCACCTCCCCCGCCGACACCGAGTACTCCCCGATGATCCACAGCGCGCACGTCGCCACCCGCGACGACCGGATCTGGTAGAACATGTCCACCAGCCGCGCCATTATCGACTCCCGCAGCCCCGCGTTCGTCTGGATGATCTCCCGCACGAAGCACACCACGTCGATCGCCGACGCCACGTTCGAGTCCCCCAAAAAGTCCATCAGCAGGTGCACCACCGTGCTCGCCACCTCCGGAAACCGCAGCGCGCACGAGTGGATCGCCTGCACCAGCATCTGCCGGTACTCCCCGTTCTTCTCCAGCTCGCTGTTCTGCGTCTTCACCACCTCCTTCTTCAGCGTCATCACCACCTCGTCGATGTTCCGCAGCGTGATCAGCTCCAGCGCGATGTCCAGCGTCTTCTTCCGGATGTCCAGGTTCGGGCTCGCCAGCGCCCGCAGCATGTCCATCACCACCTCCACCATCACCTCGCGGTGCGACGCCTTCAGCTCCTGGATCCGGTCCAGCACGATCAGCTTCACGTTGTTGTCGCTCTGCGTCTGCAGCAGCTGGCAGTACGTGTTCGCCGCCGCGCGGATCGCCGTCGGCGCCGACGACAGCGACACCAGCGTCCCCGCGCTCTCGTACATCACCGCCGTGTGCTGCGAGCTCAGCAGCGACACGATGATCTTGATGTACCGCCCCTTCACGCCCGGGTTCGCCCGGCACACCTTCCGGATCAGCTCCAGCACCACCATCTGCAGCGTGTCGCCCCACCCCGCCACGCTCTCCAGGTGCGTCAGCAGGTAGTTCACCGCGCGCTCCTGCGCGCAGCTGAAGAGCATCAGGAACGCGTTCCGCTTCGCCGACAGGTCCTGCTCCGTCGCCAGCACCTTCTCGATCAGCTCCGCCGCGTCCGGAATCAGCTGCTCCCCGTGCGCCAGCTTGCAGATCGCCGTGATCGCCAGAATCGCGTTCCGCCGCACGAACGCGTGCCGGTGCTCCAGGTTCGTCAGCACCGACGGGATCAGCGGCTCGATCAGCTCCGCCTCCATCAGCCGCGACAGGAACCGCAGCGTCACCCCCCGGATGTACTCGTTCGGGTGCTGCAGATTGTTGCGCAGGTTCTGGCAGATCAGGATCATCTCCGGCAGCACCTTGCCCCGCGAGTCCGTCTTGTCGATGATCTCCAGGTACAGCAGCAGCAGCTTCTGGATCGTGTGGTCCTCCGACGGCAGCACGTACCGCACGATGGTGATGAACAGCGTCGGAATGCTCTCGCCGTTCAGCAGCAGCATGATGGCCTTCTTCATCGCGTCCACCTTGGCCTCCACGTCGTGCCCCTCCAGGTGCTCCTTGATCTCGTTCGCCAGCGACGGCGACCCCTTATCGAAGTGCACCAGCAGCGTGCACGTCTTCTCCATGGTCGCCATCTCCTCCCAACGCCCCCTGCCACACCACTCCCCCACCCCCCGTCAGCGACCCCAATCCGACCCACCCCAAAACCTAATGCCCATCCCTCACCACCTCCCAATTCCACCCACGCAAAACACACAACCCACCCCCAATGCGGGGCAGCCAATGGCCCGCCGCGCAAAACCTAGCTCCCACTCCCCCGCATCCGCAAAACCTACCACTCCACGAGCTCCCGCACGCGCAACCCCGAAATGGACTGGGATCCGAACCTGGAGCAAGCTGATGCCCTGCGGCGATCTGCGGGAACGTGCGTCGGGGAGGAGGTTCAGAGCGGAGCCGGGTCGCGGAGCATGATTGACGACGACGACGACGACGCGGAACGAGAGACCCGACGATCGCAATTCGCTACGCAGAGGCCGAAAATCATTGGGCAGGGGAAGGGCAGAGCCAGGGCCGCGTCGAGGACGTCCGACGCACCAGACCCTTGTTCCTTTTGCCAGGCCACGACGCTATTTAGGGTAGTAACTTACCATTAGTGGCTTCAGCCATTATGTGCAGTGTGTTTTATTGGGCACACTTGTTTTGGAGAACGTCGAAGGGGGTAAGTTCGCTCTGGATTTTGAAGGCTGAGGTCGTTTTGGTCAAAATGTTGCCCTTGATCTTGCCTCGAACTCTTTGAATAGGGGAGCATTTCATATCCATCTCCCTCGAGATTTCCATTTTTTTTAAGTTGATTCTAATTGAAGCTTGAAATGGTTTTTACCTTTGTAGTGAACTAGTCATCATATTTTTGGTAATTTTGTTTAACCCCTTGACAAGACTTGGTGTTGCTGTTGCTTACGTTGTTGTATTAAGTATTTTGATGGGATATAAGCATGAGTGAACTCTATTAGCGACCTTGTATTTGCTTTGTTTACAATTAATAGATGCTTCTTTATCAAACTTGCCTTGCTATGATGTTTTTATTAATTTTATGTATAATTTAAGTGAACTTAATTTAATTTGTTCATTTTTGCTCGATTCTAGTAATGGAGAAATTACAAACATATGGTTATTGGAAATGCATATTATATATGTTTAAATCCATATCACCATATATTAAGTGTTTATCATTTTATTATTCTGATATTTATAAAATGTTTGATTCATGAGAATTTGCTTTTGACTTTGACATTTGTTTGTATTTATATGTTCTTCATTACATGTTAGGACTAATTTGTCATACATGACAACCCACAAGTCATGATTGTTTTCTTTTGGCATAAGCAAAAATTCTTTTGCACATCAAAGTTAACCAGAATTTAGAGTTAATCACATAGAGTATTATCACAATTCATTTTTGGTTATTGGAATTGACAATTGTAGTGTGAGTTTTAGATGCATAATATAAAAGGACCATTTGAAGTGTTTTGAGACTATTAAACATGGTTGTGTTCACATATTCTAAAGTGTCACCTTAATCAAATCATCACTCTTTTCATTTTATAACCCTCTTAGTCTTTTTTTAAAATTAAATAGAAATTTTCAAACAAAAATTTGCAGCCCCTTCTTATCCAATCATTCAAATTTTGAGTAGTAAATGAGTGTAAAAAGGTCTAATGCACATGGAAACGTGGTAAACCATCCAGAACATGTTATTATATTTTTGTGTTAGTCTTTTTAGCGCTTATCAATATAGATGCCCACTACTTTTCTATATAACTATTCTATAAGTAAATTTATAAAAGTTTTTCTCCTTAACTCCTAAAGGTCCAAGTGGTCCCTTGGGGGCCAAGTGGGGTTTTGGGCATGTACATACAGCTAAACTACTTTGTGTGATTTTTTAAAACTTTTATAGAAGATGGGGAATTCAAAGATTTGCATGGGCATCTAATTTTTTCTTCATTTCAACATTTATTGAAATAATTATGCATGAACAATTGAAAAATAGGGAGGGCATGCAACCCAAAAAACTTTTAAAACAATTGCATTTTAAAAAAATAAAAATCTAAAATTGGTTCTTTCGATTTATGTATATGTGAGAAGCTTTGAATCATTCAATTTTGATTGATGAGATGAAAATTATGAGAAGTTTTAATTTGCTAGTAGGTATGGGACTCCCAAACCTCCATTCTCTTACCCCTTGTAAAATTTAGTACTTTACTTTTTTGAGCTCTTTGTGTATTTATTTTTTGACTCTTTTATTTCCAAGTTGTAGTAGACTACAATTCCTTGATTTTTACCATGTGGATCAAAGTAATTCAAATTTCTGGATTTTAAATAAATCCTCCAATTTTGCCTATTGTACATGCATTTCATGGCCTTACAATATTGCAAGATTTTACAAAGTATAATTCACACCTCCAATTCATTTGAAAGTTCTCCTACACTTACCTAGCTTAGTCTTTTACATGAAAAAAATAAAACTCAACTTTGCGTAGAGCAATATTTTTGATATAGGAGCGGTTAAAGGCTTTGAAATTTTTTGGCAACAGGGAAAATCATTTTTTTTTATTCTTCAAATGTCAATATCTCACTCCTCTAAACTTACATCTAAAATGAGCTCATTTTTTTCCCAAAAGTAAGATAACCGCACCCATAAGCGTGGAATTAAGGGTATTGGAGTAGGTAAAATAATTGACTAACTTTGAAAAAAATACTATAAGTTTGCAAGAGGAAACTAAAAATATTGGCATCAATTTCATAGTTCCAACGTCAAGTATTTGTTCACAAAGATTTTTCAAAGTCCAAAATCATTGAAAATATAAAGGCGTGTGTAAGAGATGCTAAAAACAAGGCTTATTGGTTCTTAAATAGTGGGATGGCGTACTCAAAACCATCATGCCAGTCACCCACAACCATCACTTCATCATGCATAACCAATTTTTTTAATATTTGTTAATTCTGACATGGTAAGATCATGCTCATGGAGATACTCGTGCCTATGGGTGTGGCTATCTTACCTCCCAAAGTCTGGGACAAGATCTTATGGTTGGATTTCCATAAAAAACTTTTTTCCTTCCTTTGTACTCATTCCCAAAAATTATAGTTCAATGACTTTCACAGAAAAAAAGGCTTGAGCCTTTAGGGTTAAATTTTCATTTTCTAATTTAGAACACTAACCTTAAAAATAGCATATAAAGCAATTAGTTTTAACTATTTTTCAAATAACCATCACAGCTAAAATTCATCATTATTTGTAAATGTCGTGAGATTTTTTTTATAATTTTTTTTATAATTGTTTCACAATCAACCAACAGGAAGTTCTAAATTCTTTGTTTCAAATTTGATCAACTTACATTGTTGAGTGCGATCGTTAGTTGAACGGTAGAGATTTGATCCATGATTTAGATCATAGAACCCTTACTTTAAACTAATTAATTATCATTCTTCTAAATATCACTTTATAATTCGTATTCACATTTTCGGGAATCTAAAGGATGTCTTTGTCTTCAAAAAGTTAATTCAAGTCAACATCAAAAAAACAGATACTGGAGTTACTTTCTCTGCCTCAGTTCGAGTACGAGAGAACACGTTCCTTATATGCGAACACGATCCCGAGTCTGAGAACTTCGTCTCGCTCCTCATGTAACCCTAGAGTAAACGAAAGGCGAGGAATACTTTCATTTGGCTTGCGCAGGGTTTTGCAGCTAAATTTTGTTGCCATGGCGCTCCTACGCTCGCCTGCGTTCCCCTCCTCTTCCCTTCTGCTGTTGCTCTGCTTGCTTTGCGGATCCATAGTATCATGCACCGCTCTTTCCGGGTACGCCTTCAACTCCTGCGAGATTTAATCTACAAATCCCAATCAACAAACCGGATCTTTTCTCAGGGACTCGTGTGTTGAATTTCCAAAGAAAATTGCGTATTTTTCACTCTGATGTAGAATCAATCAGTCTTTAGGTTCGTTCAATCTGGAAGTAGAATCACTCTGAATTTTTTTGAATCTTAGTATACATCATGTTTTCTGCGCAGCCCGAAAAGTGTAGTTTTTATTAATCATGCGATACTCCAGAATCATCTATTTTGTAGACGATTTCAAGCTCTTCAGTGTATAATTTAGGTTGCTGGATTGGTAACTGATTCGGAATTTTTGGTGCAGTGACGACGAAGGTTTTGTTGTGGAGGGTCGGGTGAAAGTGGAAGGTAAATGGCCTGTCAGTTAAAGAGGTCCTTTTTTATCTTGATATATATTTTTTCAATTAGAGTTGTGGCCTTCCAAATATCGTAACTCGACTGCAATCTAATACTCCCTCTGTCCCAATATAAAGCTCCAAATTAGGCATAGTTCTTGTCCCACTAAAAAGCTTGTTTTTGCTAATTTTAATGGTTGAGAAAGCGTTTGTTATGTCCAATGATCTCATGGGGGCAAGTTAAGTGATTAGAGAGCATTCCTCTTCTAGCAAGCTTGGCCTTCCCATATGAGGCACCGTTGCTACTAATCTTTAAATCATCAATAATGAGGAGCTAGCAACATGTACCAATATGGTACTTTTTGCATGGAATTTGGGTGCCCAAATGGCAACATCAAAGCTGGAGATTTTGCACACATTTGGTAGATGGTATATTGATTCTAGAATGCATGTGTCATTAATACAAAGACTAAAATAATGAGGAGCCGGCAGCCTTCACAAACCATGCACAAATATGGTACTTTTTGCATGAAATTTGGGTGTCTAAACGGCAACATAAAAACTTGAGATTTTGCGGATATTTGGTAGGTGGTATATTGATTCTAGAATGCATTTGTCACTAACATAATGACTAAAAATACAATTAATCCCTTGTGGAGAAGTTTTTTGGAGCTTTATAGTTGGACAGAGGGAGTAGCATTTAGGTAATTCAGATTGTGACAAGTTCTCACTATGATTTTTTTTTACATTGTTGCTGAATTTGTGATTCTATGCGCAGTTATGAGAGGTAAAGGTCTTGGCAAGCTAGCGAATATCAAGGTTGTTCTAAACGGCGGCGATCAAGTTTCTTTCATAAGACAACACGACGGGTCATTTGTCTTGTATCCATTGTATAATGTTCTGCGTTTGAAAAGAGCTAACCGCCAGTTTATGTTTTGATCTACATATGCATAGAAGGAAATTGATTTGGTTTGTTGAGTTACATGTTGTACTAGACTTGCTGCCATGGGTGCACATTTGAAGCTGATACTGTATTCAGGAACGTATAAATTATTCCGCTACGTGGCGCAGTAAGGGTTAAAAAAATGGGAAAATTTCATGGATACCCCTGAAGTTTGCAATAATTTCATAGATACCCCTGCTTTTTCAGAAATATCGCAAATACCCTTGAACCAAAAAATTTAGGCCTTTGTTTTGCTATGCATGTCACTTCCTACTCCCTTTGTGCGCACACTACTTCTTGTTATGCGTGCGCACAAAGGAAGAAGGGAAGTGGCATGCACAACAAATCAAATGCCTAAACTTTTTGGTCCAAGGGTATTTGTGATATTTCTGGAAAAGCAGGGGTATCTATGAAATACTGCAAACTTCAGGAGTATCCATGAAATTTTCCCTAGAATTTTTTGGTTGGAAGCAAGTGCTTGTTTACTGCCATTAAAATCCAAGTCTTTTGTTATGCTTCAGTACGTTTATGTGGTTTTCTGGACAAATCCCTATTTTTTGTGAACCTTGACTGGATTTGACTATAGCGAAGATGTGCCTGCTGGCACTCACCTACTCGAAGTTTCTGCCCTTGGCTATTTATTCTCTCCGGTAAGATACATGTTCGAGATTCTCCTTTTCGAGGTAGCAAAGAATGCCTCATTCGGGGAACGTTTCGTGCTGATCGATCATATGGATTTAATATTGTTTGGAATAGCTGGTATACTGTATCGTTAATTTCTACGTTGATTTACATGCTGACGTGCACTAAGGTAGGGGACACTGTATGTGTCACTTTAGGCATTCTTAACATACATAGAAGTGTGAACCCCATATTCGATCAATATGGAGTTGTATGTTGTATATGGAGTGTATCTGGACATTGCATTGGTCTAGATACATTCCATATATACCATGCAACTTCATATTGATTGAATATGGGGTTGATGGTTTTTTTGAAGTTTATAGAGTTGTGGAGAGATCTTTGGGTGAATAAGCCAAATCTGTTGAGATTAGAAGAATCGGTTTGTGACGGCCCCAGTATCCTGTTGCCTTATAGCAATTATTGATTGTTTCGTTTGTTTCTTGCAGGTGAGAGTGGATGTTAGCTCTAGGTTGGCAGGAAAAATACATGCAAGTTATGTAGAAGGCCCTCGACGTATCTCGGATTCACTGGTTTTAGAACCCCGTCAAGAGGAGAACTATTACGAGGCAAGTCTTATGCATTTTTGCCTGTTGTTTTTGCTATTTGTTTATTCTAGAAGTATGAAGTCGTATGTTCTTGGGGCGTGAACAGTGAGTTTGACAAACCTCCTGATTACTGCAGGTTCGAGAGCCATTCTCTTTGTTTGGACTGCTGAAGAGCCCTATGGGTATGATGATAGGTTTTATGGTGGTCTGTGTGTTTCTCCTGCCCATGCTCATGGACAGCATAGGTGAGGTTTCTTGTCCCTTGAATTTGAGCTTTCAGTTGAATTTTTAATTGTAGAGATGATTTTGTCCACTTATCAAGTGTGGAGGTAGATATGCAAGAACTAAATATGCTATTTCTTGTGTTCAGATCCTGAGGAAATGAAGAGACTTCAGGAGACTCAACGCGCTAACCCCAGCCCCGTTGCCCAATTCTTGCAAGCGCGCTCTTGAAGGTGAACCCTGTGGGTTATATCATTCCTTCAAACCAACATTAGGCTCCAGCTTTTTATACCTTGTTGAGGTTCTGTTCTTCCAATGAGCAACTGAGAGAATCTGCTCTTAGTAGCAAATAGTTTATGTGGATCCGTGTGGTATCCTTTTTTATCAGGATTAATGATAAATATATAGCGAAAGCTTGGATATCACAAAAGTGCAGTTACATTATGGAGGGATTCATACTGTATGGACCTCATTCATGGCATTGTACCTTTTAACCCTTAAACGTCGAGGAGGACAAAAAAACGTCCTCCGGCTCTAAAAAATATTCTGTGATTCAAAAAAAAGTCATTTTTCATGTGATTTTTTCTAGAAGTGACCATAAACACATGGTCCATCATGGAAGACAAGAAATTACCTCTTGAGATGCATTCATTTTTTTTGTAACCCAAATTGTGATAAGATTCAAAAACATGGTGTTACCTCCCAAGCTGCCCTTTGTGCAATTTTCATGAGGGCATCATGCACTATTGACTTTTACAACTTTTTGAAGCAATACTATTGGTGCCCATGTGCAAAACACTGTAGACTGCTACAAGGAGGGCAAGCCACAATAATCCATCTGTCCTTAACAAATAGGGGTTAGGCACCATTCTATCCTCAAAGGCCAAGATACTCATATGACTGCATCGTGTTTTTGGGCATATTTGAATGGTTTTTTCTTCATTTTCTTTTGGGTATGCCTTAATCCTTCAAGAATTGAATTTTAATATTGTAGGTAGAACTAATGCATTTCTTTACCATATCGCAACATGCACGCTAGACAGCCGAAGAGAAATCATTTCAACTGGGAATCAGAGATGACAGCAGGTAACTGAATCTGCTGCTGTTGTCTAGCAGCTGATACATCAATACCATGCTGTTAGGTTACACTTGTCAATATGGATAGCTAACTTCAGACAAATAATCGAGACGATGATATAATCTTAGAGTTTTCAGACTTGACCCAAACATGCTGATTCTGTGTTTCAAAAGTTGAGCGATGTGTTTGATTGTTTATGTTTTCAAAAGTCTGACTCGAGAAATAAATTATATTTGGAGAGTTTTACTTATGTTCGCAATAACCAGGAAGGGTTCAAACCTTGAGGGATGTAAAAAAACTTTGCTTCAGGTGTTCAGGCGTTGTTGCTGGAGAAAAACGGAGCTTTTCACAAAATCTTGCCTTCTCATTGAAAAATCTGAAAAGTTTTGCACACCCAGCACGGTGTTCAAAAGTGCGAGCATCGACCCTCTTGCAATAGGAAATAAGGAAAGCGATATAAAACCATTGCAAAATTCGAAGATTACCCACATCTAAGAAGTTTTGGAGCAAAAAACAAACATTGTTGAGCTTTGAAATTCCTTTTTGGAGAAAGTTTTGATAGGCTTGGAAAATCAAAGAGAAAAAATTAGCAGAATTCTACAATATTCAATAAGGTAGATTTTAGTGACTCCTTTTCCATAAAATAGAAATTTGGTTGGTTAGATGTTCACCATTGGTCCTACAATTTGAGATTCACCTTTGCCTCTTACACCTCCTTAGTCTTTGCCTAGTGTCCTATGCTTGCATCCTTAGCACAGGTGGTAACATGTGCCTCAAATTATATTTACTTTCCTTTGTTTGCTTCACCTTTGTTTTTTGCCCTATGTCTTTACATTTACGTGATTGTTTGCAATTGTGTGTACTTGTGTGCCTTTCCTTTGCCTTTTAAGTTTTAAATCAAATGAAATCTTCAATTTGAAGGTGAGTTACTGTGGCTAAATGTTGATGATTTACAAGAGATATATTGCTTAACCCCTAACCGTCCAAGAGGACAAAAATCGTCCTTTTAATGCCAAAAACACACCCCAAGGGTAGAAACATATTTTTTTTTCAATTTTTTTTTTCTTGAAAGTGGTCAAAGAGATGTGCCACATCACTGAATGCCAACAATAGATACTTTCAATGCATCCATATTTTTTAAAACACCAATTTGTAAAAAGATGTATAAGGTCCCTGCTGCCCTTTTTGTGAGGGCAAGATACACTATTGACTTTTCCTTCTTTTGAGGAGAATATTATCTCTCTTGGACACATGCCACAGGTTGTCCACTGCACATGAACAGTGCACTCTCCTCGGTTTGCACCCCAGGTTGCCCACAGGTTCAGGCCTAGTCCTTTAAGGGTTAAAACTAAGGCTTGGTAATTATCTTAATTAAATACAAAACTTTGTTGATTTCAAATCTTCTAATAAAAAACCTTGTGCAATTCCTAAAGCTACTAATAATTGCAAAAATGTCCTAAATGATTCTTAGAATCAAGTGGAATTCAATCAATAATTGAGGATGTTTCTTTGTGAGATTTGTAAAAAGGTGAAAATGATACATATGCAATTGAGGATTCCATATATAAAAAAAACCTTGGCTATTAAAGACCATTTCACAATTGCATAGAATAAAAATATGACAAGCTATACTTTGAGACTAAAAGCTTTATTAAAGAGCAACAAAAATTGCAAATCATTTCTCTTATGAGATTTTAATTTCTTTTGAGGGCTACCTAGTTCATGAAAAAAAAAAGTTCTATAAATATGTTTCTTCAAATTTGTGTGATTTGATGTTGTTATGACTATAAAATTGCATTATGATGGGAAAGTATGTGATGATATGGTATCTAATGTTTCAAGTGTTTGAATGAAAAAATGTTGGACAAAGTTATAAATTCAAGATTCAATTGTTTGATAATCTCTTGAAATAATTGTCAACTATCACAAAAGAATATATGCTACATTTGGAAAAGAATGTCTTTTGTGACATGGTTTTTGAAACTTATATGTGATATAGAAAAAAAAACTGATGTTCAAATGCTTTTTGCCTTTTCTAAAGTAAATGTCAACACTTGGAAGTTGGACATTACAAAAAATATGGAATTTGGATCAAACATAATTGTCCATGTATGAAACGAGAGAATGCCTTTGCTTGAGGCCCTTACCCATACACATACATAAGAACATTCTTGACAATGCAAAAATCAACGTTTACACTCAAATTATCTCTCAACTAGAAAATTATATCAATATGACTAGATCTCCCATTTCATTAACCAATGTTCTTCGAAAAAAATACATTTGGTTTTCCTTCAAAATTTGCTTTTGGTTTGACTATCAATGGGTTTACAACAGTTTCATTGCTATTGTTCTTTTTATTGTGCAAAGTTTCTTTTGTTGTTATTAAGAAAATAACTTAAAATATGGTTTTTTGTTTATTTTTGTTTAGTTATATGAAGATATAGAATTGTGCTTTTTCAAATTGTAGAATGGATGCCTAGTAGCACGTTCTATATTTGAATTATACAAAAGCTATAACTTAAATACAACTGGTAATGTGAAAAAGTAGCTATTTGGATGCATACAAAACATTTCAGTCACCCATCATCCAAAACTTACACTATAGGTTCATAAACGGATTAATACTATCTTTATCAAGTTCTTTCAAAAATCAGCACAATATAATTAGGGAATTATTACAGCAACACCCTAAATTGTTAATAGGACATCCCCTTTGAGCATGAAATTTGATAATTTAGTGCTATTTTTGATTTATTAAGTGGTCCATCATTCATTCAATCACAACATTATCATCTCCTTGAAAGAAAACATGACAAATACAAAAAATATTATTGCACTAATAACATTTTTTGATATAATTTTGCTTTAAGTAACTCTAAAGTCCTATATTTTTAGTTTGACATTTAAGCACACCCATTTTTTTCAGTATAACCTTATAATGATAAAGGTGAAACAAATCTTTTGATCCAAATAAAAAATTAGCAAAATCAGCATTAAAATTACATTTTCATGCTCAAAGGGGTGTCCCAATAGAGATTTAGGGTGTCGCTGTAGTAATTCCCTATAATTATGTATGTAATAAGTTCAAATAAGCATTTCATCATGGTTCATCGTATTAAACCAATTTTACCTTTTTATTGTATAATCCATTACATGGATTGACTTAAGACTAAACCGAGACTGCTTGCTTCCAATTGCAGAAATTTGAAGCAGAAAACTGAAAGCTCCAAGTTCCATTCTGGGAACCCATATTGGAGTATTGGACGCGGTTTCAAAATCAACGAATAAACACACTGCACTCAATGGCTGAAGCCCCACGAATGGTAAGTTACTACCCTAAATAGCGTCGTGGCCTGGCAAAGGAAAGAAGCCTAAAGGGTCTGGTAAGACTTCGAAGAGTGTAAGACGTCGGACTCGTCCTGGACGCGGCCCTGGCTCTGCTGCTCTTCCCATGCCAATGATTTTCGGCCTCTGCGTAGCGAATTGCGATCGTCGGGTCTCTCGTTCCGCGTCGTCGTCGTCGTCGTCAATCATGCTCCGCGACCCGGCTCCGCTCTGAACCTCCTCCCCGACGCACGTTCCCGCAGATCGCCGCAGGGCATCAGCTTGCTCCAGGTTCGGATCCCAGTCCATTTCGGGGTTGCGCGTGCGGGAGCTCGTGGAGTGGTAGGTTTTGCGGATGCGGGGGAGTGGGAGCTAGGTTTTGCGCGGCGGGCCATTGGCTGCCCCGCATTGGGGGTGGGTTGTGTGTTTTGCGTGGGTGGAATTGGGAGGTGGTGAGGGATGGGCATTAGGTTTTGGGGTGGGTCGGATTGGGGTCGCTGACGGGGGGTGGGGGAGTGGTGTGGCAGGGGGCGTTGGGAGGAGATGGCGACCATGGAGAAGACGTGCACGCTGCTGGTGCACTTCGATAAGGGGTCGCCGTCGCTGGCGAACGAGATCAAGGAGCACCTGGAGGGGCACGACGTGGAGGCCAAGGTGGACGCGATGAAGAAGGCCATCATGCTGCTGCTGAACGGCGAGAGCATTCCGACGCTGTTCATCACCATCGTGCGGTACGTGCTGCCGTCGGAGGACCACACGATCCAGAAGCTGCTGCTGCTGTACCTGGAGATCATCGACAAGACGGACTCGCGGGGCAAGGTGCTGCCGGAGATGATCCTGATCTGCCAGAACCTGCGCAACAATCTGCAGCACCCGAACGAGTACATCCGGGGGGTGACGCTGCGGTTCCTGTCGCGGCTGATGGAGGCGGAGCTGATCGAGCCGCTGATCCCGTCGGTGCTGACGAACCTGGAGCACCGGCACGCGTTCGTGCGGCGGAACGCGATTCTGGCGATCACGGCGATCTGCAAGCTGGCGCACGGGGAGCAGCTGATTCCGGACGCGGCGGAGCTGATCGAGAAGGTGCTGGCGACGGAGCAGGACCTGTCGGCGAAGCGGAACGCGTTCCTGATGCTCTTCAGCTGCGCGCAGGAGCGCGCGGTGAACTACCTGCTGACGCACCTGGAGAGCGTGGCGGGGTGGGGCGACACGCTGCAGATGGTGGTGCTGGAGCTGATCCGGAAGGTGTGCCGGGCGAACCCGGGCGTGAAGGGGCGGTACATCAAGATCATCGTGTCGCTGCTGAGCTCGCAGCACACGGCGGTGATGTACGAGAGCGCGGGGACGCTGGTGTCGCTGTCGTCGGCGCCGACGGCGATCCGCGCGGCGGCGAACACGTACTGCCAGCTGCTGCAGACGCAGAGCGACAACAACGTGAAGCTGATCGTGCTGGACCGGATCCAGGAGCTGAAGGCGTCGCACCGCGAGGTGATGGTGGAGGTGGTGATGGACATGCTGCGGGCGCTGGCGAGCCCGAACCTGGACATCCGGAAGAAGACGCTGGACATCGCGCTGGAGCTGATCACGCTGCGGAACATCGACGAGGTGGTGATGACGCTGAAGAAGGAGGTGGTGAAGACGCAGAACAGCGAGCTGGAGAAGAACGGGGAGTACCGGCAGATGCTGGTGCAGGCGATCCACTCGTGCGCGCTGCGGTTTCCGGAGGTGGCGAGCACGGTGGTGCACCTGCTGATGGACTTTTTGGGGGACTCGAACGTGGCGTCGGCGATCGACGTGGTGTGCTTCGTGCGGGAGATCATCCAGACGAACGCGGGGCTGCGGGAGTCGATAATGGCGCGGCTGGTGGACATGTTCTACCAGATCCGGTCGTCGCGGGTGGCGACGTGCGCGCTGTGGATCATCGGGGAGTACTCGGTGTCGGCGGGGGAGGTGGAGGCGGGGATGGCGGTGATCAAGCAGTCGCTGGGGGAGCTGCCGTTCTTCACGACGGTGGAGGAGGGGGACGTGGTGGACGCGGCGGCGGCGAATGGGAAGGGGGCGGGGGCGGGTGCGGCGCCGGCGCCGGTGCAGTACGCGTCGATGGCGTCGTCGAAGCGGCCGGCGATTTTGGCGGACGGGACGTACGCGACGCAGAGCGCGGTGGCGGCGACGGCGGGGCCGTCGGCGAACTCGGTGGTGGTGGGGTCGGCGGCGAATCTGCGGTCGATTTTGCTGACGGGGGACTTTTTTCTGGGGGCGGTGGTGGCGACGACGCTGACGAAGCTGATGCTGCGGTACGAGGAGGTGCAGGGGAGCGCGAGGGCGGCGAACAAGGCGGAGGCGGAGATGCTGCTGTACATGGTGTCGATGCTTCGGCTGGGGCAGTCGTCGGCGCTGTCGCATCCAATGGACGACGACGCGTACGACCGGATCACGCTGTGCATCCGAGTGCTGAGCCGGAAGGACGCGGGGATGAAGGCGGTGTGGCTGGAGAAGTGTCGGATGAGTTTCGCGATGATGATCAACGACAAGCTGAGCCGGGAGATGGAGGAGAAGAAGGCGAAGGCGCAGGACTCGTACGCGCAGCCGGACGACCTGATCGACTTCTACCACCTCAAGAGAACCAAGGTACGCGGGGCACGGTGTGTTGTGGGGAATGTGGGTGTGAGTGGGTGCATTGTTGTGGCGTGGCGTGGTGTAGGCGTGGGTGCTGGGTTCAGGGCATTGGGGGCGTGGGGAGCGACGTTTTGGGCAGTCGTGGTTATGTGGATGCGGAATGGGAGTAGTTCAGGAGGAGTAATTGTGGAGTGGCTGAGCGTGTGTGGTGGTGGGGATGTTGGTTGGGGGGGCAGGGCATGAGCCAGATGGAGCTGGAGGACGAGGTGCAGGACGACCTGATGCGGGCGACGGGCGAGGTGGCGAAGGACGGGGACGCGCGGAAGCTGAACAAGGTGCTGCAGCTGACGGGGTTCAGCGACTCGGTGTACGCGGAGGCGTACGTGACGGTGCACCAGTACGACATCGTGCTGGACGTGACGATTCTGAACCGGACGACGGAGACGCTGCAGAATCTGTGCCTGGAGCTGGCGACGATGGGCGACTTGAAGCTGGTGGAGCGGCCGCAGAACTACGCGGTGGCGCCGAGCACGAGCAAGCAGATCCGGGCGAACATCAAGGTGTCGTCGACGGAGACGGGGGTGATCTTCGGGAACATCGTGTACGAGACGAGCAGCGTGCTGGACCGGAACGTGGTGGTGCTGAACGACATCCACATCGACATCATGGACTACATCGCGCCGGCGTCGTGCGCGGACGTGGCGTTCCGGAACATGTGGGCGGAGTTCGAGTGGGAGAACAAGGTAAGGCCGGGTCCCGACCCACCCGTGGGTGGCGCTTCGGCTTGGGGGGGGGGGGGGGGGGGGGACGTCTTGGTTTGCATCGTGATGGTGGTGGCCCCGATGCTTCCCGGGCTTGTGGTATAGGAGGAAGCAGTTGTTGTGGGTGTTGCTTTTGGATGCTTGATCAGAGCAGGAAGGGTGTGTGACGTGGCGGGGTGTGTCTCCAGATGCAGCTTGTGGGAACGGGGTGCTGGAGCTGTTGCACTGAGCAGGTGTGGGTGCGTGGGGTGATTGGGGAATGCAGGTGGCGGTGAACACGAGCATACAGGACGTGCGGGAGTTTTTGCAGCACATCGTGGACTCGACGAACATGAAGTGCCTGACCCCTCCGTAAGTTGGCCATCCTTTGCTCTGTCTGGGAACCCGCCCTACGAAATGCTCATGACTGAATTGCGAACTCTTCACGGGAAGAGATGAGTGGATTGAAAACGGGGTTGTGCGTTTCATGATCTGGGAGTGTGATATATTCCATCTGTTGGGTAGTGTTGTTCCCTTGTTGGTTCGGGAATCATGTGTTCCAAGTCCCACGGATTTATGGACACCGCCACCTTGGGTCAAGGAGGTTTATAGTTTCTCCCGAGTGACATCACTTCCTGGACGCCTCGGGTGCCTTGATTGGATTCTCGCCGCTGGTTTTGGAGGGACTCTTGTGACGGTTTTCCTGACGACCGACGCGTTTGTGTGTGCTTGTTTTCGTTCGATGGTCGTGCTCGTAAGGAGTAAGACATCCTGTCCAGGGTGCCGATACTTGGGTGGGGTGTGCAATGAAAACCTGTGGGGCTGATGGATTGTTTTGGGGGCGGGGTCCGTGGATGCGTGCGCAGGTCGGCGTTGGAAGGCGAGTGTGGGTTCCTGGCGGCGAACTTGTACGCGAAGAGCGTGTTCGGGGAGGACGCGTTGGTGAACGTGAGCGTGGAGAAGCAGTCGGACGGCAAGCTGAGCGGGTACGTGCGCATCCGGAGCAAGACGCAGGGGATTGCCCTGAGCCTGGGCGACAAGATCACCCTGAAGCAGAAAGGCTGAGAGTGCGAAGCAGAGTCCTGTTTGTCTTAGTTTGTTTCTCTGGACGAGGAGCAGGAGTACATTCACTAGTGTTAGTTGAGCCCGTAGGTGAGCTGGTTGATGCAAAGGTGTGGAGAGCCCCTTGGAGATGGGGTCGCCTGCCTCGCAAGGTCGGAGTTGCACGCACTTACAGTAAGCTCGGTCTAGAACGCCACCATTTTACGGCATTATGATCTACCGGTTGGTAGTACTTCTTAGCATTGTATTAGTTATTTGTACTGATTACTTATCATTTTCCTGCCCCATTTTTGCAATTACTGTCTTTTCACCTTTCTTTTCATTTATGTTTTGCGGTGTGGAGCATTCATTTATTCTTTGGAAGTGTTCATTAGGAACGGAGTGATTCGAGTTGAGAGCATGTAATAACCAGTTTCACTTACATACGAGGTACTATTATTCTCTATTTCTTGTCTTCGTCTTGATTTGTCACTCCCTGATCTCTTTGAAATTTGTCCGGGAGCTGCCTCTGTCGAGAGTTCCTGGGTTTTTTGGTTGCTCAGTGGTCGGTTTTCTCTGGTCATCTCATTGTAAAGATGTTTGTGTTTGTATGTTTTTTTTTCGCGTATTATGAATGATCTTAGAATGAATCTGCTTGCGGTATTTTTGTCCTTTTTTCGCTTCTACTTTTTTCAATTAGCTCAGTGTCTGCAGTACCGAACGGCGTTCTTATAGATTTGTCTTCGTCACTTATGGTGGCTAATGCTTAAAAGATTGCATTTGTGCTGTTAATACTTGTGCTTTTACGTGTATTGTATTGCAGATTGGAGATTTTGGTTTAACCTTATGTTTGCACTGCTGTTTGGGACAAAGAACTTTTGCAAGATATTTTTTGGAAGCATGACCTAGTTGTCATGTTCGTCATGTATTACTTTGTTTTGTACAATTCCATGAGTCTACAAATACTGTTGATGATCTCAATTTCATAAATAGATACAAGCAACATAAATATGTATGTTCTTTTAAAATTGGGAAGCCTCTCCAGATAAGTGCTCCAGGCCCCTCTAAATACTCTCCATCCTAGTGTGTCAAGTAATGGTCCTTCAAAATACTATTCATCCTAAATTTAGTGAGCTTTATTCTATATTTCCCTTGGTCAATGGTTGATTGCTAAGCACCCAAGCCATTTTGATCAAAATTAGGGTTTAGGGAGACCTGCAAATTTGCTGCATTGTATCTTAGTCATTTGGATGATCTATAAAAAGAGACCACTTAATATAGTGGGACATCTACTTAGAAAACAAGCTTGCAAAATTTGGGAACAATTGACTATGAGGGATGGGAGATTATAACATTTGATCATTTTTGGCAAGTAGTTGCTATTTGTTGATTTTTACAAATTTTTAAAAGCCCTTGATTTACTTCAAATTGTGTTAGTAGTAAGATAGGATGTGAATTCACACATTTGTAATTTATTTAAGATTGTGCTTTGAATTGTTGTTACACAAAAAAAGGTGACCGGCATAATTGGTGAGGGCTATCACAATAAAGGTCTAGAACATGTTTGAACCTTTGTTGGCCAATCCCCTACCACCACAAAGTACAAACAAGGAACTTTGCAACAAGTATTGATTGTTTGTAGCTTGTAAGATGCTGCTTGCCACCACGTCCCTCATGATTTTCCACCCAATGAAGAGTCTCTAGACATTTCTACAATGTTTGGCTTGCCTTGCCATTACTACACTTGCACAGACCACTTGAATGCCTTGATAATTGTAGTTTATAGCAAGGTCAAAAAATTAGATATAGTACCTCAAACAAGCCTCTCAAATCATGTAAGGATACTTAGGGTCCTCTAGGACATTTAGGGGTTAAACACCTGCTTTTGAGACACATTTGAAATGCAAGGGTGAAGAACAAGAATTTTGAGGGCCTTATCTCTTAACCCTTAAAGGACCATAGGGCATAGTATATATGCTACCCTATAATCAGCATTTGCTACCAGTAAGAAGTTTTAATTTGGGATCTCAAGTAGCTCACTAGAACTACTTTGATCTATTCTCCAACTTCTTTGTCGATCTCAAATGTAGTAGAGGTGTGGATCCATTCCAAATACAAGAAAAATACTCCATATTGTACTAGTCGCAGCGGCATGCTCAATCATTTAAGGGTTAAAGTATCAAAGTTTGAAGTGCAATGCTCTAATGGTCAAATATGTATAGAAAATGCTTTGAATCATTTAATTATTGTTGTAAGCAAAAAAGTCTAAAGGAATTTTGATTTGTAGGCAACTCTAGCTACTCGAGTTCATCTTCATGAAACAACATTTGAAGTTTTTTGTAATTCATTTTTCAATAATTTTCAAGGAGAATAAGTACAACATATTGCTACTACAATATTTTTTAAATTGGGATCACTAGCAGTTTTCTTCTTTACTTTCAGTTATGCATCTCTATTAATATTTTATTCAAAAGCAATTATTAAGTGATTGCTGCTCAAAATATGTCTAGAACATTATGTGTGTTATCCCACATATAGATGTTATATTTGTTTGGTTTGAAGAAGTACCTATTCCTTGCAAGAGAAAACAAGTTTTGAAAGTTGGAAGGCTATGATCCAAACCTCTATCAAAATAGGCTCTAACATTAAAGAGATAAGAAAAGCGCAAGTATAATTACCTAGAGAAGAGTGAAGATTGTCTCAGTTAACCAAATGAGTACAGCTCCTTGATGATTCTGTATTTGCACCGATCATCAGGAATAGTAGTTGAGACCTAAGAACCTTCAAAACCACGATCTCCAAAGCTACAAATTACAGTCTGTCTACCCAAAATTGAAATCGAAGGGGAATTACATCCAGTTTCTTTACAACACTAACAGAATTATAAGAAATCATTATTTTCCAAATTTCCATTGTACAACTTAACCTTTATCCTAATACTAAATTCAACTGAAGCAGAAGTTTTGAAAAAGAAAAGACGTTCTCTGTAGTTTGCTGTTTTACTGGGCGTAGGTGTTTGATTGCAGCCGACGGATTACAGCTTCAGAAAAATTTTGCTGCCTGAAACAGAAAGGAAACTAAAATTAGACTTTGTCCTACAAAACTCTGATTTTGAAAGGAAGACCTTGATATCTCCGCCCAAACCCTAAACGTAATGCCATATTAACAAGCCCGCAACTCATATACATCAACGAAGAAAACTGAAGCATTAAACAAAAAGTATGCTTACTTCTTCTCAGTAAGCTTGGGGCTTGGTCTATGGTACTTCAGATAGCCATCCCATGGAACTTTTTTAATTCCTGATCTCATGCAAATTAAATCCCGCACCCTGCCAATCATCAAGGGAACCAGACTCAACACGTAATACATAGCCAGAGGGTAATAAATACTAAAGAAAAATTATTCAAAATCAACCAAGCATCCGTTCAAATCATCCCAAAACCCTCACTGACAGGAAACGGAAAAAAGGAAATCTCATGGTAGTTTGTACTGAAAAATGGGAGCTTCATAAATATGCAAATCTTCCTCTTTTGCATAAAAGTTTCTAAAATCATCACGCAGAAAAGCATACAAATAAAAGTCCCGTACCTTTCAGAGAACTCAATGGGTGTTTCACCCGGTTTGATAGTCTGGGGTTCTAGATACCACACATCACAAACTACTGCCCAAGATGTCATCAACCGCATCAAATGCATTGTGAAGGACTGCCTGTGCCAACCATGGAAATTGATGGTTTTCAGAATGGAGGACAAAGAGAAGAATTGTGGCAATACATAAGAGCCCATGCTGATAGAATTAATTTAAAGAATTTTTTGTTGCATCAGTAAAGAAACTCGTGGAGTGGGATCACAGGAATATTATAATGTGATACATTTCGATAAGTGTAGCACTGAAATGCGCTTAATCTTAACATGACCTAATTATGAGTCGTTAGTGAAAGAGCTTACTTCTTACTGTTCCAGAAAGCGTCCACAAAGATCTTATTGTATTTGATAGCAATAGGGCACACCACACAGTCGAGCTCAAACGCTCCCTGCATATCATGCCCAGCTCAAATTAGGTCTAAACACATAATTTCGGTGTCTTAATCGCAGATGTTAAACTTAAGTATACAACCTGGTTTTGAAAAAAGTACCTTCTTAAACATAACACAATATTCATTGTTAACACAGGTGCCTTCAGGAAAAATCAGAAGAGGATTTGCTTCTTTGTCTTCAATGTGTTTCTTCAACCTGAAATAGAAATACCAATAGTTCAGATGACTTTCGTAATCACAAATTATCCTTTAACATCGACATGAAAGTACTCAAGTAAACTATATTGGGAAGAGATCAAGGAAAGGTAGCGTTTAATGTGGACGTGCGTATTACTTCTTTGCAACAGCATTCCGATCAGTAGCCTCTGTCCTATTGAACCATATGCAACCAAGGCTTTCAAGCACAGTAGTCTGCAAGAACCCTGCACGCCAAAACAATAAAAAGGTTAATTTAGTAACCCAACTATTTACCAGCAAACATTGAAAAAAAAACACTCGTTATCTCTAACAAACCATGAGCCCAATATCCCATGAAGTAGCTTGTCATCAGAAAGGTCACGGTAGAGAAGGAGCAGGACAGGCAAGTGACATGGTGCAAGTCCAACAACAAGCTGCTGAAACAACATAAAATTCAGAGAATAAGAAGGAAAGAAAATGACTTACCAACCCATCCTGGATGCTTTTGCATAATCACAGCAAACGCAGTCATCTGCTCCAATATGACAAAATCAATCATCGATGTATGATTTGCCACAAACACCTGCAAAGTTTGAAAAAACAGTAAATGGTTACAAGATTATTCAACATCCTTTTGTACTAAACACTTCTAAAATAAGAACAACCATTGCATTCAAACTCTTCCAACTGCTGTCCTGTCAAAAACTTAACCTCACTAGATTTTGCATAAAACTGTAATATGTCTCCAGCTCCATGTACACACGCATTTTCAGATCCGATTAAAGATTCAGAACCAGGAAGACCCTACGGAAAGCCAAACAGAATCAAGCTGCCAACCAGGTGTAACGCATCTGCCCTCAAGGTCGGCTCTCCAGCGCAACACAGCCGCAAGCATAGCCTGACACCATAGGTCCCTGTGGTTTATTACAAGTTTTATAGTATTCCTTAAGCAAATATTGTGGAAGTGCTTCACTTATCATGTAATGAGATTCTTATGATGATAGTATTGTTGATAAAATAGTCTGTATTACATTCTCCAACCAAGGCTGCAAAACGCCTACTGCACATTCTTAAGAAAAAAACCAGCTACAATGTCACTGAGGCAGACAAGAAGTACCTGCTTAGGACGTCTGCTCGGCCGTGGTCCATGGTATCTGACAACGCCTGTCCAAGAAGCTACAAACACGCTACACATAAACTCCACCAAGCCTCTCTGTACATAACACAACATAAAGTAAATCTTTACAGAAGTAATCAACTGGACAAAAGAGCTCACCCCTGAAAGATCCTTACACTTTTTATATACTATATTCTTGCATTTGAAGAACCTTTAATACAATGCAATACAAACATAATATCCCTTTTTTGAATGATAATGCAATGGGTTTTTCCTAGTGTCGAAGTATACAAGGAAAATACGAAAGCACATACACCAAGAAAAAAGCTCCTTGGTCCATTAAGCAATAAAATCTGTTCCAGTTGTACTAACCTCTATTTGACGTCGGAGATGGTCGTGCGATTTCAATGCCGCGTGTATAGGAAAGAAGAGACCTAGAAAAATAATCCATCCAATTGCGAGAAGAATAAGCCTGTTCATACCAACCAATATCTCACTTCAACAAAAACTCACAAAAAACAAAGCAAGCTATGAAAATGTGAAATCATGAAAATAGGTCATAAAAGAACACGGACCTGACAGGAAAAAGGATCAGATAGCGCACAGCCACGCCACACACCCAAAGTGGAAACAAATAAATGTTCCAGTTCCAGCGCTCAGGAGTATTGGACTTGAAACACCTTGTGAACGAATCCTGTGCATACAGTCCACTCAAACCTAATAAGGATTTCGGTGAATTGCTTTTAACGGCACCAGAACATTTGAAACGTTGCCCTGGACTCTTCCCTCACCCGAAGCTAGAGGACAAAAAATTCCTACAACGATTCAGCAATCAAAATCTCCAAAAACTTAGAGAATCACGCAAGAAAAAATTGACAGAAACGTGGATGTAAATAGCTTACATCGATAATGGCGCTCCCTGCTTCACTAAGAACTTGCGAAAGGTCCAACAAGTCGCGCCTGCAAGACGCCATTAGCAGGAATCAATATCAAGGATCAACGAGAAACAAACAAACAAACAAACAAACAAGAGCAGGAATCAATATCAAGGATCAACGAGAAACAAACAAACAAACAAGAGCAGGAATCAATATCAAGGATCAACGAGAAACAAACAAACAAACACTCAAACAAGAGCAGGAATCAATATCAAGGATCAACGAGAAACAAACAAACAAGAGCAGGAATCAATATCAAGGATCAACGAGAAACAAACAGACAATCAAACAAGAGTAGCGATGCGACTCGAAGGTCGAAAGGACACTGACAGTTGCATTTTTTTGTCAAGGTAGGCCACGGAAGAATGCTCCTCCTCCTCGACATGCGCGTCAAGAAAATCATCGTTCACGACTTCGGCGCTGATGCCGCTCTCGGCTGTCGTCGTCTCCTCCACACTCTCTACACTCTCTGCTGCGCTCACCGCCTCCGATTTGAAATTCTCAGAGCCCTCCATAGCTGAGAAAAAACAAACTCGATCCACCAAACCCTAAAGGGAATCTTTTCCTTCAATTGAAATGCGCACCACAGTAAGCAACTACTACGTAATAATAAATGATGATGAAGAAGAAGAAGAATCTCCGAATCTCTTCAAGCTTGGCTAAATCAATAACTGCGTCTTTCACATAGGATCGAATTCATAACAAGCTGCATCGACGGAGAAATCATTGCAGCTCCAAATTCGGCCCCGTCAAGAGCCAGGGGTATGAGATGAGTTTGTTCGTCAGAGCAGGTCTCCGAACTGTTGTGCGTCAGTTTCTGGTCACGATCTGACGCGAAAAAAGAGAGATTACGTAGAATTTTTCTCCGGACGAAGCTCGAGCGCGCCAGGTGGGCGGAGTCTCGGGGGCGGAGTCTCATTACTTTGGTGGGATCCGAGTGGCAGCAGCAGCGGGATACGGTAAACCTGCTACACTCGCACTGGAAATTGGAGGGGAATCATTTCAAACGCTAAGCCGGCTTCGTCCTAAGCTCAAATCTTCTTCCTAGTCTAGAATCTTCGTCCTAATCTATGAATCTTTGTATTAATCTAGAATATTTATCTAATTGAGAATCTTTGTCCTAATCAACAATCGTAATATAGAATCTTTGTCCCGTATTCTACGATTTTCTTTCATGGAGGATACATTTTGAAGTTTTTAATGCATTTATGTTATGAAACATTTAGGGCAGAGGCGCCCAATTCTGACTTTGGAAGTTTACAAGTAGGGCCAACTTCCTTGCCACATTGGAATGCGAGAAATATACAAACAATAAAGCAGTTACGATGCCATAGTGTCATACATGGAAGTGTGTTGAAGAATAATCACTAGAAGAAAAACATGCAATAAATGATTAGGTCACAACAATTGCACAATAGCAATTGAGTCATTTTGTAATTGTTGCATAATTGTTGTATAATTGTTCAATTGGTGTGCACTTGTTGTGCCCTAGTCATTTATTGCTACTTTTCTTCTAATAAACATAATTGGAAATGGTGTTTCAATAGATTTCTTGTAAGAAGCTTGTGAATTATGAAATATGAGTTTTTCAAAGTTAGAAAACAATGATTATTGTGGTTGATTTTGATGCAGTATAGAAGTTTGTATTTGCTTATAAAAATCTAAAGAATATGAATTTGAGGGCTTTATATATATCTTCTATAAGTCATAGAAATAATTTATTGGAAATTGTTTTGAAGAATTTGACTTCGTTGGTTAGAGGGAAACTAATGCAAGAATTAAAAATTTACTCCACTTTGATTGTCTTCTTACTAATCCACTAGCACAAACTATAGGATTTTGATGTGGGTTGTATTAATTGGGACCTCAAACTATCTCAAGAGAAAACCAACTGGCATTTATTTCTTACTCAACTTTAAATATAACAAAAAAAATGGTATGTTAAGCTCAAGTTATGTATGATCTTGTAAATTTGTCTAAACATTTATTATGTATCCTTTGCCAACATTGTCCAATAAAACTCAAACTCAATGGTATTGAGTTCAAAATTTGAAAACATTTGAAAAGATCTTGACATTTATAATCACATTTAAAGATTACAAGTAACACAAATTTTTTATGTTTTGTATTTGATCACATGTAATGCTATTGGAACTTAACTTAATTAGTCTTATGATATTAGTTATATTGAGTTGTGGAAAGAAGCTATTGCAAGTATCTTTGTGATGAGCTCAAAATAAACTTTGCATATTTTACCTATCATAGCTCCCAATAACATTCAAAAGCTCTACAATGAAGAGGAATTCAATTTTATTCAATCAAAATTTTGATCCATTGAAAACCTTTAATACCCTAAACCTCCTTCAAACTATTGTTTTGTATAAAACACATTTTTTATTAATACATTGTTCATGTTTGAAAAAATATCAAACTAAAATTGTCCTATACCTAGTGAGCCAAATGGAAAAAGAACCGTATATCAACTTTGAATGTATCTCCAATTACCTCAATTTGAATCATGTCTTTAAGTTTACCTAATTAAATGACTATATCTTAATCTACAAACAGACAAGCAGCTCATTCTAAGGTGTTTTCATTTTTGCAAACATTGCTTTGTCTTTTTCACAAAGCTCAATTTTACCATTTCAATGTTTCCAAGATTATTATATCTTTCTCTTAACATTTTGTAAATTACTGTACTATATTTAAAAATTTCTTAACAATACTCTATAATTTAAAGCATGCAAACATTTCATCATAATAACCACTTTCTCCTTTTCAAAAACCACCAATCAAATAAGAGTGTAACGAAATATATTAAACCCCAAAAACAACTTGGTTATAATACATCTTGAATGCACAATATATTGAAGCTTGCAGAATTTCCAATTTGAAATTTTAATTTCATATATTTTCATAAATGTTAATAGTGCAATGGTACATCTAACCATATGAGTATGATCAACATGTCATATCCTACACTTGTGATTGTTTCAAAGTCAACAAAAGATCATTCTAGCACTTCATATATAACACATTTTCACATTTTTGGATATTCAAACTAAACATCATGATTTTGTGTTTTTTCAAAAGTCACATTCATATGTATAATCAATTAAGTTCCATCCAACTTTTTGGCATGCTTGGTGTTTCCTTCCAGAAAAAGATGACAATTTTATCCACCTTTTTCTCAAATTTTTGAGTGTTGAGGGACACAAGGTCAAAATAAGTTAAGTCAGTCAAAATGAAAGCTTGTCTATTAAAAAGTTCCCAAATTTAAATTTTCTTGTGAGACAAAGGAGTATACCACATAGGGAATTGCTAAATTTACCACACCTAATTGTCAAATCCACCACACCTAATTGCTAAATCCACCACACCTGTTTGCTAGATCCATCATGCAGCAAAGTTTCATGAAGAAAAGAAGGGCAAAATTCATAATTATTGAATGACTATTAAATGATTATGACAAATTTATTTATTCCTAAACCATATGTATTCAAAGTTATGAAAGTTAAACCCTAAACGTCCCAGCGTGCCGCTTCGACCAATACAATACGGGGTATTTTTCTTGTATTTGGAATGGATCCAAAACTTCTACTTCATTTGAGACCAACAAAGAAGTTGAAGAATAGATCAATGTGGTTCTAGTGAGCTACTTGAGATCCGAAACTAACATTTCTTATTGGTAACAAATGACAATTATATGTCAACGTATATACTATGTCCTATGGACGTTTAAGGGTTAAGCCAAGTAATAAAAAGAAAAAAAAAAAAGGAAATAGTGGATAAAGAAAACAAAGAAGAAAGGGAAGAATAGATGAATTTATTCCTTTACTAGGCTCAACTTCCATAACTTTGAGTATATATAATCCAAGAACACGTTTACAAATAAATACGTTTGCCATCCCCATCAAACAATCATCCAATAAATATGAAACTTGCCCTTTTTTAAAGGAACTCCTAAGTATGGTATGATGTGGTGGATTTAGCAAAAAGGTGTAATGAATTTAGCAAGAAGGTGTAATGGATATAATGGATTTAGCAAAAAGGTATAGTGGAGTTAGCAAAAACAAGTATGGTGGATTTAGCAAAAAGGTACGATGGATTTAGCAATTCCTTACCACATATGGGTTACAGTATTTGAAGTAGATTTTCTATTAGGGTATCTGAAATGTAGATCTCCGTCGAGGTAACCACAATCCTCTCCAAACCTAGATTCCATACACCACTCAACATGTCTCCGCTGGACTCATTCCCAGAGACGAATGTCGGTAGTAGTGCGGCACGTTCTGCTCGTGTTTTTTGCAGTACAAAGTGCAGAACGAAGGACACTCAGATTTGTTAGTTTTTCTTCGTCTTCCTCCTTCACGTCACGGCGCTGCCGCAGCGCTTGCTTGATCCTGTCATCCATCCACCTCTCGATCGCGTGCTGCTTGCTTCCTCAGATCTCCCTATTTTTCGCCGCATCAGATGCACACACTTTGCCACTTTCACTCCCGGATCTGTCTCACTCTCTTCATGAACTGATTGCTTTTTATTTCTGTTAGATTTTGCTCCAATAATTTCCGAGAGAAATCGGACGAAGCTCACACTTGCTCACATTCATACGCTCTTCTCACTCGCAGCTGTGATTCCCTGGAATGGACTGAACGCAATGCTCTATGTGCACTTGAGAGAAACGAAGTTAGGGAATGTCTTGTGCCATTCTCGTTTGGCGGTGGAGCTTGCGCTAGGGTTTAGTTCTCGCTTGTGAGGTTGACCGAAAGTTCATATGAGCTAGATCATTCCCTAATGAGTTCATTCCTCACGAAATCCGTGGTTTCTTCTGCACATCTGAGGAAGGAATTGGTAGAGTACTTAGGGATGCACAGCAAGGCATTTTCGACAGAGGGATGACTGAGATCTGGTGTTTGGCGGTGGAGCTTGCGCCAGGGTTTGGTTCTCGCTTGTGAGGTTGACCGAAGGCCGAGCGGTACGTAGTTAGTTCATATGAGCTAGATCATTCCTATTGAGTACATTCCTCATCACGCACTTTGCCACTTTCCCTGCCGGATCTCTTTCACTGTCTTAGTGCACTGATTGCTTTTGATTTCTGTTGCATTTGACTCCAATAAATTCCGAGAGAAATCGAAAGAAGCTCACGCCTGGCTCACATTCATACGCTCTTCGCACTCGCAGCTTTGATTCCCTTAGAATGGATTGAACGCAATGCTCTATGTGCACTAAGCTTAGGAAATATCTTATGCCATTCTCGTTTGGCGGTGGAGCTCGCGCTAGGGTTTGGTTCTCGCTTGTGAGGTTGACCGAAGGCCGAGCGGTACGTAGTTAGTTCATATGAACTAAACTATTCCTTAATGAGTACATTCCTCATGAAAACAATGGTTTATTCTGCACATCTGAGGGAAGAATTGGTAGATAACTTTGGGAGTAAGGCATTTTCGACAGAGTGATGACGGAGATCTGGTATGGAGTTTGCCAGCATGACGTGAGCGTTGTCGAAGAGGTTAACGTTTTGATTAATTAGGAAACAGGATGAGAGTACGCTCTCCTCGAATTAGTGATGACTTCGAGGAGCCGAGTACCAGAAGCCACGAGCTGGCGGCCTTCGTTCATGATTCCGATGCCAGCGTTTTCTTGCCCAAGCATGCGGCCTTTTCGCAGCACGAGGAGGATCCGAAGGTGGACGTTAGGGCAGAGTCGGAGGAGGTAGGCAGATCGGAGGTGTGGAGAGCAAGGGCATGGCGGTTTCTCAATCAGCCATTTGCATGGATATCCATGTTGTGCAGGCAAGTTGTCATTTTATGCTATTCCTCTATCGTGTGTTGAGCCATTCATTTGCATTACGTTTATTAAACGTTTTATATGAATACACTTGCTTAAAGAATGAGCGAGATTAGTGTCAGTAAGGGAGGATGCTATTTGCGTGACGTTGAGAATATTAGGGTTGTAGTGTGATTTTTGGAGATCTCACTCGTTTGACATTGGCCATGATTTCGACAGGGAGCTGGATGGGACGTTTGTACTTGGAGTTGTGGTGGTTTATGGTATAAGCCAGGGCACCGGGTATGCGTTGAGCCGGGTGGTGGTGGACTACTACTGGAGAGATATTCAAGGGAAGGAGCCATCGACTGTGCAATTCTACCGAGGAGTCACCTCTATTCCTTGGGATGTGAAGCCTCTTTACGGTCTTCTCACCGATCTACTCCCCTTTTTCGGGTATCACCGCCGGCCTTACTTCGTTCTTACAGGTCTTTACACATAACCTCAAAAAATCATGGTAATTCTCTTCCTCAGTTTGCGGTGTTGAAAGTATCGGATTTCCTCTTTAACTGCATTGCCGATTTGTTTACTTGTAGGTCTGATAACGTTCATAGTATACCTAGTCTTGACGCTTGGCGGAAAGTTACTTGCGGCGACAGCACTGGCCATGTTTGTGGGAGCGGCTGCGTCTGCTGCCATGGCAGATGTCGTCATTGATGCGTTGGTTGCAACGAAAAGCCGGGAGAAGCCGGAGCTAGCCTCACATATTCAAACCTTATGCGCTACATGTATATCAGTGGGAAGTTTATCTGGATTCCTGCTGAGTGGCGTTGCGGTGCATTTATTTGGTTCACAGGTACGAATTCTGAACAGTATAGCTTGTCTGAACAGCATTTCGAAACCGACAGGATGAGATCCTAGACTTTTTCTTTTGTCAGTTGTGTTGGTTTCATACCACTCCTTAGTGATAAGACAGTCTTACAGCAACTTATTGGACTAGTTTACAGTTGTAGAACAAGGTAAAACATATAGATGTAATTTTTGCACAAATCAAGGCGTTAGATTCAATTTTTCTTGAGCTTGTTGCTTCAACCTGTGCAATCATGGAAAGCCATTTCTAATGTTAACCTTTTGCCAAATGTTTCAGTAGCTTGGATGATAGAAGATTATTCCCTCTAACTGATGAGTCAGATGTATAGAGATGTGCAGTTTGTGACTGGTAACAAATTTAGATCAGATAATGGCGAATTAAAAGAAACTGGAATTTACATGCTCTTCTGGATTGCAGTATGCTTTGGGCCTTATGCTTGTGCCTGGAGTGCTCCTCCTCGTCCTGGGCTTCACCATTGTGGAACCTCGCCTCCCTCGTCACCTTTGGCGCTCTGGCAAGGTAACTCTTTGTGCACCTTCAAAAAACTAATCCTTGAGGAGTTCTTGCGCAGATCATCGATCGTTATTTCAATTCAGCCCTTGAGATCTAGACTATTTATTCGGTCAATACTGAAATGGTGATGGTTTTAAAGTAGTGTCATTTTGGTATCCCTTTTTTTTTGTTTGATGTCAAATGTGAACATGCACCAAGAAGACACAAAGATCACCAGTATGCTATTCATGTGTATTTATGAGTTAGAGATGTCTTTTCAGGTGGGAAAGCAGATGAAAGAAGCTTGTTCTACAATGTGGTCTACTCTCAAGATAGGGCAAGTTTGGCAACCTACAATATACATGTATCTGACGTGGGCACTGTCGCCAGACATTTCAGAAGGCAAGTTCTTTTGGTTCAATGATTCTGACGTTGGCCCCGGTTTCTCTGAGGTATAGTCGAACCATCCTTTTCCCTTACTATTGCTGTCTCTCGTTCCATTTCCGTGTATGCATACAAGAGGTGCAAATCTACTTACAGCATACAAGAAAATTTCAATGTGCATTCTTTTCGTGCCATATCCATTTTCTCGTTATATTAGCTTTATTTATTATTCGTGCAACCGTGCAGGAGTTTGTGGGCGTGATATATGCTATGGGATCTGTAGGGACTCTGATTGGCGTTGGAATCTACCACAGATACCTTCGCCACTGGACGTTTCGGAGGCTTCTTTTTTGGGCACAACTCTTACTAGCTTTGTCAGGGATGCTAGACTTCGTGCTGGTGCTTCGTATTAATCGGAAGCTGCTTATTCCTGACGCCGTGTTTGCAGTTGTTGACGAAGGCGTTTCATTGGTAAGCTCCCTTCACTCGGTCTCTCCATCATTGAACCATACACCCAATACTTCCTCCATTTATATTAAACAAGACTTGAGAAGGAGGGTTGAACAAATTTGACGAGTCGTAAAAACTGGAAAGCATAGCCATTGAGGATGGGAAACTAGGACCCCTCTGCTGATAAGTTGTTGCCATTGAAAACAGCACTTTGGAGGTCAAAGTACGGAAGTCGGTTATAGGACAGAGAATGGCAAGTGTGACGTGTCTCTAAGATGGGACAAATTTCGAAAGAGTAAGAGAGAGAGAGAGGAAGAGGAGCACTGGGTATATACAATGCAGTTGTGTTGCAAGTTCTCCAATCACCTTTTCATGTTTCTTTATATACTGATAGGCGTGTTGCATGCTTTTTGATACAATGCTGTGTAGGCAATTTGGCGTATAAAGTGGATGCCTGTGCTTGTACTGGCGGCAAGGTTATGTCCACCGGGCATCGAGGGAACGTTCTTTGCGCTTCTCATGTCTGTCGACAACCTGGGCAATTTATCCTCGGCGTGGGTGGGCAGTGTACTTCTCAGATGGACAGGAATCCGTCGCACTAATTTCCAGTACCTCTGGCTCACGGTATTGATTCGGAACGGCATGCGCCTGCTCCCTCTACTATTCCTCTTCCTGGTGCCCAACACTGACCCGGATCTGCCTCTTCTGCCTCCAGTGCTGCTGCTGGGCTCTGACCAAGACTCTCGAGCTCATGACGCCTTGGGTAGTAGTGAGTCTGAAGACGAGGCTGAGCAAGACGGTGAAACTGTTAAGCTTGCCGTGTTGGAACCTTCACATGAAGGCATATTTCACGTTGAACGTCTCTAGTGCTTACATCGATTGTACAAGAGTTACCAAGACTTATTCAAACCTGATTAGGTTCATTTCGTTTCGAATTTATCATTTTTTACAATTTCTTAGTGAAACATCGTCTTCGGAGTTGCGTCTGAGCTTTGTTTGATGGAGACCCAAGGGCTCATGATGTCTTAGGTAGTGAGCTGAGCAAGACAGTGAAACTGTTGAGCTTTCAGAGACTCGTGTTGATAAACGTCTGTAGTTGTGTGCTGCTTCTGAAGTGCTGTATGGATTTAACAAACCATTCCCAGCTTTAACCCTAATTTATTTGAAGTTAGAACTTAGTTCTGTGCTGTTTCTGGAGTGCTGTATGGATTGTACTAGAGTAACAAAACATTCCCAGCTTTAACCCTAATTTACTTGAAGTTAGAATCTACGGTTTTTCTCTCTATTTAATTTGGTGGATGTCCGGAGTTCCTGCCTCCAAAGTTCTTTCCTTTCTCTTATTGGCACTTGCTAAAAGGAAATGGTCAACATATTCTGGGCTCTCAACAGGATCCAACCGTTGTTGATATAGCGTGGATAGAGAGTTTGAAGCTGACGAGGAGCCAGAGAGAGAGTCAAGCTGATAAACTTTAATTCACAAATATTTAGATTTCTGAAATAGATATTTGAATTCTACAGCTGCAAATGCAAATCAGGGCTTTTTTTTTTTTTCATTTTTTAAGAAGTGTGAAAGTGGCGATTTAACTCTTGAACGCCGGGGTGTGACCATGGGTACACGGCCCCGTGTATTCCCCGGGACGGAAATCGTCCCCTTCGGCATTCAAGGGTTAAAATGTTACAGTGGTGCTCCAAATTTCAATATTCATCCACGTATTGGATAGAAAATATCACATATCACATTAGGACATATTACATGTTTATAATTTGGTTTTCATCCACAATTTGACATTTTCAACCAAGTTAAATTTTTTTTGAAACCTTGTGGCTATTTCATCCAAGTTTTTTGGCATTGTTTTTTTACATATTTTAGCCAGATTTTTTTGGGTGCAATCTGGCACCGGAAAGCCAAAAAAAAAGCCCTGCTGCAAATACCTGTCGATGAATGCAGAGGAATCGGAACATCGACGGATGATTTTTCTTGGATGAAAAATGCCACCGACGTGGACAGCCAGGTGTTTGAACAGGAGCGGGCTATGTAGGAGCACACCACGTGGCGCCCCAGGGGGGATGTTTGGGGTTTGAGGTGGCGGCAGCGCCAAGCTCTTCGGCAGTGAGTGCCCGCCCTAGCAGCCCAAATACCCCGCCCTCTCTGCCTTTTCTCTCCATCCCGCATCCTCGTGTGTACAGCGTCGCATGTCTTTCAATCCTCGCCAGCTGATAACCTTGTTGAACAACAATCCACGGATTATTTCCTTTTGAGTTGTGATTGATTGTGTCGCGCACAGCTGTCCGACCTAGATTTTTCTTTGAAAAAAGTAAGGGAAGAGCTTCGTAAGATGGCAGGTGGAAAGAAGAGCCATGGCGCAGCAGCTAACAAGAGCAACGAAGCTAAGGACGCCGGCAAAAATGTTGAAAAGAAGGCTGAGAACGCAGCCAGCGACGCTTCGGTAAGTTTGTGACTTCACTAATTTCAGTTGAAAATGTCTTTGGATTTGCGTTTGTTTCATTTCTTTGAGAGAATTGTTGTATTTTTGTTGCTGGTGTATTCTAGAAATCAGCTCTTCGCATCTCTTTTCTAAGGAGAGAATTACGACATTTTAAATTTCGAAGGTTATCTGATGTTTTCTGTCTTTGATGCATTTCCGTGATTATGTTGAGTTCAGTAATCGAAAGCAAATGCTTGACTCATCAGTTCTCATTGTTTTTAAGTTGTGAATATACGAGCCAGCTATGGATTTAAAATTTATCGAATTTGCTGTGTAAAGGCGCAGATTCTTAGTGTTATTTGACGCCATTGATTATCGTGTTGCACGTACTGTTTTATTGAAGTGCTGTTCATGTGAATTGTCCTGTTTTTTGAAAAGGCTATGAGACGAACTGTGCATAAAATGTTGTGTGAACGGGCGTTGATTTGTGCTCGGCGAGGTAGTGTTTTTCTGTAGTTTTGAATTTTTGTAGAGGTTCGTTGTTTGCCAAATATGATGATTCGTGTTCATTTTGGTGCTGGCTCAGGATATCGCGTCCAACTTTGGCAAGGGCGTGAGCGATACAGTAGAAACAACCGCCAAGAATGCGAAGGATTTAGGTAACGAGGCTGTGGACTCCGCGAAGGAGGGAGCAGAGGATGTTAAGGAAGGTGTGGACAAGAAGGCCGGGGAAGCGAAATCCAAGGCAAACGAAACTAAGGACGCCGCCAAGAAGAAGGTCGGCGATGTGAAGGACGGTGCTGAGAAGAAGACAGAGGAAGCCAAATCGAAGGCAACCGAAACTAAGGACGCCGCCAAGGATAAGGTTGAGGATGTGAAGGACGGCGCGAGCGAGAAGACGGAGGAAGCGAAGGGCAAGGCAAACGAAACCAAGGATGCAGCAAAGAAGAAGGCTGATGATGTAAAGGATGGTGCGAGCGAGAAGACAGAAGAAGCGAAGGGCAAGGCAAAGGACACCAAGGATGCAGCGAAGGATAAGGCCGATGACGTGAAGGATGGTGCGAGCGAGAAAACGGAGGAAGCGAAGGGCAAGGCAAATGAAACTAAGGATGCAGCGAAGGACACAGCTGGATCTGTGACGAAGTCCTTGGATTCTTCGGAGTCAGACATCACAAAGAAAATTGACACTGACGTGTTCTCGTCTGACGATGCTCCGAGTACTCCTGAAAACACTGACAAGGACGCTTCAAAGTCTCCACACCACGATGAGGCGAAGAATTTCGAGGGGTCAGAGTTTGACATCTCTTCCAAGCATCCCAAGCACGTTTCTGATTCTTTGAAGTCCGACAACATTAAGAAAACCGACACCGAAGATTCGAGCGCTGAAGCACCTGACGCAGACGCTCCGTCTTATAAGGGCAAGGATCATGTCAAGACAGCCGAGGAAGAAGTTGAGGAAGCATTGAACGCTGCTCGGGGTACGGCAGGGGATGCTCGGGACAAGGCAGCGGATGTGCAGGGCAAGGCTGATGACGCGACAGATAATGCGGCCAAGAAGGCAGGTGAAACCAAGGATGCGGTGAAGGACAAGGCCGGGGAGGCAGCAGATAAAACTGCAGATAAGGCGAACGAAGCTAAGGACGCAGTAGAGGATACTGCGAAGGGAGCGGCAGAGAATGTCGGCGACGCCGCTGAGTCCGTGAAGGGCAGTGCAGTTGACGCCAAGGATACGGTGAAGGACACGGCGAAAGATATCAAGGGCGAAGCTGACAAGACCGCAAGCGCTCATCAGCCGAAGGTGGACGAAGCTAAGGATGAAGCAGGCCAGAAATGGGACAACACCAAGACCAAGGCTAATGAATTCGCAGGCGCCGTTCAAGACTCTGCCGGTGCTGCTGGTGATGTCGTGAAGGAGAAGGCTGACCAGGTCAGGAATTCCGTCATCTTTTCTGTATACTTCATCTTCTCAATCAATAGTATGTTACTTTTTAATAAGGAACATCTTTGGAATCAATGATCGATCGAAGCATTGAGACTAAACTCATGAAGTATTTTGATTTTCAATGCATTCGTGCCTTGATTTCTTTTGGTAAACAAGGTAATTGTATAAACTGGAATTTTTGTAACAATCTGTTGTTGTACTAACATCTAAATGTACCTTGTCACTTTATACCGCATTTAATATATTCGTGGTTTATTTTTATAATTTTTTTGTAGAAAATTCCACACTTTCACTACCACGTTTCTTATGTAGCCATTTAGCTAATAATATGTGATGACACTGGAACAGGTGAAGGGCACGATTGGCAGTGCTTTGGGAGCCACTAAGGAAAAGGCCGATGAAGCTGGAGAGAATATTCACGAAAAAACTGCAGACGCTGCCGATGCTGCTTCAGCTCGAGCGGATGCTGCCAAGGCGCGTGGTGAGTACACAGCTGACTCGGACTGGTTCCATAAGACCGACAAAAATGTCGGCGAGACTACCAAGGACGACGTATACCCGAAAGCTGAAGAGACGAAGCAAGAGGCGAAAGGATTGTTGGGCGGCTTTGCCAACATTCTAGGAGATGCTTCGAAGGCTATTCAAGACACCGTGAACGCGCCCGGTGAGCGTGTCAGTGACCAGTAAGTGAAGGTCTAGGGTTTAGGGATGTGAATAGTGTGGATATTGATGGCTACCATTTCAGCACTCAGTGTTCATAGTTTCTACCTCTTTAGCCCTTTTGCTTCGCTGTTTTCTGATTTGTCCAGTGAGGCTGCAGACGTTGGCTTTTATGAATGAAGCAGTTTCTCACTGGGTGAACTAGGGTCTAGTTCTCTCCGTCCCAGAGGTTCTTAATTACTCTGCAAGGGGTATCTGGTGGTTACAAACTTGTATTTTATGGTCTTGTTTTTTAGAGAAATTATTTCTGCAAATTGGAGTTGTATGATTATACGTTTTGAGATGGCATTCCAATTGAACCAGCCAGTTGGAATTTCTGAATTGAATTCAGATTATAAGTTAGAGCAAAAAACTATTTTAGAAATGCTAGGATATACTTCCGGTGTTTCAATATTGTTTTATTCATCAGCATTTGAGAAGAGATGTAGTAAAGTAGACGAACTGTAGCACAGTGACGCAATATCTGTTACGCAACAAATTTAGCAGTATGGTGTAATCACTTGCTCGTTCAGATCGTAAGACTAGTTTCTAGCAAGTTGAAAGCTATGTAAACTTTCACATGGTGTCTTCGAATATTAATTGAGACATTGATTTGATCATGGAACGATTGCATATCGGTACACTTGCTCTGTAAACGCACCCACTAATTTGATGTTGAGTTAATCTTAGAGTCAAAAATCCATCATGTAAAGTTCCGACATGTTCATAAAGAAACTGAAATTTCAGTTTGATGATAGAAGTGTCTCATTAGGAACCAATATGTTGTACAAATATGAAAAATTCCTTTAACACCTTGTTCGAAATTTTTATTGCTGATTTAACTATCATCTTAAAATTTAAATGTTTTCAAATAATATCGCAGAACGTCAGAATAACCACAAGCCAACTATGGACATCCAAAAGACTTTACCAATATTCTACGGCATAGTCAAAAAGCAAAAATATAGAAAGAATATAATTTTGAATTGTAAAACTATACACTCTCACGAAAATATTTTAATGGATATTTCCACGGAACTACAATAAATTATATTGCATGGTATAATTGGCGAATTTACCATCTTTTTGACATTCTGATAAAACTGTTTTAGGAGTTATGATTCTATCTGCAATATTAAGGAGAAGTCACTTTTTAGAATTGTAAATAAACGCCAAAACAAAAAGTGCAGTCGAGTTCAATACCGCTTTCATTAGATGAACCCCTGAAGGGCCAGAACGCCCGTATGTGAGCTGTTCTAAAGAAAAATTATGCACCCACCATCATGTAACTTTTTAATATGTATAGTTGTAACACTTAATTTATAGCTGATCCAAATTTTTGAATATTGGCTGCAACCATATTTAATACCGTAGCTCCAGAGCCCAAGGACCCTTCAATGGTTAAAATGTGTTTGGCACAATTTTGTTACATGTTAATTTAACAAAGTTACAATTTACAAACTTCAATGACATCTTAATGGTGAAAATTTCTATTAATTAGAGTGTAAAGCTTATTCAATCTAATCGTTTATTTAGGTTGATATTGGATTTTTAATGTAAAATATATGTAGGTTTAAGAATAAGACAAATGCAATGCATTGAAACTGCAATGGTATCCATTATACTTTAAGCTTCCAAGACTACTGTAGGTTAAGAGCAAATTTAGCATAAAATAATTCTCCTAAATTTTGCTTAATTATTCTATAAACTATTCTCCAAAAATGTCCAATTTCAAACAAATCAAAAATTGAAATGTTGAATATTATAAAAGTCATTAAGCTTAACTAACAATAGAAGGTCAAGGTTGATTTCAAGAGGGCTCAATCTATTGCAAATTTTATACCAAGGGCTAATTTTAGAAAGTGGAAGATGCTTAGAAAAGGCTTAATTTCACTAATTTTTTTGGTTGAATGCCAAATAATAACAACTTTTTTTGAAATTGCAAACAGAAACTACGATTCAATATGAATATAGCAAAGCACCTAAAGCATAACTAGGTAATTGCAAGAAACACTTCATAGTTTGTGTCAAAACCCTTCAAACTAGTAGTACTACGTAGTACTTTTGAGCTTTTGAAATATATATATATTTTTAAATAAAATAAAATTTGGACAAATGTAAAGCACTTAAAATAGCATACTTGTGAAAATTCAGACCTAGAAATTTTTTATTCTAAAAGTTATGCACAAAACAAAATCACCAACAAAAAGTCAATTTCTTTCTTGTTTTTAAAAAAATAGTAAAATAATTCAAAATATTAAAACAAAAAAGAGCCATTTTGGTACACTGTGAGGAGCATTGACTGATGCAAATAATTTTTCAAGAATGTTTGTTTCCAAACCCTAATGCTTGTTCAATGGATGCCCACTTTGAGGGAAAGTGGAGGGCACATAATTTACATTTTTCTAAAACCCCTCGGCAAATGCATGTAATGTTCAATGATGAACAACTCTCCAAATTTGTGGCATCAAATTCCTTTTATTTGCCTCAATGCAGAATTGAAAACCCACAAAATAGCCAAAGTAGACATATTATCAGAATCCATTTAAAATTAGTGAATGATTAAAAAAAAAAACCCAAAAAAGCATAATAGGTCAATAACTTCAATGTGAACCTTCCTCTAAATTTTCACGTGAAGAGAAGTTAGTAAGCAAAAGATACACCTCTAAAACCACACGCTGTGCAGCAAGGGGACAGAAAGCAGGACTGGTATTTCTTGCAACTACCCAACTACACACTCACATAATCTTGTAAAAAGATAGGAGCATTCGGGGGAATTGGTGAACCATACATTTTTCTAGATAGAGATGCGTGAGACAAAGGGCTTGTAGTACTTGCCTACTCGCTTCAAATATTCAAAAAAAAATTTGCTGTGAGTTTTTTCAAAAAAACTCTAATATCATCAAAAGGGAAGAAGCCTAAATTGGGAGATTGACGTTGCGTACTTGAGCAATTCAGAGAAAACTTGTTTAATTATGAATTCTGATGCTAAATTGATTTTTTCTCAAAAAAAATTAATTTGACAAAGACATGCCGAATCTGCTATGAACCTATAGTATAAAATAAGATATTGAGAGTAATTGTGAGCTACTACTCCCTAAGCTTGCTATCACATCACTCACATCATTTGCATTTTCTCACTTCAAATTTTAATTGATTTTTGAGAGAATGTATGCGGAGTATACAGCTTTCCTTTAGCTCTTGAATGATGAAGGCATTGTACTCCAAAAGAAAATTTTGAGGGGCCAAACAAGCTATACAATGCCTTTAGTTCTCTAAAACTAAAGTACAGGTACTTGCTTGTACATTTTTCTCTGAAATTGACAAAATATTAGAATGACAAAAAAATTATATACTTCTTATTCCATCTTGGCCTATCCAACTCGCAGTATATATATTATTACTTTGCTCTTTATGTATATGCTAAAACACATAGAGACACTAAATGTCCCAATCCCTAAGTTTCTTGTGCACTTCTGGTTTTATAACGACCAAAAAACAAGAGTTTTGTTATTCAAAATTTCCAAGAAAAAACAAATATGAACATGATGAACAAGATTAGCTTGTGAGTAATTTTTCAATTTTTTTGAAAAGCAAGTGCTCTTTGATTTGAATATTTTGCTACAAAAGTCATATGCTTTTGACAATTTAATGTAAGAATTAGCATTAAAGCCCCTTGACTTCAAGGCAATTGTTCTTATTACAGTCTATTCTAATAGACACCTATAAAAATGAATATGAGACTATTTATCCATGAAGAAAACTTTAGCATGCTTAAAAATCACACAGTAGCCAATCCCATGCTATTTAGTTTGCAACAACATTGGTTGGGTCAAAATCAGGATGATATTGCATGAGTGTTATAAATATTGTTATCAATCATGAATCACAAATGCACGGTTCCACTAAAGGAATTACGCTATATGAGTGATTATGAGCATATGATCCATCATTCATGCAAACCCGCAATCCATACTAAATCGTTGTCCAATTCATTCTCATCAAACAAGCGTGGAATGAGTTTTCCATTCCTTAACAAGTTCATTTATTGTTCAAAAGTTGTAAACTGGACCTTCATGGGATTATTTTAATGGATATCCAACAAAAGTTATGCTGGTTTTATGCACATAGATAACTTATCATCTGTAGGTTTTTTTGAAACAACAATTTTGAGCAAAATGAAAAAATCACTACTACTAAAAAAACGTGTCCTAAACAACTAGTTCATAACAATTATAAATGTCCTAAAGGATTGTAATTGAATCATTATATAGTTGTTTTGAACATTTATAATTGTTGTGATTTGTGAACTAGTTGTTTAAGACACATTTTTTTTACTAGTGGATAACATCCATTGAGAAAAGCATGAAGCATGAGATGACAAATTTAGCGGCATATTCAATAATGAGGATTTCTTATCTATAAGTAGTCAAGGTCTTGTTCAATCATGCTCAATTAAGAGTTTCTACAAAACACCAGTCTTAACCTTAATTAAGTTCGTATTTGAACAAAAACCAAAAACTTGTTGGATAAGGAGAGGCATGTTCTTTTTCATAAAATGGAAGTTGTTGCTGAGTTCTTCGTGTTCTACTTTACCATCCCTCGATTGAGCACACTTGAATAAGATCCAACAATAAGATCATGTCCAATAACAAGACAATACCGGTACAGTACAACCTTATTATGGAAATACCGTCCCTCCCAACTCAATATGTAATTTCCATTAACTAGGCTCTACTTCCACGCGACTTAGGGGATTCTTTTATGAAGAGGGTAAGCTTAGTTACATCTCATAAACAATCATAAACAAACTTAGAGTCTTAAACATTATGAGACGTAGTGTCAAATGTCAAACCACACAAGAAATTTTGGTTGCTTTTACACTGGTCAAACAACACACCCTAGAATCACAAAGGTAAAGATAAAATGGATTGAGTCACCCGCAAATGCACATCTGAAACCAAGAAGTTTCATCCAAGTAATACAATGATGCGGATAAGGTCACTCAACCTTTGTAAAAAAAACATTTAGACAATGCCAAGGTGTCACTCTCCCTTTTGTGTTCTGGGCTCAATTAAATGAAGTATTTGTTTATGGTTAGTGCTCGGGTGAGAAAAGAGCGTTGAACATATCTGAGGCATTGACCTTCTCCAAGTATCGCCTAGAGTTTTAAGATAGATTTGGCAATGTCATCCACTTCCTCACTCAAAATTTCAATATAATCGGCATATTTGTTAAAAAGGGAAACAGTTTACAAAGTGGGAGGATTAAGGTGGTCACCTTAATCCGAGCTCTAGCACTTTTTTGGGTACACATGGCCTCACCTGAGAAGAGAAATTTGCAAGGGAAAAAATCTTAGTGGCTCAAACTAAATCTGATACCATTGATACCTTTAAATCTGGTTTAAGTAGCTATTTTGAATTATGGTGAGGTAAAAAATGGTACCCAACATTTTCCCTTTTTAACAAATATGGCATTCATAATAGTAACTAGTGTCAAAATAAGGTAAGATCCTAATAATCAACCCTAAAAAACGACTTTGGAACCGCAGGTTTATTGAAAAAATAGATATATATATATATATATTGATCAAAGAAAGCAACGGTACAATAGTCTCAAGCCTAGGAAGAGTGCTAACTGTTCGAAATTCTACTTTTCTAACCCAGAAACCGTGAGGCTCTACATGCTTGGTAGAGTTCGATCGACGATTCTGAGATTTAATTACATGTGCATCAATCGCAACTCCTCTTGCACAAAGTCATGCCAGAGACTACTAATCTAGATCTGTACAATCAAGGCGTTGACAATTCCAAGGCCTTGCTAGCGCTGGACTTCGACGTCGACATCGACAGTCTTCGGTGTCGATCATGTCTGATCATGTCGATCACGTCTGATCATGTCGATCATGTCTGATCATGTCTGATTATATCTGATCATGTTTTCTAGAAGAGGATTGAAAGCGTTGCGCAGGCGACGGAAGTGATGAAGACCAATTGGGTATTGACACGGATGCATGCATGGATTTATGCCATACCATTGTCAATGACCTTACCATCGATAGGGTGGTTGGTCGAATCAGGAGAGTTCCCCTTTCGACCGCGCTCGCCACGTGCATTCGCGGCGAATTTCATGCTGTTGTTGTGCAAGCCCTCGGCTTGCTCATCGGCGCTCCACTCGGAAGCATAATAATCCTCTTCCGAAGCCTGAGACGCGGGGCAGAACATGCCGCCCCACTGGGGGAAGTACACCAGCATAACCAGCACGGTGACGCAAACGATCATGATGCCCATGTACGTGATGCCCTGTTCAGTTGAATACGGAGAATCCGTGAAAAAAACCGTCGTTCCAATGATCGAGCCCACGTTCCCTCCGGCGCCAGTGAACCCGGAGATCACACCCAGCGACCTGCAGCGAAATTAACTCTTGTTAATTTTCTTGTAGGAATTTGCATATAAATTCCCTGTGTACTAACAAGAGAAATGTGACAGGGAAAAATCACAGAAGAATTAGTCAGAAATGTTTAACCGCTCACAAGGAATATGTGAAAAATTCCTGAAACTGGCAGTAGGGAAATTAACACATTATTCATTAATTTGGGAAAAAGCATATAAAATGAGACTTTCAACTTTTTTTCCAAAGAATGCCATACTTGTATTTTTTAGAAATACAGTTTTTTTGGACAAAAAGTTCATTAACTTCTGAAATTTTGAACAAAAAAGTTCATCTGAAATTTTGGACAGAAGTTCATTAACTAGGTTTGAGGTGACCTCCTAAATTTAAATTAAGGTGACTATTTTGGATTAACCCCTAAATGCTTGGGGCACAGATTTCTAGTGTTAAATCCACCAGAATTTTGTGCCGCAGGCATTTAGGGGTTAAGGTGAGGTACAAAATGGTACACCCATTGTTTTCCCGAATTAATGAATAACACGTTAATTAACAAAAATTTGCTGTGCCAGCTACCTGCGAGAGACGAAAGGGATGATCCCGAACGTTGCACCGCACGCCGCTTGCACGAAGATGGAGAACACGATCATCACGGCGATGGCGGCGGAGAGGTTGCTCATCTTCCCCAGAACGATGCACAGCACGCCGCCGATTGTTTGAATGATCCAGAGCGTCCACAGTCGCCCGCGCATGCCGAATCGACGGGCGACCACGTCCGAGATGATGCCCCCGCACGGTCGGGAGAAGAAGTTCATCAGGCCGAACGTGGACGCGATGATCCCCGCCGTGGATAAGTTCAAGTCGAAGCGGTCGTAGAAGTACTGCGCGACGATGTTGTCCACCGTTAACTCCACGCCGAAACTGTAGCCGTACATCATGAAGAATATCCACGTTCTGTAATTCGTCACTGCGTTCCACAGCACCTGTGCCACAATCACAAATTAACCCCCCCGTCACGAATTATGGCACCCTTTGCAGACTGTGATCTCATAATAACACTAGCATCCAGCTCGCCGCTTATCAAAACTCGAAATCTGCACTTCAACCATTGCCAGAAGGATATTCCATTCGCAATGCTTCGATCGTGAGTTTGCAAACCCTACGGTGAGGTCAACCAATGTTCCCCAATTCTGGGATCTCGCCTAGCATTGATATAAACATGTCGAAACTTGCTTGCAAAACATGAGGTGTAGATTCGTTGCGAAACAGTTGCAAAAAACATCATATTAGGTAAATTGGGGAAAACAGTACGTTATGGGACTTTCACTATTTCTGTCATTATGTACAACTTAGCATTTCACAAAAAAACAAGCTTGCACTTTCTTGTACAATAGTGAAGTCTCAGTGATTGCCTCCAACAAAAATTTACAATTTTGAGCTGTAGTTAACTAGCTATGCCTATATTTACTGTAAAATTATGGTGGAATACAAAATGGTCCCTCTGTTTTTCCCAATTTACCTATACGATGTTAAATTGCAAATATGTGTGTAAAGCATTGCAAGTAACCTACTTGAAGCGGGGCCTTTGACAACTGACCTTCTGGAATTTGTCCTTGACCTTGACACCTTCTTTTTGAAGCTGTCGGTAGTTCCCGTCCGGAAGGTCCTGGCCGAGCGTCAAAACGAGGAGTCCCATGACGGTGTGCATGACGCCAGGTACGAAAAACGCCAGACGCCATGCTGTGAAAGGTGTGGCGTTGAAGCTGACATCACAGACACACACACACACATATACGGTTTCAAGCAGATTCTCAAATATCCTTGTGTGTAGCAGTTTCAGTCCAATTGTAAAACATCTTTGTTTCTAACACCATATTAGGGTAAATTGGAAATAGCAAAGGGACCGTTTTGTGTTCCATCTAAATTTCACATCAGTAAATGCAGGCATAGCTATTGCTCAAAAGTTGTAGTTATCAAAGTTCTTGAAGACAATCACTGAGATTTCACTATTGTACAAGAAAATGCACCTTTTTTTGTGATAAGCTAATATATACACAATGGCAGAAATAGTGGAAGTCCCGTAATGTACTGTTTTTTCCAATTTACCTAGTATGCTAGGATCTAGACCTCTGGACACTTACTTGCTACAATTTTGGCTTTCAGGATAAATATGACACACAGTGACCTGCTCAAAAGAATTTGGTGTGAAGGGTTTTGTAAAGTTTAAATTAGGAAAAATGGAGAGATCAATCATTCTGTATTCCACCTTAATTCCACATGAATAGAATAATTGTAGGCATAGTTATTGCTCAAAGGTTGTAATCATCAAAGTTCTTGGAGATAATCACTGAGACTTCACACTACTGTACAAGAAAATGCACGCTTGTTTTTTTGTGATAAGCTAATACATACATAATGGACAGAAATAGTGAAAAATCCCACAATGTACTAGTTTTTTCCAATTTACCTAACATGGTGTTGACTGGAAGGATTTGGTGTGATGGGTTTAATTTGTAAAGTTTTACCTCTTTCGGATCAGGTCGTAGATGAGGGGCATGATAAGCTGCGTGGCGCCACCGCCGAGGTTACCCCACCCGGCAGCAAGCCCATTGGCAGTGCCGACGATCTTGCTGTTGAACATGGAGCTCATCCAGAACTGGCAAGACACGAACGTCGCCAGAGAGAAGCCGATGAAGAAGCGCACCGTGATGAAGCCTGCCACGTCAGAGACCAGCGCCATGGAGTACACCGCCGGCGAGATGATCATGATCAGAAACGCGCACCCGTATCGCGGCCCCACGAGGTCGCACACCGTGCCCATCAGAAGACGCGACAACACCGAGCCTGCCACCCACAAAGAAAAAAAAAAATAACATAAAAAAAACAGTCAGGCACGGAATTAGGTTAAAAGCTTTGCAGTAGCCACTGCAGGTCCCCCATCGCTGGCCATGTGGTGCAACTCACATTCTTCACCGACTCTTTCAACGTTAAAAAAAGTGTCATCCACCTCAAGGACTCCTCAGCTTTCCTCAACGATTTGTATAACAAAAAACTCTTAAAAAATCGTGTTTAGTGATTCAAGACTTATCTTCTTCTGTTAAGAAACAGAGCCAAGATGGGGTTCCAAAGTATCTGGACGACGCTATTTATGGACGAAGCTATTTTGTGAACGAAGCTATTGTGAGCGTAAAACGGTGAGCCAGGAGCAGTGACCCAAGATTACATGAGCTGGAACCAATTCTAAACTCAAAATCAACGGAAAAACTAAAAAAACTGAAAATCCTTTAGAGATGAAAATTTATATGCACAATCGAGATCGTTTGTACACAATTGTATGTGAAATCTAATGTTTAACAAATGTTTAATCTCACAACTCACTACTCAAGGTATAAGGTAGGAGGCTCAAATTCAGCTTGGTTTCTAATTGAGTTTAGTCTACAAACCAGTTACATGTTCCTTCAAATATCTCTTACTGTCATTGAAGGTAGGTTTGAATGGTTGGTTTATGGACCTCCTACCTTAGCATTCCCCAAAAGTATCCGCTGCTTTTAAAAGTATGATTTGTGTAAGTACGCATTATCACGAATTACTAGCAAATACTCTGGATTCCAGAGTTCAGCACTGCGTTATGGCGAACTAGTGTTGCGTGTTTTTTCATCTGTTGTTTGTAAGATTTTGGGTTTTAGAACTAAAACCTCACTCCGTCTTACTTGCCCAAACGCTGGAAATGAGTTCTAATGGATTTTGATAATAAAAATGCCGGTTTTATCAACTATGTGGCTATGGCACCCCCAGAAACAGCGAGCCCTTACCCGAGACGGAGGCGATGGCGGCGTGGCCAATGTCGGATTTGGTGAGGTTGAGGTTGTCCCGAATCACGGGGATGAGCGGCGGCGCGGCGAACGTAGACAGGAAGCACGTGAAGAAGGAGATCCACGACAGATGGAACGCGCGCATGTGCGGCGCCGCCACGCTGTAGAGCCGGATGGTCTTCGCCTTGTGCTCCGAGTCCACCGGCAACGCGAACTTCGCCGCCGACGCGTCCGGCGAGTGCGCAGCTTTGCCTTGCATCACCGAGAACGCGTACGTGGGCTCCTTGCCGGACACGCCGTGCATCGACATCCCCGGCGCGCCTACCGAGCCATGTCCCACGCCGGATGTCGATTGGTCTGCCATTGCACACAGAAACCCACACAAACACACACACACACACAAAAGTCTCCGCTCAAATCTTCACAGCGATCTCTCGCCTCCTCTCCCGCCAACTAAACCTCATCCAGTACAAGTGCGCGCCATAGCTGATCGCACACAAAACGGGACACAAAACTTCATGAGATCAACACTCTCAGCAACCCCTGCATTCCCTGCACTCCGTTGAAAGTAGGAGTTTTTAGGACTGGTTGCAGCTCTATTGATCCAGTGCAACAGTCTCCTACTAAACCAGCTTCCCCTCTGAAATCCTAGAAGCTAAACTGACCTTGCAGGTGACAGAGAAGCGAGACCAGCAATGGAACTCGAGTTACTCCGGAGCACACACTCTGCTCAAGTTGGAATATCCAACGCACTCGGAGCACCTGGCGAAGGAATTGAAGTCGTGGAGGTTTAAGTAGAAATGGGCAGAGGATTGTTGCTATTTATAAAGGTACAAGTGATGATGGCAATGTGCGCGGCGCAGGCTTGCACAAGCCACCAGTGGCAGAAAAGGGAAGTGAAGCCGCGCCTCGGCTGGTTGGACTGGGTGGGGACTCAAGCTAGTGGTGGAAAGCATGTACGGAGTTGCTTATATTTTTATATTCGTAGTTTAGAACTTTAGATGTGGGAATCTGTGGCTGCAGAATCTGGAGGCGTTGTGCTGCTTGTATACAGGAAATCTGGAAAAGCGGGGGAGTCGTGGTTGACTTGAGTCTTCAGCTACTACGATGCCACGCGCTGGGAGTCTGGGTCTGGGAGTGCCGCGATTGCAGCCGGGATTCTGTGCCGCGTTTGTGGAGCCACAGAGGCACCGACTCTTCTTGTCCCAACGTTTGTTTGATTCCTTGCTGTTGGAGCTGCACCTGTAGTTCTGTAATCTGTACAACACTACAACCGAAGATCTCACTTCCTTTTCAGTTTCTGAATTCTTTCCCTCTCTTTCATTTGTCCTTTCCGCCTTTTTCATCCCTTTTCTCCCCTTTCTTTTTTTCCCTTTCTCTTGTACCAGAGGAATCATTCCAGTCTTTTATATATGTATACTGAATATTGCATATTGCATCTAGGTTGCCTTGACAATTAGGTTGCCTTACAATTAGGTTGTCTTACAATTAGGTTGCCTTATATTGGAAAATTACCTCATGACTCATCACTTGGCCACTTGGAGGTGCATGTAATTTTCTACAATCTTGAATTTCACATGATTTACAATTTGAAAGCCACTAATTTATTATTCTAAAGTTTTGTTGTTGTTGCTAAACCTTTTAAATTTTGTTTATTGTAGTAATTATTGATGAAGATTACTATAGGAGCAATAAATATTTAAATAGTGTAACATGTCTAGAAATTAGTGTGGGGCAACCTACATGAGTGTACATGTATATGCAAGGCCACAGTGAACTGACCCCTCATTGCCCCCGCTTGGATGAATGGGGCGAGGAGCTAAAATCAACTGCTTTCCATGTTTGTTGGGCCTACGTGAAAAATTTCTGCTCTTCCACATTTTAAAATTTGTGAGGATTTGAAAATCATTGGGAGATTGAATTTGGAGATTTTGAATCCTTGTCTGGATTTAGAGAGCATGCTTTTGTATTTGGCTATGGAGGAGGGTATAATTGAACTATGCCAAAAGAAGTTATCACTTTTATCCTTGCTTCTAAAATTGTGGCAAATTTTCACCCGGACCTTAAAACATGGACAGAGAGGTGAGAGCCATAGGCCCATTCATCTAGGCATGAGGCAATGAGGGGTCAACAGCCTTTAAATTTTGTATTTTCATTGGTTGCACAACATGCACCCAACAATACAAGCATGTAAGAAAGATTTGAACAAAAATTGATAAAATTAACAACTTGTGCACATCCATCCATAAAATATACTAATTTTAATAACTTTCAAACCCTAATTTTAGCAAATATAGTATTCACTTAGGGAAGAACCTAACAATTTCATTCATTTTTTTGCATGATTTTTCTAGAGTGACGGTAGCCCATCCAAAATCGAGGTAAAATTTACACAAAAACTTGCCAGGAATTTAAAGGCTGGGGTCAGTTCACCCGGGCTTTGTATGAATACTTCTTATTACTGACCAAAAATGAAAAGAAAAAAAAAAAAAAAAAGTTAGAAAAAGTTCTAAAGTGAAACCTCCCATAGTCCCGCTGATCATTTTGTTTGAGCTTTGGATGGAAAGTTAGTACCGGTCATCTGGTCCACTTGAATGCGTGACGCTCAGACAGGTGTGCTTGCAAAAGACCTTTGGTAAAGCTTTTTATTCGAGCCTTCGAGGAGATAAATGCATGAGAACGGAAAATCCTAGGTCGGGCAAACAGTACCACCCCATGCCAGACGTTGCTGCTTGAGAGACTGGAGAGTGCCCTGAAGATTTGGAGAGTGCCCTGAAATTTTAAAGAGTGCCCTGAATCAACTTTTGAGGGAACTGTGGACTGGGAAACGCATGATGAGAGCGAAAGCGAGAGAGCGAGGTTGGAGAAGCCAATCGCGAGGTGCTACCCAGGAGGTTTTTCAAACTGGACAGGTACACTTCCCTGGAGCATGACGGGTAGCCGCAAGCAAAGGACACCGCAAGTACTCACGCACCCCGATGTAAGCTTACCTCTGCCCCCGGCTCTAGGGTTGTAAGGTAGGAGAACCTAAAACCGAACCGACACTTAGTATGTTTACACTTGGTGTTAGGAGGGGTATTAGCAATATGAATGTAATCTAAAGATGTGTCCAAATACATCTAATTTTCTCTTGCTACTACCCCTTTTAACACCAAGTGTGAACATACCTTTAGTTCAAATGTGGTGGTCTTGAGGATTGGCATATGTTAAGGTGGTGTGTTCATAAACCGTCCATCTAAGGGCTAAAACTGAATTTTGGAGAGGTGAAACTTTTTGAATTATTTTTCAGTAAATTTTTCTTGAAAGACAAGAAGAATTGACATCTAACCCAAGTTGTTTCATATTTTTTGGAGCTTTGTGGAATTAGTTATGAAATTTTGAAGTGGAAAGGCCATAGGTCTCTAAAACTGCCCACCTCCTCAAATGTACATCACCTGTACATTATAGAAAAGCTACAAAAAACATGTACCAAAAGAGTACATTTGGTGAGGTGAGCGGTTTTAGAGCTTGCATGGTTTATGAGCAGACTACCTTAGTTAGGAAATAGGCACAAATGCAAGAAAAAATGTTTTTGAAATTTTTTGAGATTGTATGAATAAATTAGGAATTGTTGAAGGTAACTTCCTAGACCTATCTATTGTAGACACTAGACCTCCATTGAAATGTTCGTATTGAAATGTCAAAGCGACAACAAAAGGATTGTGTCACATGCGTAGCTTCTTCGTCACCTACACAATTTGTGTTCTTTATACCCCATAATTGTGACAAGTTTTGTTGAATTATGTGTCTTGTTTGCAAGCAGCAATCTATAACTTTAGGTTTGTTAGTAGATGTTGATAAACAACTAATGTTACATTTAGGTTCTCCTACCTTATCGGCATTCTAATGACTAGCTTGCTTAGACAAACAAGAACCAACCAACCAGAGTTAATTTTTTTGGTTTGGGCAAGGTAGTGCAAACAACACCTTATAATGTATGTAAGAAAATAAAAATTGGATAAAATTGGGATGAATGAACAATTTGTGCATGTTCTTCAAACAAGTTTACTAATATAAGCTACTTCATCCAAAATTTGGCAAACAGGGTGTTTGTGGAAGAAAGGGTTGACAATTTAATCTACTTTTTTCATCCAAATTTCTTAGTGTAATGGTTGCCATTGTCAGTTTGAGGTAAGATTTAGGCAAAAATTTGCAAAGAAAAAAACCTTGACATGAACACTTTAGGTTTTGCTTGCACACCCATGTGGAGAGAAATTGGTTTCTCAAGCTATGCCACACAAACACAAGATAACAAACACCACAATACAATACCCATGTCAAAGATCCTTAGGGGCAGATCCATGATTGTTACTTCGGGCAAGATCTAGCTATTGGATAGCGTAGGTGGATGCACAAAATGGATAACGCAAACGGATGTGTGCGTCCTCTATTTTTTAGGACATTTTTAGGGTTTTTGACCTAATATAGGAAGAAAATTTTTATTATTTTTCATTTTTAGTACTTGGTATGCATGTATGGCTTTGAATCCATGTTTTGACTTCATGTTGGCTACAAGTGTCACCAACATGTACAAAGTAAGTTTTTTTTTGTCATTTTTTGAAATCAACTACAAATTGACTACATCAAATGGACCATGAGCTCAATTGGGCACTTTGAGCGTACGGGTAAGCGGACGTACAAGCAGTCCAATGTGACAACCATGGGCGGTTCCCACTGCTTCCCATGTCTCATTTGTACAAATTTCGTGTCATTGCTAGATCCCCAATTGGTTGTATTTTTTAACTGCAAACAAAAGTACCAGAGAAAGCCAAAATGTTTTATGCAAAAATATTGGTGGGACTTGGGTTGAAAGTTGAGTTTAACCCTTGAGCGCCCAAGGGCCAAAATATGGCCTCTTGGTTTTGAAAAAAAATCTTGTTTTGACCATTATAATCTTTTCAAATGATACAGTGAAAGGACTTGTTCTTTTCCTTGGAGCTCTGGGCCTCTGTTCTCGTCTAATCAGTATAGTCAATTTTTGTGGATCTCATTTAGGTGATTGTTTGATTGGAATGAGTTCCAAAGGGTTTGGATTTGAGTAAATTTGTGCTAGGCACTCAGGGATTAACAACATGATCAATCCAAACTTGGAGTGAAGACCTAAACAAACAGTAACCAGTAGTGCCTAGTAACAAGCAAGTGAAGTACACCAATGATTGGGGATGATGTCGGGGCCACACAAGCTCAAAACTGGCATTTTGAAAAAGATGAAGAGTAACTTGTATTTTTGGAAAATTAGGAGACAATCACTTTTCCAAATTTTCATCTACTAGTCAGCTAAAGATAACCTCTCCACCATTCCAGGGCAGGAGGTTTGAGACGCCGATTTGTGAACTCTCAAAATTGACATTTTTAAATAAACTAGAAAAGTGGGCCCTTGAAAGTCAAAGGATCTACTTTTATTGAAATCAGTAACTCCGACACCTATTTTTCACAAACAGTCTTTTTGAAACACTGGTTTCGGTCTATGTGGCCCGGCCTTCAGTGGACCGTGGCTACTTTTGTTCTTTGATCTCCGACCAGCGGTCGGAGATCAAAATGTGTTGAAGATGCCTCTCACTGGGCTAGTTCGATGTCAATCACAGTGTAAGTTTTGTTGCAAAACCATGTCTTCTCTTCCATTTGTGGCTGTCACATTGGACCAATCCTAAATTGTTCGTTTGTGAGACACAAACATAAACAGTCAAGGTGCAGACGCAAGAGCAAGGTGCTTACGCAAGAGCTTTTTTTCTCTTCTTTTTTTAATGTTAGGGTGCAAATGTAACTTTGTGATTGTGTGTGATGCCTTCTGATATGGACAACCACCTAGCCCGATTTGCTTTGTTTGTTTGACCTCTTGTTTTGTTTGACAACCAAATCTTGCCCAGTGTGACAACTATAGTTCCATCAATAGTACTAGTGAGGCAATATTTGCAAGTTGCTACACTCGTCTAGCACTCTTGAAGAAGAGCGCCATGAAACTTGAAACGTGAAATCAATATCTTTAGTCTTCCTCATTTTTAGGCAGATGTTCAAGATGATACTACAAAATGGACGTTCTCAACTGTAACAATTACCGAACAAGTTTGCCAAAGCACTTTTGGTTTTTCTTTGCTTTCCACTCAACAAAGATTGGACTCTGTTGAGTCCCATCAAATTTTGCATTCCTTTGCTTGCAAGGGGCGTGCATGCTTGCTTCAAGGCAAACATGTTTGTTCTTTCTTGCATTTTAGGGTTTTTGATTTAAAAAAGAAAGAATCAAATTACTATTTTCCATTTTTACTATATGATATGGCTTTCAATCCACATTTTGACTTCATGTTAGCAACAATGAGTAGGCAACATAAAATGAAGCAAAACTTTTCCAAACTTTTTCATATAGGTAGATGCTAAAAGAGAAACATTCAATTTGTTACATAAATTTTAGAGATACATTAAATTGGTTCTAAGTTTATAAGCACAAGTGCCAAGGGTGTAAGAGGGCATATCCATAATTTATGAGAATCCCAAATCAATCATGCAAATACATAGGTAATCAGATTTTTATAGTATCATATACATTGACTAAGCAAGAAAAACAAAATTTACCAAGAATCATCCCCTTCCCACACCTACCACCTCCTTAATATCATAAATGAATGGAGAGCCATTTATTACTAGAGTGCCTACCAACTCCACATTATCATTGCCCTCTTCTTTGGAGCAAACTTCCATGATGACCTTGGAATCAAAAAACCAAGAAACAACAAACAATTTTACAACACAAACTCGTTTGTTGTTTCTAGGTTTTTTGATTCCAAGGTCATCATGGAAGTTTGCTTTGACTTATTTTTAGACAAAATATGAGTGTGAAGTTATGAAGGACAAATTGCAAAATGTGCCTGTAGTAACCCCACCTATATGACCTCCAACTTTGATCACATGAGAAGAGAGGTGGAGGTGGTGTTAGGGTTGAATTGACAAATGACATAATTTGAATGACACAATTTCCATGACAAACATGGAGGATTGAGTGCGAGTTAAACCCACTTTGTTATTCATATCCAATTCTAAAAATCGAAGTTTCCGTAAAGCACCCATGTAACCCTAAAAAGACAAAAGGCTATAGGACGCCATTATAGCACCAAACCCTCATTTTCAAAAAGTCAACAAAAGTCAAACTAATTAACATCTAAACATTTCAAATTTGAGATTCTTGTAGAGCATTTCAACTACACCGAGGGTCAATTTTTCCCTCATAAGTTATGACTAAAAATGTACAAGCGGCATTCAAGCATTTTGATTCAGAAAACATGGTTAATTGCAAAGGATTATCGTATTCCGAGAGATCAAGAGTTGAATAATTATGTTAAAACTTAAACCCAAAGTAGAAACTCTCACATTACCACGTGACTCCAAAATTGACCACTGGTTGGAACCCAACTAGGCTTCACACTTGGCGCACCCTTTAAAAATTAAGCTTACATCCACTCTGCCAAATTCTTAAGCAAAAACTAGGATTAATGCAGAGTTTCCTAACCTTTATCTAGCACTCATGCATTTCATGCATCATGTCTGGAAGAGCTTTGGTTTTGGCTTAGGTATAATAAAAGGAAATCTGCATGGCAAGGCAACATTCAAAGGTATCGCAAGATACCGCAACATGCCGCAACATAGCAAAAACATATTTATGCACTTCAATATAGGAAAATTTGGTGGATACCCTTGATCTTGCAATATTTGTACAAATACCCCTAGTTTTTCAGAAATTACAAAAGTACCCTTAACATAATTATTTTACTTTTTCAAAATCATTACTTTTAGACCGTGCAGTGAAGGCCTTAATGTTTGAAGTGAAGTATACGAACACAAAATAATAGAAAAAATACTTACAAAACTACCTTGAGATGCTCCTTTGAGATGTCAAGGATATTTGTGCAATTTCTGAAAAATCAGGGGTATCTACAGAAATATTGCAAGTTTCAGGGATATCCATCAAATTTTCCCTTTCAGTCCTGCCTCTCCAAACAAATCCAATTGTCTAGTGAAATGAAAGTACAAGCTTCAAGGAAGACATACATACGTAAGTCTTCGCAAGTAGCATTTGCCTCAGATCCCTAACAAAACGGTCTCGGCAAGTTTTGCCTTACAACCACGTTACAATAAGAGTCACGCCAAGAAAGTAGCAGTGAACAAATCAGTTTTATAAGGTAAAGACAAAAAACACGTGTGAAATTACTCACAAGGCAGAGCTCAAATCTAGAACCAACTGAGAGAGAGATCTCAAAAAGGACCCCAATCATGAAATATGAACTGCTCGGGTGTTCGGATTTTCGGCCCGCTCAAGGACCATCATGAAGAAATAACCAACAATCCAGAGGGCGATGAAGCGAAATGGTACCCAACACGAAACCCCAAGCAGGCTCAGGATTGAGCCCACGTATTGTGGATCTCTGAGATATCCGAAGGGAAACTTTTCCACCCACGGAAGCGTCTTTCCAAACAAAGCCCCGTAGTAAACACCATCTTCCCCAAGTAAGTCATACACCCTGCCACACGAACATCACCACACTTCAAGACCTCACATCAAGACCTCAACTTGCTAAAGCAAAGTGAAGGGAAGACATGCTTCGCGAGAGTTTGGTTTAAGGTAGGAGGCTTGAACTCCATGCAAGCATTTAGAATCGCTCATGTAGAGTCGCTAGAAATAGTGCAAAGAGCATCTTAAATGGATCAGATTTTCTATGTAGAAATATTGTCTTTGTGCATGCACGGTTTTAGAGATTTAATAGTGTGAGAAGGGCTAGTGCTTAGTGTGCTTGTTGTTCATAATTGTGTTGAGAATTGTCTTTGAGTAAAATATAGATACATGTCATGCTAAAATAAATAAAAACGTATTTTCAATCATAGTTTGAGTATTAGAATATGGAATGGGTACATTGCACAATTTAAAGAACTTATTTGGGCATCCTCGATTTTGTAGTGGTTCCTTTTTGGACTCATGTGCTCTATTCACAAGCTGCATTTAAACCAGGAGTGTTGCACCTGGTGATCCAAAATAGCTACCTATGTGCCTTTTGCTTTGATAAATTGTACTTAATTCATACCAACTCAAAAAAATTCAATTTAAATGGTTATAGGTTTTTTTCTTCCTTGAATTTCTACCAAAAATATTTCCAAACTGCTAAGCTGATCTGATTTTTCCACAAATGTCCTCTTTCCCTTAGATGGTCGGTTCATGAGCCTCCTACCTTAGTGGGTATAAAGTGCTTGAGGAAAAAAACGCACCGGACAAAGAAAAATGCACAATGACGAGCATTGAGAAAATGGGAAATACCTGTAATTCAGAAACTGTCCGAAGCCAAAGAGCGCCACAGAGATTAGGGGTGGAACGGAGAGTGTGGCCACAGAGACCAGGCCAATGAGTTGCAGAGCCTTGAGAATGTGAGCAATCTGGGCCATGCGATGGGATGGATCGGTGCCTTCGCACATTTTCATCCACTTCTTAGGATTGGTCCATAGGTACCAGTAGAAAGGAAACGGGCAAAGTATCAGGAGAGATACTACAAAGCTGTGAAATATGCCGGGTATAGGCAAATGGGAGTTGAACGGCCATAAAGTCAACATTGCCATGGCTTCTTTCTAATCTGTCATGTCATGTCAATACACGCATCGTTAACTCAAATCAATGCAAGAAGAGCTCATACAGAAACCTATACATCTCATTTTAAGCCGAGGCTTTAAAAGGGAATGCTATATTGTGAGCGGGGATATGTGAGCGGTGAGCTTAGATTTTTTATCAAAATAATAAACTTCACCTATAATCATGTACACAAGGCCTTATGATTGTGCATTTTAAACTTTCTTCTCTTGAAAAACTTGTCATTATTTAGGTTTTCCATTGATTTTGAACTCAATCAATTCATGCTCACATAAATCTTGGCTCACAGCTCATGCTCACCATTTTACGCTCACAAAATAGCAGTCATCTGGTTTTAATACAACAAAGACCTTGTGAGCAAGAGGATCCTCATAGTTTTGTAAAAGCACGGTCAATGAGATCAAACCCCTATTTGACAAACCCTGATTGCAATACTCCACAATGTTGTGTAAGGATTTTCAAAGAGCACCCTACAGTCAAGATAGGGGTACTCGACCAATCTACGGGGCCTTCAAAGAATGAGACCTGAAAGAGGAAACCCTATTTTTTCACTGAATTTCTATCTCTAGGTCCTCTAAGATACAACCTAGCTCACATTGCCTCAACAAAAACCTCTGAAAAAACAAATGTTTAAATTCTAGGGTGTGACTTTCATTCCATGATTTCCGGTCACTCTCAGAACTTCGCCTCTTCACTTGAACATCTGAAATTTAGGGTAGAGCCACTTCTGTTTGCACCCACCTCGGGATTACATTCTAAGGACATATTTGAAGTGAAACTTGTTATAGCGATGGTGAATTCACCCATTTTGGTTTCGTTACGTATTAATAGTTCCCTAAAATACATAGCATTGCCTTGAAAGTTGGTAAAACCCACAAACTGAAAGAAACGGCACCATCAAAGCTTACCGATTTCAGGTTGATTGCTTCACTCCGTTGGAATTCCACCAGCTCAAGTTGGAGCCGCCCAGCTGAAGAAGTGATCCGAGATACTGTCGCCACAACTGAACTCCGAAATCCTTGAAGCACACCAGTGTATAAGCAGAGTTGCACGGTGGAGGAAATCGTAGAGGGGGAGCTCAGGAGATGAAGAGCATCGCCGTTTCTGATGAAGAAACGCCGCAAGATGGGGGAAGAGTTTGCCGGAGGGAATCACAGGAGAGCGAGATGCTCGGCCACGTCAGCATTCTCGTTGCATCAGCACTTGACAGCTGTGCCTCCCGAAGCTGGTTAGCATTTCATTTTTATTTTAACCCCTAAAGGTCGAAGAGGACAATTATCGTCCTTTGTGTGCAAAATAAATAGTCTGGAGGTTGGTAAAAAGTTTTTTTATTCAATTTTTTTCAAGAGTGGTCATTGCAAGGTTTTTTACCATGGAGAGTCAAAATTGGATTGATTGAAAGTCCCCATGTTTTCAAAATTGAAATTTGTGAGAATATTCACAACCGTGGTTGATAAGTCCCTTCTTGTCCTTCTTACAAATTTCATGTGGGCAGCATGCACTATTGACTTTTCCCACTCTCTGCAGCAACACTACAGGTTGGGCACAGCTTGTGCACTATAACTGTACAGTGCAGGGCATGCCACGGATTTGGGCCTAGGTGTTTAAGGGTTAAGTTACTTCTCTCATTGATACATAATTTTCCAACCAATTCTGCGATTAATAGAAGGGAAAATTTCATGGATACCCCTGAAGTTTGCACTAATATCACAAATACCCCTGAAATACCCTTGAAGTTTCAATAATATCACAAATTCTCTTTGACCGAGTGGTTTCTTTCTTGGCTGTTGCGGCTTCTTTCCCGCATATTAAAAACAGGAGCTTCCTCGAAAGCAAAGGGCCTTTTTGCAATCCTCCGGAACCTAGGTGGCTTGTGCAGGAGTCGGATCTACACAGCAGGCGCTGCGTGGATTCTGATTGGGAACACGGGCATGAGGGGCCTGTTTGTGGCGGAAATTCAGGACTTCAGACTCAGGTTTGCTATTGTGTGACTTATTTGATGAATTCTACTGATGATGTGCTCACACTTTTTTATTTTGGTACTTGAAACAACTTATATGATACAATTAATTAAGCAAATAGTTATTGTCTCAAGGAAATTGATATGTGCAAACTCGGGGTTTGATATAAACACACACCCTCTTCGAGGTAAATCTTAGATTTTTGCCATCAAAAAGTTAAATTTGAGAAATTTGAATTCAGATTTGGACTTGGTGACCTTCATGTAGTTTAGAACTTTAACGTTAATAGAAGCTCATTATTAAAACCAATCATTGCAAAATCACATTAGCATGACTTACTTTAACCCCTAAAGGACCATGGGCCATTTTTGGGGACAAATGGGATTTCGGGCATGTACCTATGCCTAAACTACTTTGCGTGGTTTTTTGAGATTTTTATAGAAGATAAGGAATTCCAAGACCTATGTGGGCATCTAACTTTTTCTTCATTCTGAAATTTACTGAAGAAGTTAAAATTGAGAATTTGGAAAATGATGCTTGACATGTAGCCAAAACTTTTTTTTTAAATTGCACTTTTTTCGAATAAAAATCTGATATAGGTTCTTTAGGCTTATATAGACGTGGGGAGCTTTGGATCATTCAATTTTGATTTATGAGATGAAAGTTATGAGAAGTTTTAGTTTGCGGGTAGGTGTGGTTTTGAGACAAGTATAAAGAACCTACCTTAGATTTTTATTTGAAAAAAATGCAATTTAAAAAAGGGGAAATATCAAAAATGATCCTGATAATTGGTTGTATTTTGAAAATAACCTTGAGAATTCAAAAATATCAAAAATAGGCCTCATTAGCCTTAAAATTTCTGTTTTTTCCTTGGTCACAAGACATGCACACAACAATGCTAGGAGATAAGGAAAAATGGGATGAAAATGGGTAGAACCAACAAAAAGCACACATCCATGTATTGTACTAATATTAGTATCTTTCATCCATATTTTGGTAAATTTGGTGCACGTTTAGGTAGGCACCTGGCAAATTCATCTAATTTCTCACCCAAAATTTCTAGTGTTGTGGTTGTGAAGCACAAACTTAGGAAAGATTTTGGCAAAAATTTGCCAAGAATTTAAACGCTACTCACCACATATCAAAAGTAGGCCTTGCAACTAAGGTAACCAAAATTTTGTGCAAGTTTTATTTATGGGAATCGATATATGCACACAAAGGGAGGGGGGGTAAATTTGAGATATAAACCATCAAAAAGCTGAATTTGGAAAATGTGAATTCAAATTTGGATTTAGAGATCTAGATTTAGCCTAGAACCACAATAGGAGTTACAATTGAACAATGCCAAATGGAACAGCTTAGCTAGGGGGGAAAATATTACTTTTACCTTGTTTTTAAGATACAACTAAGCTTTTCCATTCGGCATTGTTCAATTGTAACTCCTATTGCAATTCTAGGTTAAATCTAGATCTCTAAATCCAAATTTGAATTCACATTTTCCAAATTCAGCTTTTTGATGGTTTATATCTCAAATTTACCCCCCTCCCTTTGTGTGCATATATCGATTCCCATAAATAAAACTTGCACAAAACTTTGGTCACCTTAGTTGCAAGGCCTACTTTTGATATGTGGTGAGTAGCGTTTAAATTCTTGGCAAATTTTTGCCAAAATCTTTCCTAAGTTTGTGCTTCACAACCACAACACTAGAAATTTTGGGTGAGAAATTAGATGAATTTGCCAGGTGCCTACCTAAACGTGCACCAAATTTACCAAAATATGGATGAAAAACACTAATATTAGTACAATACATGGATGTGTGCTTTTTGTGGTTCTACCCATTTTCATCTCATTTTTCCTTACCTCCCAGCATTGTTGTGTGCATGTCTCGCGACCAGGGAAAAAACAAAAATTTTAAGGCTGATGAGGCCTATTTTTATTATTTTTGACTTCTCGGGGTTATTTTCAAAATATGACCAATTATCAGGATCATTTTTTATATTTCCCCTTAATAGAACCAGTTCCACCAGAATTTATTTTTTCCTTATCTTAGCTAACATTGTTATTATTAGTAAACTACATATAATTATGGGCAAAATGTAATAGGTGTTTGGCAATTTGGCAATGTTATCCATGTTTCTGTTTTTTGTTTTTTTGTTTGTTTGGTTTAGAGTTGCAAGTGTCAAAATGAAGTAAGATTTTTGGCAGTAATAATCAAATACATCACATTAAATGTAAGTTAATTTTCAAAAAACTTAAAGGCTTCTCCAAATCAAGCTTAAATAAAGAAATTTTAGTAAACAAGATGGCTTTTTTGGAGAGAACTCTAAATTTTTTGGAAGATGGCTAACATTTAATGTTACGTAAATAAATGAACGTATGTCCAAACTATAAAAATTACAAAAATTTACAAATTATTTTGAAAATGTGCCTAGGGTTATTTGTAATATATTTCATTTTTGTGCCCCTATTTGTAATTTCCTTGTATAAATACTTAAGGTTACTACACTAACCTTTATTAACAATTATTGCAATAGTTATTTTAAAGAGCTTGGTAATAACAACAAAATTACACAAAATCAAACTTCTGGCTTCCAAGTCATAAACCATGTGAAATCCTAATATGTAAAGAGTTGCGGGCACCTCCAAGGGGCCAAGTGATGAGTCATGAGGTAACTTTCTAGGGTAAGGCAACCTAATTGTGAAGGCAAGCTAAATATATTATTAAATGTAGTTTAAAGAAACATGGTCTTGGTTTGAAACAACTTTTGACTTTGGGACTAAAAGAGTAGGGTGAGTTTATAGTAGGAGTTGAGGTCATCAAAACTTGGGGCAATTTGAACCAAAATTTGAGACCAAAATTTTAACACAAGTAGCTTTAACCCCTAAAGGCCCAAGCAATTTTCTCCAGTGAAAGTCATTGTTAACTAGCACTTTGGGGGGAATGAGTAGAAAAGTAGGAAATAAAGTTTGTTTTGCAAATCCAACCATAGGATCTTGCCTTAGACTAGAAGAGGTACTTGTGGGAAAAAAACAGGTCATTCTAGATGGAGAGGAGGGAGATATTTACATCTAAAGTGAAAAAAGAGGTTTTTTTTTGTGCTGTCAAAAAAAATTCAGAAGCCTTTGTCCATTTTTTACATGTAGCACACCAAGTTAGGTATCTGTGGGAGAATTTTCAAATCAATTGGAACTATACAACACATGGGGGAAAATAGTGAATAAAAAGAAGTAGAGAATGGATCACATCACTAAATTGTTAAGAATTTAATTATTAAAATGAAAAAATGAAAATACCAGCGGTTATAATGTTGTGATAAACAATCTACTTCCTTAGGTTTAGTTTTTTTCCCAAAATATTAAAAATTGTGGAAAATAAAGGACTTCAAAGTTTATTTTAGAGTAGAGAATCCATAATTGCCCACAAACTAAAACATCTCATAACTTTCATCTCATCGATTGAAGTTGAATGATTCAAAGCTTCCCACATATAAAAAAATCTAGAGAACCAATTTCATATTTATATTTTTAGAAAATACAAAGTTTTAAGAAGTTTTTGGACTGCCCCGATTGCACTCCCTCCCTTGAGCAGCAGAAATTCTTGCATAACTTCTTTATCAAATGTCAAAATGACAAAAAAATTTAAATCCTAGATAAGTCTTGGAATTCTCCACCTTCAATAAAAGTTTTAAAAAATCACAAAAACTAAATTACCTAGGTACATGCCCGAAATCTCAACTGTCCCCCTAGGGACAGTTGGGCCTTTAGGGTTTAAGAAGCACCTCAAGGGTTCACTTATAATTACATTATTATATAGTTGTTTCTCCCATATCTGAGGCCACAGTATTGAGCTTATAATTCCGAGTTGTGGTATCTCAAAAGAGAATGAATGAAGGAGGCTAAGTAAAACTAGTAAAAGCATTGAGAATTTCAATCTTGTCTTTCTATGTTTGTTTGTAGAAATAAATAAATACTGATTTTGATGATTGTCATTTAGTGAAATTTGACATTAATTTAAGACAAAAAAAACAGTTTTGTATTCTATGTGGATCCAAATTTTGGAAATTAGAGTGTGGTAGACCTTGTCTTCTAAAAATTATTGTACTTTTCAAAATTTTGGTCTTGGTACTTGAAGTAAAGGTCTTTAACCCCTAAACGCCCAAGGGAGTAAGGGCAAAACATTGATGAGTTATAAAATGATATTTTTGTAACTTCAATGAAGGTTGCTTTAAATGAGAAAATAAGAATCATGACATTTAGCAATTATCCATATGGTCAAACAATCAAAAAAAGTTTTGGATTCTTATTTAATGAATTTAGTAGCACTTAATATTTAATATTCATCAAAATTACTAGTTTTATTCATAGAATTTTAAATTTGATATGATTGGTTTAGGGTAGAAATTCTATTCAAAACTTCAAAAACGCAATTTTATTGAATTAGAGAACATCATTAGTTACCTAAAATAGTAAATTTTGTAACACTAGCAAATATTGAAGTGTTTGAATTTGAAAAATTCTCCTTGGTGGTGTTTAACTTGGATTGACATGATTCAAAGTGGGTTGGAAAGTATTGCTTTCTTGTATTAAGAAAAGAAATCAAAAAATGTTTTTTTTTTTTCATTTTGGGTAGCTTACAAAAAAGGGCAGCGACTAAAAAATGGTCAATTGGGTGTTTAGGGGTTGTGATTTAAAATTCCAACCAATCTATGACAAGGACTTGGACCATCTTGGGCTCAATAGTCTGGCCTCCTATTATAAAGTTGTCTTTAGGTTTTCAAAATGTATAAGATGGTTTTGTTAGCATAATCATGTTTTGAAACTTCATTCATTCAAATCACATTTTGTTTGTTTTATAGTAGTCTGTTCTTGGTGATGCACTTGTTGGTAAAGTGTTCAAGCAAAAAAAACTTGCTATCAGTATTTGGGCTTTAGAAAAATTTAGATACCTTATCTTCAATGTGTTTATCTTCTACATTCTTTTTGAGCCTCTTCAACCCAAGGCCTTGTATGGTCTTAGCACAATTCAATTACAGAGTTGTTGTGCACCCTTATAAGTAAAAAGTAGAATAATGATTACCAAGACCAAATCTGCACACAACCAATTTGCAATTTGACAACAACAATAACAACACTATTTCATCTAAAAACAAACATCATGATTGGTGAAGTGATAGTGCAAACATGCTTGCAAGGCATATTGAGGCACATATGAAGCTTTAAGATACTTGTAGTGGGTTTGAAAAAACTCATATCAATTTGCTTCACACAAAGTTTCTTCACTTGACATCTTTATGCTTTATCCAACATACATGTTGATACAATATGTGAAAAATGCATCTTTGACTTCCTAATGACTGCGGTCATTTTTTCCTCAAAAGGGACTCAAATCTATCATCTTTAATCACTAAAAGAAAAATGTGTCCTAAATGACTAGTTCACAACAATTGTAAATGCTGTAAGCAACTGTAATTGAGTTATTGTATAGTTGCCGTTAGGACATTTGAAGTCATTTGGAACCAATTGTTTAGGACACATTTTTCTTCTAGTGAATTCTTTGATCCCAAGAACAAATTTTTTTTGCTTTTCAAGAATCTAACCTAAAATTGTAGCAGTATATATACATAGAAAGACAAAGTTATAACTTTTTGGAGCTTGACCAAGTAGATTGAGAGATATGGTCATTTGAAGTTAGTATAAAAATTGTTTGACCTCTACCCAAAAAATAGGTCTCTTTAATCATTAGTTGAGAACTTTTTGCAAATGGGTGCTAAATTTTATGATTAACCATGCTTTAGAGCAAGTGAGGCATATCTCTAGAAATTTTCATGGCCTATGGAGTCATGAATTACACCCTACATGGACCTCTATTGCGAACATGTGCTAGGACTTCACAATATACTGATTACTTTTGCAAACCAAACTTCTAAGGCAAAATGTGAAAAATAAAAATACAAAAGGTAGTTTGAAAGATTTTTTCTAATTGATAAAATTTAAACAAAAATAATCTTTAATAACTATTGCAATTCAAAGGTTTATATATTTATCTAATACACTAATGTTTTGGGCACACTCAAACAAAAATTCCTAACATATTCTTTGTAAGTTGATAGTATGTTCACAAATTTGTTCCCATCATTAACTTTTAGTTCCATTTCTTAAATCATCCAATACTTCTTAGGATTGAAATATTCTCATTCAACTAAGGAGTTTGGAATTCCCTCTCAACTCAAAGATACTAAATTTTGTTCATTCAAATTATGTCTCTATAAAGTCCTAGGCGGAATGCATAAGGAGACATAGGAGCTTGACCAACTGCCTATTTTGTTGACAAATCTACCTTCTGTGCTTGCCCTTCGGATAGTTTAGGGCAACTAGCATGCCCAGCTTGCCCTCCATGTAGCAGTAAACCTAATTTCAAATAATACCATATCCCTACATGACCCTTACAAAGCTACTTCTCATATAAAAATTTCAAAAATTGGTCAAAAATCTCAACAATACAAGCCTACCCAAAATCCAATGTGTTCGAGGAAACTTTTGGCTGCTAGAGGGTAAAGAAATTTAAAACATAAAGAACACATCTAAGTTTCAATATGGACAGACTTATGGATTTTAGATCAAAATAATGTAATCTTAAATTCCTTGTCCAATCTAATTACTGTAGCATGTAAGGGCAAGGGCATGACTGCCTGAGCAAAGGTTTAAGGGATACTGACTGGGATAACGGGTATCAACTGCAATATTGACTGGGAGGACGGGTATCAATTGCAATATTGATTGGAAGGACGGGTATCAATTGAAATATTGACTGGAAGGACGGGTATCAACTGTTGTTCAATGGATCCAACTCCAAAAAAAGATGCTGAGAAAATATTGGATTGGACGGGAGGGTATAGGGAGCCGGGGGTATCTAGAGGGTATATGGAACCAGGGTATCTAGAGGGTATATGGAGCCAAGAGGGCACGATTTACGGGGCCGAGGATGAAGGAGACACAAAATATTGAGGTCACTCTTTGTTTTTTTTGTTTGTCTTTTTTTTCTGTTTTGAGTCATGTTTTTGGTTATTTTATTTTTTAAATCTTACTTCAAGGTATTGCTTTCTCATCAAAGATACCTTGCATATTTCTAGCTAAGATCAATAGAAAACTTAAGAATTTTTACTAATATTTGGATTGTATATGTTAAATGACCAAACAACCGGCCATTAAACGCAAAACATTAGGAAAAACTTGAGCCATCTAAAAGCCCTCCAATATTTGACAAAGCCAATTATTTTTGGGAGCTAGGCATGTTAGTGTGAGTATAAGAAATATAAGAAAAATCACTCATATTTGCAGTTATCTTATATTAAGGACCTTAGCCACATACAATTTAATGTAATACAAAAGGCATTGTACTCATAAAATACGTAAATGTACTCACTAGTCATTATCCAAGTACTTCACTCATCTATTCAAATAAAGTAAAATAGAATTTATGGTTTCATTGTACATTTGTACCCATAGCTTTGTCCAACTGGGATGACATAACAATATAACTTTCATGATTGCATTGAACTCAAAAGGTGGGCAGAAATAGGAGATTAATGATTTGTTTGTTATAATAAGTACATATCTTGGGATCCTTTTGATACTTTGGAGGGGAATCTTAGGGGGCTCAATCTTTTTGCATTGAATGCACTTTGTGACTGTTGGCATTGCCTTCTTTAAAGGTAGAAAAATTCATGAATTCACTAAAACAAAGCACATGTTTTTGTTAGAGTAATAAAACATCAAATGGTATCATCTTCTCATATGACAATTTTGCATGAAAATGGATTTCTTTATTGAACTTCCTTGCAAAGCTAGTTTTTTTGGAAATTTTCATCTTTAGAGCAGCTCCATTATAGGTGGAAGAATAGACTTAACTTGTACTTTAACGGTAGGACTTCTTGTTTAGACCTCCACCACGTTGCCGCTACCCATTTCTAGATAATGTAGAGAGACGGTATAAGCTTCCGTTCACGCCATTGTGAAGGTCTTTCCTAACTAGGCTAGAGCTCAATGAAGGACTCAAGTCCTTTGACTATAGCTGAAATGTGCTAAAGAAAAAAAAGCTAAAAGGTGTTGACCAATGCAAAAGACGAGGGGTTAGTGCAAATGCAATGGGAGTGTTTTGGAAACAATGGAACTGTTATTGCAAGTGACTTGCTAATTAGCTCTTCAAAACACATTTCACTTTATCTTTCTATTGAAAGCGATGGAGCTGCTCTTAATCCTTGGTCTAAAATATGCACAGCCCACAAGCTAAGAAAATGCCTATGGAACTCCATGTACCGCAACCTTACCGGTAGTCTCAAATATGATTTTCATAAGTAGCTAAAGTGGCTAAAGATATGTTGCTAAATGTGCTAAAAACTGAAAATTTCACACTACCTAGTATGCCCCTACATCTCATCTTTACACGTCCTACCTGTATTCAAGATCCAAGCTTTATTGGGTTACTTAGGACAAATGAGAGAATTAAAGAAAGTAATGAATGTATATCGTAAAAATATTTGTAGGATTTGGGTTGAAAATTGGGTTTAGCAAAATGGTTGACTTAAATCTTGGGAGAGGCTCATGACATCAATTTCTTTTCAATGTTGCCGTACATGCAAAATGTGATGAACAAGAATGCAGAACTTTGGATATAGTGTAAAGTGCCAAATCCCAATTTTTGACTTTACAGCAATTAGGTTCTCAAATTTCAATTGGACTTGGGACATAATGTGAAGTGTTAGCAAGAGATTAGGGGCTAAATGCAGGTACTCATTTGGATGGCATTTTTTTTTTGTGTTTGGTAACACCAAGTATGAAAAATGAACCAGAGTATATATATATATATATATATATATATATATACACACATTGGTCAAGCCACAAACACCCTACGGATCTAGGATGCACTTGGGTAAAGGAAAATGTGAATTTGATCATCATGAGTGCACCTTCCTCCATATTATTCAGACATTCATTCAAATTTTGGTACATTTCTTTTAGAGGAATTTAACACTTTCATCTTCTTCTTTTTCCACCTATTTATACTTTGCACTAAACTTGCTAGTGTTGGAAACTTTGCATGTGCGTGTTTATGGGGGCCAAGGTGGAAAAATATTAGCTTTTTTACAAACAAAGGTAAAAGTTATAATCAACCTCTTATTTTGAAGTTGGTCAATTTTATCCCTCTCTGTGTCTCAACTAAATCAAAGTCTTTGAAACCCAAGTTTGAATTCAAAATCCCCTAATTTAGTCTTTCAATGGGAAGTGTCTAAATTCTTACAATTTTTGGCTGGGTGAAAAATCAAAGCCTTTCCCACCCAAGCCTTACAAACATGTATGTGTAATAAATCAAGCCCACAAAAAGAGACTGAATTTTGAGAATCTATTTTGTTTTTTGGAAACTTTTTTATTGAGTCACTCCCCTTGTCATTAAAAAAAAGATAAACTTACTTGTAGTAAAAATGGATTTGTCAGATTTCTTTTTTGGTTTTCTTTCTAAATGTAACATGCTTTATCATCCAAGAGCTCTATTCTCAAGCAGAAGTTCCAACTTTGATGCCCACTAACTTAGGGTCGCTTTACATTACAAGTCAAGGCTAGTTTCTAGCCTTTGACACGCCCAATACTAGAATATGATCGGTTCATATTTTGAAATCGGCCCCAAGGCCTTTACATTAGGAGTCAAGGCTAATTTTTTAGAATAGATTTTAATATTTAAATGACAAGGTCTAACACAGCTTCAACTCCAAAAATTGAGTTTTCCAAAACATTTGAAGCCAATTCTTACCGCCCTTGGGCCTTTGTTAGATTTTATTGAAAAATGATTTTTGAAAAAGAAAACATTCTTTTGAGATACAATATCGTAGGATGAAATAAAAATATCAATGTTTACCCTTGATTTCTTTTTCTATCCCTTTTCTCCTGTAATCTTCAAAGTTTCCTCTAGTAGCCTCAACTTTTTGACCTCAAACCTTTGCACACAAGAGAGTTAGCCTAGTTATACTCATATTATAATGGACACATCATTACAAGAAAAACTGTCCGCAATGACACGTCCAAATTGACAAAAAAATGTCCAAAATGACTAAAAATGACCAAATTGACATATCCAAATTGATAAAAATTGTCCTAGTTGACACAGTGCCCCAAGCTTGAAGCCAATCTACAGGCCATTCCCAGGGCCATATGGGCTGAAATTTTGGTCAAAATGACCCTAAGTTTTCATGGCCTTGATTCCTAGTGTAGTGTGAAGAAAATCTGTTTGACCAGGCCGGGAGTCTGACGTCGCCGTACGTCGACCGACACCAGATCTGAGTTTACAAATCCCATGCTTGCAGCTCAGATCCGGCAGTAGCAGCACCAGCAGCATTAATTAACGACGTCATGCCCTGCGGTGATGCTACAAAATGGCTCCAGCAGTCCAGCCCCGATCGGTGTTGCGCATGAGCCAGCGACGACGATTTGATTCCCGACTTGGAACACATGCTCCTCGATTCTCCGGCATCTCACCAGTTCTGCACTTCTGCTCACGACTGCCAATTAAGCAGTCTGCGACGCTGTCGCAAGCGTCGCAGAGCCTGATCACCTGAACCCTTCTCACATGCTCAGGTAGAACCTGCCTTTGCTTTTCTTCTCATTTCATCATTTTGTTTTACCCTGAAGGAGCCCCAACAATTTCGATCCCTTCTCGCCAATCTCGCATACTAAGCTAAGTCTTTTTATTGTCGTAGCTGCAATACAATTCTTCAGAAAGGTTGGGTGGGATTGAAACACAAATTGTTTGCAGGAAGTCTTTTTTTTGGGGATTGTATATTGGGTTGTTAACTTTGGGCAAGATTTGGGTGTTGGACAACACAAGCAAATGCACAAAACGGACGCCACAGGAAGTGTCCGTCTGCTCTCACTTTTTAGGGTATTTTTAAGGTTTTTGATTTTAAAGAGGAAGAATCTAAATACTATTTTTCATTTTTACTTTGTGATATGATTCTAAATCCACATTTTGACTTCATGTTGGTAACAGTTAGTATCACTATATAGACATGAGCTCAATTGGGCACTATAGGGAAATGGGTGAGCAAACAAACTAGTGGTCCAATGTGACAACCATGTTGCATATAGTTCAACTAGGTGGCAAGATTGGGACTCTATCTACATGTGTTCAAGCTCTTGAAATCATTGTTTACAATGAATGAAAATTTGTGTCTTGTTGAGGGCTTTCCATGATATAAAAAATTTCAGACATATTATATTTTGGAATACCGCTTCTTATTGCACTATCATTGAGAATTATTTGTTGATTCTCAACTGTTGTTGGTAAAGAAATGCAAGTTCTTTTAAGAATTGGTTTTTGCTTATAATTGGACGCTCCAAATTGTCCATACAAATTGATGTTTGTCAACATCTATACTACTAAGCCAAAGATTTTTTCCGCCCTCGCTTTGCAACCTTTTTTAGAATCTTCTAGAACTTATGAAGCAATAAAGGAGATTTTAGATATAAAACACCAAACGCCCTCATGTACAAGATTGAGATACTAAAATGAGCACTTTAAGTATAGAAACCGCAAGTCCTGAACTGAGTGCCCCAAGTATAGGAATGCCAAGTTACGCCCTCCCTTCCAACACCCGTGCACAGCCACCTTGCGCAAAGTGAGTGCTTGTAATCTGTATACTAATTTTGTTCGTCAATTATTAGGTGATGTGTGGCTCAGGAAGGAATGGCTGGGTAAGTTAGTTGGAGGCAGTGGCAACCTGGTGGAGAATCTGGGGTGAACAGCTTTGCAGGTGCTGTGCTTCGTCTGCAAAGCCTGAATGCAGGCAAGAAGGTTTCCAACCAAAAATCTTCAGAAATGATGAATCTGGGATCTGATTACCTTGTCGATAGTTTATCATTTTTGGAAGGACGGCAATGAAAGTCTAGATTCCAAGACGATTGCCTCCGCAGCTTGATAAGATTTTGCACCAGTGACTCAGTCAGTCAGTCTTCCTCCTTTTGGACCTGATCAGCTGGGTGGGTTCTTAGCTTAGCTACAAAAAGTAAAGAATGGCCACTTCAGTGAAGGAGGGAGAAATTTTAGCTTTACCGGTTGAAACGTCGCGTTTCTCATTATCAACCGGTTTTTCATTGGCATGCATCCATCCAATTATTTCTTATAAGGTAGGCGCACCCATAATTGTGGAAATAAGGGTTTTGGAGTAGGTTAAATAATTGATTAACTTTGAAAAAAATATTGTAAGTTAGGAAGTGGAAACCAAAAATATTGGTATCAATTTCAAGGTTCCAACTGCAAGCATTTGTTCACAAAGATTTTTCAAAGTCCAAAATCACTGAAATTGTAAGAACCATGAATAAGAGATGCTAAAAACAAGGCTTGCTGATCCTTAAATAGTGAGATGGGTACTCAAAATCATCATGCCAATCACCCACAACCATCATTTTGTCACCCATAACTATCACTGAAGTACCCATAACCATTTGCTTTTCTATCTAACTCTCCCTAACTTTGTTAGTGACGCCCATGGATGCTCCTACCTTAAGTATTTTATAGGAAAAACTTGATGGATACACCTAAAGTGTGCAATATTTGCACAAATGCCCCTGGGTTTTCAGAAATTGCACAAATACCCTTGGACCATAATTTTCAGGCATTAGTTCAATTGTGCGTGCCACTTTTTTCTCCCTTATGTGTGCTCTACTTCTTTTTTGTTCTATTGCACTCTTTGCTTTAACATTACTCAGGAAGTAGTGTGCATAACAAAAACAAACACATAAAAATTATGGTACAAGAGTATTTGTGCAATTTTTGAAAAACCCAATGGTATCTATACAAACATGGCAAACTTTAGACGTATCCATAAAAATTTCTCTATTTTATAAACATGTTGTAGAATATTATAGTTAGTTTTCTTTTTGAACAATTGACTGGTTTTATACCATGTAGCCTTCAAGTGATTCTTTTGCAATTTCAACTAATTGACAATACACGAAATGTTGGTTCTCCCAAAACCTTGCTTTTCACCCTCACTTTTGTTACTTTGGCTGGTACATGTAGATATTGATGTCAAGTAAAAAAAAAGACTACAACAGAATGGTAGATTCAAGCTTTCTTTGTTAATTAAATGTCAAAGTGATAAGCAGCTAAGTTAACAGAGGCTCTGTTCATGTAGCATTGACTAACTTTTCAAGTAAGGCATCTTACTCATATTGCTCATGTCGGCCACTCTCAATGCAAACCTCCTCCCTTGCAGTAAAGCTACATTACAAGCAACCAAACAAAAATGTACTCTTTATGTTGTGGACTAACGTTTGGGAAGAATTATCATCTAATAGAAAGTGAGCAGAGGAAAACGATTGAGTAACCATATGAAGTTCTTAAGAGGACCTAGAACTAATGAAGAAACTAGACCAAGGATAAATTGGTGAAGAAAAAAAGAGTAAATATTTTAACTCTCAAGTTTTCACTCATGGCTGATTTCAATGTCCTCTATTTCAAAGAAAATTAATTAACTTTTGTGTTAGGAAATGCCAATTATTTGGATTTGTTTTACTCCTTGCATACCTTGTACAAAATACCTTCATTTTTCAAGTGCTTCTAGAGCATTTAATTTTCTCTCCAAATAAAACAATTGAAGAACAAGTTTAATCTCTAAACATTGACACTAAGTTCTAAGTAGTATTCAACTTTTTTAAGTTAATTTTCATCCATTTAGAGGCTTCTCAAACAACAATGATGGACATTATTGAATCACTTGAGTACACTCGGAAGTTACCTATCATGAAATATTTATGTTTTCTTATAACTGTATAATAATCGAAAAACAAATTTCAATCAAGGATTCACGTCTTTTTGGCTGAGACTTTATTATACGTAAAAAGTACAAAAACCTGAACACAAATAACAATGAACTTTCGTATTCATATAATACATCAAATTATTTTAGCCTATTGTACCAAAATTCAATTATGGGGAGTTCTTAAAATTTAATACTTTTGTACCGAATTTTAAAGAATATACATAAATATTTCCAATGTTTGTTGTGAAGCTACGAGCTCTAATAGATACATTCAAAATCTTATTTATGAATGCAAACTTCCAGAAATTGAGATAGTCACCCATAATAACACAACTCAAGCATGTCCAAAACTGTTTAACCCTTTAAAGACCACACACATTTCCCCAAAATCCACCAGAAAGCAGAGCAATAAAATTAGATGTGCATTAGAATCAAATATGGACCCAATTTGAATAATTTAACCTTACAAATGTGAAGAACACCTTGTGTGTTGTAATGTATCAAAATTTCAGCTAGATTTACCGTTGGAGGTGAAACATTATAATGATTGAGTGAGCCGTATATGGGAAATCTTTAGTTTTTCATGCCTGTGTGATTTTGAATGTTAACGCTTCATGTAAGCTTTGGTTGAGAAAAGCCTTACATTTCTAAAAAGCGGGGTTTCCCACCTATCCAACAAGACTAGTTTCACTCAAAATAGACAAAAATAGCAATCACAAGGTGTAGCTAAGTGGACAAAAAGGGTCAAAAATCTCATTTTCTTTGCTACCCTAAAATGGTTCTACAAGAAATTTGATAATTGTTATGGAAAAGCCGATTGGTGAAAACAATCAAGAATTGGCCTTAAATGTAGGACAATAAATTTTGAAGATGAAATGATAGCACCATTTCAATAGATCTCGAAATACTACAATTATACTACAACCGTATAGAGAAACAATACAAGTATATTTCTTGAGCAATTTGAAATTTTTTGGGATTGCGCAATCGAAATATGGCATTCTTCTTGGATGTTTGATGTATTGTGTTGTTGCTTTGATCCATCTATGACCAAATATGGATACGTATTTTGAGGCCATGATGTATAAACACCATTATTTATCAACTCCCATATCCAGTTCAATTGTTGTTTCTTGGGTTGGATACAAAATTCTTGTGATCACAAGCGTTCTTCAAGATCATTTTCCAAATTGTTGAGCGATTTTATTTTATAGGCCAAAAACTACTCTCCCAAACCAAAATATGGTTCGGTGGTCTCTAAAGGGTTAACCCTTTGGAGGTCAAATATGTGCATTAACATCTCTCCAACCTTTGTATAGTCATCATTACCAGAACATTCATTAATTTGGGAAAAACTCAATTTTGGGTTTATAGAAATTTGACATCCCCAAAAGAGTATTTAATAAACATTCTTTCAAGGGCATAAATCTAGAAGTCCTAAAATTGGTTTTTTACCCAAGTTAACCCCTAAAGCCTTAAACACCATTTTTTTTTGGCAACATGGCAATTTTGGGCAGCTCACTACCAATGGTTTTTTCAAGTTTTTTTTAAAAAAATTTCACACATGATGTGTCCAAGGAGTAGGTTTAAAGCCCAACAATTTCCATAACTTTTGACTGCATGGTTCAAAAGTTATTACATGATATGTAGTTTTCTTTGCTTGTCAGGTAGCCACAAAACTTATTTAAAATTTAGTTTTTAAACTTTAAAAAAATTTTGATTCTTTAGATTTATATATACATGAGAAGCTTTGCACCATTCAATTTTGATCAATGAGATGGAAGTTGTGAGGATATTTTGTTTGCATGCAATTATGGATTCTCTACTCTAAAATAAACTTTGAAATCCTTTATTTTACTCAATTTTCAACATTTTGGAAAGAAACAAAACCCAAGGATGTGGATTGTTTATCACCACATTACAACCATTGGGTTTGGAATTTCTCATTTCCATAACTAAATTCTTAACAATTTAGTGTTTTGAATCATTCTCTACTTCTTTTTACTTACTATTTTTTCCCATGTGTTGTGTAATTTCAAATGATTTAAAAAATTTCAAGTGTGTACCCAACTTGCTTTGAAGATACAAATCCAAAGAGTTACAACTATTTTGGAGTTTTTTTAATACAAATATGACCTTGTAAAATGCAACTAGTCAGGTTATTGCAAGGATAAAAAATAGCTTTTTGTCAAGTTAACTCAATTATCTAACAATCTACAGGGTGAAAATTTCTGATCTTTTTTGTGCGTATTCTGAAACTAATGTACTACAAGATCTTACGATTACATGTGTCCAAAAATGATTTTTTTCTAAAATTTGATACTTTGTGCTAGAAATGACATTTTTGGAGCAATTTTGGTGAAAAGTTAGTCAAAAGCCTTTAGGGGTTAAACAAAATGCAAAAAAAAAAATTTAATAAATTTTTAAATTATATCTATGTTATAATACCACTAATATCACAAAAGAGTAGAAATGTGATGTCACAGATATTAGACTATAATATTTTAGAGGTTGAAATGTGATATTACAGAAGTCCTTGTGATTTTAGTAATACAGTGACCCCAAATTTTCATGACCTTGACTCCTAGTGTAAAGCGGTCCTTGATGTAGCCTAGCCCTGGGGCCTGAAAAAAAACCGACCGGCAGGCTGCATTCTACTGCGGGAGTAGGGATACCGCTCCTGCTGAGTGCTGACCTACCCCATGTGCCGGTGGTACCCTCTGGCTCTGAGAATCCTCCTGAATCCTGATTCCAAAAGTCCCAAGCAGGCCCAGGTTTTGTGAAACTTTGACTTCCATGAGCTGCGGCACTTGCAGAAATGCTCGGTACTTTTGTCATTAAATCCTCGTGCTCATGGTCAGTGCCTCCTGTTTGATCACCCATGTGCAACAGCCAAATAATTCCACAACCTTTACCTCAATTTCACTAAGAGCATCTCCACCCGCCCTGCAAGACACCGTGTTGGAGTGGCTTTTGGAGGAAAAGAGAGCAATGAATGCTTGGATCCGTCAAAATATTCTCTCTTGCAGAATTTGCATTTTTTCATTGCACAACAACTTCTCTAAATTTTACTTTTTTTAATCCATTAATAGGTTGAGTAAGTAATGATGAATAATTTATCTACTTTTTCAAACTAGGAGGTTTGTTATTGGTTGTGTATTGTTTTGCCTAGTTGCACAAGTGGGGGAAATTACAGTTTAGCATGGGAAAGAAAATTCATGGTGTTCCCTCGGGATGAGAAACTACATGTGTGGTGGAGATGCTCTTAACAAAAACAAAATTGGGTGATAAAGTAGATGATGCCAAACCTCTCACAAAGAGACATTAGGGCAAGCCACCTTAAAAGTGGTAGTTTATAAGTATGTACCACTTTTACCACTTTTAAGCTTAGCAGTTTACCACTTTTAAGTCTTTGGATCGATATGGGGAATGCTAAATCATGAGTAGGGTACATGAGCCATAGCCGTGAGCCTAGGTTTATAATCAAAATATTAGATTTCACCTACAAACATGTACATAGGTCCTTATAATTGTGCATTATAAACATCCATCTCTTGAAAAACTTGCTATTTTCAAAGTTTTTCCATTGATTTTGACCTCACAATTGGTGCCCGTTCACAAAACCTTGGCTCACCGCTCATCGGCTCATTGTTTTATGCTCACAAAATAGCGTCATCCGGATGGATGCACCACTTGTGTATGAGGCTCGCCACTTCTTTGCGGATGTTTCCCCATTCCACCATTCCCCACTTCTTTGCAAACCATTTCTAGTCCAGGATGACATTTGCCAAATAGTCTTGTGTCTAATTTTTGCCTAGCCATACTCTCCAACTTGCATGGAATCCATGGATCACTACAAGTAAACAATGTTTAAATTTATATGTCCAAATTGACTAACTGTGTTTGAAGTGACATAAAATTGTTCAAAGTGACAAGGTTCCTTTGTAGTGTCAAGTTGAGATGGACCAGAAAGTCATGCACACACCATACTTGGAGGGCAATGGTTTTGCTATTGTGTTTGACAACTACAAACATAAGACTACATCTGAGGCTAGTTGGAAGTTTGTCAATTAGCAATCTGAACCCTACTTGATTGGAAGGGAGGTATTGTCACACTATTCTCAAATTATTTGAGATTTGTGGAGTTTGGCTTTTCCATGCTTGGATAGGAAAAAGACAAATATTGCAAGTCCATCACCAATTTGTTTTTGAAAGGTGATTTTCATTCTAAAATATTTGCACATTTGAATCAAATGAGCTTGTGGGCACCAATACAAATGACAAAATTATTAAAAGTGGATATAACCACTTTTAACTCTTAATGATTACCACTTTTAAGCTAGTCGCGAATAAAAGTGGATTTACCACTTTTAAGGTGGGCTGCATTAGGGGTAATCATACCTTCTCCAACAATGAAACTTCTATGAAGAATGAGAAGGTGTGGAGTGGAAACAAGAGCAAATGGGAGCACTTATCCATGAATAAAGTGTGACTCCCCTTATGTGAGAGGTGGAGAATGGAGAATGAGTTCACTTAAAAAATGGTGATGCAGTAAGAAAGCAAGTTGCATTCACACACTTAACCAAGGTCTCCAACTACGAGGGTGAAAACAAAAAGAGCAAGATGAAAGGAGATATGCATTGATAAAACCTTCACATGCTAAAACTTCTTCACACCTTATCTTCTCCTCTGAAGGTGAAGAAGGAAACTTCTCAAATAAGACCTTTGCAATCAAGGAGAGAGTGCCACATCCCCATTATTTAAAAATTGAGAATAGGGTAAAGAAGGTGGATGTGAGCTACCCCTATTGATAATTGTGCAAAAAACATTTGATGAAATTTACTAATATTGATTATGATCGAGCACGTATGAACAATTATTTGTTTTTACCTCACCTGCTTGCAATAGGGGGTTTCATATATCTCAAAAAAAAATGAACAAAGGGTCGTGGACAAGTTTTTGTTCATCGGTGAATAAGCTATGACGATCTCTAGGAGGTCGTCATAGCTCGTTCACTCCGTGAACACCCCATATTTTTCACAAATTTCATTCACTTAAACAATTTTGGTGCAGAATGCCATAATTGAAACCCCTATACGGTGCTTGTTGCTCAGCTCTGAAAAACTAGGAAACAAATCCTAGTTTGGACCATTGTTCACAACTGTGGATAACTTTTTTAAATAAAAACTTTTACTAATTTAGATTTTGCTTTATTAATTAAACCTGAAAAAGCGCGAGTACCTGAGTGTTGAAATTGAAAGCCGAGTACATTCAGCAGCAGGGTTGTTGTGAGCCACTTGAGATAATCATGAAAATCAGAATGGGGATCACAGGCTTGGACTGTAAAGTCACTAAAGTGTACTCTTCTGGTAGACTAGTAAGTTAGAGGGGCTTGATTACCAGAGCCTTCCGCCAAGCCCAGGGCCCAGGAGGGGCCGAGGGGCCAGTGGAAATACGGACCTGGATTATAGAGCAGCTCTTTGACTTCCAAATGAGTCAGATAAGTTACGGCTTCTGGCTCTGCCCCCCTCCAATGGTGGGTCGCTCTCGGCAGGCTGACCGGCACCCGTGATTTCTGCAGATCTGTACCCAATCGAAGTGCCCATCACTGACGACCGGTGTACGTGACCAGGGCTTTTATTTTTTCAGATAATCTGGGGCTCTGGGGCCTGGGCATTGCAGAAAGCGATTTTCGACAGAGTGACGAGAGTAGCTTCATCTATGGACACGGAATTATGGATGAAAAACTTTGTTGCTTCATGAGAAGTTGTCCGTGTTCATCCAAAATAAAGCGATACTAGGGTAGTTACAACACTTTTTTGGCCAGCTGTGGTGAACGAGAAATCAAACATGTCGCTTTGCTGTTGGTTTGCTAGGGCTTCTGTTTTGGTTAGCATGCTAAACTTTTTATTGTCTCATTCTTTTCCTCCGGAGGTGAAAAATGGGGCGGTGAGAAGTTTAGCAGGAGAAGTTTCACCTCTCGTAACCCATATTTCACTTTGTGGTGCTTGTTTTTTTTGTTGATTAACTGCTCCCGTTGGTGGAGAGCGCACTAATTGCTGCATCTTCTGAAAGCAGTTAATCATTCTCCATTCTCATTTTCCACAACAAACAAACAAACAGGGTGTCACACCATCTTCATGAAGAATGAGCTCCTATTGACTCCTCTTTTCTCTCCAGAACTTCTCAATCTCCATTCTCTTTTCAATCTCCAAGAAGCCGTGACTACCCCTAATGGTTAACCCTTAAAGGACTAGACCCCCCTTTTTAGAAACATAGCGCTTTTGGGCAGGTACTTGTGATTGGAGCTTTTCATATTTCATGCTAAACTTTTAACAAGATGTGGGGACGAGGTTTATCTTTCATATGCACTAAATTTCATGACATTTGGAATTATGAGTAAAAAGTTATGGCTTAATATGTTGTTTTTTACGTTTGTCGGGCAGCCGTGGCAGATTTTTAAAAATCACTTTTTTCAAAAACAAAATTTTTAAATTGGTTTAGGAGATTTATGTGAATTTAGGAAGCTTTGAATCATTCTGTTTGGATCAACAAGATGAAAGTTATGAGGATATTTTGTTTGCGGGCAGTTATGGATTCTCTACTCCAAAATAAACTTAGAAGTCCTTTATTTTACTCAGTTTTCAACATTTTGGAGAACAAAACAAAACCACATAACAAACATTGTTTATGACATCATTATGACCATTAGGATTGACATTTTTCATTTCCATAATTAAATTCTTAACAATTTTGTGTTTTGAATCATTGTCTACTTCTTTTTACTTACTAATTTTTTTCCATATGTTATACAACTCCAAATGATTTGAAACTTGTTTGACATGTACTTACTTTAAGTGGAATAAGGAATTTAGAGGAGCACCACCTACATGACCTTTTTTCCTTAGAAATTTCACCTTCTAAATGGTAGTTGCCTGATTTTTCACAAGATGTTTTTGAATATTCAAACCATTCTAACTTCCAATCCACGTGGTGAAAAACTCTGAAATTTTTTCCACATCTTCTAAAACCATTTTTCTACAAGATCCTATGGTCGCATATGCATAAAAATGTTTTTGTTTTCAAAATTTGGTTTTGGAGAGTTTTTGATGAAAACTTTGCTTGGTCCTTTGGGGGTTAATACGAAGTGAACTGTGATTGTGGATGAAGGATCCGCAATCCTTGATTGTATCTGAAAACTTGCTTAGTGCTTCCAAATTACTGATTCTACAAAATAATCCTTCCTGACTACTGTATGAATGAACTGGAGAATTCTTCTTACTGTACATAATTTATGAATTGTCCTAGAGACCAGTTGATGTAAAAGCAGCCTTCATTCAAGTCGACCTCCTAGTCTCCTACAGCTCTTTTCACCAGCTTGGTTTATGACCAAGGGATCCTGTATAACTTAATGATAACAGAATGTCAAGTGTCTGCGCAGAAATAAAGTTGGAAGGAAAATCAATCCACAGAAGAAGCTGCCAGCAACCAGCACTTCTAACCGATTTATTTTTGTTACTTTTAAATGGTTAGGTATTTTCAAATCTTCAATTTTTTTAGTTCTTGTGTTTTCAAAATAAATTAAAATAACTTATAAAAGCACTCACTAAACTCAGTACAACTAGTTAATTCAATTTTAACTCTTAAATAACAGGATGGTCATTGTGGCTATATACTATAGTGGTGGGGCAAAATGTTTGCAAAATTTGATACAATTGCCAAAAATTGCATAAATTAGCATACAATGCTGTCCTCATGAAATTTGTAAGAAGGGTAACATGGGGCTTAACAATATTTTTGAGAATCTTCTCACGATTTAGGGTATTTCAAATACTAAGGCATTTAATGAGGTTATTTTTTGCCTTTTGTGATGGACAATGTTTCCATGGTCATTTTTTTTAATGGATGAAAAATGGCTTCCTTACATCTAGCAATCTATCTTTTTACCATCCATCTAACAAGTAATGCCCGCGTTCATAACATTCAGTAGCACTCAACAGGCCTGCCCTCCCTCCAACTGAAGACTGTGGAATATTCCACACCTATCAGTAGCTAAGAGGATACTTAGTTGAATTTGTCAAAGAATTTATGAGAGAGAGGCTGAGTTTAGTGCACACATATCAATGTGGGGGCCAGCCATGTCAGATTTTTTTTTTAAGTAAGTAAATAAATAAATAATAATTGTCATGATGAAGTTTATGGATGATACCTGAAGAGAGGGAAAGGCAGCCTCTCTTTAGGCTACTGAATGTTATGTTGCCATTTAACCCCTCAACGTTGGGAATCTCAAAATACACAAATAAAACAAGCTGAACTTCAGCTCCTTAGGTGTTGAGGAGTTGAGAATTCAAAATACTCCTAAGTATTATACTCTTCCCAACCGATGCCCATCATTTTATATCGCTTACTATTACATTTCTCCTTTAACCCCTAAAGGACCATGGCCTTTGTTTTGTCAAAAGACACACAAAACTGCCACCTCTGTGGCAAAGAGTAAAAAAGTTTGAAAATCAATCTTTTTGCATATTTAACCATAGGATCTTGTACTAGACTACTATAAGAATGTGTCATACAAAACTCAAGACCTTTGACCTTACAAGTTGGAAGATATTTGCATTTAAAAAGTAAAAAACAACTTTTTCTGCACCTTGAATGACTAAATTATTTAACTTTGAATTTTTTTAACATAAAATTTTTGCACCACAAAGTTTGGAATTCTATTTTTTGCATGGTGGGAAGTTGAGTTGGTAATCTTGGGAAAAAAAACAAACAAACAAAAAAAAAAAATCATTCTTTAAAAAAAACATTAGGCAAAAGAAGGTATGAGATTGAACAAAAACTTAAATTGCTAATAACCCTACAATGGAATTGAAATGCAGTGATTGCAATGGTGAGATTGTTCTAGAAAGCAAACTTCACCCTCTCTAACAATTTTTTTTTTAAATATGTTAAAATTTCATTAAAAAGTGAAGTTTATAAGTTATTTTTTCAAGAAGATGCTTGAACTGCCCAAAAAATAAGATTGTCCTTAACTTTCTCAAAACTAGTCCAAATGGAATGAATCAAAGCTTCAAATGTAGAAAAAGATATAATCTATGAGAAAAAAAAAAAAAAAAAAAAATTTCAAGTTTCTATAAGAATTTTTTTTGCTGCCCAGAGTCCCCAAATTTGTGCTTATTTGGGCATAACTTTTGCTCCCTGGCATCAACTAGAATAAAAGTAAGATGCCCACGCAAATCTTTGAATTCCCCTTTTTCAATAAAAGTTTCAAAAAATCATGCAAAGTAGTTTGGCCATAGGTGCATGCCCAAAATCCCATTTGTCTATTGAACAGACAGTTGGTCCTTTAGGGGTTAACCCCTAAACGCCCAAGGCACCATATTTTGATGTTCAAGAAATTTCATGAAACTTTGAATTCCTATTGGAGGAAGAGATTTTACTATTTTAAGGTTGTTTCTTTTGGAGAAGTTGTGGGATGTAGTTAGCTTTAGCATTCAATTTTAATATCCTCGGTACCTTGTTCCAATTGTTTTAGGTGGAAGCTGACCTACAAGGATACCTCTTGCCCAAGTAGTGTAATGAATAATGTCACTGCTTATGACAAGCTGCCATATTGAAAAGACAAGCACCTAGTTGAGAATAAAGTGAAGATTTTCCTTGGGCACTCCCCTTAGTAGTGCAGGCTCTTTCCCTAAAATTTTGTCATTAAACAAAATCCAAGTGCGTTTTTGAGCTAATTTCACTTGGAATGTCTTTGTTATACACATTAGAATTCATTTCTTATTGAATTTTCTTTCATTCATGATGATATTTGGTCAATAGTTCGAGTTAAATACCTTCTTTGTGTTAGGTGGTAACTCTTTAATAGTTGCATTGGAGGCTCATTTATGAAATTGTGGTCATGGAATTGAAAGGGGGGTCATTAGTTTTGAAGTAATAAGTACAAACATATATCTTCATAAGTGGTTGTTTCCCATTTTTGTACACAAAATTTACCAATTTTGCATGAGAAATTTTGGGAGGCACAAAAAAAGCCAATAAATTCCATACTCATCCTCATTCAATCACAAATATCTTGAAATCCACATGGCCTTTTTAGAGATTTTTTTGGTAACACCATCTAAAAACCTTGAAGTTCAAAACACTAAAGTTGAAATTTAATTTTGATATTTAATGAATATCATACAAGGACAATTCAAAAACTTCAAAATTACCTTCCAAAACGAGAAAAGCACCTTGTGCATTTAGGGGTTAATAAGATTTGAGAAAGAGACAAGAGAAAATGAAATGGAGACGAACTGATCTGGAGAAAAGAATAGTCAGCATTGGAAAGAAAAGGTAAGGTTGGAAAGGAAAGGAAAGGAAAGGAAAGCTTGGAAAGAAAATACAATACGAAAAGAAAAGGCGAAATAAAAGGCAAAAGACAAAAGCAACCCCGGAAAGAATCTTGTCGGAATCATGGAACAAAAATGCCCAACAAAAAGGCAATGGTAGTGTTGCCTGTGGAGAATAGACAATGCGGTTGCCGCCAAGATTGTGAGGTTATCAATCAAGGGGGTTGCCGGATATAGGATCCAATTACAGGAACCAAATACATTGAAAAAAAAAGAGGGAAAGTAGCACTAATAATGCAACACTAATTAAGGTAGCGACACCCCTGAGCGTTTTGGAGCAGGAAAATCAATTGTCAAACTTTGAAAAAATGTTGACTTGAAATTTTGTCCTAATTGACATGTCCGAATTGATTAAATATGTTCAAAATGGCAAAAAAATTGTCAAATGAACAATTTCTATAGATTTGGCCATATTGATTTGGACATATTTTGTCATTTTGGACAGTTTTCTTTGTTATAACAAGGGGAAATTAAAAATATTGACATGAATTTCAAAGTTCCAAGTGCAAGTATTTGTTCACAAAAATTTCCAAAGTCTAAAATCACTAAAAATGCATAGTAATGAGTAGAAGATGCTAAGAACAACGTAATGGGGCACTCAAAATTGTCATGCAAGTCACCTACAATCATCACTTTGTCACCCAAAACCATCACCGCTTAACCCCTAAAGGACCAATTGTCCCCTGGAGGGACAAATGGACCTCGGGCATGTACCTATGACCAAACTAGTTTTTATAAGTTTTTGAAAATTTTGAGGTTGGTGGGGAGCTCAAAGATGTACGTGCACATCTAATTTTTTCTTCATTCTGACATTTATTGAAGAAGTTATGCATGATTTTCTAAAAAATGGGGGAGGGCGGGCTATCCGGGCAGCCCAAAAAACTTTTTTAAAAATTGTATTAAAAAAAAATAAAAATCTGAATTTATTCTTTAAATTTTCATATATGTGGAAAGCTTTGAATCATTCAATTCTAATTGATGAGTGAGAAGTTTTAGTTTGCGGGTAGGTATGGAACTCCCAAACCTCCATTCCTTTTGCCCCTTGTTAAATTTGGTGCTTTAATTTTATTTTTGACTTTTTTATTCCAAGTTGTAGTAGATTAAGATTCCTTGGTTTTCATCATTTGGATATAAGTAACTCATATTTCTCAATTCTACATAAATCCTCCAATCTTGCCTAGTGTATACGCAAATTTCATGGCCTTACAACATTGCAATATTTTACAAATTATGATACGCACCTCCAATTCATTTGAAAATTCTCCCGCACATACCTAACTTGGTCTTCTACATGGAAAAAATAAACCTCAACTTTGCGTACAGCAACTTTTTTGATATTGGAGCAATTAAAGGCTTTTGAAATTTTTGGGCAGTAAGAAAAAAACTTTTTTTTTGCACTTCAGATTTCAATATCTTACTCCTACATCTAAAATGAGCTAAGTTTTTTCCCTTGAGTACCTCCCATAGTCTTGGGCAAGATCCTATGGTTGAATTTTCAAAAAAAAAATTTCCTACCTTTGTACTCATTCTCCCAAAAGTGGCAGTTTTTCAACGATTTTCACAAAAAAAAATTGGTCCTTTAGAAGTTAAGTACCCATAACCAATTTTTTTTATTAATTGTAAATCTCTGACGACCTGCCATAGGCGTAAGTCATGCCCATGGAGACAATCATGCTTATAAGTGTTGCTAACTTACAAAATTGTAACACTCAATGTCAACAATCTTATTATTGTTATCAACATTAATTGTCAACTTGAACATTGTTTGTCAACTAAATCAAAACCATAATGAATTACATGTTATGATTAGAAACATTATAAGTATCATATCATTAAATATCATTATTAGTGTATTGGTAATAAAATTCACTACAAGAGAACACTGTCAATTTGGTCATTTTTTATCAATTCACACTTCTTTTGTCAATTTAGACATGTTTTTGTCAATTTAGATAGGTCTAGTCAATGTTGACGTCTCAATTTGGACATTGTTTTCTTGTAGTGATTGAAAAAGTATCAAATTCTTCTAAATGAGTTCCAACAAGAAGTCTTTTCTTTTGTTTGCTATACAAGCAACATGCATTCATGAATGTAAGGAAAAAATGGATAGAGCCATCCGTGTGACCATGTTCATCCGTACAAATATACTACACAAGTTATTTGAATTAGTGCCCTCCACACTAAAAATGCTAACTCACACTAATTCAAGAAGTAAGTGAATTTTCTAGGCACATTAGTCGAACATTTCACCATAATTTAGGTTGATTTAATACAATATGGGGGTACAATATTTAAATTCCATCTCAAATATATTTGACTCAAGTGACCAAAATTTTGAGGAGACTTAGTATGCACACATCTCAACTAGAGAGTGTGTGTGAAGGTTGCCGCATTCTTTAGGTTGCACCTTCAAGTTGCCTCATAAGGGATAACAAAATTTGTTGCCAAAAATCATATTAGGAGAATGAGGACTCACTAGAGACACGCCACTCTTTCATAGTAATTAGACATAATTCACCTAAGTTAGTGTGAAGGAATTTGACACTATTCAAAACTTATACTAATTGAAATAACTTGTGTACTCTTGTGTACTATTACTACTTCATTCAAAAATAGGCCAACTTGTTGGTTATTTGCAATGAGTTTATGCAATTTCATCCATTTTCCAATTTCCACCAATTTATTTTAGTGTTAAGCTAGCCATTGTCAAAATGTGGTAAGATTTTGGAAAAGTCACCTAGAAAATGTTCCCTGAGTTTTGTTGCCATATCTGTGTCACTGTGTATATTCGTGCGGGGGGATTCACTAAAAATACCGAAGAAAAAGCCGGAATGGGAAACTGCAGGAATTATTTTGTTCTTTCCAATGATTGAGCACCACGTACCCCAGAACACATGCAGGTCAGTAAAACAATGGACACAAATCGGCTACATGTACAGTGGGGGACAAAAAGATTGGGAACACCCTGTTAGGCCATTCAAAGAATTGTGCCTAACATATAGAGTACAATTGATATTTTGTTGTCTTGCATCATTGGTGTTGAATTCTTATGCAACCCTCAATCAAGCATACCAAGTTTCAGCTCTTAAAAATTAAAACTCTATTTTTGGTGAATTATTTTATACAAAATTCATGGTTTTACATGATAATTAATTAAAAAATATTGGTGATGAATTTTTGAGATTGGATTGCATGGGGATGTAAGAAACATCCATACACACCTCTTTTCTTCCAACAAGCATCTCCAAAAAGCTACAGAATTTCTTCTACAAAGGTTTTAATGTTGGGATGATAATCACCAAATTTTGTAAAATAGATATATTTGTATGGTAATCAGATTTTGCAATTAGACTTGTCCATTATGATTAAGTTTGTAACTTTGAGCACAACAATATGTTTAACTTGCCAAAATCTTATTAAAATTTGATTATATCTATTTTACAAAATTTGGTGATTATCATCCCAACTTTAAAACCTTTGTAGAAGAAATTCTGTAGCTTTTTGGAGATGCTTGTTGGAAGAAAAGAGGTGTGTATGGATGTTTCTTACATCCCCATGCAATCCAATCTCAAAAATTCATCACCAATATTTTTTAATTAATTATCATGTAAAACCATGAATTTTGTATAAAATAATTCACCAAAAATAGAGTTTTGATTATTAGGAGCTAAAGTTTGGTATGCTTGATTGAGGGTTGCATAAGAATTCAACATCAATGATGCAAGACAACAAAATATCAATTGTACTTTGTATGTTAGGCACAATCCTTTGAATGGCCTAATAGGGTGTTCCCAATCTTTTTGTCCCCCCATTGTACACAGTCATCTACATTAAATAGTGCATTCCGGTTGCCCCACACCAATTTCTTTGACATTTTACACTATGTTAATACTTCCTAATACTTCAATAATTCCTACCATAAATTAAAAAAAATTCAAGATTTGGCAACACCAACAACATTGTGAAAAAATAAACTAGTGTCGTTCAAACCATAAATCATGTAACATTCTAATATCTAGGCTTTGAAGTGGCCAAGCAATGAGGCATGAGATCAATAAATTTTTAGGGTAAGGCATCCTAGATGCACTACTTAGTGTATCCAATCTATAATTATTAGTGACCTTTAGCAAACCTAATAAATCTAGGAGAGGGATTTTGCAATTTCATTTTACTTTTATTTTTAGTTTCATCTTTTGAGTGTTGGAGCACTCTTGATTGAGTTGAAACAAGGCCTTTTCTCACTTCATGCTAAGGTCACACAAACCAAAGTAGCTAGTTTGAAACAAATGAAGAAGTAAGATAAATTTTTGGTGTATTGGGGGCAACAACTTTGCTCAAAGTTTCAAGCATTATTTTATTAAAGATAACCTCTTCACCATTTATGAGCAAGAGCTTGGAGATGACAAAGTCCAAAAACTCAAAAACAATGTTTCTATTTGAAACATATATATGAGTGTAAAAATGCAAAGGATCTACTTTACACAAAGAAGTAAGTGTCATTACTTTTCTTTCACAAAATTTTGTTCTAGAATGTCGTTTTTTAGATGTGATCTAGCCTTTAGTACTTGCATCACTAGAGTGTGCATCTAACACCAAGTCGGTTGGCATTGGACATGCTAAAACAAAATTTTTGGGACAAAGAAATTGTGTGGTATAAGAGATTTTGATTATGCCTCCAAATTTCCCCTCAAAAGTTTGAGATTTAGAGGAGCTTTAGATGCGTATATATGAAAAAGCTTGTGGGTGCAAGATTTTTGAAATAAAAGATGAAAAAAATCAATAATTCTCTTTGTACTCTTGGCATGAAGTGGCATAGTGATGCACATCCTTTGTGAAAGCAAGGCAATTTAGTTCAAGGGCCTTGCCAAGCCTTGGACGATATGGGTTTTTTTTGGAGCCAATGTATGTATGCTCTTAAGGTAATGTGATTGCTAAATTTTCAAAGCCATAAATGAATGTGTTTGTAGAGATTTTTTGAATCAACAACAAAAATAAAGGGACTAAAATAAATATCTGATTGTGATTAAACATGTTTTGAACTTTGACTTGACATTTTCCAACCAAATTTGGGAATATAAGGTCTATACACAAGGGGGCTATTCACAATATGTTTCATGTTCCAAGTCCCATTAAAATCTGAAGAATCCAATTGGTGTATAATAAAAAGTTGGGACCCATTAACGCTTCGTGATATAATTGTAAAAAGATTGAAACCTCCATTGGAGTCCACATATTCAGAAAGAAGAGGGTTCTCAAAATGATGGAGGCAAACATTGGGTCTAATAAATTTTCAACTCCAATAAGCAAGGTGTGAGTTGGGCTTCAACCCTAACTAGAATATATGTAGGAAAGGACCATAGTGCAGCATAGGCAAAGCACCCTAATTTATTTTGAGCTTCAAAAGAAGAACCTTATTCATAACCAAAACTTATTTGGGTCTCAAAAACCAAACCTTTATTTGGGTTTCATGTCCAAAACTTCATTTGGGTCTCAAAACCAAAACCTCCTTTGGGTCTCAATACCAAAACTTTATTTGGGTCACAAACCAAAACTTCATATGCCTCTCAAAAACCTAAACTTTTGTGGGGTCCCAAAAACCTAAACTTTTGTGGGATCTCAAAAACCTAAACTTTTGTGAGGTCTCAAAAACCAAAACTTTTGTGGGGTCTCAAAAACCTAAAATTTTGTGGGTCTCAAAAACCAAAACTTTTGTGGGGTCCCAAAAACCTAAACTTTTGTGGGTCTCAAAAACCAAAACTTTTGTGGGGTCTCAAAAACCTAAACTTTTGTGGGGTCTCAAAAACCTAAACTTTTGTGGGATCTCAAAAACCTAAACTTTTGTGGGGTCTCAAAAACCAAAACTTTTGTGGGGTCTCAAAAACCTAAAATTTTGTGGGGTCTCAAAAACCAAAACTTTTGTGGGGTCTCGAAAACCTAAACTTTTGTGGGGTCTCAAAAACCTAAACTTTTGTGGGGTCCCAAAAACCTAAACTTTTGTGGGGTCTCAAAAACCAAAACTTTTGTGGGATCTCAAAAACCTAAACTTTTGTGAGGTCTCAAAAACCAAAACTTTTGTGGGGTCTCAAAAACTTAAACTTTTGTGGGGTCTCAAAGACCTAAACTTTTGTGGGTCTCAAAATTAAGACAGTCTCAGAACCAAGACAGTCTTAAAATGAAAACTTCTGTAAATCTGAAAACCAAGACTATTTTGGGTCTCAAAACCAAGACTATTTTAGGTATCAAAACCTAAACTTTTTTGTGGGTCTAAAACGAAAACTGTAGTTAGGTCTCATTGATGACCCTAAACACCGGAATACACCCCCTACACTTAGGGTATCAATTAGCTTAGATTCCGAAGAGTGGCGCCGGCGTGACCCGGTGGAATTGAATGAGGGAGACAAGAAGCAGAACCAGACAGAAGGGACTACTGTAGACGCAACAGAGGACAGAGAATAGAGAGAGAAACACACAGAGACAGAGCCAGAAAGAGAGAGAGGGCGACGGGTGAGAAAGAGAGAGAGACGCAGGGGGCGCCGTTCCTGGTCTGTGCCCCTGCCCCTGCCGTGCCTGCAGCCGCTCCGCAACCACGACGACGACAATCGGAGATCTGTAGATAAGAACCAGCAACGACCCAGCCCACCCACCACATAATTGCATCCCCACCCTCCCTGAGATTTTGAGAGGGAACTTGGGTTGTGGGCGGGCGCGGGAATACTTCGGCGGGGGCGGGGTGAGAGAGACACAGACACAGACAGCGACATCCTGGGGGATTTTTCAAATTCTCTCTAGGGGGGAGAGAGAGCATGGAGAACTCCCACAGATGTTGTGGTTGAGGATTGTTTGTTTAGTTTGAGATTGCTTGCCAGGAGGCTCCCTCGTGAAATCGATCCCCAACTGTCGTGTGATTCCGTCCATGATTTGCTCTGCTTCGTTGACGCTTTTGTTGGGGAGCCATGGATCCCGTCCTCAATGGCGCTGCTTCTTCTCCCTCGGAAGACGACGAATGGGGTTAGGCCTCCTTTTTCTTTTTGCATTTTCTCTTCTCGGTCGTGATCAAATCTTTTGTGACTATTTTCGTATTGTAGATGTTCTGCTTGCTTTGGTGGGATTCTCTTCTTCGTCCTTAACGTGATGATGGTCTATCCCTATTGTTGAAATACGTTTGAGCCCTAGAATTTAATTTGAACGAGCGCATGTCTGGATGTCCATTTCGTTTTTGAGGTTATCTGTTCGCTTGTCGAGTCGTTCACTTTAAGTATCAGTATATCAGCATAGCTATATCGATCGATACTACGTCTTGTTCTTTGGGCAACGTTTTATTCTTTGAGCACTGTATTATTTTATCACAAAAGTTGTGATGCACTCACTAACTTTGCAATTGTACAATCCGAGCAGAGCTCATAGAGGAGAAATAGTTAGTATATGGAATGATTTTGAGAAGGACGATTTTTGACTTTAGAGAGTGAGAGTTGCAGTAAGTGATTTTCGTGTTGTCTTTTGATAAAATTCTGCTTTGGTTCTCAGTAAAGACATGCACGTTGTTGGGGTTTTGCCTTTATTCTTTAGTCAGGCCTCTCTCTTCCCGGCTTTTTATTGCAGAAGTTGTCCTGTAGTTCGTAGATGCTGAGCCCCAATTTTGCTGAATTTTGGTACACTCTTGCGGAGACGACATAATTTTGAAATAATGCTGGTATCAAGTGTAGCATTTTATCTTTGCATGTGGTTGTACAAGTTTCAATCCATTTGGGTGGGTGAGGATTGCAGTGTCATAAACATGTTCGGTCATGGTTGCAATGAGGTTGCAATGGTCGTTTGATGGACTTGGTAGGCTTATTGATGAGGAAGTTATTCAAGAGTTACTGCTCATCAGTTTTCAACGCTGATTTTAGTTACTGTTGCTGTGGTGCAGATGCTGATGGATTTGAGATTCCAAGTTTAGATGCAGGGCGGCCAGTTGAGCCAACTCGAAAGGAACGCACGCAATCCGAAGAGACATACCGACCTTCTTATCAGAGAGTAAGAAACTTTAGACCTTTAAAGTATCTTAACCCTTTAAAATGGTTTACATGCTATTCTTTGATACGTTTCGCTAGTGTTGGTGCTTTTGCTTGGTGTGTTTGATTCTGATATCTGGTCACCCTTGATTGTTTGAGGGACTGATTGAGCGTGTGAGGTTCCTCTTGATAGCCGTAGTGGGGTACATGAATCAAGTCTGATCCACATGGGTTGCAATGATGATGGGGAAGACCACACATGTCATTGTGATTTGAAGATTAAGGTGTCAGTACCCGTACTTTACGACTGCACTGTACCTTGCTGTTGTCATAGGAAAATTAATGTCAGGAAAGGAATTGAAGGATACGTGTAACGTATCTTGTACGAAGGCCTTCACTATTCAGCCCTTTGACCATTCTCTATTACTGCAATAGTTATTGTTTGTAGTTTTTGAAGATTCAGTCTCCTATTCACATTGAGAGCTAGTTTTGAGAGGTCAACTTGTGTCCAGTTGAAAAGATGACTCAGGGGATTTTTCTGGTGATACAGTCAGTACACAAGTAATGTGATTATTCTCTAAGAAAGTTGTGCTTACATTGGTTGGTTTTCTGGAAATGGAGTTGCCCTTTGACTCATGTAGTAACTAAGTGCACAAGAGGTTGAAAGCTTGCTACCTTGTGTGTTGTTACTGGCATTGGAATAGCTCAGATACTGAAAAGAATCTCAACTCTGTCTCCTTTGCAAATTGACAGTTATTGTACTGTTGTTATTGCTTTACAGTGTTTTGGTAGTGTTTTTCGTTGCCTTGTTTTGCTGACACATTCTTTTCTCTAGGTTGCTTATATTTGTGTGATTATTCTCTAAGAAAGTTGTGCTTACATTTGTTGGTTTTCTGGAAGTGGAGTTGCCCTTTGACTCATGTAGTAACTGAGTGCACAAGAGGTTGAAAGCTTGCTGTCTTGTGTGTTGTTAGTGGCATTGGAATAGCTCAGATACTGAAAAGAATCTCAACTCTGCCTCCTTTGCAAATTGACAGTCATTGTAGTAGTGTTATTGCTTTACTGTGTTTTTTTTAGTGTTTTTCGTTTTGCTGAGACATTCTTTTCTCTAGGTTGGAATGCTTATATTTGTGTTGCAATTGCAGTCAGTGACAGGCACTGAACATATATACTTGGGACCTCACGGTGCACCTCCACAGTACGGGCGTGGTGGTCAAGACAATTTCACACCGAATCGAAAGCAACGCCTGAAACAAAAGCTTAAGGATGCCGAAAGGAAATCTTCAGCCTCTTCTCGTGAGAATAAAGTTGAGGTTCTTCAGGATTTGATGGGCAGCAAGCCTGGGGGAGGACCCAATCCTCGTGGTGCAGATTCTGAGTGGCTCGACCCCTACTGCCACGAATCTCAATTTGAACGCCCAGCAAATCGGGCGTGAGGCGGATTCAGTTAAATACTACTTATATTAGGTTGGTTGAGTGTAGTGCCATTGGAAGGGGGTAAACAATGTGGAGCAGTTTGTGATGTTAGTTTGTAAGAAACTCAAAAGGAAATGTAAGCAATTTGATGGAATTGGATTTAGAAATTTTGCTCAGGGAGAGACAATTTTTTAGAGCCGCAGTTTAGCTACGTCATTGACCTGCTGCCTGCTCGGTTTGGGTAGTCTCTTACAATTTTTGGCTTTTAGTTGCAGTGAGGAGAACGTTCACTTTTTATGTTGAAAACGAAAGGAAGAAAAGCATGTTTCAAGGTCCAGTTTTGTGATATCTTGTGCCTCATTTTTTCTTTGTGGTGTTTGTTTTGAGCTTGTTGTATAATTGGCCATGATGATATTTTCCTGTGATTCATTGCAAAACGAAGTTCACGATAATTGTGATGGCCAGTCCAGTTTGTGTGCATGCATATGACCCTGTTCACAACAATTATAATACAAATAAACTGCAATTAACCTTTTAATAGGACTTCCTTACTGTTAGAGTCAAACTCATGTTAGCATCCACTCATGTTAGTGGGCCTTGCTGCTCTGCAAGGTGAGTGCAAGTGGCATTATATTGGCACTTTCGTCCCATGTATTTATCCAAAATTTTAGTTTATTAATCGCCAGTTCGCCACTAGCCAACAACTTCGTACAATATCCGCTTTTGTACGGGTAGAATCTTTAAACTTCAATATTTTATTTAATAGTCTTGATCTCAACACAATATAAGGCCATACTCTTGTAAAGCTTTTCACAATATTGTGCATAAAACCTGGATACATATTACACTTGCTCCCGTGATTCATTGGTCTCGATCTCTGGTTAACCCTTAAACGCCCTTAACCCCTAACCGTCCAAGACACACCCTGAGGGTAGAAACAGATTTTTTTTGCAAATTTTTTTCCCTGAAAGTGGTCAAAGAGGTGTGCCACATCACTGAATGCCAAAAATAGCTGCTTTCAATGCATGCATATTTTTTAAAATACCAATTTGTAAAGAGATGTACAAGGTCCCGGATGCCCTTTTTGTGAGGGCAGGATACACTATTGACTTTTCCTTCTTTTGAGGAGAATATTATCTCTCTTGGACACATGCCAGAGGCTGTCCACTGCCCATGAACAGTGCACTCTCCTTGGTCTGCGCCCCAGGTTGCCCACGGGTTCAAGCCTAGTCCTTTAAAGGTTAAATGTTGAGGACGACAATTTTTTCCTCCAGCTCCAAAAAAAGATCCTGTACTACTAGAAAAAGCTGTTTTTCTTTTTCTTTTTTTTCAGAAGTAACAGTAAACACATGATCTATCCTGGAATGCAAAAAATTGTTTCATTAGATGCACTCATATTTTTAGGTAAATTAAATTGTGAGAAAATTCAAAGATACTGTATTAGGTCCCAAGCTGCCCTTCTTGCAATTTTCAAGAAGGCACCATGCACTGTTGACTTTTGTAACTTCAAGGAACAATATGATAGGATGGGCACTTGCTTCTACAATAGAGAGAATTGTAGCCTCGGTGACCCGCTTGGCATTTAAGGGTTAATGTTGGAGTGATGTAGAATAGTGTAAGTTATTGGAAATTAAATGATTGTGTAAAGTGCTAAAATTCAATTCTTTTTGCCATATGTGCATAATTGTTATTGTGTTGAAAAATTGTTATATCAAAATCTAAGCTACTATGTTGTATGATGTTCTATAAGCAAGCTTCTAACAATTTTTATTCATATGCAATTTCATCCTATCTTTGATTTGACACCAAGTATTTGGCCCAAATATAGTTATTCAATCCTAAATTACAACTGAACCACCACCATGCTTCAAGGTTTGATAAACATGTTGAAATCCATGTCTCTTTCCTTCTATCAACCAATGCCTTGATATAAAATTTGAATTAAATAGGTTAATCTTTGTCTCTTATGTTAAGATAACACATATCCAATCATAACAATCCAATTTTTGTGTCTATGAGCAACCCTCAACTTTGCAAAAATAAGTCTTACAGCAAAAAAAAAAAAGCTTCTATTGCATATGAGCACTAAAATCAACTTCTTTCAAACCACTCCGTAAAGTATTGTGTGGAAAGTGTCTACATGTTTTTTGTCAAAGCCATCTTACACCCACACTTGCCGTTTTGAGATAACAAATACTCACAAGGTGTACACAATGTTGCCTCTTTTGCTCTCATATAATTATTAGAGACCCTTCTTATTTCTTCTCTACGTCATCAACATACTTTCTTTTCAAATATACAATATAAAATGACTTGTTAAGTATATAAGTGATGTTGCAACTTTTTGTATAGAAATGTTGCTCCTAAGTTGCACCTATGCATGGTACTTTTGTGATTGACCTGAAGATCTGATTGAAAACTGATTTTTATTGCAAATAAGCACAAGAAGAATTATTCAATAGATCAAAACATCTTCACATCTTGCAAGACACAGTAGAATTTTGATATTCATTGAGAAGCAACAACCAACGCGTTCAAAATTGTATAGTGGTGCATTTTTTCACTTCAAGGACATTTTCTTAGAAGTTCTCCGTAACGTGTTTGAAGATGAGATTTCTCATACAAACACAATATTCGCTAATTTGGGAAAAACAGTACATTTTGGGACTTTCAGAAGTTTGAGGTGATTACCTCAAACTGAGCTCAGTATTTTTTTTGTGTACATGTGCCCTCACTGGAGTGGAAGGATTTGCAAGGGAAAAATCTTAGTGGTCCAAACTAAATTTAATACCTTTGAATTTGGTTTAAAGTAACCTTTTGGGTTTGAGGGGAAAACAAAATGGGACACCTCTTTTTCCCAAATTAATGAATATCGTGTTTACATGAAATTGTTGGGATGAGTACATATTTTGATTAAATACTTAATTTGTTTGACTTACGTGTGTGTCCTTGGAAATTTCAGCCTACTGTGAAGGTTTCCACTGTAATCACTTTTGATAGACATTAGGCATACAATTATACATGTTGGGAACCTTCATCTGAATTGGATCAAATTTTCAAATTTGAAGCATTAAGATCAACCAGTTCTGAACAAGAAGAGAACAGAAAAATAACCAGTCTCAGTTGCAAAGACGTCAGTTATTGAAATCTTTGTCAAGCTTGTTATAAAACAATTTCAAATGAGGCCACACCTAATACTTCACCACTTGGTTTCAAATAAACTAACCTACTTCTAAACATTTTACTTTCTTCTTTCAGAAGATTGATTTTATACAAATCAGCCTAAATCAAGATCAAGCGTCTACCAAAAAATCAAAAGCAACAAAACATCAATTGGATAAATAGAAAAAAAGACTCCAAAATCTGTTACATAAAATACAAAAAATCTTAGTACACTATAAAGTAAGTAAACCACAAAAGCTGAAGCAACAACACTCAAGACGTTCAAACATCAAATGACTACCCAAAAACCAAAGGTAATAAACTTTAAATGGATAAAAAGAAGATTTCTGAAATCTGTTACATTCAAAAAAATTATTATTTTACAAAAAAAATCCTAGTGTAGAGTAGTAACTAGTAAACCACAAAAGCTGAAGCAACACTCAAGACGTTTCAAAATTGGTCGAACATGGTATTCTGAAAATGCATCCTGATCAACTGCTCTTTGAAATCAGTCGGTGAAGCCTCCGACGTGGAGAGTCCAACTTTGTTTCAAATATAGAAATCTCTTGGGCACTCTCTTCGGCACCCTTTGTTCAAATACACGTCTTGATCGATCACTTCCAAGACCGCAACTTTGTCATAATTCCATCATGCACCGAACTTTGGTTTTCAGTTCAATGGATCTGACTTGCAAGTCTGGCAAATCCTTGAAGCTGGTTAGTCATTTCATACAGAACTGCAAGTTCATGAATTTCAATGCCACCACCATAGCTGTGTCGGTGACTCAGCTCAGACCACCACCATTGCTGTGTCGGTGACCATGCCAGCTCAGACTGTCTTAGCCGAACGTTTCTCAATGTTTGAGACTTTTTTGAATTCTGTTTTGAAACTGACAGGAATTATGGGTATATACTGATTCTAATCCCAAGCTTCAGTAGTTGAGGTACCCGGAGTAGGATGTTGTGTAAGGAGTGCCGTAAGGGGAGTCGTAGGCGGATTGGTATTCCGTGCCATACTCCAGTTCATTAGGAAGAGTTCCATAGGCACGGCTATAGGGCAGGTTGCTGCCGTATCGCTCCACAGCGTAGGGGTTGTACTCTGGATATTCTGAGCCATACGAGGGGCCGGCGTATGGCACGCCGAATGAAACGATCCTGGAATGTCGTTTGATCCATCGAATGCGTCGCAGGAGCGAGTCTGGAGGGACGTTGCCTGATACTATTACTGTCTGTGATGCCAGATCACACCTCACTCGGTGTACTCCTGTTACAGGTAACACCATTTTATTAGGGCTAGAAACTTAGCACACAGCAACACTTACAAGACACTCAACTACCCTAATTTGGAACTTCTGGATTTTATGCCCTTGAAAAAATAGTCAGTAAATACGTTGCTAAGGATGTAAAAACTCAGAAGTCCCAAAGTCAAAATTTTCCCAAATTAATGAACATGGCGTTGTAGATTCTTTTTCATGTTAAACAATTTGTCCAAGTACCAAAATATGTTGCAAACTGGTAATTTGGAAGTCACATCAGTCAGGTCTTCCAAATACCTAATTATGCAAGATCATTTTGATTGATGGATAACGAGTTTAACATGGAAACATCTCTTGTGATCGTCATATTGGTTGCCATTACAAATCTCAAAAGACTGGCCACAGGCCACTCTGTCACTCCTATCTTGAAATGCATGTACAATTACCTCATGGACCCAGGAGCTTAGAAGAAAAGCCATGAAATAATTGAACATGCGTATACAGATACAAAAAGCTCATTTCAACAGGACCCCCTCTTGAACCTCAAATCTATTCCTGTCGAAGTTTTTATGGCTTCGTGTACTTGACTCTCGCACCTTTGAAGCTCTGGAACCTCGACAATTTAACCAGCATAACCATCATATGGTAATATTTTCATGCAATTTCTAAACTGATTAAAAAATGCAAGTTCGACCGAGTGAAGTCTGTCTACGAAGTAATTATTAATACCTTCAATGGCCAAGGCTTGCTTCACCCTCTCCACGTCTTTCATCGTCTCCATTGGCACGTGAAGCACAACATCCTGTGCATTCAATTTTCAACACAACAAACATGCACAATGAGCACCGGTACACAACCAAAGTCACAAGTCCACAACATCTAGTGTTCAACTTACGAGAATTTAGCAAAAGAACTAGATCCTGGTTTTCAAATCATTGACGTATAGACAGGGGTATTTACATGTAATTAAACGGAATCAGTGACCTGCTTTGAAGCATCAGATATAATTATTGAAAACAGCAAACATCTAGTGGAGGAGTAGAAACTAACAGGAAGCATGCTACGCCCAACACCATATGAGACCACCGCATCGTCGTAGTAGTAGCGCGGATGATGCCGGTATGAACTCCCGTGAAACAACTGAAGTCATTCCAAGCCCAAACACATGTCAGCAAGACAAATTATAATATCATTCAGTTTTTAATCAAATTACTAAATTCTTCATAGATTATTCATTTGTTGTTATGTTGAATAGAACCTTTTTTCTTACAATATTAGACTAATATGAGTTACTTGTGAGGCACACAATCCCGATGTCTACAGCCAGTGAGTTACCCTACCTACATTTCACTAACACCACGAAATGCTTCAGCTAGTGCTATTTGCTACTTCTCTCCACCTTTGTTAGGCAAAGAACTCACTGTGATAGCAAGCTTTTACCGGGACTTTTAAAGTGCTCACAAGACTTTGCAACGCAGCACAAACAAACTCTACAGTGTCCGTTCAATCAACACTCGTAGATATACCCGAAGAATCCGACTAGCTTAGTTAGCTCAGAAATGCCAAGTTTTGATATATTTCTCACATGATTACGGGTTCAAGAACTCACATAAATTTTCTAGCTCTTTTATCGATGCAAGTAAAACACTCCAGCTGATATGAAAAAATTCACGCTTGTAAACAAACGAAATTACAACGTATAGTAAGAAGCACTGAGTCAATACGCACCTCTCGGATGAATCTCGACATCTCTACAAACCTGTATGGCCTGGAACTGCAACTCCTGTACTGATCAACCTGCAGTACTTCTTGCAAGATGTTTACAATAATCACTCTCTTCCTCCAAACGTGTACACTAGTAGCTGGTAATCAAAAACTGCAACAACCTGAATGCCCCTGTCGACTTCGCAAATTAGAAGAGCAAGCTGATCAACCGATTTCACTAGATATGCACTTTAAAAGATCAAGCAAATCAAATGAAGTCTGCAGCTGACTGCAACTTATTTACATGTGCTTGGTCTAGAGAAAACGTACTGCCCACGCGTTACTCATAAAATTATTCTATCTATGCTGTCGACAGTACCTAAAAGGAGAACGAGATGGAGCAAGGATTTCAACAACTACGCGCCTCTACAACAGCTTGATTCAGTCAAGTCAGTCTGAGTGCTTCAAACCCCAAGTAAACTGGAAGATGCGAATGCCAGAAATGAATGACGTTACTCGCTAAGTACCGCTCTTTCTCATGAACCAACCAGCTTCAAATGCAAATTATCCCAGCGGACTGCACTACGAAGTTCCTGAAACCTGATTTATATATAAATCTCACTAACAAAACCTTACCTGCAACCGCTATCGAGATTACTGCTGAGCTCCGAATTTGCCACGAAGCCCAAAGCTGAGTTTTTAGTCAAAGGTCAAGCATTAGCCAAACAGAGTAAACACGTTCAAAGTTCAAAGTTACAGACAATTCTTGGCACTAGTGCATAATCCGTGATGCAGACAACATCATTCTGATCCTGTATTGTTATATTGTGTAGAGTGCGGTTCTTCCGAAGTTGCGTGTTGTTGGAGGATCCTTGGTCCTCAGCGACTGTGCATGGCCAAGTAGACTTTTGCTTACAAGGCACTCTATCGGTCTATCCCATTTATTTCCATGACGGCGCAGATGCTTCTGGGCTTCTGGGCTTCTGGGTCAGCACGACAGTCATTCTTCGAATCTGTCGAATCAGGTGATGCCACGTGGTATAGTGCTGTGAGTTTGATTGGTTTATTGTTCGTAAATGCCGAGATATGAGCAGAGTTTTACGCGGTGTTTTGTGAGCTGGTGTCGACGAAGCAACGGAGTGGAGGAGGTTTGGTGTGATGCTACAGTCCACCGGCTATTAACGGTATTGACTGGAGGAGTAGATATGGTAAAAACTACCACGTCCGAAGCACTACACTAATAAGAAAATAAGAAAATTTAGTGTTATGTACCTACGGGCTATGGCTGAGGTTAAATGGTATGCCGTTATATAGGGCCAGGGAAGAAAATTTCAGCTTTTTCGCGGCCCAGAAAATGTGAGTGTAGAATATTTACTATCGTGAGATTGAGTTTGGGAATTCTGAATTTAGATTCGGATTCAAAAATTCTCATTAACCCCAAAAGGACCATGGCCTTTATTTTGTCAAAAGACACGCAAAATTGCCACCTCTATGGCAAAGAGTAAAAATGTTTGAAAAATAATCTTTTTGCATATCTAACTGTAGGATCTTGTACTAGACTACTATAAGAATGTGTCATACAAAACTCAAGACCTTTGACCTTACAGGTTGGAAGATATTTGCATTTGAAAAGTAAAAAACAACTTATTTTGCACCTTGAATGATTAGATTATTTAACTTTGAACTTTTTTAACTTAAAATTTTTGCACCACAAAGTTTGGAATTCTATTTTTGCATGGTGGGAAGTTGAGTTGGTAATCGTGGGAAAAACAAACAAAAAAAAAAAAAAAAAAAAAAAAAAACATTCTTTAAAAAAAACATTAAGCAGAAGAAGGTATGAGATTGAACAAAAAGACTTAAATTGCTCATAACCTTGCAAAGGAATTGAAATGCAATGATCCCAATGGTGAGATTGTTTTAGAAAGCAAACTTCACCCTCTCTAACAATTTTTTTGAAAAAATGTTAAAATTGCATTAAAAAGTGAAGTTTCTAAGTTATTTTTTCAAGAAGATGCTTGAACTGCCCAAAAAACAAGATTGTCCATAACTTTCTCATAATTAGTCCAAATGGAATGAATCAAAGCTTCAGATGTAGACAATGATATAATCTATGAGAAAAACAAATTAATTTTTTTTCGAGTTTTTATAAGAATTTTTTTGTTGCCCAAAGTCTCCAAATTTGTGCTTATTTGGGCATAACTTTTGCTCCCTGGCATCAATTGGAATGAAAGTTAGATGCCCAAGCAGATTTTTGAATTTCCCATCTTCAATAAGAGTTTCAAAAATCATGCAAAGTAGTTTGGCCATAGGTACATGCCCAAAATCCCAATTGTTTGTTGAACAGATAGTTGGTCCTTTAGGGGTTAAGTCACTAACACCTTGGATAAGGATACCACTAAACAATACCAAAAGTAGGGGGCAAATTACTAGGGGTATGTTCACACTTGGTGTTAATAGAGGTAGTAGTGAAGGAGAATTAGATGCATTTGGACAAACCTTTAGATTGCATTCATATTGATAATACTCCTCCTAACATCAAGTGTGAACATACCTGTAGGTTTATAAAAACAATGAGATTTTGCCACTCTAGTCCCACCATATGGCATGTCATCTAACCCCAACCATGGGCTATGGTGTTGTTTACCAAATTACTTTTTTTCTCATTTAGTTGACAATTAGTGTTTGTATTGACATTTAGTGTTGGTAACATTAGCAACATTTGTTGACAATTTGTGTTAAAATACCACATTTAACTAAATAACAATATAACACCATATTAGGTAAATTGGGCAAAAACAAAGGTACCATTTTGTACCTCACCTCAATCCAAAATAGTCACCTCAATTTGAATTGAGGAGGTCACCCCAAACCTACTGCTAATGAACTCTGTCCAAAATTTTAGAAGTTAATGAACTTTCTGTCCAAAAAGAGCGTATTTATGGATAATATGGATGATATATATCTCATTTCATTGGAAAACAGTCAACAGATTCCCAATTAATGAATATGGCATACTTTGGGAAAAAAAAGCTAGAAGTCCTACTTTGTACGGTTTGGCCCAATTTACCTAATATGGCATTAAATATGTTTGTTATCCAATGTCTTCAAATAAAGGTCTTGATTTTTTATTTATTTGCAAAACATTGAGAGCACTTGCAAGTCAACTAGAGGTATATCTGATTTAGAAGACATGCAAAACTTTAAAAAAAAAAAATGCAACAAATCAAGAAATTTCCAATGATCAAGGGCATAGAAGGTCCATAATTACATGAATATTTTACAATTAGTAAGTTTTTCTAAAAATGAATATCAACCCACATTCAAAGTTTTAGAGGAAAAATTCACCTAACAAAACATTCATTAAAAAAATACTAGCTAAGTATACGAGCTATCCCAATAAGTGTTAGAGCTTGAAAGCCTTGAATAATGCAAGACTCCAAACTAATTTGATTGAATTTCATTTATAATCATATTTAATCATTTTGAAGGCAAACTTTGCCTTTAAGCTTTGTTTTTCAAGTAAAGTTTGGATACAACCTTTTGCAACCCCTCAAAGGAACGATTTGGCAAAGCAATATATGCAAGGCACCAAAATTTCTTCAATGTACACACTAAAAATTTTAAATGGATCTAAAAATTTCTTGAATTCAAGATGACTATAGCATAACTTGTAATGATACTTAAATTTTATAGCCTACAAGATAATAAATTGACCTAAATTATTGTGAATGACCTTGTTAAATCGTGTAGAAAATTCAATTCTATTTCTTATATTTGCTTATTGCTTGAGTTTGTGCTAGTTAGTATTGTTAAGTTAGGACACAATAATATTAAAAACTCATACATGAGGAATCTTGTCAAATAAAAAACCATTAGTTTTACTATGTATATAAGAGATTTTTGGCTACCTATGTTAACGTGAGAGGTTGAGCCCTCTAGGACTATAATGAATTAGGCCAAATCTACATGCTAGCCCAAAATGGCTAGCCCAAAATGAAAAAAAGAGAGCAAAGAATCAACAAAGAAATTTATATCAGAAGTTTGTTTGTTATCTTCTTTAATTTAAATTCCAAGACCAATAGACACCATATTAGGTAAATTGGGAAAAACATTAAATTTTGAGACTTCTGAAGGTTTAAGGTGATCACCTTAAACCGAGCTCTAGTATTTTTTTAGTACACGTGCCCTCACTTGAGAGGAGGAATTTGCGAGGGAAAAAATCTTAATAGGTCAGATTGAATTTGATACCTTTGAATTTGGTTTAAGGTAACTTTTTGGGTTTAAGGTGGAGTACAAAATGGTTCCTCCGTTTTTTCCAATTTACCTAATATGGTGTTAATATGAAAGTTTGCCTTTACAACAGCATAACCTCAGTATTGAAGTACAACAGTGGAATATAAATTCTACCATGGATGAGTTACATTTCTACTGAGCAGATGTATTATTTGAATAGCACCGCAATATTTGAGCCCTCCATGAGCTTCTAATATTTGACAAAGTAAGTTGAGGGCTAGGCATGCCACTGGGAGTATATGAAAAATCATTTGTATCCGTCATTATCTTGTACGAAGGACCTTAGCCACATGCACAATCCAAAACAATACAAAAGGCATTGCACTCATAAAATATGTAAGTGTACTCACTAGTCATTATTCAAGTGCTTCATTCATCTATTTGAATAGAGTAAAATAGAATTCATGGTTCTAGTGTACATTTGTACCCATAACATTGTTCAATTGGGATGGCATAACAATATTACTTTCATGATTGTATTGAATTCAAAGGACGAGTGGAATAGGGGATTAGTGATTTGTTTGTTACAATAAGTATATATCTTGGGATCTTTTTGAGACTTTAAAAGGGGGCTTTTGAAGGGCTCAATTTTTTCCTATTGAAGTCTAGGTTGCTGAATACAAAACAGTTCAAGATGTAATCCAATCAAATTAATAACAATTTGATGGGATTTACTGTTGGTAATAATTGAAATGAAGGAGTTCAGCAAGCGAAGGACAGCAAAGAAAATATCGAAGGTAAAAAGGAAAAGATCGAAGTTAGAGTGAAAAAAACATCAAGGGTAGAAAGAAAAGGTGTTGGTTTGGTAAAACTTTGCAAGGAGGTTGTTGCATGTAGGCAAATGTTTAGGCGTGGGCTCGTGGCCGCTTGTAATTGAGAAGAGGAATTCCAAGGCTAATTGAGCCCTGATTCTAGCGTTATAAGGTGACGAGGGACCGAGACAGCACTTATCTAGAAAATGGAGGCTGTATTAGAGTTCATAGAATTCCATGTTAGAGCATCCGCACCCACACATGTTCAATGCCTTGCAAGAGCATTTAACACCATATTAGGAAAATTGGGAAAAAGAGGTGTCCCAACTTGTACTTCCCCTCAAACCCAAAAAGTTAGATTAGAAGGTATCAAATTCGGTTTGAGCCACTAAGATTTTTTCCCTCGCAAATCCCTCCTCTCAGGTGAGGACACATGTACAAAAAAAAATGCTGAGCTTGGTTTGAGGAGATCACCTCAAACTTTTGAAAGCGAGTCTGAAAGTCCCAAATTATATCCCTTTTCCCAATTTACCTAATATGGTGTTACTTGGCGTGGTAGCTATGTTTGACTTGTCTTGCCAACGCCCTATACAAGTTGGGGTTAGCTCGATTGTAACTCAAAAATTGAAATGTTTAGAGTTTGATGAATTGTTTGCATGTCCAAATTGAGACTATCAAAACTTCCTAATTGGTTGATAAAAGATGCCCACAATTGAAACTTAACACATGTCCTATGGGAAACGCTCTCCATACCTGCTAGTACTTGCTCAAAGACAAGGGTGGGGCAGATTTGAGCGAGCATGTGGTCATGGATGCACTTTGAACACTTACTTTTGAGAGCTCTAGGTTACAAAAAAGATGTGGATGCTCTTATTGGTGATGCAATGCCACTTGATTGTGCAGGAGAACATCAAAAGTTCAAAACCAACACTAGTCTGAATTGCTCTAACAGCTTATTTGTAGGGCTGCTATTCTACAAACAAAGATGAATCAAAGTAAAATTTTGCCCCTGTTTTGGCGTTGATCTGTTATACATCTTATTAGGTTCTCTACACAAAATCAATCAGGATCTTTGAATCCATATGCAAATTCAAAATACCCAAAACCAATCTTTTGATAGTAAATTTTAAACTCTTACAATTTCTAAGATGTGAAAAAACAAAGCTTTTCCACCCTGTTCCTACAAACACGAATGTGCCATTGTGCCATGGAGGAGTCTGGAATCTGGAGAGTTCAGCAGGGCCCGGCATGTCGGTACTAAAAATAAAGGGCCGTGTTTGGGCGGATGAGATCTGCGGGTGCGATTCCAGAATCCGGAGAGCTCAGCATTCTCATCGCTCCAGAGTCCAGAACCACTACGACATAAGCTTACGTGGACCCCGGGCTGTGCAACGTCCATGGTTTCCGCTTCGGTGGTAAATTTAAAACTTTCTACTTCACCACTTGGAGATCAGATCTGGAATCCTGAATTCATCTGTACATGCACTGACTGCTGTAGAGACCAGGAAGATCACAAGGGAATCGATTCACCGATAACTACGGACACTAAATAGTGCATTCAGGTTGCCTCACATTAATTTCTCCACATTATCCAGTATAGATATTTACGGCTACTATAGTAATTTTCATCAACAATTGTAATTATTTTTTAAAATGGCTTGGTTATAATAAAAAAGCTGCAAAAAAACAAACTAATGACATCCAAGTCATAAACCATGTGAAATTCTAATATCTACAGCTGCTGTAGTAATTTTCATCAATAATCATTATAATTTTTTCTTTGAAGGGCTTGGTTATAATAATAAATTTGCGGAAAAACAAACTAATAGCATCCAAGTTGTAAACCATGTGAAATTCTTATATTTAGAGGGTTGCATGTGCCTTCAAGTGCCCAAGTGATGAGTCATAAGATAAATTTCCAAAGCAAGGCAACCTAATTGTTAACCCCTAAAGGACCAACTATCCCCTTGGGGGACAAATGGACCTCGGGCATGTACCTATGACTACACCATTTTTTATGAATTTTTGAAACTTTTGAGGTTGGTGGGGAATTCAAAGATGTACTTGTACATCTAATTTTTCTTCATTCCAACATTTATTGAAGAAACTATGCATGAATTTCTAGAAAATAGGGAGGGAGGGGAATCTGGGCAATCCAAAAAACCTCTTTAGAAATTGCATTTAAACAAATAAAAATCTGAAATTAGTTCTTTAGATTTTTTATATATGTAGGAAACTTTGAATCATTCAATTTTAAGTGATGAGTGAGAAGTTTTAGTTTATAGGTAGGTATGGGACTCCCAAACCTCCATTCTTTTTTCCCCTTGTAAAATTTGGTGCTTTAATTGTTGTTTTTACTTCTTCTTTTTCCAAGTTGTAGTAGACAAAGATTCCTTGGTTTTCACCATTTGGATCAAAGTAATTCAAATTTCTCAATTTTACATAAATCCTCCAATCTTGCCTTGTGTATATGCAAATTTCATGGCCTTACGGCATTGCAAGATACTACAAAGTATGATTCACACCTCCAATTCCTTTGAAAATTCTCCCACATTTACCTGAGTTGGTCTTCTACATGGAAAAAATAAACCTCAACTTTGCGTAGAGCAATTTTTCTGATATTGGAGCAATCAAAGGCTTCTGAATTTTTTGGGCAGCTTGGAAAAAAACTTTTTGTTTCATTTCAGATGTAAATACTTCACTCTTCTACATCTAGAATGAGCTGATTTTTTTCCCACAAGTACCTCCTATAGTCTAGGGCAAGATCCCACAGTCTAGGACAAGATCCTATGGTTAAATTTTTGAAAAAACTTTTTTCCTACATTTGTACTAATTCCCCAAAAAGTGATAGGTTTTAGTGATTTTCACAAAAAACTGGGCTTGGTCCTTTAGAGGTTAAGACAACCTAAATGCATGATTTAGTGTACATAGAACGTCAAACACCATATTCATTAATTTAGGAAAAACAGGTGTCCCACTTCGTACTCCACTTTAAACCCAAAAAATTACCTCAACCCCTAAAGGACCAAAGAGCCCAATATGGCCAAAGGGGGTGCTTGGAGGTGTGAAGGTATACAAAGAGGCATTTTTAGCTCAAATTTTGGTCTGCCACTCAAGTCCAAATGGAGTTGCTAGTTCAAGGAAATTTTTTGATCGGCTTGTTGTTCCTTGAAGTGCCTCCTTTGCTCTAGATTCTACATGGAATATGGAAAATATTCTATTTTTTCAACAATTAGGGGAAGAATGTCTTTGGGCAAACAAAGGGAGTGACTTAGAGAGCGGATGGGATGGGTGCTCTCATGTATCGTATTGTACAAGGGAGAAGTTTGGTGATGTGTCTCTTTTTTGTTCTTGATTTGGGCAAGGTTTTTATAGCTCTAAAGTAAGGAGCTAGTGGAATCTAGCTACTTTGAGTGACCATATCTTTTGGAGTTTTTTTCCATTTGTGAAGTTTTTTTTCCATCAAGTATAACAAGACAAAATCTCATGGGATCATCTATTAGGTCAATCTTTTTTTGAGAAAATTTTACATGAAAGTCCAAAATCCATATTTTGAACTATTACCCAAATTGGAAAACATGAGATTCTCAATGGTGGGGATTTTGTAGATTTACTTGGATTTGAAATCAAATTGGTTTAAAACATTTGATTTATATTTGGGTATAGAATGACTGGTTTGGATTATGTGATTGTTGGTTCAACTTTCCAAAAACATGGGGAATGTGTTGAAGGTTTCATATTAGAGGTATGCTGAATTTTCTTAGCAAGATGCGTAGGGGTTAAACTAGATTCAAAGGTATCAGATTTAGTTTGAGCCACTAAGATTTTTTTCCTCGCAAATTCCTCCTCTCAAGTGAGGACATGTGTACAAAAAAAAAGCTGCAAGCTAGGTTTTAGGAGACCTCCTAAAACTTTCACCTCAAAATTTGAAAGTCCCAAAATGTACGATTTTTCCCAAATTAACAAATATGGTGTTGTGTGCAGCCATGTGCCGGAAGTAGTGACATAATCTTCACCCAAGTCTAATTTTCATTCCACAATCTAAACGCTATAAATTTGCAGCAAGGCCTAAACCATAACAAAATAATAACATACAACCGTTACATCAAAAATTGATGTTACATGGGGCAAGCTTCTACTTTTGCATGGGTTTAACCCCTGAGCGCCCTAGCGTCCCATATATTGCCTCCCACAATATCATAGCCTTGTTTTGAGGGATTGAATCTAAATTTTTGAGCTTGCTATAAACTATAATTATGAAGGCATTCAAGTTGTCTTTGTCAATGGAATAATGGCAAGGAAATTCAAATGTTGTACAAGAGTTGCAAGAGATTTGACTAGGTGAAACACCATACGAGGCGTGGTGGCAAGCATATGGGGCGTGGTGGCAAGCAAGGTTTTACAGGCTACAACCGGTCAATATCCCTTGCAAGCTTCCTTGTGTAAGCTTTGTGGTAGCGGGAAAGTTGTTGGCAAGGGTTCAAGCATGTTATGGACCCTTATTATGGCAACTATCACCGACTGTGCCGTTCATTGTTTTCTGTGCAATAGCCATTTGAAGCCCTAAAACTTGACAAAAAAAGAAGTGCAATCTTCAATAATTTATAAGTGTATGCACTCACATCTAATCTTGTTGCTCACAAATTTTGAGATGAATCAAGGGCTTACAGAATTTTGTAAAAATCATAAAATAACAACTACCTACCACAAAATGAGATTTTGTCATCACATGTTGTTTGATCAAATGTTATAATCTCCCATCTCCTATGGTGAATTCACTAGTAGAAAATTCAGCACAAAATCAACAAAATTTCAACCAGAAACTGTTGATTTTTTCTGTGAATTTGGTCAAGTTGATTTGGGTACTTTTCTGTTGATTTTTTGTTGATTATTTACAGTTTTCTGTTAATTTATTGTTGATTTCTATTACATATTTTATGTTGTTCAATTCTTTTTTTTTTCATTTTTAAATTTTTTTTTCATAGAATTTGTTATTATTTTACGAAAATGTGAACTTTTTAGGGGGATGGGCAGCTGCCCGAACTCTCGGGCAGCTGCCGGTAGCAAGGTTTGAACCCTCCACCTCTCTTCTCACACTCCACAACCTTAGCACATTCTCAAAACCACTAGAGAATGTGCAAATGCACATGCATACATTAGTATCTTGATTCTATTTGTACATTAAATGTTCATGTTTTTAGTAATCCAGTAGACTCTGGAGGCTATTTTTGCCCATTAAAGGACTTTTTTTCAAAAAACTTAGAACTAAGAAAAGTTGGTAAATGTGTTTTACTTTCACTTCCAACAATTATTTTTGGATTTCAATCTTCTTATCAAAAGTTATGAGCTAAAATCAAAGAAGTTGTTTAGAAATCTTAAATAAATTGTTTATTTCCATCCTTTTGATTTTGTTTATAAATTTTTTTTGGAATTCACAAATCTCATAAGGATTGTTGCAGGCAAAGGTTGGATTCATTAATAAATATTATTTAGTGTTAGTTTTTTTTGTAAAAAAAACCTTATTTTGTTAAAATAGCCTCCATAGTTTGATAGCTTCAAATAACATGAAGTCGTGAAAAGTTACGAAATTAAATCCTTGCAATTATAAAATCAAAATTCTACTGACTTTTGAATAGTTTTGGATATTTTTTAAGGGCATTAATATGTGAACCACACCTTTTGAACTACTGTACCACATCCTTAGGATAAATTTTAGATTTCTACCATCAAAAATTTGAGTTTGAGAATTTTGAATTCAAATTTGGACTTAAAGACCATGATTTAGTCTAGAACCATAAAAAATGTTGCAATTCAACAACACCCAATGAAAAAGCTTATTTTTTTTACAAACGAAAATAAAATTAACAATTTTCTCCCTAACTAAACTTTTTCATTGGGTGTTGTTGAATTGCAACTTTTTTTATGGTTCTAGACAATACCATGGTCTCTAAGCCTAAATTTGAATTCAAAATTTTCAAATTTAGCCTTTTGATGGTAGAAATCTAAAATTTACCCCGTGGTGTGGTATAGTAATTGGAAGGGTGTGGTACACATATCAATTCCCATCTTTTAAAGCTTATAAAAATATTTTATAAGATTGTTTTTTTTTAATTCATTTGGTAAGTAATAGAAGGAAAAATACTAAAAATACCCTTTAAGTCTTTCAAAATATCAAGTTTACACCGAAAATATGTGAAACATAAAAAATAGTCCTTATTTTTTGTAAGAATATCAATTATACTCCTATTATTTTGGAAAATTAATAAAATAACTCTTCTATTTTGAAATGTTAAATATATCCTTATGTTATTTGAAATGTAAAAATCACCTTTGGTTTCTTGTAAGAATTTGCATTAAACTATACACTTGGTTATCATGTAACACAAAGATATTTTTGGTACTTTTAATCCTTAAGGGACATATATGATTTCTTCAAGGAATTGAGGAGCATCTTTTATATTTGTTTGTAAAGAAATTTTGGTATTTAAAACAACAAAATGTTGTACTTTTTATATAAAATTTTGTTGAATTAGTGAAGTTGTGTCCAAAAGTATCTAGATCAACAAAAACTTATTGAGTTTTTTGTTATTATGGTCATGTTTTTACTTGACTTTAAAGGCTGCTTAGTTTAAATCTTACCAAATTGTGAAAAGTAAAGAAAATAAAACCAGTCAATATACACTCAAACTTCAAAAATATTCTTTTTTTTTGAAAACTTCCTTTATTTTTTAAAACTTCAAAAAAATTTAATGAGGTCCAAAAAGGTTTTAAAAAGATTTCAAAAACAAACCTGAACTATTGTGATAGTTTTTTTGAAAGTATTTTGATGATTTACAAAAAGATTCCTAAAGGACTCTAATTCAGTCTAAGAGATTCTATTTCTATAAGTATTTTAAAGTACTTTAACAAATTTCATAAAGACTTTAAAAAGATTCTCAAAGATTCCAAAAACGTTCTAAAAATTCTTAGAGATTTTCAAAGATTTTTTGAATTTCAAAAAAGATTCTCAAAAGATTTCCAAAGATTCTCAAAGATTCTCAATTGTTCTCAAACATTCTCAAAGATTCCAAAATACTTGAAAAGATTCCCAAAGATTTCAAATGATTCTCAAAGATTCTTAAAAGATTCTCAAAGATTCTCAAAGATTTCCAAAGATTCTTGAAGATTCCAAAAAGATTCTCAAAGATTCTCAATTGTTCTCAAACATTCTCGAAGATTCCAAAAAAACTTGAAAAGATTCCCAAAGATTCCAAAAGATTCTCAAAGACTCTCAAACATTCTCAAACATTCTCAATTGTTCTCAAACATTCTCAAAGATTCCAAAAAAACTTGAAAAGATTCTCAAAGATTTCAAAAGATTCTCAAAGATTCCTAAAAGATTCTCAAAGATTCTCCAAGATTCTCAATTGTTCTCAAACATTCTCAAAGATTCCAAAAAAACTGGAAAAGATTTCGAAAGATTTCCAAAGATTCATGAAGATTCCTAAAAGATTCTTAAAGATTCTAAAATCTCGAAAAGATTCTTAAATATTTTTAAAAATCCTGAAAAGATTCTCAATGATTCCCAAAAGATTCTTGAAAATTTTTAAAGATTCACAAAAAATTCCCAAAAAATCTTCAAAAGATTCCAAAATTTCTGTTGATTTAGATAATGATGTCCAAATCAACAGAACGTATTTAGTTTTTTATAGAATTATGTTAAATTAGTCAATTAGCGTGGGCAAGTGCCCAAATCAACAAGAAACTGTTGGTTTTCTGTTGTTTTGGAAGGAGTTTTCTACTAGTGCTTCTTCTTCTACAAGTCTATTACAAGAACCTATGGTTGGATTTTCAGGAACAACATTTTGTTGAAAATTTTGATGAACGCAGTTGTAGGGGCAGTTTTTAGTGGTTTTTGGCAGAAAATGACCTTGGTAATTTAGGGGTTAAGGAACAAAAGTAAAAAATGCTACACCATAATGTACCATATAGAGAAACCACTGACAAACTTAGGGGCGGTTATGACTATGTCCCACGTCCCATGTGACAAAGCCCCACAGGAGTGCAAAATCTCATCTTTGTGGGCCGGAAACAATGAGACTTGGGCCAAAGATGGGTTTAGCATTTTGGTCAGCTCAAACCTTGACTAAAATCCCACTTTTTTTGGCGCCAAAACTTCCAAAAGTGCTACCATGTAAGCGCCATGCAAGCAAGTGGGATGTGGGACTTGAGGGAGTTTGAAACGCAAAGTCCCATGTTTTGCCTATCTGCTAATCAAATTCTTAGATTGAGGTGGGACTTGGGACATGGACATAGTCTGAACTGCCTCTTAGGGGCACTTCACACCACATCCCACATTCCATCTATACAAGTCTTATTGCAACACAAGATTTTAATTTTTTTAATTATCAAAAGCAAAAAGAAGTACAAAGAAAATCACGAGTATTTTATGCAAAAAAATTGGTGAGATCTAAGTTGAAAGTTGGGTTTAGCAAAATAATCAACCCAAACCTTGAGTGAATTCTCACTTTTTAAGGCTCTTAAACATTTAGAAAGTGCTACCGCGTAGGTAAAAACAAAGAATTGAAACGTGCAACGTGGGACGTAGTGAGAAGCGCCAAGTCCCTACTTTCAGCTCTACGCCAATTATATTTTCTCAGAATTTAGTGCGACGTGGGGCGTGGTGTGGAGTGCCCCCTTATGCACAAAATTATCAGATAAAATTCATCCGATTAGCATGTAAATATAATAGTTTTGCATATGAATAGTACTGGTGTGACCTTTCATACCCACTATGCAGTAACTTACAGTGTTAATACACAAACCAGCATCGTCAGCTAAATAGTATTCAAAAGCATAAAAAACGTGACATTCAAGTTCTCATTTCTCATTACTTTGAAAACTAGGACTCTCAAATGTTCAAACAAATGGAGCAGCCAACTAACAACTTAAACTATACAATCTACGCCAATTACAAATGTGAGCTTTAACCAAGCTCAAGTAGTAGTACATTTTTTGGGTTATCCAACCCAAAAAACCTCCAAATTTCAACCGCGCTACAATTCTAAATTGCGAGAACTCTCAAAACTTAACCTTTCTTACACTCGAAAACTTCGTGAAATTCCAGCTATAAAAATATGCATGAGATCACTAGATACTACAGAGAAGATCGACGAGATGCTATCTGAAGAATATCAAACACTTGCTATAAATCATTCTAAACTTTTACACTAATTTTGTAAGCACGGGTGTCGGCTTCAAAAGTGAGACACCACTGTTCCAGATGAAAGAAAAAGAGGCTAACTTTTTCCTATGCAGAAGTTTAGGGTTACAGGATGTTGTGAGAATTATGTGAAAATAAACTGGCTCGCTTGGTATGAGTCATCGTCCAAGGAAGGAGAATCGAACCGGCTATGGTGAGCAGTGACCGGAGATGGACTGTTGGCAAGAGGACTCAGATCTGTGGGGCTAAAGGTTCGCAAGTATGGACTGTGGGGGTCGTTGTGAAAGTTGTACCTCTGAAAGGCAGGCCTGGGTCGTTGTTGCCGAACTACAAAATTTGGAATTCCCGGGTGAGCAGATGGAATGTCGATGGGCGCCGAGTCTGGATCTTCATGGACGGCGAAGTGTGAAGACGGGGTGGTGTTGGGATTTACAAACATTGAGAAGGGACTAGCTGTGGAGATTATTCTAGCTTGTCTCTTCACCTTTCTCACTTTTTTGAGAAGACGAATTGGGGGCACAACTCCTGTCACGGTCACCACTTGCCTCTCTTCGTCGCACACCACATCCAATACTCCTGCAAAACACAAAAAGACATCAGAATATATTGATTTTTTCCCAAGATCTATCTATTATACTAAGCTTTCTTATCCTACTAAGCGGGAGGATTTCCCCCCTCACTCCATACCCTTTTCCAGAATTTTCTAGAATTTTATGATGTAAGTTGAAGCAACAAAGGATGTCTCAAATACAGAACACCAAACGCCCCTATGTGCTAGAAAACCAGCAAGATATTGAGATACTAAAGTGAGCATTCACAAAACGTTGCTAGGTTGATTGTCACCATAGATTAGATATTGAAATATTGCAACATGCACAGCCAACTTGCTTAAAGCGCATGCTTCTATACAGTGGTGCTTGGATAAGGTCAACACTTCAGACTAAAATGCCACCCAAATTTTTGGTACACTAACCAAAGGCCTTTCTTACTAATGAGCCAAAACAGACATTGACAAAAAGCAAACATTGACCATACGCAAGCACTTGACCTAAACCAAGCTCACAAGCTCACAATGCTTTGGATAAAAGGGGAGTGGGGATGTGATCTTATCCAACCGTTTCTGTTATAAAGAGGTTGACGTTAACCAAGCACCACTGTACTAGTACCAGTAAACAAAGCGGATCCTAGTAAGCATGGCCTTGTGAGTGATTTACGAATTTCTTCAAATACTATCTGGAACTTCCCCTAAAAGTATCAACATCCATTACAGATTCTGTAAATCCAAGCTCCACATTTGAGCAGCTGTTGCTTCAACATGGCAATTGGCATCCTTCAAGTTTCTACATCGCTAAGAGAAACGATCAGTTAAAGAGCTTGGCGTATGAGCAAGTTCATACCTTTTATTAAAAGAGCCTCTTTCACTATCCGAACGTCATTCGCATCGTTCATGGGTACTCTGAGCTGTATATCCTGCAATCCAACAAAAGACGAAAGGGTTTAGTCAATTGAAACTTACCATCAAATGATCTTGAATGTACAACATAAGCACAGAACCAACTCCAGAGAACAAAACCAGAAAACGAGCTCGAAAGATTTGGAGTTAACAAAAAAACAGTATAAACTTAAGAAGTTGGAATGTATAGCATACTAAAAGCATCCCCGCTCTAAAACAATTCCAATCCAATCCATGCATTAGGCAAGCCACTTGGGAGACTACTAAGGTATGAGGTTCTAATTCCGTTTGGGTTCTAATTGCATTCATTGCCTAGGAACAAGTGACATGTTCCTTCAAATATCTATTACTATTATAGATGAGTTGTTATAGATGAGTCAGGTAGGCTTAGCAAGCTACCTAAATCATCTAACTCAATAACACTAATAGATATTTGAAGGAACATGTAATAGATATTCAATTGAAGGAACATGTAATAAATATTCAATTGAAGGAACATGTAATAGATATTCAATTGAAAGAACATGTAATAGATATTCAATTGAAGGAACATGTACATGTCCCTTGTTCTTAGACAGTGAACGCAATTAGAACCCAAATGGAATTAGAGCCTCTTACCGTACTAAAACTTCTTAGAGCACTTTCAGAACATCCTTAGTTAGGAGTTTCGAGAACTGAAAACTTACTAAACAAACGCACCATTGTAGAACCACGACCTCCTAACCTTACGTTATAAGACGTACCGGGAGAACAGGAGGCATAACCCCTGCTGATGCCAAAGGATCAAAAGATTCCTCACAGTCATCATCTGAAGAGCTGCAAAGATCGTCGTCACTTTCATCACTCTCCGTTTCTTGGCCATCGTTGCTGCACTCTGGCATCTGCAATTCCGGTACTCTCATATCCCATAGCCCACAATCCTTTACTTTTCTCCTCAGCACCACTGCCACATCGTCGATTTCAGCTTTTGTCTCAGTAGCTTGATGTGCTGAGCTTTCACCTTTGGCAGTAGTACTGGAATGTGGATCAGATGATGAGGTTGCATTCTCCACCATTTCTAGTTTGGAATCGTATTCAGCTTCGTCCACCGGCGATCGGCTTGAGTGAACTGCTTCCATCACCTTAAAATTGACCTGCATCTCCACATCCCCCCATTGCTTAGGCCCCTCCATTGCCTTGCTTTGACGAAATATCCATCCATATATACTAGTAGAAAATGGGTCCTCATCAAGTGGTCCTAATAAACACAAACATGTCCTAATCAACACTGTTATGCCAAAATGTCCTAATCAAGATGTTCAAATCAACACAATATTGTTGATTGCTTGTAGTGATAGTATTATGTTGCAAGTTGAGTTGAATATTGAAACGACACTACTTGAAATATTGAAGCAGCACTAAAAATAGGCTTTGGTGATCATAGAAGTCAAGTGCCATGGCTGTGAAAATACTAATAAAAACTGACATGCTCTACAGATAGAAAAAAGCAATCGGGTAACATGACACAGATACAAAACCCTAAAAAGTATAAATGAGCATTCAGTTCAAGTTGAAGCCATCATCATGTACGCTTTTTAAGATGGCTTATCAATAGGCTGGACTTTGCTACAACATGTCAACAGCAACGGAACAAGCATTAGAATCCCATTCAAAAGCCTAAGTCGATCCTGATATTTGTCATCACATTCCACGAATAAGCTTTGCATCTACGAAACTGAAAAGACTAGAAACAACCCACGGAACTGCTACGCTACATTGATAAGGGCTCGCCGTAGCTGCAATCTAGGGTAAAATTATGCTAATACACATCCACATGACTGATGAAATTATGTAAGTAGAGCTCTCGTTTGGAATTGCGAGACTGCAGCCATTTTTCATTTTGCTCACGCAGTCAGCGATCTTTAAACTGGCTAAATTTTGCAGGATTGCTACCAAAAATTCAGCTAAAAATACTTTGGAACTTTACAGTGTCAAATTTGAACATTTTAGCTTTTTAGCAGTGTTTTTAGCCACTTGAGCTAAAAGTTAAAAAAACATATTTGGGATCACTGTCACGCACCTTACGTCGACAAAGAATACGAGATAGCAGGAGATTTGAGAGCGCAACTCAGTATGATGGCTTGGCCTCAAGGCTGTATAATATTTTCCAAGCTTAATTTCCACTAGACTAATCAAGAGTTATACCGGCATGTGACCTCTCGATCTTGCAACCCTTGATTAAAGCTTGAAGTACTAACTTGTTACCCAAATCTCTAAAAGTACAAACTTTGGACTTAATGGCAACCTTTTTTATAGCGTGATTACTGAAAACTGCAGGACTCAATATTTTCTCTAATCTCGCTTTCCCTGTAACTTATGTATGGAGCCTGATAACGACGCTCTAGAGGTTTAAAACAAGGCAATACTGCAGGAAACAACGGCTTTGGAGGAGTAGAGTACTTAATATGGTGTTGTTCAGGACACTCAGAGCCGCACACTTGTACATGTGCCACGTGGCAGTTCATGAGTGCTGGCTACTTCCATGGGTGGTTTTCATCGGGTTTGAATGGTTGCCACGTTGCACCAGAAAAAATCTTCGTTTATGTATTCTTTACTAACTGTAAACTGTGAAGTGCAGGAAATTCCTTCGTACTTGAGATCAATATTGAACCAATTCTGTGAATGGTACACTGAATATTGCGTTTAGGTTGCCCTCTACACTAATTTCATAACATCTTACACTATACAAATAATTACTCATGCTACAATAATTTTCATCAATAAAAATTGCAATACATAAATTTTAGAGGGCTTAGCAACAACAAAAATGCAAAAAAATAAATTAGTGGCATCCAAGCTGTAAATCATGTGAAATCTTATTGTTTTTAGAGTTGCATGTGCCTCTAAGTGGTCAAGTAGTGAGTCATAAGGTAGCTTTTAAAGGTAAGGTAATCTTATTGTCTAAGCAACCTAAATATGATATTTAGTGTAAGGGTTTAAATATATTACTATTAACCCCTGAAGGCCCAAGCCCTTTTTTCTGTGAAAGTCACTGAAAACTGCCACCTTGGAGGGAATGAATAGAAAAGTAGAAAATAAAGTTTATTTTGCAAATCCAACCGTAGGATCTTGCCTTAGACTAGAAGAGGTACTTGTGGGGAAAAATCAGCTCATTCTAGATGGAGAGGAGGGAGATATTTACATCTGAAGTGAAAAAAAGAATTCTTTTCCATGCTGTCCAAAAAAATCAGAAGCCTCTGACCACTCTTACATGAAAAAAATTGCTCTACACAAAGTTGAGGTTTATTTTTTCCATGTAGAAGACCAAGTTAGGTGTGTGGGAGAATTTTTAAATCAATTGGAATTATACAACACATGGGAAAAAAAATAGTAAGTAAAAAGAAGTAGAGAATGAGTTAAATCAGTAATTGTTAAGAATTTAATTATTGAAATGAAAAATGCAAATCCCAATGGTTATAATGTTGTAATAAGAAATCTACTCCCTCATGTTTAGTTTTTTTCCCAAAATATTAAAAATTGAGTAAAATAAAGGACTTCAAAGTTTATTTTAGAGTAGAGGATCCGTAACTACCCACAAACTAAAACATCTCATAACTTTTGTCTCATTGATTGAAATTGAATGATTCACAGCTTGCCACATATTAAAAAATCCCAAATAACCAATTTCAGATTTTTATTTTTTTTAAATACAGTTTTTAAAGAAGTTTTTGGGCTGCTCAAATTGCCCTCTCTCCCTTGTGTTGTAGAAATTCTTGCATAACTTCTTTGTGAAATGTCAAAATGAAGAAGAAATTAGATGCCCACATAGGTCTTGGAACTCGCCACCTTCAATAAAAGTTTCAAAAATCACACAAAGTAGTTTAGCTATAGGTACATGCCCAAAATCCATTTGTCCACCGAGGGGACAGTTGGGCCTTTAGGGGTTAAGACAATGAATTTGGGAATTTTGAATTTACATTTGGATTCAAAGATTGAGATTTGAATATACTAACTTTGAAGGAATTAAAAATGACCAACCCCAAAATAAAGGCAAATTCTTACTTTTACCCTTGTTCTAAAAAAGTGGAGTTGCTTTTCTTTGACCCCAAAAACAAGGTGCTAGAGTCATTAACCCTTTAGAGACCACCAAACCATATTTTGGTTTAGAAGAGTAGTTTTTGGCCTATACAGTAAGATTGCTCAACAATTTGGAAAATGATCTTGAAAAATGCTTATGATCACAAGAATTTTGCATCCAACCCAAAAAACAACAATAGAATTGGATATGGGAGTTGATAAATAATAATGTTTATTCATCATGGCCTCAAAATACGTATCCATATTTGGTCAAAGATGGATCAAAGCAACAACACAATACATCAAACATCCAAGAAGACTGCCACATTTCAATTGTGCAATCTTAAAAAACTTCAAATTCCTCAAAAAATATGCTTGTATTGTTTCTCTATATGATAGTAGTACAATGTACTATTTGAGAATCCATTGAAATGATGCTATCAATTTATTTTAAAAAATCATCCTACATGTAAGGCCAATTCTTGACTGCTTTCACTAATTGGATTTTTTTGTAACAATTATCAAATTTCTTGTAGAACTGTTTTAGGGTAGCAAAGAAAATGAGATTTTTGACCCTTTTTGTCCACTTAGCTACACCTTGTGATTGCTATTTTTGTCTATTTTGAGTGAAACTAGTCTTGTTAGAAAAGTGGGAAACCCTGCTTTCTAGAAATGTAAGGCTCTTCTCAGTTAAAGCTTGCATAAAATGCTACCATTCAAAACTAAACAAGAATGAAACACAAGAAATTTTTCGCATACGGCTCACTTAATCATTATAATATTTCACCTCCAACGGTAGATCTAGCTGAAATTTTGACGCATTGCAACAAATAAGGTGTCCTTCACATTAGTACGGCTAGATTATTCAAATTGGGTCCTTATTTGTTTCAAATGCACATCTAATCTTATTGTCCCGATTTCTAGTGGATTTTGGGAAAATGTGTGTGGTCTTTAAAAGGTTAACTCTTAAATCTGATGCACATGTTTTTTGTTTGATGGATGAGAAAAAACATTATGTAGGATGAAAAAGAGTTATTTTTCATTTGGTTTTTTTTATAAAAAAAAATTGATCATGGAGATGTGGTCCATTATGAAAGGAAAAAGATAACCTCACTAAATGCAATCATGTTTTTAGGTAACCCAAAATGTGAGAAGATTCACAACATAATGTTAGGTTCCATGTTGCACTTCTTGCAATTTTCATGAGAACAACATGCAATAAATCAAAACTCTGGCTTCTCAATTGTTTAGAGTAGAGGTCAAAGTCCACGATTTGTCATCCTCCAAAACTTTTCCATGGCATTACTTTTTCATCAAAGTGACAACCTTTTAAAAAAAATTAGACTAAACAAAAATGGAAACCCAAACTATGATCAAGCAATTGTCAAGTTTTTTTCATGCGATAATCAAAAACTAACAAGATCTTGGCCATTAGATTAAAAAATTGAAATTTGGGCTTGGCATTTGGAGGCTTCACACTATGACTGTTCAAGTTAAGAGACTATGGAAGTTCATTTCCAAAATTTTGAACTTTGAACTTGGTTGTTAGAGACTTCACACTAAGGAAACAAAAAAAAATTAAAAAAATAAGAATTTATTACCTATTTTCAACCCATTTCTTTGACCTCTTAACCCTTTAAGGACCACGCGACCATATTTTGGTCGCTAGGAGTGGTTTTTGGCATGTAGGTTGAAATCGCTCAATAATTTGGATTTTGGTCTTGAAGTACGCATGTGATCACAAGAATTTTGCATCCATCTAAAAAAATAACAATGCAATTGGATATGTGAGTTGATAAATAATGATGTTCATATGGCATGGCTTCAAAATATGTATCCAATTTTTGTCACAAATGGAACAAAGCAACAACACAATACATCAAGTATGCAAGAAGAATGTCAAATTTCAATTGCACAATTCTAAAAAAATTCAAATTGCTTAAGAAATACGCTCATATTGTTTTCATATACGGTAGTAATATAATTGTAGTATTTGAAGATCTATTGAAATGTTGTTGTCATTTTGGCTTTAAAATTTGTCATCCTACATTTAAGACCAATTCTTGATTTTTTTCACCAATTGGATTTTCTAGAATAATTATCAAATTTCTTGTAGAACCATTTTAGTGTAGCAAAGAAAGTGGGTTTTTTGACCCTTTTTGTCCACTTAGCTACACCTGGTGATTGCTATGTTTGTCTATTTTGTGTGAAACTAGTCTTGTTGGAAAGGTGTGAAACCCTGCTTTTTAGAAATGTAAGGCTCTTCTCAATCAAAACTTGCATGAAAGGTTAACATTCAAAACTAAACAAGAATGAAACACAAGAAGTTTTCCGCATACGGCTCACTCAATTATTATAATATTTCATCTCCAACAGTAGATCTACCTGAAATTTTGGTGCTTTACAACAAACAAGGTGAACTTCCCATTTGTACGGTTGAATTATTGAAAAGGGGTCCATATTTGAGTCAATTCCAAATCTAACCTTACAACCCCTATTTTCAGTGGATTCTGTGAAAATGGATGGAGTTGTTGAAAGGTTAACAAAATTTGGCCACCTAATCCCACAACGTCTCAACTTAGTTGACCATAGTGTGAAGCTGCCCCTTTTGTTTATATTTGCCAGTCAGAAACTCAATTTCCATCCTACTAATATCATGGGAGCAATTGCCAATACTTGTTAGTGTTGTTAATGGTTGTTTTGAGGGTTATGTGATTTACTTTTGTTATTTTAAAACATCGCTTCTTGTACGTGGCGCAATGTGCCACTGTGCAAGGAACACCTTGCACTTTCACATTTTGAAAAAAAAAGCGTGTAATTCAAGGTCATTGATGCTAGGACCCACCTTCAGCTTATATCTGCTTTTTAAATAACAAGTTATCAATGAGGCATAACTTTACCAAATTCCACTTTTTCTTCACAAGTAGCACGCTGTTGTAATATATGATGGTTTGTTCTTTTTCTTTTGTAAGGTAGGGGCACCTATAAGCGTGGAAATAAGGGTTTTGGAGTAGGTAAAATAATTGACCAACTTTGAAAAAATACTGTAAGTTAGGAAATGGAAACCAAAAATATTGGCATCAATTTTAAGGTTCCAACTACAAGCATTTGTTCACAAAGATTTTTCAAAGTCCAAAATCACTGAAATTGTAAGAACCATGTGTAAGAGATGTTAAAAACAAGACTTGTTGGTTCTTAAATAGTGAGATGGGTACTCAAAACCTCATGCTAGTCACCCACAACCATCACTTCATCACCCGTAACCATCACTTCATCACCCGTAACCATCACTTAGTCACCCATGACCATTTATTTTTTTATTGATTAACACCTAACAGCCATGGGGACACATCGCTTATGGATACTGCTACCTTATATTGGAGCCTTCCAACTGGTTTAAAATTAGTACAGTAAGTTTCATGGTTGAGCAAACAATTGACTTGGCTTTTAAACTAAGAGCAAATTTCAGTTGTTGATGACGTTTTGTTCCATATGCCCAAATCGTGAATATTTCATAATTTAAGGAGAAGTGTCATAGAATAAAAAGTAAGACAATACGAATGGCCAAATGATTTAGTTGGATTTTGAAAATGAAGAATATGTTTTAGAGTCAAATATAATAGGAAATGAAAACAACAATTGTAGGGAAAATTTCCTGGGAGTTCTTTTTATCTTGCTATCAAGATAGGGTGGACTTTGTCACAAACATACACTTTTGGACTTTCTAGAACCCTTTAGAAGTTTGAAAATGTTGTTTGGAAAGAAGTTTGGAGTTAATAGAAATCTTCCTCAAAATAATCCTTCGTAGAAGTTGTTTAGGAAACAAACTTAGTTGCCAGAACCTACTTGAAAAGCTATCCAAATAAGGGGAAGCAATTTGAGAAGCTCCCTATTATATATTCACTTTGTCTATAAAAGCTAGCCAATACGACATTTCTATATGGCGATTCATTATTTATTTGAAAACCAAAATCCAACAATGTCTAAAAATATTAATTTTGGCAACAAAAGCACTGTAGAGTACTTCTATTGCTAAACTTGATGTGTTTAAAAATTGTGGGATTTTAATTCTCAAAAAATAATCAAAATTATGATAGAACATATCGTAGTAAGTGCCAATTTTTGCAAGATAAAGGGAGTAGTATATATATAACGGAGTTGAAAAGGAAATCTTCACTCTAAGCAATGCATTTCTTAGTGTTGTAGTTCATCATTATGACATTAGGGGCTTCAAACATTAACTTTTTTAGGTGACTTACGTTGCGATTCACCTCAGTGAATTCACTAGTGAACGGAGAGGTGACTCACCTCTAAACCTCACTCCTCACGTGGTACACGTTAGGAGTGAACTTCAAAAACTCACCTTAACAGCTTCTTGCGGTTCATTCACTTGCGTTCTCAAATCTTGAACTTTTTTAGTAAAAACTTCCGCAAACTCATAGGTGTCTCAGACTTTGCGCGTGCAAGGGAACAAAAACAATTCACTGGTGAGTGGAGATTGTGTGAGGTGAGAAGTTTGAAGACCAGATTTTATGTTTGAAACCCCCTATTGCTCTTGTATTATTTTTTATTATTGAAGTTTGTTTCTATTTCATCTTCTCTAGGTTTCTGTTTCTAATTTTTTAAGAAAAAAAACAACTTTCTTGTTTGTCTAGTATGTCCATAATAGATTTTAACACATTTATTTCAGGTTATTTGAGAAATATTTACTCTCTTTTGTGTCAATTATGTCCATAACAAATTTTAGTAAACATTTTGTCAAGAGAAGAATATTACAATTGGTTGATTGGTTTGAAGGAAGGCAAACCCTCAAGAATTGACATTGAGTTGAGTAGATGCCGATTTATGACACAGTAGGGGTGTTGGGCCAAGCCCAATGTTTAAGGGTAAAAAGTAAATCCACACTTTTTAAATGATGTTTTCTAAACATTAGAAGAAAAACATGTTCTTAACAACTGATTCACAAAAATTTCAAATGTTTTAAACAACTATATAATGACTCAATTATAGTTGTTTAGGATATTTCAAATTATTGTGAATCAATTATTTAGAACAGGTTTTTCTCTTAGTGAAATGAAGTTTTGTTATTGTTTATAACTCACCAGTTTAATGGTCACTCTCCTCACATACACTACAAAAAAATTCTGTTCACAATGATTGAAAAAATGACTTCAACGACTCATTTCAATCATCGTTTAATTAAATTTTAATCAATTGTTAATCAATGTTTAATATTAAAAAGTAATCAGTGTTTAATTGATTTTTAATCAATGTTTAATCATGGGATTTGATATGTGCACACCCAGGGTTTGATACATGCACATTCAAGGGGTATATTTTAGATATTTACCATCAACAAGTTGAATTTGAAAATTTTAAATTCAAATTTGCATTTAGAGACCTTGATATAATCTAATACCACATAGGAGGTTACAATTGAACAATGCCTAGTGAAAATATTTAGTATATGTTACAAACAAAGGTAAAAGTAATAATTTGCCCCCTAGCTAAGCTTTTCCACTAGGCATTGTTCAATTGTAACCTCCTTCATGGTTCTAAACAAAATCAAGGTCTCTAAATCCAAATTTAAATTCAAACCTTTTCAAATTCAACTTGTTAATGGTAAATATCTAAATTACCCCCCCTCCCACCCCCCACCCCCCCCAATGAGCATATATCAAATCCCAAGTGTACACATATTAATTCCCTTAATTGTTGTTTAATCATTATTTAATCCCCAGTTAATCAAATCTTAGTCATTATAAACATAGTGTTTATTGTGATGATATTAATCCCTAAAGGACCGTTGTCCCTTTGTAGGACAAATAGGATTTTGGGCAAGTACTTACGGCCTCAACTTTTGTCCTAATTTTTTTAAACTTTTTTTGAAGATAGAAAAACACATTAGCTTTGGATAATATAATGTTTATTCCAATCTATGCCTAGGAGCAAAAGTTATGCCCAAATAAGCACAAATTTGGGAAGACCGGGCAGCAATTTTTTTTACAAAAACTTGAGTTTTTTATTTAAAAAAGTTTCTCGTAGTATATAGTCCTTGCCTACATATGAAGCTTTGATTCATCCCATTTGAACTAGTTATGAGAAAGTTATGGACAATCTTGTTTTTTGGGCAATTCAAACATCTTTTTGAAAAAATAACTTACAAACTTCATTTTTAAATGCAAGTTTAACATTTTTTTTAAACTATTTGAAAAGGTGAAGTTTGCTTTCTAAAACAATCTCACCATTGGGATTATTGTGTTTCAATTCCATTGCAAGGTTATTATCAATCCAAGTTTTTGTTCAATCTCATACCTTCTTCTACTTGGTTTTTTTTTAATAATGAAAATTAAGTTTTTTTTGTTTTAATATTTTTTCAAATATTCTCAACTCAATTTTCCACCATGAAGATTTAAACCTCCAAACTTTGTTGTACAAAAATTTTAAGTTAAAAAAGTTCAAAGTCAAATAATTTAGTCATGCAAGGTGCAAACAAAGTTTGATTCTTACATTTTAAACGCAAAAGTCTTGCAATTTATGCAGTCAAAGTTTTTTATTTTTTTTACACATTTTCATACTAGTCTTGTACAAGATCCTATGGTTAGATATGCAAAAAGACTAATTTTCAAAAAAATACATTCTTTTCTATAAAAATGGCAATTTTAAGTGTCTTTTGACAAAATAAAGGCCACATACCTTTCGGGGTTAACCCCTAAAGGATCAAGCCCTTTTTCCTGCAAAAATCACTGAAAATTGCCACTTCTAGGGGATGAGTAAGAAGGTAGATTTTTTTCTATTTTTTTGGAAATCCAACCATAGGATCTTGCCTTAGACTAGAAGAGGTACTTGTGGGAAAAAAATCAGCTCATTCTAGATGTAGAGGAGTGAGATATTGACATCTAAAGTGCAAAAAAAAGATTTTTTCCCTGTTGCCCAAAAATTTCAAAAGCCTTTGACCGCTCCTATATCAAAAAAATTGCTCTACGCAAAGTTGAGGTTTATTTTTTCCATGTAGAAGACCAAGTTAGGTAGGTGTGGGAAATTTTTTAAATCAATTGGAGCTATACAACACATGGGAAAATTTAGTAAGTAAAAAGAAGTAGAGAAGGGGTCAAAACACTAAATTGTTAAGAATTAAATTATTGAAATGAAGAATGCAAATCACAATGGTTGTAATGTTGTGATAAACAATCTACTTCTTTTGGTTTAATTTTTTTTCCAAAATAATGAAAATTGAGTAAAATAAAGGACTTCAAAGTTTATTTTAAAGTAGAGAATCCATAACTGCCCGCAAACAAAAACTCCTCATAACTTTCATGTCATTGATTGAAATTGAATGATTCAAAGCTTCCCACATATTGAAAAGTCTAAAGAGCCAATTCCAAGTTTTTATTTTTTTTAAACATGAATTTTAAAGAATGTGGGGCTGCCCAGGCGGGTAGTTCTCCCCAAATTTTCATAAATTCATGCATAACTTCTTTGTCAAAAGTTGGAATGAAGGAAAAATAAAATGCCTACTTAGATCTTTGAATTCCTCATATTCAATAAAAGTTTCAGAAAATCACACAAAGTAATTTAATCATAGGTACATGCCCAAAATCCCATTTGTCCGCCAAACAGACAATGGTCCTTTAGAGGTTAAGCATTTCAAGCAAGCAGCTCTATTGCAACTGAGGTGGAACGAATTGCCTCTTCGTAATCACATTGAGATATATTGATAAATATGTTTTAGGCTAGTAAGTTAAGCACTAAAATTTACCAATTTAAAATTCAAATCTACTTACAATGAGCTAATCAAGTAATGATAGGTCACGATATTGGAACCAGTGAAAACGTTTTGTGCTAATAATTGCTTTTTTGCTACACCAAAATTGTTGTGGCTAATTTTTCTATAGTATTTTTTGAAAAAATGTAAAATATTTAGTCAACTTTAATACCCAGATTTGGGAGTAGGAGATCGATTTTCAAAGTTCCACTTGATGTCGCCTCACCCTACTAGTGTAATATTCTAATTTCTCAAAAAACCATCATGAGATTTAGCTTTGATGAAAGGTTCAAACTTCAAAACATCCAACTTTACACTTGTAACAAAAATATAGCCAACTTTACTACTCAACCATTTTTTGGTTAGAAAAAAAAGCTAAGGTCACTTCACCCAAAATATTTTCACTGATTGGAACAAAAGTAACTATTTTATGTTGAACGTGCTACAGTGAGTGAATTGCGTGTGAAAGGGAGAGAGAACTTTATGGGAAGCTTGTTGGTTGCAAGCTTATGGATTAGAATAGCTTAATATTTTCCCTTCAAGACAAAACAATTTACCACTAAAGGATCAAGCCATCTTTTCTCAAAAAAACACTCGAAACAATCATTTCTAATCATTTGATCCCAAAAATAAGTTTTTTCTATATTGTACAAATCTCATCACAGAGTCTTGCATTAGATTTACGCAAGAAGATATGATGATTTTTTTTGAGGTTTGACTTTACAAATTGAGAGATATGATCATTGGAAGTTAATATAATTTTTTTCTTGACCTTTGGTCATAAATAACAAGTTCCTTTTATTGCATATTGTGGACGTATTTTGCAAAATGGGTGCTATAAAGAGTTGTAAAACATGTTCTAAATCATGTTAAACATATCTTTACAAGAATTCAAAGTCAATGGAGATACGGAACACACCCTACATAGCCTTGCATTACAAACATGTGCTTAAAATTCACATTGCAATGGGATTTAACAAACCAAATTTTTGAGGGCAAATTTTGAAATACAAAAATCCAAATGGTAGATTGAAAGAATTTACCTTTGGTGAAAAAAACAAAATAAACAACCAAATCTCTAATAGCTAGTACATTTCAAAAGCTAGAGTATTTATTTAATACAAAAGGTGTGTTTATATAGTGCTCTATTGCTATGGACGTAATGCAACATTCAACTTTACAAAAAGATATCTCACAAATCCATTGGTCAAAAATCTAGTTATAATGTACTTCATAAAAAATCAATATCTCACAATTAGTTCAAAATCTAACCTTGATGCAATGTCATTTTGGTCCTTTTCTAAAACCAAATTTTTTATAGTCTTCATCACAATGCTACTCTTTAATACTTTGCTAGGGGCGCTTGGCATTTTGTTGGTTTTCTAGCACATGGTTAAAGCGCATTTGGTGTTCTATATTTAGGACATCCTTTATTACTTCAACTTCCACCAAAAAATTATAGAAGATTTTGGAAAAGGACATGGTTGGAGGGTGGTCATATCTAAGTCATCTTTTATTACTTCAACTTTCACCAAAAAAGTTCTAGAAGGTTCTAGAAAAGGGCGAGGAGTCAATGAGGGTTAGGCTCCCACTTAGTAGTACTATAGATAGATGGGATTCAAAAAAGTTTGTACAATGAATAACATAATGGGCATTTTAATTTCACATTTTTAATATGTGATCTTCATGCAATTCCAGTCAAGCATACCAAATTTAGTTACTAAAAATCAAAATCCCATTTTTGGAAAACTATTTTGTGTCAAAATCAAGAAAGTTGATTAAAAAACATTGGTGATGAATTTTTTAGATTTGATTGCATGGATGTAGGAGACATCCATATGCACATCTTCCATTCAAACACACATTTCTAAAAAGTTTCAAGATTCCTTCTATAGATAATTTTAATGTTAGGGTGTTCATGACCAAATTTAGTAAAATGTATATTTCTTTATAGAAGTTAGTTTTTGTTGTTTGACTCATATATTGTGATTAAGTTTGTACCTTTAAACATAATGATGTATTTATTTTGTCAAAAACTAATTTAATTATAATACAAACTTCTTTGAATCCCATAAAAGGGACTTCTATACTCTTTATTTAGGGTATTGTATAAGGGCACATTTGAAAGGAATTAGGACATCTTCAATCCACCCGGCATAAAGGCCTGGTATACTAATCTTGATCTATTAATAGCATTTAGTAAATCACACAAAAATTATATGACTTGAAGAGCAAGACAGTTTTCATTCTAAAATCGCAATAAAATTTTGGTTTGGACATTGCATGATTTAGATATATCACAACAAATGTTTGCTAACTTCCAAAATACTTAGAGGCCTCTCCAGCCTAAATAAGGAAATTTTAATAAAGGGATTGGTACAATTGCCGTCCACTTTACTAAAAATTTCTTACTTAGGTTTGATTTGGAGAGGCTTCTAAGTATTTTGGAAGTTAGCTAACATTTGATGTGATATATCTAAATCATGCAATGTCCAAATCAAAAATTTATTGCACTTTTAGAATGAAAATTTTCATGCTCTTCAATTTTTTTTTTTGTGTGATTAACTATATGCTATTAATAGATCAAGATTGGTATACCGAGCCTTTATGGCGGGTGGACTGAGGATGACCTTAGAGCATCCTCAAATCTAGCTGGGTTAATACCCTTGCATCGGTACTCTCATGGTGAAGAACTACAAACTTGGTCCAACGCACCTTGCAAGTGGGATGTGATTTGAAGGGGACAGCAAAATCTAGCCCACACCCGATAGTTTTAGCGGTCATGAAGAGTCCTTCAAACCCCTATGTACACTGCTGTTAGAGCAATGACTACTATGCAAAATAAAAATAGAGATTGTGTCAGAAACATTTGACAAAAATTTGACAGAACAACAAGGCCACACGACAAAGCTTGGTAATTGACATTAACCAAGCCCAATGCAGGCTCTGGATTGAAGATGCCCTTACAAACAGGAGTTCACTCACAACACTATTGTTGTACTTTGCCCACTAGTACTAATTACTACCTTCCAAGTATTCATTAGGGGGTTTCAATTATGGTATTATGCACCAAAATTGTTCACGTGAATAAAATCCGCTCTATGAATGAACCATGACGGCCTCCGGAGGTCGTGACAGCATATTCACCAATGAACAAAATTTGTTCACGATCATTCATTCACCATTTTTTTGAGATATGTGAAACCCCTATTGTCAACAACTTGTAGCGTATTGCTTGACAACTTTGACCAATAGTAAGCCCTAAAACCCCTTATTTATAGTGTTGCTCATGTGTGTGGTCCTTATGTTCACTTGGTCGCACTTTCTACTTAATCCTTTAGGGCCAGAGGAGGCAAAAAATACCTTTGCAAGTTTAAAATGAAATTAGGGTGTGTTACCAATTTTGGATCATGGGTTAACCAATTACAGACATGTAGGGAATCAAGTCTATTTTCATGTGCACTTGTTTGATCAAAGTTTGGAATTACAACATGTTGTAGAGAGAGTGATTCATTGAAAGGAGTATCTGGGAACTTGAGTGTTCAATACAAATCATTCACCAAAACACCAGCAAGAGGATGACATCACTTGACTTCTGTAGGGATGAAGTAAATAGTGCCACAACAACAGCCACCCCAATTATTCTTTGGCTTTCTATCCCCAACTAGAGCTCTTCAATCCTTTTAGCATTGCACAATCAAAATTACTTATGTACTATCAATTTTCTTTTGAAAAAATACATAATTGCAAATCAATACTATTCAAATAACTTATCCTATTGGATTTTGTAACCATACATATTTGGTTTTTCTAAGAATGATCAAAATTTCATGATCTTTTGATTTCCACAATTTTTGCACCCTAACCACCCATGCCTTTCTTTCATGAAATAAAGCAAATGGTACACTTTTTTCCCAAAATCCCAAGTTCCAATCCTTCAACATATCACATGTAAGAAAATTCCACAATTTCAAATTTTGATTTTATGGCAGTTGCTTGTAAGAGGCATTCATACAACCTGTACAATCCAAACTTAATCCAATGCACCACCTTTCACTTCACCAATGCAACACATATCATGAGCAAATTGATCCAAGTTTTTTACGTGCTTATCTTTCAAGACCAGAGTTTACATTGGTATGATTGGACCCTGATTTTTACATCTCACTTAACCCTTTGAGGACCACACCCATTTTCAGAAAACCCACTAAAACCAAGGATGACAAATGTACATGTGCACTTGAATTAGATATGGACCCAGTTTGAACAATCCAACCATACAAATGAGGAGGACACCTTGTTTGTTGTTACATACCAAAATTTTAGCTAGATCTACCATTGAAGGTAAAATATTATAAGGATTGAGTGAGCCATACGTGGAGAATCTCTAGTTTTTCATGCTTGTGTAGTTTTGGATTTAACCCCTAAACACCCGAGGGGTAAGGGCAAAACATAAATGCATTCAAAAAAAATACTCTTGTAACTTCAATGAAGTTTGTTTCAAAAAAGAAAATAAGAATCATGATGTTTAGCAATTACCCGTATGGTCAAATATTCAAAAAAAGTTTTGTACTCTTATTTAATGAATTTGGAAGCATTTACCATTTAATATTCACCAAAATTACAAATTTTACTCATAGTTTTCAAATTTTGGTATGATTGGTTAAAAATAGACATTATACCCTAAATTTCAAAAATGCTATCTTTTGAAAGGAGGGAACATCATTAGTTTCTAAAATAGTAAATTCTACAACTCTAGCAAATATTGAAGTGTTTGTCTTTGAAAAATTCTCCTTGGAGGAGTTTAACTTGGATTGACATGATTCAAGTTAAGTTGGAAAGAAGACTTGATTTTCTATTACAAAAAAAAAAAAAAAAATTTGAAAAAAGTTTTTTTTTGGGTCTCAGGTAGCCCAAAAAAAATGGGCAGCGATCAGAAAATGGTTGATTGGGCTCTTAGGGGTTAACGCTTCATGCAAGCTTTGATTGAAAAGTGCCTTACATTTCTACAAAGCCAAGGTTCCCACCTTTCCAATAAGACTAGTTCCACATAAAATAGATAAAAATAGCAATCACAAAGTGTAGCTAAGTAGACAAAAAGGGTCAAAAATCCCACTTTTTTGACGACCCTTAAAATGCTCTACAAGAAATTTGATAACTGTTATGGAAAATTAGATTGGTGAAAACAATCAAGAGTTGGCTTCAAATGTATAATGTCAAATTTTTAAAATGAAATGATAACACCATTTTAGTAGATCTTTAAACACTACAATTATACTACTACCATATAGGAAAACAATACAAGCGTATTTCTTGAGGAATTTGAATTTTTTAAGATTGTGCGATTGAAATTTGACATTCTTCTTGCATACTTGATGTACTGTGTTGTAGCTTTGATTCATCTTTGACAAAAAATGGATACGTATTTTGAGGCCATGCCGTATAAACACCATTATTTGTCAACTCACATACCCGATTCCATTGTTGTTTTTTAGATGAATGCAAAATTCTTGTGATCACAAGCATTCTTCAAGACCAATTTCCAAATTGTTGAGAAATTTTGATATATAGGCCAAAAACTATTCCCAACGACCAAAATATGGTTGCATGGTCCTTCAAGAGTTAATTACTACAAAACATGAAGCAATTTGCTTTTCAAAAAGAACGACCAACTTGGAAAGCAGGCGGCCCTAAGGGGTTAATTACAAGTTACTAATTCTTGTGGCTCCTTATTCAAGCCCTCTTCGGCCTGCTTGCCAAATAATAGAGCAAATGCAATATTGCAAGTGAACCGTTAGTTCTGATTATTTTCAAACCCTATCCCTTTTTGTACTTGATTTGTGAATTTGTATTCTTGTTTATATATCTCCTTAATATTAACTACGGTATTTCCAAGGCCAACTGGGTATCTTTTACGTTCTCTTTACAGCAGCTCTTTGTGTGCTCATTTAAGTCTTGGCACAGCTGCTACTTCTCTCATGTCAGGGCTACGTTGACTCTCCATCCGCACTAGTAGCTACTAGCTAGTCCTGTAGTAATTTTAGGAAAATTCACCACAGGTCAAAAATACTACTATACTAACTTTAAATGATCACAATTGTCAATCATACAATCAAATGTCACAAAACTCTCGTGATGTCTTCTTCCATATATCTAAAGCAAAATACTATGATCAGATTTTCACAAAATAGAAAAAACATGTTCTTGAGGGCCAAATGAATAAATATGACAGTTTTGAGTGTTTTTGAGAAAAGGCGGGCTTGGTCCTCTGAGTGTTAACATTTTGATAGATTGCCTAACTTTCATTTGATGGAATTGATAGTTTGAAGAATTGATTTACTGTACTGTACGGTACCCTAAAGAAAGTGTATGTAAGTCCTCTTTCTTGCATTCACAGTTTGTATAACAAAGAATATATTTTGCATTTTATCCTCATAATTTTTGTCTATGATTCTTATGCAATCTCAATCAAACATATCAAGTTTCAGCTGCTAGTAACCAAAATCATATTTTTGGTGTATTACTTTAATGAAAATTCATGGTTTTACATAATAATCGATTAAATAATTTTGGTGAAGAATTTTTGAGATTTGATTGCATGAGTATGTAGGAAACATCCATACACATATTTTTATTTTTAACCAACATCTTCAAAAAAATTAAAGTTCCTTCTATAGAGAATGTTAGGGTGATTGTGACCAAATTTAGTAAAATACATATTTCTTTATGGTAATTAGCTTTTGGTAGAGTAAACAAATCATCATGTTCAAAGGTACAAACTTAATTGCAATATATGAGTCAAATAGCAAAAGCTAATTACCATAAAGAAGTATGTATTTTACTAAATTTGGTCACAATCACTCTAACATTAAAATCTCTATAGAAGGATTTTTTTTTTTTTTGAAGATGTTGGTTAAAAATAAAAATATGTGTATGGATGTTTCCTACATACCCATGCAATCAAATCTCAAAAATTCTTTATCAATGTTATTTAATCAATTATTATGTAAAACCATGAATTTTTGTTATAGTAATTCATCAAAAATAGGATTTTGGTTACTAGTAGCTAAAACTTGGTATGCTTGATTGAGATTGCACAAGGATCACAGACAAAAAATATGAGGATAAAATGCCAATTATATTCTTTGTTATATCAACTTCCTTGAATGCAAGAAAGAGGACTTATGTACACTTTCTTTAGGGTATTGTACAATGCCCTCCAACAAGTCCTCATACAATTGTTTTGTCTTTCAAAGAACTTTGCTAATAGAATTTTTTTATGATAATCAAATTTTGCAATTTGATTCATACATTGTGGCTAAGTTTGTCCCTTACAACATGATGTTATGTTTATTTGGTGAAAAGCTAGTTAAAAGGTAAAAATATATATTTTACAAAATTTGAGCATATCACAAGTTACATTGAAGTCTTTGTAGATCAATTTTTTGTTACTTAAGGGGGTTCTTTTTAGCATAGCAAATGTACACGTGTATGGATGTTTCCTACATGATTGAGCAATCAAATCTCAAAAATTCATCACCAATAATTTCTAATCAATTATCATGAAAATCCATAAATTTAGTATAAAATAATTCACCAAAAATGAGGTTTTAGTTTTGAGGAATCGAAATTTGGTATGCTTGCTTGAGATTGCATAAGAATCAAGTTTCTATACTTCAAAACTAAAAAATACCAATTAGATTCCATTTTAGCAAGGTTCTTTGAAAGGCAAAACAAGTTGTATGAGACTATGAGAGCATCTCCACTCTTCCTCGCCACACTGCGAAGTACTCGGCAGGTTCCAGTATGCTTGCTAAAACCTAACGTGCTTGATTTTTGCAGTTTGTACTTCTAGCTCAACATGATTTGCTTGCAAGTCCAAAAATGCAATAAGGTTGTTAGAAATACTTGCTTTTGTCCTGCTTTCAAGATTTGTGGAGAGGGAGGCTGGCTTTGTAGCCCGGAGCCGTGCACTTCAAACAAAAAGTTGCACTCCATACCTTGCTTGGTGTGCTCCGTTTGGAGAGAAGGGTTGGAGAAGCTATGAGGACGGCTCGGTTTACTGCACATACGTTGATTTGGGCCCTGCCCTTATTAGGGCTGAAAATAAACCTTCTCCTTGGCTGCCCCTTGTGACAAGCTGCCCAGAGCGAGTCCACCTTCTGTCATTGAGCTTCATGGGGTCAAGTTAGGAAGAGGAATCAAAATATTGGCATCAATTTCAAAGTTCTAATTGCAAACATTTGGCCACAAAGATTTTTCAAAGTCCAAAATCACTAAAATTGTATAGTTGTGAGTAGGAGATGCTAAAAACAACTTTTAGTGAAGTCTTTAGTGTGCTCATATGCTCATAATACTAACTTGAGGAGTTCTTAAATGGTGAGATGGGGCACTCAAAAGCATCATGTCAATCACCCAAAACCATCACTTTGTCATCCATAACAATCACCTTGTCACCCAAAACCAATTTTTTTCTATACCTGGCAATGATTGACAAAATTATGTGTCAAACTTGCCCGTAGGCAATGCCATTGAGGACACCCACGAAGAGGGATGACGCTGCCTTACAAAAAAATTAGGTCCAAATTGACTAAATGTGTCTAAGTTAACAAAAAATTATCACAATGACAAAAATATGTCCGAATCAACATGTCCTAATTGACAAAAATGTGCAAATTGACATTGTTCCCTTGTAATTACATGTTCAAGTTTTTAGCAACAACAATCCAAGCTTAGCAATTGCATCAATTAGAGTTGAATTTTGTTCCATTACTTTAGCAAGAATGCAAAACTTTTCAAGTTATTTGATATTAGTGTTGTTTTTATATTGTATTGCAAACTTGTAATGATCAAAGCTGTTAAAAAAGAGTAATGAAAAGATTACTTTGCACCAACAATCATATGCCATAAGCATTTCCACGAAAAAACATACCTTGTGTACAATGATTTTAACCCCTAAATGCCCAAGCAACCACATTTGGGTCTCTACAAAACTTTGAAGATGAATAAAACCTTATCAAATGACCATTTTCAGTATTTTTTTCAGCATAAGTTTGTTATGAAGTCAATTTTCAACATCAAAATTTGATTTTGGAAATGAAAATTGATGATTTTTCTACTCAAGATTTTGTACAAGGGTGTCCATTGCAATCTTGAGTTTTTGTAGTGTTCAAAGATCTTAAAAATGAGCCTCAAATACACTAGAGCTTGGAGAAATATCCACATTAGGAATCCATTTAAAAAAAGGGAATTGATATGTGTACCACACCCTTTCAATTACTGTACCACACCTCCAAAGTAAATTTTAGATTTTTACCATTAAAAAGTTGAATTTGAGAATTTGGAATTCAAATCTGGACTTAGAGACCATGATTTAGTCTAGAACCACAAAAAAGTTGCAATTCAAAAACACCCAATGAAAAGGCTTATCTTTTTTACAAACAAAAGTAAAAGTAACACTTTTCTCCCTAACTAAACTTTCTCATTGGGTGTTGTTGAGTTGCAACTTTTTTTATGGTTCTAGACAATACCATGGTCTCTAAGTCCAAATTTGAATTCAAAATTCTCAAATTCAGCTTTTTGATGGTAGAAATCTAAAATTTACTTTAGGGTGTGGTACAGTAACTGAAAGGGTGTGGTACACATATCAATTCCCTTAAAAAAAATGTAGGAGTACGTTTTGAAAGCCATAAATTGATTATGGTTAGACATGTAATGACCTTAAACCTCATGTTTTTTTGATGACCAACTTTTTAGATTTGACATGTGTAATGATGATTAGAAGACTTCAAGTCACTTTTGCAGTTTTAACACCCTCATGTTCAAACAATATAATCTTTCAAACTATAAGTGATATTGTTGTGTTTTCTTTTCCCATGTAATCTCTAACATGTTTAGTTTAAATTTGTAAAGTTATAATTGAAAAAAACTTGAGGAAATTTGTAAAAAGGTTGGTTGATTGTCGAGTTTCATGAAAATTCCAAAAAGCTCAAATAGGCCTTGGGCATTTAGGGGTAAAAGAAAGTATAAGTCCCAATTTTCTAGGGAATCATATTTTCAAAAACTATAAAGGTCTAAAAAATTTGAGAGATTTGCGAAATAAAACAAAATTAGTTTTTGATAAAAGTTGGATGCCCACGGATGACAGCTCCAAGTCAAACCCCTACTCCCGTAGCTATCTATAAGAGGTCTTCAAACTATGAGCCTTGAGGCTTCATATGAGGTCCCACCCATGTGCGAGGATGAGAGCTTTGGGACGTACATGAAACTCAACGATAGAAGCTGGACTGGCTCTGGGCAGCTCGTCATAAGGGGCAGCTATTTTTGGCCCTGACATGGGCGGGGCCCAGATCGACGTATGTGCAGTACAACGAGCCTCTGAGGACTTGTTGGAGGGCACTGTACATTGAAATTTTAATCCATTTTGAAGAAAAGTATAAGAACGTGAAATCCTTTTATCCATTTTTAGAGCAACCGGGCTACAGTAGTACCGTACAATACCTCTTGATATGTATGGCTCGGCGGTCACATAATCAACCTTGGCAGCAGTAGTTTCAAACGTGATTCTAATTAAGTTGTTAGCTATTTAGCTCAAGTGGCTAGAAATCCAAATGAACCTGACACTGGTATTCATCTTTTGTAATTATGATATTTTGTAAATTTAGCTACAACTGTAAACAGTGCTTAGTAACAAGAATTTATTTATTGCAGTAAATCCTTCGGTGTTCTCATATCCTGGGAGAATATTTGTAGGGTAGGTTCAATTTTTTTTAATAGTGAGCAGTAAAAGAAATTCCTTGCTAAATAGGACACAAATTACTAGTACAAATGACTTCTAATGAGCGCTTAAAAATATTTTCGAGCTTCAATAGCTCACGTCTTACATTTTCCATTTTCAATCAGAATTTTGCATATTCAAATTCAAGCTTCCTATACCTTGTATTATAGTTAAACAATTTTTTTGAAATCTAACATGAATTTACCTCAAAGTTTCAATGCTCCACCAATTATATTTAAGTTTTCATTGGCTAACGATACACTAATTGCTTGTTGTTCCGAAACACTGCTTCCAATGGGAGTACACTGAAACCCAAGTTGGACTTAATGGCTATGAAATCTTCTTTGTTGAGCTAGGGTTAGAAAGTTCTACGCTTTTAGATGCCAAAAAGTGTAAGAATTTGGATTTACCATAAAGAGATTGAGTATAAGAATTTGGAATTTTCATTTGGATTTAGAGGGTGAACAATATTTTGGTCCTCCAAGCGCCATGTGCCATGTTTCATGGTGTGGGGCTATTGTAAAAAGGCCCTATTGTTTTACATTTCAAAAATTACAAGTTTCAGAATTTAACCATCTAGAGATTGAATTTGGGAGTTTTGAATTCAGATTTGGATTTGGAGACCCTGGTTTAGTTAAAGGACCTTGTAGGAGATTCTATTTAAACAACAAAGAAAAAAGGGATAAATGATTATTGTTACCCTTGCTTGGAAATTAACCTATTGCGTGAAACAAGACGCATGGCACTAGCAAGACAAAATATTGTGATTTGATTTGGAGGCTTACATTTAGTCTAAGAACTTTATAAGGAATAAAGATAACCAACTCTAAAATAAGAACAAATTCTTACTTAACCCCTAAAGGACCAAGCCATTTTTTTAATGAAAATCACTCAAAACTACCACTTTTGGGGGGGGGGGTAGTAAGAAGGTAATTTTTTTTTTTTAAATTTGGGAAATCCAACCATAGGATCTTGCCCTAGATTGGATTAGGTACTTCTGGAAAAAAATCAGGTCATTCCAGATGGACAATAGTGAGGTATTTACATCTAAAGTGAAAAGAAAAGTTTTTTTTTCATGCTGCCCCAAATTTTCAGAAGCCTTTGACCACTCTTATAACAAAAAAGTTGTTGTACGCAACTTTGCACTTTATTTTTCCCATGTAGGAGATCAAGTTAGCTATGTGTCAAAGAATTTTCAAATCAACTGGAACTATACAACACATGGGAAAAAATAGTAAGTAAAAAGAAGTAGAGAATGAGTCAAAACACTAAATTGTTAAGAATTTAATTATGGAAATGAAAAATGCTAATCCCGATGGTGATAATGTTGTGATAAACAATCTACTTCCTTTGGTTTAATTATTTTTCCAAAATATTAAAAATTAAGTAAAATAAAGGACTTCAAAGTTTATTTTAGAGTAGAGAATCCATAACTGCCCGCAAACAAAAACTCCTCATAACTTTAATCTCATTGATTGAAATTGAATGATTCAAAGCATCTCACCTATTAAAAAATCTAAAGAACCAATTTCAAATTTTAATTGAATAAAAATTTAAAAATTAAAGAAGTTTTTGGGCTGCCTGGGCGGACAGTCCTCCCCAAATTTTCAGAAATTCTTGCCTAACTTCTTCAATAATTATCGGAATGAGGAAAAATTAGATGTTCACTTAGATCTTTGAATTTCCCACCTTCAAAAAAAGTTTCAGAAAATCACACAAAATAGCTTATCCAAAGGTACATGCCCGAACTCCCACCTGTCCCAGAGACAACAGTCCTTTGGGGGTTAAAATTACCTTTGTTCATAAACAAGCGGACTCATTTTACCCTGCCCAGAGAACAAGGTGTCAGAGGCTCAGAGTCCTATTCAAGGTGAATTTGAGTGAAATCCCTTCCGATAGTCTCAAATGTAGCTAAAACTTACCAAAGTTTCTTCCAAATTTTTCTAATGTTACAAAAGTACATATCTCATATTCTAATATTATATTATTTAGCACTTTCACCAGTTTTCTTTAGAAACTTGAGCAAATCATGAAAGCGACATATGGGACCACTGGAGACTTTCTCAATAGCCACGTACTCTAGAAAGCAAGCATTGGACCAAGCTCTGACTGACAAGCACGGTTTCGTTTACACAAAAAACAAGGGACTGTACAAATAAAAGCAAAAGAAGACCGTACTTCACTACCTGATAGGACTCTCTATCCCTTTTTAACAATCTGATTACATGGGGAGAATAAACATTTCCTAAACTTTTTGCAAACAACACATAACTGTTTTTCAAAAACCAAGGAAAGGCTAATATTATCACCAACACTGATTTGTATAAATCTTCAAGACGATTGATTGTTGACTTTTTAAGAACATCATCAACCCAAGATGGTGGATGAGACTATAAGGTCATTTTAGTTGATGGGGTTAGTTGTGTGAGAGTTAAAGGTACTTTCAGGATTTCAATATAACCATAGCCAAGCAAAACTAGGACAAGGTTTTATCAAAATGACCTTCTTGCATAGCAAGGTTTGCTTGTTTCCCAATGCCCTTAGATTTCCCTTGGAATGTGTGCTCAAATGCCACGTTGGTTTCTTTGCAGTAACTTGGAGCTTTTATGCTAGAAACTTGCAACCTCTATGAAACAACTTAGAGCTTCTTTGCAGTATCTCCCAACTCCCAAGTCCTAAACAAAATATTTAAAAGGTATGGGGCCATTGTGGCACACATGCGCTAAGCTCTCAAGCTTATATTGCTTGAAATTGTGACAAAAGTGGGCAAAATCAGCTAGAAAATATTTGGATGGAGAAGGGCATAAGAATGGCCCATTTGCAATCTCACCCATCGTCTCCAAGTTGATGATGCCCTAATCTTATTGGAAAATAATCAATTATGATAAGAAGAGTGGAGCAAATTGAATTCAATATTAGCTGAAAACTATAATGAAGGGAAGTGCCATGCAAGTGAAGAAACAAATTAATCTATTTTAAGCTTATAGAGTAACAATGGAAAAGAACTAAGTTTAAATCACATCCCTCATCACATACACTAAGGGCGTCCTTCCATGCAAAATTGTTAATCAGTTAAAAGTTGATGTGCTACACAACTATGCCAAATACATTTAGGGCTTTTACTGAACCACCCCTCACCCCCTCACATGGAAGGACGCCCAACTGGTAACTAGTAACAGGGTCTTTAGTCAATTTGCTCACATGTTATTGTGATCTATCTTTTTGATATACTATGGTTAAAAGCGTGGGTGTCTAGAAAAAGGTTGTTCTCATTGTTTGAAAGTAACTTATAATATTGTAATAAAAAAACAACATAGAAAACATCGGACTTTACATGGTGTAATTTATAGCCTCTCACTCAAGAAAACAAAAATTGAAACCAAATTAGACATTTTTATGTGATGGTTTGGTATTGCAATAATTGAGCAAAATCAATTTCTTGTTCTCTTTTCTATTGAAAGATGGTCTTATGAAACTTGAATTTAACTCTTTCAAGAGTACAAATGATGAATTAAAACAAAAACATGTGTATACAAATGTACAAGCTTGCTGCTCTAACCTTGATGCACCATCATTTTGGGTTGTTTTTTTAAACCAAAAATAGTAATTGTCTTCATCACAATGTTATTTTTTAATACTTTGTTGGGGTACAGTTGATATTTTGTTGGTTTTTAACACATAATTGGAGGACGTTTGGTGTTTCATATCTTGGACATTCTTTATTGTTTCAACTTCCACCAAAAATTATAGAAGATTTTGAAAAAGGGCATGGAGTCAAGGAGTAACATCTTCTAGCTTAATAGAATAGATATATAAACAAGCTCTTTGGACCTTGTTTGTAGAAATTGTGTTCCAAACACTACACTGATAATGGTATTTAGTGTTATGGTACTAATAGTGTTACCTGCATTTTAACTTCACTCACTCTAAATCTCAACTAGTTTGCATTTAGAGTTGCCTTCTTTTTGTGCACACCACTCTTTGTTGCCTCCTTCAAACTATGGAAACTTTGGGAACATCATGTGGGAACTTTGGGAACTGTGTGAGGGAACTTAGGGAACTTCATTGGGAACTTTGGGAACATTAGATTATAACATTAAATAAAAAATTCAATTTTTTTTTGAAGAAAAAAAGTTATGATATTTTTTAAGAAATTATATATATATATATATATATTTCAAAATTTTGGATTTTTTGGATTTTTTAAAATCATTTTTCATTAATGAATGGTGATAATGATTTTAATCTAATGGAAAAACTCAATCCGGCTCAAGTTTGTAGTTTGCACCAAATAGTTGCTAGATATTAACTCATGAATTTCATTTATATTATTTTATTGTAATAAAAATGAATCAATTTCTAACACTAAATATAAACTTGTAAAAAAATTTACTCCCAAAAATGACAATAATTGACAAATAGTGTATAGGCTGACATTTAGTGTTAATGATATTAAGAGGATTATTGACATTTAGTATTGATAACATTAAGGGAATTATTGACATTTAGTGTTGGGGTTCATACTTAATGTTGCCAACACTAAATACCACTATTAGTGTAACGTATTAACCGTTCTCTATATATCAAGTATCGGCATATAAAACTAGATATAGGAAATATTCCGTTCCCTGGCACAAAAAATTTGGATTGCACCTTCAAGTGATTTCACCTCAATTGAAAAATAAATGAGACAAATCTTTATAGGAAAAGAGCATTGACACTATTATCAATGGTCTTCTCTGTTATATGTTTTTCCATGTTAGTGAACAGTTTTTTTTGGCGTGAAACCTAAAGACACCTTCTTTTTTCTTTCTCTTTTTACTATTTTGAGTAGTAGTATAGTAAATAGTACTTTTGCAATATGAGGGAGATTAAGTAATCTGAATGAGGTGATTAAGTGCGCCAAGTGTGAATTATAGATCACGTAGAAGATAATAAGATATTTTTAATTCTAAATTCTTTATCATCGTTTTTCTAAGCTTAGGCTTCACCTAAGATTGAAAGAATATATATTTTTCAAACAAATATGCTCCGTAGTGGATCAGCCTATCACATGTCTTACTCAAATCTGATTTTTTTGCATGTTGGAGCTATGTAGGGAATGGGTAAACAAGGATCTACAACAAATGTTTTGTTTCTCTTTTGTGACACATAGCTCAGGTCTGCCAGTCTGTGACTGTGCTTAGTTGGGGGGTTTGGGACGGAGAAGAATGTAGAAATCACGTCCTCATTCAAACAAACAATTCAAAATTTTGACAGTTTCTCTACACAATAATCAACACTCTAGATTTACCTTCAAAATTTTGGAATTAGGAGCATTTCATATGGCTATTTCTCAGTAAATTACATGTAAAATACAAATTAATTACAACTTTTTAAAATAACACAGTAAAAATAGCTTAATTAGAGATATTTGTGATAAACATTTTAACACAATATTTGTTGATTTGAGAAAACACCTTTCCCAAAACCAATTTTGGAATACTAAAATATACATTTGTGAGAATATTTTGTAGATTTAATCCCTATAGGATCAACTGTCCCCCGAGGGGACAAAATGGATTTTGGGCATGTACCTACAGTTAATCTACTTCATGTGATTTTTTGAAACTTTATTGAAGGTGTGGAATTCAAATATTTACGTGGATGTCTAATTTTTCTTTGTTTTAACTTTTATTGAAGAAGTTAAAAAAGAATTTTCATAAACGGGCAAGACTGAGTAGCCCAAAAACTTCTTTAATAATTGCATTAAAAAAAATAAAAATATGAAATAGGTTCTTTAGACTTATATATACATAGAGAGCTTTGAATCATTTAATTTTGATTGATGAGATGAAAGTTATGAGAAGTTTTCATTTGCTAATAGGTGTGGTTTGAGTCTCAAAATCACACCTATTAGCAAATGAAAACTTCTCATAACTTTCATCTCATCAATCAAAATTAAATGATTCAAAGCTCCCTATGTATATATAAGTCTAAAGAACCTATTTCATATTTTTATTTTTTTTAATGCAATTTTTAAAGAAATTTTTGGGCTACTCGATCTTGCCCGTTTTTGAAAATTCTTTTTTAACTTCTTCAATAAACGTTAGAATGAAGAAAAAATTAGATGCACACGTGAATATTTGAATTCCCCATCATCCATAAAATTTTCAAAAAATCACACAAAGTAGTTTAGCCATAAATACATGCCCAAAATCCCATTTGTCCCCCAAAAGGAGGCTTGGTCCTTTAGGGATTAAGGGGAGTTCTCTGATATTTCCTTGAAGATATTTCATCATTTATGTAAGGTCTTGAAGAAATTATCATAAAACTCACCCCCAAATCACCCAAAAAATTTACAGGAGAAAAATTCAGAAGTTCCAAAATCGGTATTTTTTCCCAAATTAACAAATATTGCATTCTTTGGTGTAATTGATGTCCACTCTACACTCACTGATGAGAGGATTCTTATTGAAAAAGTTTACATACAATAGACGTTAAGATTTCAAGATCTTGCCTTCAAAAGGTCACAAAAATCTGAATTTAACCCCTCAAGGACCAAGCAAAGTTTTCACCAAAAACTCTTCAAAACTGCCATTTTTAGAGCATCACCCAAATTAGGAAACAAAAACATTTTTATGCATATGTGACCATAGGATCTTGTAGAGGAATAGTTTTAGAAGACGTGGAAAAAAATTTAGAGTTTTCCACCACGTGGATTGGAATTTAGAATTGTTTGAATATTCAAAAACGTCTTGTAAAAAACCGGGCAGCTACCCTTTAGAAGGTGAAATTCCTAAGTAAAAAAGGCCATGTGGGTAGTGCTTCTCTAAATTCCTTATTCCACCTAAGTAAAGTACATGCCAAAAAAGTTGCAAATCATTTGGAGTTGTATAACATATTGAAAAAAAATTAGTAAGGAAAAAGAAGTAGAGAATGATTCAAAACACTAATTAGTTAAGAATTTAATTATGGAAATGAAAAATGCCAATCCCAATTGTCATAATGTTGTCATAAACATTATTCTTCCTTTTGTTTTGTTTTTTTTCCAAAATGTTGAAAACTGAGTAAAATAAAGGACTTCAAAGTTTATTTTAGAGGAGAGAATCCATAACTGCCCGCAAACAAAAAAACCCTCATAACTTTCATCTCGTTGATTTAGATGGAATGATTCAAAGCTTCCTACATTCACATAAATCTCCTAAACCCATTTAAAATTTTTGTTTCTGCAGAAAAAAGAGATTTTCAAAAATCTGCCCAGGCTGCCCCTTGAACGTAAAAAACAACATATTAGGCCATAACTTTTTACACATAATTCCAAATGTCATAAAATTTAGTGCATATGAAAGATAAACCTCGTCCCCACATTCCATTAAATTTTCAGCCTAAAATATGAAAAGCTCCAATCACAGGTACTTGCCCAAAATCGCTATGTTTCTAAAAAAGGGGTCTGGTCCTTTAGGGCTTAATCATTTTTGGACAAATTGCAAAAGGATATTTAGTTAAAGTAAATTACTGGAGCTTCATTGCCCTAGTTGAGCTTTGATGCATTTAGAATTAAGAAGTCAGAGCAAAATTCCATGCTTAGCCCCACAATACGAAGCAACAAATAATTTTTACACTGCAAACTTCTTTATCTTTGCCAAGTTTCACGAATCTTTGCCAATTTCACGAATATTTGCCAGCATGGAAGTTTGTTGTAAGTGCACAATTCAATACTTGGTGTTGAAAAGGTCCCCGTGACTTGCAACATAGTGGTGTACAGTAATTATTGCATTTAGGTTGCCTTGACAATTAGGTTGCTTTACTTTAGAAAATCATTTCATGGATTGTTGTTGGACCATTTAGAGGTGTATGTAACTCTCTAAGTTTTAGGATTTCACGTTGTTTACAATGTTGACAATGCTAATTTGTTTTTCTACAACATTGTTGTTGTTGCCAAGACCATTGAAATTTGTTTATTACAGTAGTTACTGATGAAATTTGTTGTGACAACCGTAAAAATTTGTATAGTGTAAAATGTCAAGAAATTAGTGTGGGGCAGTGTAGTAGTGAAACAACATCATAAGCAGGCAGCATCCTTCTTAACTTACTGTAGATCCCTGGATTTCTTCCCAAGAGAATCAACCACCCTGAGAATAATCAAGAGAGAATGACACCGATGCCCCAGAAGTGCACTTCCATGGCTTTCCTTTGACAAAATAAAACCAAAGCCAGCAATGAGCATCCACCACGTCAGCAAAAGGGTCCCCCCGCCCACATCTTTACCAATTATGCATGCGAGACCCACCTTGCTGAGCTGCATAAAAATGAGCTAGAACTGGGTCGTTGCGGTTGTCAAAATCCAACTTGTTATACCACAGCATCCTCAAGGTGCTGGGCCAGGCCAAAACAAACCGACGTTTTGTTAAAGACAGGTGGCAGCATTTACTAATATGTGTAAAGGTAGATTCCTTGAATTTTTACACTCAAGTTTTTGGTTTCTTTCAAATCGTCAATTATTAGTTTTCACAAACTATAATTTTCAACCTCCCCTTGAATGGTGGAGGGCTGTTTTCAATAAAACAACGCATAGGTTCTTGAGCAAAGTGGTTGTTCCCCTATCTTTCAAAAAAAAGAATTTATTTCCTCATCCATTCCAAACCAATTGTATTGGCATATGTGGCCCTGGCATCAAGGTGTTGGGTCATGCCAAAAGGATAAAACAAAGGCCTTTCTTACTTCAACACCTACTTCAAACTACCATGATGTCAAATATCTGGCCTAAGAGTTTGAGATTTAAAAGATCTTCATGTTGGTGCACATGGAAGAAGATTGGGTGCACATGATTTTCCTAATTAGAACTTGAGGAGTTGATCACCAAAAAAAGCTCCCTGAACCGATGTTTAGGGAGAACCTACAGTTAGCATGTTATTAGCAAAAAAAACTAGTTGAACATTAAATGACATAATAAAAAGATGTGTAATTATAGTACAAATATGAACAATATCATGTGCAAGGACATGAAAAAATAGTTCACTATGTGAAATGGAATATATTTGACTGTGAAGCTCAAAACCCTTTTCATCATTGTTGTAAACTATGTGCACATAGCAACACTGTGAATTATCTCTTTCGGGAAAGCAAGGTTGCTCAATCCAAGGTCTTGGTGAGTCAAGATGTAGTGATCATTTTTGGAGGGCTCCGTTTAGATGGCATGCCGTTTTGTGAGGCTAGAGTGGAAAATCTCAACAATTTTAGCAAACCAAGATAACTGTAATGATTGCTCTCTATGTTGGAGATGGGTCAATTTAACCCCTAAAATCCTGAGACTATGTTTTATTAAAAAAACACTTAAAATGAGTTGTTTTGATGGCAAAGGTAAAAAAAAAAAAAGGAAATGAATCATGGTACAATTTATTGTAGTATCTAGAAGTAGACTACTTCATTATGTTGTAGTAAAAAGGTGAAAAATGTTTATTATAAGGTTTGAAGTGAGAAATTGTTTTTTGGGGGCATTTAGATTTTGGGCAGCTCTAATTTGGGGAGGCTTTTGCACAAATTAATTATTTCATTTTGATTGTAACTTTTCACATTGACTTTCATAATAGAACCAGTCATATGCCTAAAAAATTTCATAACATTTTGAATTGGATAACACATACCAAAAAGATAAAGTACAAAATTAGCTTCAAGAAAATTCTCATACAAAGTTGGGTTTTCAACATTTTTGAGCTTCCACATACAACAATCTTTTTAGAATGTAAACAATGAAGTTCTAGATTTGAGCTAGCTTCAAAGGAGGAAAAAAAAATCAACAAAAAAGTATGATTTTGACAAGCTTAACCCTTTAAGGTTTGGTCGACCACTTTCTCGTCAATTTAAACACATTACAATTGGTAGCCAAAGTTTGACACTGAATTTGGTTATGAATGAAAGGGGACAATTTGGAAATGAATGTAATGGGACAAATTCCATGAAGATCCATATTGGCATGTGGTATAGGGGTTGAAAAAATTGCCTGCATGCAGGCTGAAAATACGCAAATCATTGGAGAAAGACAGCCCTAAATGCAAAAGAGAGTGGCATTTATACCAACAAACACAAGTTTGGCAAATGTCAAATTGGAGTTCATTATGGTTCTTGATGGTAAAAAATGAGAAACTTGGCCCTATAAGAACAAAAAAGAATTCCTTAGCAAAAAATACAGTGGCAAAGGTATCTTGTTGTATGTATGCTCACTTCACCATATATGGATTGAGAGATCTATTATAATTTGCAACAAAGGAACCCTTAATTGTCACCAAATTTATTGTGAAGGTCCGAGCATCAAATCCCATTCCAATGGTACGGTCAGATCTTCATTACAAATCACAAATAGGTATTTCTCATTTATATTAAGTTTAGAACAAGAAAACCTCTTGCCCACCCCCCAAATCAACCACAGACCTTAAAGGGTTAATCAACATATGGCCACTTCCAACAAATATGAAGTAAAGGGCAATAAGCAAAAATAATTGCCTTCATCGAATGAGGTTGGGTCAAATTTGACAAGGAAGATTCTCTACCCCTCAATTTTTGGGCAAGATCCCAAAATTCCAACTGCACTAAATTTTCTTTATGCCCATGCTACTTGAAAACAAGCAAAATTACATATTCCATGATTTTTTTTCTACAAATCAAAATGGTTTGAAAATTGTTGCATAAGAAAGTAACTCCTTGAACACACATCCTCTAATTTTATTTTGTGAAAATTTATTTATTATATTACATGTACTAACTTGCTCAAAATTGCTATGTTACCAATAAATGTTGTTTAGGGCTTTAGGGACCAACCTCCTCCATGGTTCTAGACTAAACTACGGTCTCTTAATCCAAATGTAAGTTTAGAATTACCCAAATTAATCTCTTAATGATAAACACCTAAGCTCTTACATTTGTTGGCGGGTGAAAAAGCTGAAATTTTCACCCTCGTAGCACAAAATGGCATCTCATCTCACCCCAGCCTCTTTGAAGCCACAACATGCATATTCAAAAGTAAATGCTCTACAAGCATCCAAATAAGCATATGAGCATATTTCCTCTTGAATACTCTTAGAGCATCTAACACGATATTTGTTAATTTGGAGAAACGTGTTTCCCGAAATGGATTTTGGGATATTGAATTTTGCATTTGCGAGAATTTTTTTGTTGATTTAAAGAGATTATTTCTATAATTTCTTCAAAATATTTTATCATTGATGTAAGATCTTGAAGAAGTCATCATAAATTTCACTCTAAATTACCAAAAATCTCTTAAAAATGAAAAATCTAGAAGTCCCAACTTTTTTTCCTCCAAATTAACAAATATCAAGTTCTCCATTGTTAAGCGCTAAGGATCTGACACTTGCTCCTTTAGGGATTAAACATACTTAGATGTATTTTTTTCATTTTAGGCTGCTCACACAATAAGCATTTGAATCATTCATCATCCACATTATGGATGCAAGATGTTGACACTTTTGGGATTAAGTGAGTGCATTTGTTCCAAAAGCATACAACAAGATTAGAAAAAAAGAAGTTTTTAGGCTTGTATTTTTCAAGCACTTTCCACGTGTCAAAAGTTATATATTTTATTGCCATCTACATCATGATATTTAGTAAACATTTATTGCCTTTAGCTATGAATGTTCATATCAATTATAACAATTAATGCCATTGTATTTAAGATGATTATGTCACACCAATCAAAACTCAAAAGTGCTATAGTCTACTTTAAAATTCAATATTTGAAATTTCATATTATAGATGTTCAATTTTCACACACTTTGTATAGAAACTTGGATTTGATATTTCTTATTTGCCAAGATTTAATTTCTTTTCTAAAGAGAGGCCATAAAAGAAAGTTTGTGCTCCAAGATATGGATTGGAGTAATGCACATACATATTTGTGAGGCAACAGTGGGAAAAATCTCAACTTGTTTTACAAATAAGAGCAAAAGTAATAATCTACTCCATATGTTGGAGTTGGTCGACTGTACCCTCCTCCATGGTCCCAGATTAAATCAAGATATCTAAATTCAAATGTGTATTCAAATTCCCTAATTATGGTGGTATATATCTACATTCTTGCATTTTTTGGCAAGTGACAAATTAGAGCATTTTCACCTTGGCTCCACATCAATGTATGTGCAATAAAGTTAACCAAGCCTGCACAAAATAAGTCAAGGTGAATTGACCCCTTGTTGCCTTGTGCCTAGATGAATGGGATTAGGAGCTTGGTCAATTGCTTCATAGGTTTGTAAGACCAAGATGAAAACACTCTGCTTTTTTCTCATTTCATAAACTCCTAGAGTTCTAAGATTTACCATGAGGATATTGAATTTGGAAAATTGAATTTACATTGGGATTCAAAGACTCAGTTTTAGCTTAGAACTTCAGAGGAAGGTTCAATTGAACAATGTCAAAATAGGGGCAAACTATTTACCTTTACCCTTGGCTACAAAATTGCAAAGCTTTTTCATCTTGCCTTGAAAACATGGATGTGTAATTGACAAGGCCCTAAGAGCAGCTCCATCACTTTCCCTAAATAGAGAACATGAAAATGATATGCATGGCCACAAAACATGCCAATTTTCTTCATAGCTACGCCCTTGCTAAAACATTCCATTGCGCACTTACTCTAACCCATCGCACCCGTCACCTCATACGTTGTTGCCAACACCTTTCAGTAGCACTTTTCAACTTCTTCTTCTCATTCCATGAGTTGTAGCATGGGCTGAAAAGACCTCCACAATAGTGTGAACCGAAGCTTGTACCGTCTCTCCACATTATCAAGAGTTGGTTGCAGCAAAGCGATGGAGGCTTGAACTCCAAACCCTCTCCCTAAAGTACAAGTTGAGTCTACCTTTTTGTTTGCAGTGGCTATGCTCTAAGGTCCGGTTTAGACTAGCAACCAGACGAAAGTATCTCAAATGTCAATGGTTGAAATATTAGTTTTGTCCATTGAAGGGTTTACACTTAGGGTTTCTTCAACTTGGTATGTCACCAACCAATATGTCCACGTCAGCGGACAAGATAATGAAATTTTGGGGCTTGCTCTAAGGGTGGTTCTAGACTTGTCTGCTAGAGGAACACTCTTGGACGACACACCCAATAGGGGGTTTCAGATATCTCAAAAAAAAATGTGAACGAATGGTCGTGAACAAGTTTTCATTCACCAATGAATATGTTGTCACGACCTCTGAAGGTTGTCATGGCTTGTTCACAAAGTGACTTGATCAGGTTTTTCATCAGTTTCTTTCATGTGAACAAAATTGGTAGTGAACGACATATTTGAAACCCCCTAATGACTAGATGATGTGGAAGTGGCCCTAGTTGATGAAACACCGGAGGGGGTGCCAATTTTTGTGTTTTGTACAAATGAACCGAGCCTAAGAGCCTCCTTCCATGCTCTCCCGATGGCTGGTCAAACTAAAAATACTCTACCAATAATCAGTTAGATAAGACTACAAAAAAACAGGGATCCCATCCGACCGATTATCAATGGAGTATTTTTAGATTGACAGGCTACCGGGAGAGCATGGAAGGAGGCCCTAAAGCCCATTCATCCAAGTGGGGGACAATGAGGGGGTCACTGTTCATCTCAGCCCACAGAATAGGTGTACCGAAAACAAAAGTCCAATACACAGGAACCAAGAACCAAGTACCAAGTACCAACAATCTTTTTGCATATTGACGCAAACATATCTTATTGAATTTTCGTAATATTTCGTAGTTTTTTTTGCCCTCTACAACCCATCAAAGTAAGTAGGGGCCAGGGTGTGAACGGCTCGTCCGTGCGTACCTGCATCTTGTCAGAAGGAGGAGGAAAAAGTGGGAGGGCAAGCAGCTAAAATAGGAATCCATGCCAAGGGTGGGGACCGCGGGGACCGGGGGCCAAAGACCGAGGAGGGGGAGTGGGGACCAACCAACGGTCCAACTAACTAACGGGGCATTCGCCCCCCTTGCCAAGTGCATGCCAAGCCAGAGCCGAGGCGGAGGAAGGGGCCAATGCAGCCAAATCCAAGGACGCCCGTCGCCGTCGCGGCAGATGAGACCCAATATAATAAGTTGACACCCAATATAATACTGCTCGTTGGGCGCGTAATATCTCACCGGACATCACTGGGACCCACCGCCAGTCGCCATCACGACGATGGCGCTCCGCGGCTGGTCCCACCCCGCCATTACTGCCCATCTCTCTGCTGTCGCCACGTATCCCCCTGATTTCATCCAGCTCAGCCACGCCTCGGGTCTAAACAGTGTTCCCTTTCGTAGGGTACATACCTTCTCTTCCCCGCTCCCCTATCTCCAGTTCCCTTGCCTCGTCCTCTCTCTCTCTCTTCCAGATTCATCTTGTTTGCTCTGCTGTTGGTGGTGCTAATCTATCTCCTGGCTGCTTGCTTGTCCCCTGTGGAGTGCTGCACAAGTTTTCTTGCTCTTGACGGTGTTAGCCTTTGAATTACTGGAGCTTGTTCGGGTATGTATGGTCTTCTCTGTTTGTGCTTTTGTTGCAGTCATTATTTGCCTGCTGAGTGTTGTTCGTCGGTGATAGTGCTCAAGGTTAGTAGAAGACCAGTGATTATCACCGATGTTGGTCGAATGCGCAAGATTTTACCGCATCTTACGCGCCTATGCAGATGCAATCAGGATTTTGTGGATAATTGTATGAAGTGTTGGCTTAGTGTACAGAGTTGTAAATATTTGAATGGATGCTGCGGATTCTTGGATTTGAGAGTGTTTTATGCATGCTATTTCGAAGTCTAAGCTTGGATGCCGCTGACCGTTTTTTGTTTCACGATTGCAACTTGTAGGTGCTTTTGTTTTTAGTGCTGATTTGGTGACTTCCTCGAACCAGTTCGCGAAGATGTCGGCGATAAGTGACGTATGTCGAACACCGAACTCTGTTTGAGTACTTAAGTTTTTGTGGATTGTTGTTAGGAATGAAGTTGACATTTAAGAGCTTGGAAGTTATGTGATGGCGGCTAGAATGGTTTGTGAATTTGTAACGTTAGGCGTTGTAAGTAGTTAAAGTGATGGTCGGTGTTCGTGGAAATGTCTGTTAGGATGACTCACGTTGTTAGGTTGACTGGTATGGATATGTACCATATGGTAATGTAATATAAGGTTATGAGGGCTATAGAATATGTAGGATTGTTCATCGATTTGAGTTGACAACATGGCTATGCATATGATCCTACGTATGTAACATCCAGAATCGTTAAACACTTATTATCTGAATAATCTGCCGTGAGAAGCCTTTCTGTTCACATGCATGGTAATATTTAATCATATCTGAATAATGATTGACCTGCGCCTGCCGTGTGGTTTTTGTAGGCTTATTACGGGGCACCGATTGACCCCCTATACGCACACTCTAGGTCACGCCAGCAGTTCTATGACTCTTCCGTTGGTAGACCTATGCTGCCGGTACGATCACTTATCCCTGCATAGCCAGTCTTTTCAATAACCTTACACCCTAAGTTTATGTATGTACTGGTCAATGTACTCATTGCCTAAAAGCTCTAAACTAATTTTCTTGAGGTAGGCAGTGCTACGACCATAGTAGTCAAAGTCAAATACGTATTTGCTATACTGAAGTATACGTTCCGCTTAACATATTTTGGACGGTTTCCTTGTTTCCACTCTTGTTAATTCTTACAGGTTCCATGTAACTGTGCAGGATGTGCAATTTCGAGTTCCTATGGAGACCAGGAGAGATGTTGACAAGGTGAAGGATGCCCTGGACATCGATGGTATGTGAACTATTTCCGTCATGAGATTATCCATGATTTGTTTTTATTATTTCATTGCATAAGTGCACAACCGGAATACCCTAAGGATTCTACCCTATCTTTACTAATAATAATGTGATTCATCAATTTGCTGGATTATTTAAGTTATGTCCATCCAAAAGCATTGAAAGAGGATTGAAAGACTTCAAGTCAATTTCACAATTTTAACACCCTCTTGATCAAACATTATAATCTTTCAATCTACAAATGATATTGTTGTGTTTTCTTTTCCTATGTGATCTCTAACACATGTAGTTTGATTTTGTACGGTCACAATTTAAAAAAAAAAATAGTAACACTTCAAAAATATATCAGTCTATCTGGAAATTCCCATTTAGAAGTGAGAAACACTATTCTCTTTCCTTCGTAGTGCTATAACTTGAAGGGGCAGTTTACGGAACGTGGTTGGTATGTGGACATTTATTATGTAGTTGACGGTGAGAGATGTGCATGTAAAATTAGAACTTCTCATCTGTAGAAGTTCGATAGTGCTTAGCGTGAAAGGAAATGTTTCTGTTTCAATATACTGAGAAATTCTTTGAATGATGACAGGTGTGATGGGAGTGAATTGTGACATGATAACCCAGACTGTAACAGTCACAGGCAGTGTGCCCTATCACCGACTTTTGAAGAAGCTCAAGCATGTGAAGAGGAAAGCTAGGCTTATCAGCTTCATCCCAGATAACCAAGTGTACAACTCTGCAATCGGGTACCAGGCGAATCCTTACAGTGCACCATATGGCTCTAGCTCCATGAGTGGCCGCATGCCCTATCGCCGACCCCTCAGCCCTCCCAATTACCGCTCGTCCTCATTCGTTGCTCATCCTTTGGCAGAGCGAGCCTACTACGAAGATTATGAAGACTATCGTCCCAGCCGGTATCTCGATTATTAATTTATCATTTAAGTCTTACATACGTGACCCGATACCTTTTGATGCAAATCAATGTCAGGAGATTGAAGGAGTGATGAGTGTAATTCATCTTTGTAAAAATTGACCTTTACAGTATCGGAAGTAGTGACATTTAATTTTTATGATATGCTTTTAAACGATTTTTGGGTAAGAGTAGAATAGAGTATATACCTTCAATGAGTTGTAGGGGAATGTCACGTTTCCACAGATTCTGTTTTTCTATCTCATTTTAGGAATAAATACTCACACTACTGTGTTGTACAGATGTTCATCTTTTTGTACATTGTTTTCATTGTAATTTTGTTCACTCTCGTTTGTTCAGTAGGATTAGGCACGTATACGATAGTTCTGAAGTCTTTCCAAAAATTTAAGTGTTACAGAGTTTGATATGTATATAGCGGTTGCAAGCGAAGATTCAAGATGATGAAAGTAGGGGCTATATATGAATATCATTGTTAGCATGTAATGTTGCTGATCTCTGTTTTCACAGAATATTTGAACAAAAATTTTCAGCAATTTTTGAGATGAAGTGTCTTCTGCCAGAATGATATGTCCTAATCACGTTTTGAACATCTTTGGAAGCAGAAATGTGCGTGACGAAGGTTAGCACATTTCAAGACTCATTCAACAACAAGTTGGTTGATTAATCATCTATTAACTTTCACAATATGTCTATCTAATACAAATCGTCACAGCTTAGCCACCGTTTCCTAATGATTATCTGAAGAAGTTGAGCTATAGCACCAGTAATCGAAGATTTCAGATTGACTGTGTGAGATGTGAGATCGCAGCCGACTGAAAATGCAATCGTACCTTTATATCATTCTCATTACTACATAATTTTAGTCACAGCCTTGACAAGATCATTAGTAGTTGTTGTAACGGTGAGATGGTTGGTACTGGATGCTATGTCCTGTAGGCCGTGCAACTTCATGTTGACTATAATATGCATAATTCCTTGGAGGACTAAGCATACGTCCGGCCCTGTAGTAAGAAGAATCATAGGTTGAAGACCCATACACTGGAGCTCCATACGCAGAGGTAGCGCGAGCATGGTGTGGAGCAACGTGATGAGAGTTGTTGGAGAGACTGGTGTAGGATAATATCTTTGCTTTTCTTTTGACTTGCTTCGCTCGTTTCAGCAGAGCTTGCGGTGCAATGTTTCCAGATACGATCACCGTTTGGCTGGGTATATCGCAGTGGATACTGTACACACCTGCACATGAAATATACATTATATAGTGCATGACACTTATAACCAACAACTCCCAATTCAAGTGGTTAGCCTAAGGCTCTGTCAAAAAAAAGTTATCAAAAATTTGAGTCCAAGTCCACCAATATGCTTAGGGTTTGTCCCACTTGGTGGTGAAATTACTTTTGAACTAATGAGTATCTGTGTTGTGCCTTAGTATTTCTTGTTTGGCTAATAATTATTGTAGGGTTTGTCCCACTTGGTGGTGAAATTACTTTTGAACTAATGAGTATCTGTGTTGTGCCTTAGTATTTCTTGTTTGGCTAATAATTATTGGTTATAAGTGTCATGCACTATAGAGGAGGATTTAGGGTAATTCTAATCAATCTATAACCGGAGCAATCGAAGAACCCCTGCTACTAGGCATGGTAGTGCAATATGAAAAGTTTTGCTGCAATAATGCTTTACATCACATACCACGAATGTCCAAAGCTTCTTTCACCTTCTCCACATCTCGTGCACTATCCATTGGTACACTCAATTGGACATCCTGTGCAGCAAAAATAAAGAGAAACCATGTGCATAGTAAATAGGAGAAAGAATGGGTTATATATCCCAACCAAAGTCCTCAGATTGCATTGTAATGTTACATACTCAAAGCAGTAAACCTTAGGTCTTATACTATAATCAACTGTTTCAACAAGGTTCAGACTCTAGAATAGTAGCAAATCTGAACCCTCATATGGTGTAAGATAGCATATAGTCACAAAAATTTAACAACCATAATATGAGTTATAGGATAAAACTTACAAAAACATATTAGAGCTATCATTTGTCAAAATAAAGTTAATGGTATTCAAAGTCGGCAATTACTTGACATTCTTGGTCAAAAGCGGTTGGTTTATGGTGTCTTGCACTATGTTCAATTAATTTGCCAAAAGCCTTAATCAATCACTATTGTGCATTAGCTACCAACCACAATCTCAACAAGGCTTTTGTATCTATAGGTGGCAAGCAACCATTTAAGATGAAGAGATTTGGGTTCAAAGCCACAATAAATCTCTTCTTCCCAACTGTTCATTTGACACTCAAATTCTCCAACACCTACTTTCTCCAAAATCGGTTTGTAGAGCATTGACAAATCCTTGGTAAGATTATACTAGACAACTTAGATTTTGCCTTGACTGAAAAGAACTAGTACATTCTTTTGCCATTTTAAAAAAAAAAAATTCCACAACCACGCTCTAGATTTGAGTTCTCACTCAACAATTGGACTTCTACGATTGAGAGATAGAAATTGTATAAAGTAGGTAGCTTGAATTGCGTCCCCTCTCTTGTAAAATGTCTTACATGTACCTTGGGAAAGGATATGAGGTGGTCCTTGAATGGATTGAATTGACCCTCTCTAGTCATAGAAGAAAAGGTGAATTCCATTGCAAGAGTCGATCATACTCCTTGATTTCACCTCATCTTTTTACAAGTTACAAAAAAATAGTTTATGAGAAACTTCGAATCACAAATAAATGCCTACTACATAAAACTTTGAAAATTTGTCAACAATTCAATAATGCTTCAATAAATATGATTTTTTGTTACGTTTGACATCCATTTCTCTTTAACTGAAAATTAAAAAAAATATATTCTTGCCTCAAAAAGCCTACGAAAGGCAGAGCAGCCCTTAAAGTGTCGCTTTTCGAGCTACCTACCTTACTGCAAGATCTTGAAAGGAAGAAAATTTATACTCACAGGCAATATTGGCCGACTAGTGGCGGAGCTTGGGTACAACACTTGCCCATTACGGCGGTGGCTGTAATAATCCTCACCGTCGGAGTGGTAGTACGGACCAGTTTGGTATGCTCCCCCACGGCCACTTCCACTTCCACCTGCAACGTAACGCACTCGCTCTGGATTTCCATAAAACAACTGCACAAACAAAACCTCATCCACAACAGATATCAATACCAACTAGACTTCTTTCGCTAGTAAGTCCTTCTCAATTGACATCGATCCTGAATTACTGTGCTATCATTCAGTTTCAAGTCGATCCAGCAAACGTACATCGTCCACCGCCAACCTCGACATCTTGCTGGCTTGCAATAAAACCCACTTCTATCGATCCCTCCTCCCGGTCTTCAGAGAGCTTGATGTATGGCGATGGTGGAGCTTGCGGATCCAAAGTTCAGAGGTGAGAATGTAAGTGCAGGTAGAATTAAAATGTTGGTGGCGTTTATATAAAGACGAGAAGAGAGAGAGAAAGAGATTCTCTTGATAATTTTGGAGGAAAGATCATCGATCGAAAAGGACTGATCGAGAGTCTACGCAGAGGGAGAAGCGCTCCTCTCCATTGCCTGGAGTTTGATTTTTTCTTCACGCCATTCAATGGACAGCAGGATATCTGTGGAAGCTTGATGAGCGATTCGCATTTGGACAGCTCCGTGGGCAGCGTGGCCAGTTGATTCTCGAGGTCACCTCTGCCAGTGGTTCCCAGACCAGATTTCGAGGCACTCGAGAGAAGCCGGTGGACTGGACTGGACCGATGAGCCCTATCGTTGTGACTTCGTGAGCGGCATGGGATTTATTCCTAATTGACCATCTCTGATGCACCCTTAACCCCCGAGCGCCCAGGCCATATTCACTCAAATCCTTACCCTTGTGTACTTAGTCCAATAAAAGTATTACCTAAGTAGAATCAAATAGTTTGAAATTTTTTGAGTGGTAGTAGACACATGCCTAAAGGTACATGAAAAAGTACAAGTTCTTTGATTTTACCATTAAGAAAAGGATAAGAGTCAAACATGGGCATTTTTCAAAATTGAGCACCCCATTTTGAGGTCCTGGGGCGCTCATGGGTTAACCCCTAAATGACTCAGGCCATTTGGTGTTGACAATATTTTGAAGTTCAAGAATCCTAAGTGAGCTACTATTTTTAGTAGTGTTTATATTTTTGAACTACTCTTTTTGAAGTCTCGTTTTAGCATCAAAAAACAGATTTTGAAAATGATCAATTATGATTTTTTTATTCAAGATTTTGTGAAAGGGTAGTTGCAAGAAACACTTCACAGTTTTGTCTCAAACACCCTTAGTACTTGTAGTACTAGTAGTACTATCGAGTTTTTGGAATAATTTTTAAAAAATAAAATAAAATATGGAAAATTTGTAAAGCACTTAAAATAGCATACTTGTGAAAATTCAGACCTCAAAATTTGTTATTCTAAAAGTTATGCAAAAACAAAATCACCAACATAACGCCAATTTCTTTCTTGCTTTTTAGAAAATAATAAAATAATTCAAAAAAATAAAATTAAAACTGGCCATTTGAGAACCCATTAAACACATTCACATGGTACAATTGTTTTGCTGAGGAATTTATTTATATTTTGCCAATGAAGGGAGATAGGATGCCCACTTTAAGACAATGTAGATGCCATGGAATTTATAATTTTGCAAATCCCTTCTATCAATGCATGTAAGCATGCTCCATAAACAACATCCCTAATTTATAACCCTAGAAAAGCTTTTTTGGACTCAAAATAGTACTAGAACCCCCTAAAATGGCTAAGGTAGACACAGATTTGGGGTTGTTTAAAAATAGTAAAATAATTTTGAAAATACCGCAAAAATTATGGATGGTCTATAATTATGACATGTACCTTCCTCTGAAATTTCAGCTCAAAAGAACTTACTGCGCAAAAGTTATAAGCCAAAAAGCACTTGTAGGATGTGAAGGGGACAAGAAATAGTACAAGTGTTTCTTGCAATCACCCAAAAGGATCTTGATTTTCCGTAGTGTTGAGAGCTCTTGGAAATGAGTTTCAAGTACACTAGATCTTGAAGAAAAAACTATACTAGAAATTCATTTTTGAAATTTGTAGAAGAGATTTTCAAGAGCTATAAAGTTATTGGAGTTATATATGTCATGTCCTTTAACCCCTAAAGAACCAAACAAACAAAAATTGTCCTTGCAAATACACAGAACCTTGTGTAGGCACAGTGACCCTCCGTGCTTGGCACTTAAGGGTTAACCTTATATTTTTTTGGTGACCAACTTTTTAGATTCACCATGTGAAAAGAGAATTGAAAGACGTCAAGTCATTTTTGCAATTTTAACACCCTCATGATCAAACATAATAATCTTTCAATCATAAGTGATATTGTTGTGTTTTCTTTCCCTATGTGATCTTCAACATATCTTCTTTGAATTTGTACGGTTACATTTAAAATAATAATAATACAACTTATTAAAATTTTGGCTTTTTGTTCAATTCATAGAATATTCTTGAAAATTCAAAAAAGGCCTCATGCATTTAGGGGTTAAAAAAATCTTTTGTTAAGATGCAATCAAACTGAGGAATCACTATTTGTAGAATCATATTTCAAAACAAATATGAATAGGAATTGACGTCCATACCACATCCTTTTGACTTTTTTATCACACTAACTATATATAACACCATATTAATTAAATTGGGAAAAACAATACATTTTGGGACTTTTGAAGGATTAAGGTGATCACCTTAATCCAAGCTCCAACATTTTTTTTGGTAAACGTGCCCTCATCTGAGAGGAGGAATTTGGGATGGAAAAAATTTTAATAGCCTAAATTGAATTTGATACCTTCAACTCTGGTTTAAGGTAATTTTTTGGATTTAAGGTGGAGTACAAAATGGGACTCCTATTTTTCCCAATTTAACTAATATGGTGTTATATGGCCAATATTTATGATATTATAATAAATGTGCATCATAGGTAAAACACCACTAATTTGAAGATATAGCTTATTGCAATTTTGGCTATGTTTTTTGAATTCTAGATTTTGCTCATAGTGCCAATCAAAAGATTCAAATTAAATTTAGCATAATTTAGATTTTTAATCAATACTACAGGTAAAATTTGGAGCTGAAAAACGTAGCTGAAATTTGCAACTTTTATGTCAAGTTTTATCTTCAAATTAGTGATGTTCTATTTGTGGTCCACGCCTACTATATAATATCATCAATATTGGCCAAATATGGTAGGTGAGGTTGAGCTTCATTTGTTAATATATAGCATTTCTCATTTTTAACCAAATTTTCACAAACTTGTACTTACTTTGCCTATATCTATCCTTATAAAAAAATGCCCACTCTCCATAGTGTATTTTGTGTGTGTGTGTGTGTGTGTGTGTGTGTGTTTGTGTGTGTGTCTGTTTGATAATTAGTGATTGGCCGAGGGCCAAGGGGCAAAGTGAAAGGACAATGACATGGGTGTTGGGTGTGAGAGGGCAAATCCATTGGACTTATTTCCAACTTGGAATTGAAAGTCAACTACAAAGAAGTGGGGAGGGAGAGATGAAGAGACAAATTGATTTGAAATCCAAATTCAAACAATAAGGAGATAAATGAAAGGGCATGTTTGTAATTGTTTAAATTTGATTGTGCCTCTTTGGATATTTTTTACTAAATTAACTTCAAACAAACATTGTAATTTGCTCAGATTATTAAAAAAACCTATATTAGAATTATTTAATTTTAGTTATTTAGATTGATTTAATACCAATCTTTTCTTTTAAATGAAATTTCTACTAAGAAATTCAAGTTGAATTTCTCCAAAAAATGCTAAATGGGGTTGCAAACTCATGTACTTATGCTAAATGGAAGCATCACATTTACCTCTGCTATGCTAAATGGGGCTACCTCCTTCTTTAATAATATATATTCTTTGTGTTTTCAAAATTCCCCAACTTGAATCCCACACTATTATGATAGATGAGTCATGAGACCATTTTGCAGTAGCAAAATGAGATCAAGACTTGTCTATCCTTATAAAGGAATGCCCACTTTTGGTAGTGTATTTTGTGTTTGTGTGTTTGTGTGTTTGTCCATTGGTTTGATAATTAGTGATTGGCCGAGGGCCAAGGGGCAAAGTGAAAGGACAATGGCATGGGTGTTGGATGTGGAAGGGCATCCTTTGTGGAAACCCATTGGACCTTTTTCCAACTACCAAGGGGTGGGGAAGGAGAGATGAAGAGGCAAATTCATTTGAATTCAAGAAATGGATTGAACCACATTGGAGATTTTATTAATTTCAAAATTAAAATTCAGCATTCTTCAAGGGGGAGGGAGCATTTTTCTATTTCAATATTATTTATTTAAATTTAAAAGTGCCTCTTTGTATATTCTTAATTTATTTCTTTAAAAAAGTGAACTTTTTGTGCTCTTTTTATAAATGACATATATTTCTTGGGAATTACTACAGCGACACCCTAAATTGTTAACGGGACACCCCCTTTGAGCATGAATTTTGATAGTGTAGTGCTATTTTTTATTTATTAAGTGGTCCGTCATTCATTTAATCACGACATTATCACCTCTTTGAAAGAAAAAATGACAAATACAAAAAAAAATGAAATATTATTGCACCAATACTAGTTTTTGATATATTTTTGCTTTGTGTAACTCAAAAGTCTTATATTTTTAGTTTGAAATTTAAGCACGCCTATATTTTTTTTAGTATAGCCTTAGAATGATAAAGGTGAAACAAATCTTTTGATCCAAATTAAAAAATCAGCAAAATCCGCATTAAAAATCGTATTTTCATGCTTAGTGGAGGTGTCCCGTTAGCAATTTAGGGTGTCGCTCTAGTAACTCCCTATTTCTGTTTACTAACTTAAATTCAAACAATCATCGTAATTTACTCAATTTGTTAGAAAATTTACATTAGAATTATTTAAATTCAGCTATTTAAATTGATTGAATACAAAGATTTTTTTTAAATAAAATTTCTATTAAAAATTTCAAGTTGAAATTCTACAAAAAAATGCTAAATGGGGTTGCCAATTCATCTACCTATGCTAAATGAAAACATCACATTTACCTTTGCTATGCTAAATGGAGCTACCCCCTTCTTTAGTAATTTTTCCAATTTTTTGTTTTTCAACACACCACCATGATAAACAAGTCTTGAGACCATTTTGTGATAGCAAAATGAGCAAAATGGGATCAGGACTTGTCTATATATATAATAGAACTGGGTGTCTGTCGATCAAGCATGTTTTTCTAGTGTGGCAATAGACACCCAATTCTATTATATATAGATGAGGGAGGCATGCATGGAGCATGCCATGGGGGGCATGGGGCATGCATGGGGTATGCGAAGGGGGCAGGGTGCATGCATGGGGCATGCCATGGGGGGCATGCATGGGGCATGCCATGGGGGGCATGCATAGGGCATGCCATGAGGAGGCATGCATGGGGTGGCAGCCGGTTGAAATTGCAAAAAATTTGGTTGAAACTTGAAACCATCAGCTAAAAAACCGGTCCATTTTTCAAAAAAATCTAAATATAGTACTTTCACAATAGAAATTTAGAAGTTTTACAAAAAATAGCTAGTCCATGTTAGTGAAAATTCGGTCAAAATTGGACACTGCCGGATTTCAACCAGTAAAGCTAAAATTTCTCCCCAAACCCTGATTTGAAGTGGGCCCAAATGGTGCACGGGTCCACTAGTTTATAGTATAAATTCACATATTCTTAAGTAATTTGACCAGTTTTTTTATGTGTAACTTCAAAGTGCATAAACTAACCAAGGCATTTTTTTCTTGCAAATCAGAGCTAATTTTTCCTGCTACTCACAAGTTTTGGACAAATGTGAGCACATTACTTCATGTATTACCCAATGGAATACAGACAACAGAGAGGTGGCTTTTCAAAAAAAAATGTGCTGACATTAACTACCTATTCTCTACAAACATTGGCCGAGCTTGTTTATTTAGGGAATGACTAGAGGAACACCCCCCAATTGCTACGTAAACACCCCCATAGCCTAGCCTGTTAACCCCTAAAGAATTGAGCCATTTTTTCACTGAAAATCATTCAAAATTGTCACTTTTGGGGGGGGGGAGGTTAGTAAGAAGGTAGTTCTTTTTTTAAAATTTGGGAAATCCAACCATAAGATATTGCCCTACACTGGATTAGGTACTTGTGGAAAAAAAATCAGGTCATTCCAGATGGAGATTAGTGAGATATTTACAATTAAAGTGAAAAGAAAAGTTTTTTTCATGCTGCCCCAAATTTTCAAAAGCCTTTGACCACTCTTATAACAAAAAAGTTGCTCTACCCAAAATTGCGCTTTTTTTTTCCATGTCGGATATCAAGTTAGGTATGTGTGAGAGAATTTTCAAATCAATTGGAACTACACAACACATGGGAAAAATCAGTAAGTAAAAAGAAGTAGAGAATGAGTCAAATCACTAAATTGTTAAGAATTTCATTATTAAAATGAAAAATGCAAATCCCAATGGTCAAAATGTTGTGATAAACAATCTACTTCCTTTGGTTTAATTTTTTTTCCAAAATAATGAAAATTGAGTAAAATAAAGAAATTCAAAGTTTATTTTAGAGCAAAGAATCCATAGCTGCCCGCAAACAAAAACTTCTCATAACTTTCATCTCATTGATTGAAATTGAATGGTTGAAAGCTTATTACCTATAAAAAAAATCTAAAGAACCAATTTCGAAATTCAATTTAATAAATAAATAAATTTTAAAGAAGTTTTTGGGCTACCTGGGCAGGTAGTCCTCCCCAACTTTTCAAAAATTCTTGCGTAACTTCTTCAATAATTGTTGGAATGAGGAAAAACTTAGATGCTCGCGTAGATATTTGAATTCCCCACCTTCAATAAAAGTTTCAGAAAATCACATAAAGTAGCTTATCCAAAGGTACCATGCCCAAACTCCCACCCGTCCCCCAAAGGGACAATAGTCCTTTAGGGGTTAAATTTGAGATTATTATTATGCTAAAATATGAAATAAAATCAAAGAAATAAATTTGCATACATTTGTATTTACAAGCATTGCTAACATACAACAAATCTGCCTCATTTGTGACACGGTCAAGTGTCAAACCAATAAATGAAGAGAGCGACTAGTTTAACTACTAACCGTGGATCACAAATGAGACAATTTTTTTGTATGTTTGCATTGCTTGTAAATGCAGATGCATGCTAAAATATTCTTTTGATTTTATTTCATATTGTAATAATAATCTCAACTTTTATAAGCTAGACTATGGGAATGTCCACGTAGCAATTGGGGGTGTCCACCTAGTCGCTCCCTTTATTTACTAGGTACACTGATCATGCTCTTAGTTTGAAAGATACTTTTATTTTCAGAATTTAAAACACTTGAGTCTTGTTTTCTTGTAAACCGGTATTCCAATGTCAATCGTGATGTTCTTAATTGCCGTGCTACGGACGATAAAGTTAGTGTAAAGACCGCCCATGACTGTAGGTGCGTTCAGCTTGGAGTGTCAAGACCGAAGTATGTTTTTTCCTTAAAAATCTCAGGGACTAGTGATTGGTAGCATGTTTTGGTGGATGATAATGTAGTTCAACCTAAGCAATGGGTCCAGGTGCCAGCATATTTGGGAGCCATCATAACTAGCTCGGGGTTCAAGATGATGAGTTTGGTGTCGAGTCACAAATTTGTGGGAATTTGAGTCGCCCAAAGGGCATTAGAGCATCCGCACCAGACATCCCAAATATGATTTTCACTTTTCACTTTGAGCTGAAGTGGCTAAAAACACTGCTAAAAAGCTAAAATTTTCAAATTTAAGATTACAAAATTCACATTTTGTTTAGTTGCATAATATTTTTGGTAGCAATCTTGCAAAATTTAGCTAGTTTAAAAATCACTAATGCATACCTTTGCACTCAATAAGGAGCTCTCAAAAGCATGTGTCTAGGGTGCATCCTTAATCTCAGATGTCTCACCCTTGCCCTTGGGCAAGTACTAGTAGGCATTGCAAGTGTATCACAAAGGACATGTGTCAAGCTTCAATTGTGGGTTTGTTTTGTCAACCACTCAACAAGTTTTGATTGTCCTAAATTTGGGTGTTCTAAGAATTCATCAAACCTTGAACATTCTAGTTTTGAACTACAATTGAGCGAGCCATGTCATGTATATGGTGTTGGCATGTCTACTGTGAGGCGTATTAGATGGAGTAGCCTTGCTAAGTGCTTTTGCGAGGCTGTTGAGCGTGTGTGGGTGTGGATGCTCTTAGAGCATTCCCAACCCAAACACAGGATTGGGCCTAGCAAATGGGCCATTCTTGTGTCATCTCTTGTCATGTTAATTTGAAGTATCAATTGCAAGTTGATTCAACCCACTATTCACGCTCCTCCTCTAAAGATTTGTTTTTTTTATTTTTGCGGGAACCTGATCTGTGTAAGACACCTTGACATTTTAACACTTGCTATAAACTTGCTATAAAAGGAATAAGAGGCCTTTGGAAAACAAGCAGATTTGCACTGTGGGAACATTGTTTTGATTGGGGATCTTGTCTTGCTTTCACGTTGCTGTGGTACCATAGGAGCCCCAATAGTATCTCCAACTCTCAAAAAATTGACCCCCACCAACACAAGTGCTATTGGAATCCCATCCATTGTGTTGCATCTTTTACAACATCATTAGTCTAGCACTTTAGTCAATTCTTTAAATATATTACTATCTTTTGTTTGGTACAAAATTAGAACTTGTGATCACTATCATAAAAAGCATATAAAACAATCTTTAAATAAACATAGCAATACATATGTATTTGGAAATTGGACAACTAAAATGAAAGCAAGCTCAAATCATGCTAATGAAAGAAAATTCATGGTAACTGCACATCAAAATTCCAAACTTTGTCATGCTTTTACCATGGGTTTTCTTTTAGAACTCTTTAAAAACCACGTGACCAGCAAGTGTCAATTCTTAATGTATTTTATGCGTTGGGCCTTTACAAAATCAAGAATCATTTGCCATTTCACATTGTATTTATTGTCTCTTAGCTTAATTTTTTTGGTTGCCCAACTTCCAAATCTATATGCTCTTGTGTTTGTTTAAAAAAAATTTTAAGCTCTTTCAATGAAATGAACAATAAGTTGTAATGTTACACCAAACAAAAGATATTAATATTTTCAGTGAGTTGTTTAGAGTGCTGGATCGATGATGCCCATAGAAGTTGCCCAATTCGCACGCCTCTTGGATTTCATGTTTGAATGTGATTGAGCTTGGCCTTCATTATTTCTGGTGACTTGTGGCAGGGAGATTGAATTGTGAGATATTGTTATTAAGAAAATTTCACTGACAGCCGAGCCTTGATTGTGTGTGAATAAGGTCTATTTAAAAAAAAAAGCAAAAAAATTAGCCACTTGAAGGATATTTGCAACCAAAATTAAGGTAGAAATACCATAAATGGTTAAAAAAAGCCACTTTAGCCTATAAGATATGGGGATTTCTTGAGAAATTATGCTCAATTTGTGGAGGAACAAGGATATGGAAGAGTGCAAAAAAGAAAAGAAAAAATTACTCAAAAATGAATATTTTATGCAATATAAATGTGGATTTAGGGTTTGGACTGATTCTAGTTTCATAGATGCACCTTAAACAGCTACCTCTAGTATCTTGTTCCAAAATAAGTTTGAACCAATCAAATGCGAGAAAATAGCATCTTCTTAGAATATTTCAGAAACTTTTTCAGATGCAGCTATTATTGGCTTCAGAACAGTCTACTTCTCCAAGTAGTGATCAGTAATGGTTTTTGATATTTCTACCATTGGTGAAACTAAACAATGATGTTTAAATACTAGAGATATCTTAAAAGTAAACATAATTGGAGGTCCATTACTTTGATCACAAATAGAGAGGATTTCTTTCCAAAAGTAATTTTAAAAACGGTAATTAGAAAATCCAAGATCAAACTCAAATCGTTATCAAACGAGGTGATGAGTTGGGTTTGATTCCGAGTTTGCAAGGGTCGAATGAGTGGGTTGGCACCCTTTTGGAAGGGAGGCCATTATTCTCAAGTCTCTTTTCTACCGCGGGGTTGAAATTTAATTATTCTAAAAAAATAAAACACGAGATAATAGTGGGTGGCAAATAACATCTAGATTCTAGGATAACTATACTGTGTTTTGGTAAAATTCTCAATACAAAATCATAACTTGAATGTCCTAATGTTGAATATATGCAACTTTTTTTTATTTAGTTTATTTTGGGCAAGCATTTGGATACATATATGAGAATATGTGATCATACCTTTCACCCAATCTATCTTTCATTCCTAAGTATTTGGTTGTAGTTGGTCATTTGTGGTCTCAAAATGACAAGTGCATAATAATATACTAAATTTTTGAAATGCTAAATAAAAAAAAATGTCATATAGCACATGAACAATTTCACAAGTGATTATTTATGTAGTTTCAAGAGAGGTTGATCACAGTTTGTGGCATATGTGAAGTGTATTATGATTTATAGAAAGTTTGGATAGTTTTGAACTATCAAACTTATCTTGTACACAATCAATCATGATTAGTTTAACAAAAATGTCCCATTTTATTATCCTGTACACAATCAATCATGATTAGTTTAACAAAAATGTCCCATTTTATTGTGATCTTTATCAAAAGGTCCATATGTATCATAGAAATTGATAAAGTAGCGACAACGTTTTGAAAGAGATTCAATAGCACATCACTCCACAAAGTGAAATCAACTTTCAACATATGATGCAATTTCAATTTCAAGATCATGTTTATATAATCAAAGTCGGGTTTGTAGACCAATATTGTCAAAATGAGTTTTCCAAAGGTAGTAGCAATCCTTGTATCCAAAATTCTTTGTGACAACATCCACATAAACAAATTTTTCACTAGCCAGGAATGCAAGGTTTAAACATATTAATACAGAATCAAAGAATTTGAAAACACAACGTAAGAGATTTTGTCCTTTAAGTAAGACGGAGTTTAATTCAAAATCATAAGATGTCCAAAGAATAGAGTCTTCCAAGCTTCAAGAATTATGCGTATTCAAGCCTGGTGTATAAATTTTGAGATTGCCCATTAGATACTTAAAATAGGAAGTTAGGAAAAAAGTTTGAGATGTAAAATATGTGGTCTCCAAAAGTTTCTTTTAACAAAAAGGTACATATTTGACTTAACGTCATATTTGTTAATTTGGGACAAAACGGTCATTTTGGGACTTTTGAAAATTTGGGAAGATTGGGGTGATCACCCCAAACCAAGCCTGTTTGGTACACTTGTCCTCACCTAAGAGGAGGAATTTGTGAGGGAAAAAATCTTAGTGGCTCAAACTGAACTTCATACTTTTGAATCTAGTTTTAGGCAACTATTTTGGGTCAAGGTGGAGTACAAAATGGTACCTTTGTTTTTCCCAAATTAACGAATATGACGTTACTTTATAAACTTAACATTGAATGTATTAATTCATAGATAGAGAACATTTAAGTTAGTGGAAGCATTTAGAGCATGTAATGTAGATGAAATGGCAATATGCCATTACTTTGGTGCAGTTAAAAGCAAACACCTTAAACCTAAAGTCTATGCTATTCCTAATTTCTGGAATGAAACTTGATCCTTTTGAAGATATAAGTCAATTTTTGACACATAAATTATGCCAATTTATCTAAATTGACTTTCTTTTCCATTTCAACTTCAAAAATTCACAAGTTATTCCACAAAATTTCAAAAATATATGGATAAAAGTAAACCACATGCATCATCCTTTTTTTTTAAGATTTTTTTTCTATAAAGGTGTACAAGCCTTCCAGTTTACTAGATCAATCTTAAAAAAAAGGAAGCATTTAGCAAGTCCTCTCTTACCACCGTGCACGACAACATAAAGCAACCAAAACCTAACAACCATATGAGCTATTCATAGCATCTCTCAAAAGTTGAAACTCTTCATAATTATAAAATATGATATTCATTAATTTGGGAATCCTGAAATCTTCTGATTTTTAAATTTTATGTTCTCAATAGATTTTTTACTAAACTCTCTTTCAAGAACATAAAATCCAAAAATCCCAAAACTGCTTTTTTTTCCCAAATTTATGAATGATGTGTTATAAGCATAAGGTAGGAGCACCCATAAGCATCCTTGTCCCCATAACAGTCACTTCTGAAATCTTGGAAAATCTATGGAAGTGAATAGATGTAATGACAAGAATGTACAACATATGAACATGAATTCTTAAAAGTGATTATGGGTACAATGGTAGTTTGCTCTTTAAAAATTCATAACTTATTCTCAGAGTATCCAAATAATACATTTGAAAGTGCAAACTTATTGTTTTTCTGTTGCTAATAGGATCTTATAATTTGCTAATTGTTTATTAATCATCATGTTCAAAACCCTTAGTTTGACGTTCATGGGTGCTCCTACCTTAAACGTTTTGGGATAAAAAGTTATAAAAATAGATTGGCGCTACTGTTTACCAAGGTCTCAACAATCAAAGTTGACAACTATTGACATTTTTGTCCAACTATTTGTTGGTTTATGGTGTCTTGCACTACAATATTTGCAATAAAGCGCGAGACTGGACTTTAGTACAGGATTTTGTGAGCTTCAGCATCCAGAATTTGATACCCTTGTCACGATGGACTTCATTACCTTCTCACCATGGCACATCGTTTCACAACGTGAGGCAATCCTGCTTGTCAGACCTGGCGTTGTTTAGAAATTTGCAGGCCATGACACTTCCTCAACAAGCTTGTCGAACGTCCATGCAAAGTAAGAATAAACTAAATTCATTTTGGATAAGGAAAAGCACATGTAATATGAAAAATGTACTGTCAACGGATTCGAAGTTGTGTGCTTGCTCCAAGGCTTGGAGCACAGCCTATCATGTCTTTAACTCCTAACGGACACAGTGTGCCGCTGCTACCAATAGAGTACGAAGTATTTTTCTTGTATTTGGAATAGATTCATATCTTTATTGCATTTAAGATCAACAAAGAAATTGGAGAATAGATCACAGCGGTTCTAGTGAGCTATTTGAGATCCAAAATTAAATCTTCTTACTAATAGCAAATATTGGTCAATTATACGGCAACATATATATTTTGTCCTATGGTCCTTTAAGGGTTAAAACCACTAGTAATATGAGATTTGTGGGTGAACCAAGGTTCAAGGAACAAGGCACGTGAACAAAAATCCGTGTAGCCTGAGGTTAGAGAATCTCTTGTCACTCATGAAATGAGGTAAAGAAATAGATTTTTGCCAAACTGTAATGGTTTACAAATTTTGAATCTCCAATTGCAATGTAATAGTAGATATGTAAGTGTGGGGCTTCCAAAATCATCCACAACCACGTCAAATTCTAGATTTCTACAAGATCCCTTCACGGCCCTTTACAAGCATCGTTCACTCACGTGGAAGCCATAGATTGTCTTGGTGTCACTCTCCAGTCAAGTCAGGTGTACCTCTATGGCAAGTTCTAACAAAGGTGCCAACTTCAAACCTTTTGGGCTTTAGAAGAGTACAAGCTATGCCATGCCACTTCATGCAAGTTCATGCCACTATTCCCTTGGAAACTCATTTAGTGTGGCCTAGCAAGGTTTGTGGTAGGAAATGCTCTTACATTGAATCTTATTGAGCAATCTAGGGATATATTTTGGAACCAAAGCTTCGGGTTTGAGGTCACAAGGCGTATGTTAACTCAAGAGCAGGGCACACCAAAAGAAACAAACAATTCAAAATGGCATTTTGTAAAAAACAAGTGAAAACATTTATTTTTTTGTGTAAAAGTAGATTCTTTGAATATTTGCAATTTTGCACCCCATTTTCTAACCTGTTTCAAACCAAGATTTTAGATTGTTCACAAACTAGTGTCTAAAACTTTTAATTTATCCTAGAATGGTGGAGAGGTTATCTTTAGAAAAACAACAAATAAAACTTTGAGTTAAATAATTGTCCCTAGTTTTCCAAAAATAAAATTTACTTCTTCATCCATTTCAAAGTAGCTATTTTGGCTTGTGTGGCCCTGGCAACCAATCAGGGAATCTCTGGATATTCCTAGCCCTTTGGATGTTTTTGGATATTCACATATTTTTTGGAAGATTGTGCTTCCGCCCTTGATGCGGTTGTTGTTTGAATGTAATATTGATGTGGACAGGCTAAATAATGGCTCACTCAATAGAAGATTGCATGTGTGGATACTAAGGCTTGAGAACTCAATCATATGGTTGTAGTCTAGAGTTCATAAATTAGTAGAGAAGTGGAGGTACTACCCTTAAGACTGACATTAAATGGATAAATGTCTTCTAGGGTGTCATTTAGTTGAAAATAGCTACATCAGAAAGGGATTAAGAACTTAGAGTCAAGGATCTGGGGGTTTGAGTTCAGGGTATAGAAAATTATGGAGCAATAGCCAATAGGGACTGCAATGATAGGTTTGAAGATATTTTGAATTATTTTACAAGGGGCCATAAATTTCTAATACAATCCATGAATTTTCATGAAGCTCAATGCGTTATTGATGCTAAGTTGCAAAATTTAGCACTTCATGTTTCTAGCATCACTATAGACCCTCTCATGCTATAGTTGCTAGCATTGGTAGTCTTTCAGCTAGTTTGAGTTTACTGTCTGTGAATGGAGATTGATTAAAGGGAAAATTTCATGGATACCCCTGAAGTTTGCCATATTTACATTGATACTCTTGGTTTTTCAAAAATTACACAAATATTCTTGGAAATTACACAAATACCTTTGGTCCAAAATTTCAAGCGTTTGTCATGTTCTGCACGCTATTTTTTTTATGACCAATTTTAAAACAAGGAGTGCAATAGAACGGAAAAGAAAGAGCATGCACACAAGGGCAAAAAAATGCCAAGCACATTGCACAATATAACCAACGCCTGAAAATTATGGGCTAAGGATATTTGTGTAATTTCTGAAAAATCAGGGTTATCTAAGTGAATATGGCAAATGGCAAACTTCAGGGGTATCCATGAAATTTTCCCTTGATTAAATTGCTTGGGTGAAACAGTTCCAGATTTCGGTATGTCCTTGGTTCTTGAATGTGTAAATTTTAACGAGTCTGCCAATCTCCTTGTCACCAACAGTTCGGCAAATTTCGAGTTCTGCACATTTCTGCGCTTGCTAAGGGGGTTGCAAACTAAGTAATATAAGCAATAAGTCGGCTGCAGATGAAACACTGAAACATGGAAATAGTCGAAACCTGATTTTTAGGATAATTGAGCTAATAAGTGAAATAACAAAAATTTAACCCAATGACTGCACACCAAACTATGAATGGAATATCTGGCAGCAAATCTGAATATGTCAGTCCGGTAGTACATACCCAGCATTCATCCAAGCATATGAAGACCTCCGGCCTGTCTCCACACAGTGAAACGAGTTCTCATCAACAAAATAATTTTGCATTGAATTAATTACTTCAGCACTCCCACTCACAAAATTCACCAATTCATTGACAAAGGCTCATCACTTGCTAATTCCATGATGCAAATATAGGCCATACTACGGGAAGCTAAGGTCAGCCAGTAGGAGATCCTGCATTGACTTGTCCAGTGATTTACCCATTTGACTACGTGCATAATACGATTGTGGATTGGACTAGATTGAAACCGATATGAAACTATGTGTTTGTTATTGCCATTCAAGCAACTGGAAATTGATCTATCAGAGTTTAGGCTTCCCCTTGTGAGAAAACACCAATTTTGCATAAAACGTGGATCTTCTGTACCCACAGCAAACTCTTTTCCATTTCCCTTCAGGGACTTACATATGAATTCCCTGTGTATACAAAACACAGGGAAAACACATTGTAACATGGAAATGTAACAAAGGGAAATTTCATAGAAGAAATACACAGAAGTGTTTAACAACTCCTTTGACATGAACAGTTGCACATAGAAAAAACAGCAAATTCCTGAATACTCGCAAGGAAAATGTGAAGAATTCATGTATTTGACAAGGGAAACTTACAAATGTTTGCTACATGTTACTCCTAGGTAGGGATCTGTAAATTGGCTAAATTTTGCAAGCATGTTACCAAAGTTTTAATGCAGAACACCATATGAGGTAAATTAAGAAAAACAAAGGGACCATTTTGTACTCCACCTTAATCTCACATCAGTAAATGAAGGCATAGCTCTTACTCAAAAGTAATAATTATTGAAGTTCTTGGAGACAATCATTGAAACTTCACTATTGTACCAAAAAATGAACGCTTATTTTTTTGTGATATGCTAATATATACATAATTGCAGAAATAGTGAAAATCCCATAATGCAATGTTTTTCCCAATTTACCTAATATGGTGTTGAAATCTCAGTGTTAAACTTGAACGTTTTAGCTTTGTAGCAGTGTTTGTAGCCACTTGAGCTAAAAGTCAAAATTTAAATCTGGGATCTCTGCTTCTAGCTCTTACTGGGTTAACCATCCAAGACAGTAGTTTCACCATGTCTCTCGTAGCCGTGCTCAATTCAATTGCCCCATCCGTGGGAGAAGCCGCTGCAGGAGAAGCCATTAGCCGTGATTGACCACACACACACACCTCCAGGGCAGTTGCAGGGACCATAGCTGGCGAATGTGCTCATGAACACCTCCACGATGGTCCGAGGCTTGTCCATCGCTGCGAACACGCAGTTGTACCTCCGTCCTCCTGTGGAGTTGGAGCTGCCGTCAATGATCTCAAACTCATACGTGTTGCCTGGGAACACAATTTGGGAGTCGCCAGGAATGGTATCTTCTAGCTGGCATGTGATCCCCACCTCGGCGTTCATGTTGTTCGTCAGCACCACGGTCGTCCCTTCCACAGTGAGCAGCCCCAGGAAGATGGTGAGGTGCACGAGCCCGGCCATCGGTGACTGTTTCACCATTGTTGCACAATCGAAGCTCTGCTGATTTCAGTAAATAGCTACTAGGAAAGTGCAAAGAGAGCAGTTAGTGATGAGCAAATTGGGTAAAGTTGAGAGTTGATACAAAGAACAAGCATACTAGCATAGAGCTGGCAGATAATCTCAGATTTAACCTGATGACAATGGCTAATGCAAATATTAGCAGCACCAGTATAATGACGCGTCGAAGTGCATTGGGCAGGATGAATTCTACCAAAATAATTAGTATCAGTGCATTCACCATGTATCAAGCTCGCCGGGTTCGACAGTGACTACTACTGACCGTGTTTGCAGCTTCCGACACTGATGAGATGAGGGATGCAAGAATTGACCTCACTCACTGATACTGGCCAATTCTCAAACAACTAGGTAAAGAATGTCTAGTAAAATATTAGTAAATGGACTAGTGCAAAAAGCTCGAAAAAATAGCTGGACCACATGATTCTGCATGCAACAACAGTGCTAGGGCCGTGTGAGTCAGGAATTGGAGCTGGCCAGGCTGACCTATACACAAGGTTGCTTGATTATAAAGAGTGAGTTGCTTCGCCAACTGAGAGCATGAAGTCTAGAGCGGAGAAGCTAAGCACAAGGAGAAGCGTGAGAGACAAGGAGGAAGGAGGTGTACGTTTACATAAGGAGAGCAGAAGCAGCATGACAGCATTCTTAAATTTACAATGAAATGCCATGAATCCGTACCTGCTGCTGATGTGACTGTATTTCTCCGAGTATCATAAATCTCATTTATTGTTACAACTCGAGAGCCCTGGAGCCAAGCTTAAGTTCATGTCGAAGCTTCCCTACCCTGGCAGCTACCATGTCTAATCTCACAATGCATCAATTGTTTCACACGCATCAGCAAGTCTGGCAGCTGGAGCTGAAAATCATAGGAACAGGAATGTCATATTTGGTAATTTGGGAAAAAGCGTACAAAGTGGGAGTTCCGGTTTTTTTTTTTTTTTTTTTTTTCTCTCAGAGAAAGCCATATTCATTCAATTGGGAATTTGTTGACTATTTTCCATTGCAATGAGATAAATGTTTTCCAAAAATATGTTCTTTTTGAACAGAAAGTTCATTAACTTCTGAAATTTTGAACAAAGTTCATTAGCTAGGTTCGGGTGATCTCCTCAATTCACATTGAGGTGGCTATTTTGGATTAAGGTGGAGTACAAAATGGTACCTCCATTTTTCCCAATTTACCTAATATGGTGTGTAGGGCCATATCTCTAGATAGAAATTGATGGAATTTAGTCGACAACCTTTAAATGACAATAGGGCATAGAATATGTGCTACCGTATAATTGGCATTTGGTACCAATAATTTTTAATTAGGGATCCCAAATACCTCACTAGAACCACTTTGATCTATTCTCCAACTTCTTTGTTGATCTCAAATGTAGTAAAGGTGTGAATCTATTCCAAATACATGAAAAAAACCTTGTATTGTATTGGTCATAACGGCATGCTGAGACATTCAATGGTTAATGGCTATTTTGTGTCTCCAAGGTTTCTAGCAATTGGCTATAATGCCTTTGTTGATTGGTAGAAGACTACTAGTCTATATTCATTAATTTGGGAAAAAATGCAATTTGGAACTTTTAGATTTTTTGTTTTTAAGAAATTTATGGTGATTTAGAGTGGATTTTTCTTTAAGACCATACACCAATGATGAAATATCTTGAAGAAATAATCAAAAATACTCACTTTGTACCATCAAAAAATTCTCACAAATGCAAATTTCAATACCCATAAAATATGTTTTGAAAAAAATATTTCCCCAAATTAATGAATATTGTGTCAGATCCCTTGCACATAGAGAACATTGGAACATTCAAATATTCCATCAGAGCATGACTTGTAATCAGGATTTTCTGTTTCAAAACTTGGGAAGCATTCTTTTATTTTCTACTTAGTTAATCCTTGAAAAATCTATCTATGTCATCTTACAATGTTAACAACATTGTGTTCAATAGAATTGGATGATTGTAAGTTCCAAACATGAAACTTACTAAACTTCACTATAAAATGATGCCAATCGTTTACATTTTTACAATTCAACGACATGAGAATTTTGCTTAGAAATTCACATGCTCACAAAAATCATGCACAATACTACTCTTATAATTTACATAAAAACTTATGTCCATTTTGAACTTAAGTAATGTTCCCAAAATGTGAATGTTGTCCCAATAAATTGGATAAAATGTTATCATGATTGATGCATACAATTGCAACAAGCTTACAACTATGACAAAGCAATAAATATTATACTTTGTAAGATGTTGAAAGTTCTCTAATGCAACAAGAACAAAGTTCACAATGTAGCCATTTTTGGATAGATCCCCTTTTTATTTATAAAGATGAATTTCATGAACTCAATTTCTGTGATTCCATCCAAAAAGTTCAAGCCTTTGTCCATTCTTACTTTTTTAGGCTACAAATAAAGTAATTAAATTTTAAGACTAATTTTTACTTTAGTCTTTTTCTTTTAAAAAATCCATGCTAATGATAATACTATTGGATCCAATCTTTTGGTTTGAGTTGAATTTTTGTAGTTTGGCAATGCTTCTATTTTGTAATGATGGTATTGTAATATTCCATACTTTTGTCTCATAAGACTAGATTAAAATTCATAAAATAACAAACATAAACATTGAATGTCTTTACAAGCTTGACTTTCAATTTTGTCACAAGGTAGCCGAATTTAAAATGTATTCTTAAAAAATGCTAGATTCATACATAGTATATTTCTAAAAGCCAGCTTAGCTTTGTAATTAAATGATGTTTTAGTTGTTATGTGTATAAACTAATAAAATGTCATTATTTATATCATTGGTTGGTGATTGCATAGTTGAGTGATGTTTTGGTTGTTTATATGCATAAATTGTCATTGTTTAAATAGCTAAGTGTTGATTGTGTAGTTGGATGACCCTTTATTTGTTTATGAGCATACATTATAATTTCATTAGTTATATTGTTGAATGTTGATCTTGTAGCTAAATGATGTTTTGATTATTTAAGTGCATAAATGATTAAATTGTGATTATTTGTATTGTTGAGCATTGTTCAGGTAGTTGAGTGACATTTTGAGTATTTATGTGCATAAATTTTCATTGTTTACATCATTGATTGTTGATTATGTAGTTGAATGATCTTTTGGTGATTTATGTGCATAAATTGTTATCATTTATGTCATTGGCAAAGTGGATAGTTTCAATACATGTATCATGTATGTTTATCTACAAATCATAATGTACATTACATTTGTCACAAGTGATTCAATTGGGAATGCTTCTATTGTTTAATTCAACTTTTTTTTAAATTTTTTTTTTTATCTTATAATTTTCAAATGGTTAAAAATTAAACTATTATATTCAATATTATTTGTTCTTTAGCTCAATACTGCCATGCAAATTTGGTTTGTATCTATGCCACAACCATGATATTAATCCCCTAACAACTATATTTGTTGTTTAACTAACTAAATTTACTTTTTGTAAATTTTGAAAAAATAGTAATCAACATTTTTAACTTGACAGTAGGTTCAAACTACATGAATGAAAACACTCTTCTATCAGCCTTTGAGAAATGGCTTTGAAATGCTAATAAGTCCTAAGGCTTGTTAATAATCTTCTCAAAATATAAAAGCTAAATAAAATTAGAAAAAATAGGTATTAATTAAAAAATTCATATATGTTATATTTAACTAAGTGCGGATTATTTAAATATGGATCTTGGAGGTTTGAATCTATTGGGAGGTAATGACAATCACACAAAAAACATGGAACAAGTATTAGCCACTAGTCTTTTGCTAAAGGAATCTCTTCAAGAAAAATGCTAAAGGTTATAAATATGCATTGCTTCAAAGTCATCTTTGCCTTAGTAAAATGACAAGATTGTATTAATCATGGACTTGGCAAAGTCCAAATTTTGACAAATATGGCATACATCAACTTGGCTTGTCTTTATTCTCTATGCAAAATTTTAATGAGTATTAGCTGAATTTTTTCTAAACTAAGAATAGGGAATTTAAATAAAGATACTTTTATTAGTTTCCAAAGTAATCACGTTAATTCCATAAAGATATGCAATTTTCTCATTTTTCCTTAGACCACAATTCACTATATTTATATATTAATTATTTTTAGGTAATTTGTGAGTTAAATTCTAGTTTTTATTTAAGAGTGCTATATCTTAAGGCTCTAAGAGGGTAGTAAAAGAATTCATAACCCTTCTTATGACATTAAAATGTTCCAAATCCATTATCCAAATTTTGTTCTGTTTTAGAGTGAACCAAAGTTCTTCAAGCAAAATAAAATTTGGACACAAAGTGATGACGTCAAGAGAGCTTTTACTTGGAAGCACACAATGTCTTAACAAAATTGATTACAAAAAATTCTAAAAATTTTGGTTGAGAATTTGGCCAAACATGGCAGAACACAGAAGGGGATGTTTTCAATGAACTATTCCTATCTTAAAATTTCTAAATAATTTAAAATGTGATTGAAAAAGGTATTTATGACACGTTTGACTAATTATGGAATTTTTAGTTTCTATATCCATGATTCATTGATTTTGTGAATGTATTGGAGAATGGATTTTTTTTGATATTTTGCATGCATTTTTCCTCAATTTTGCATCTTATATGATTGGAATATGTCTCTTAACATTTTGCAAGTATATCTTAGCGTTTTGCAAGTATCTTCACTGTTTTGCAAATCAAAGCACTTTTTAGATTATTACTTATAGATTTTGGATAGTCCATATTTAGTTGAATGTAACATATTTGCAAGAAGCACATAGTCCATAATTAATAGATTTTGAACAAATTAGCACCCGTGAAACTTGGACCAAATCTAAGAAAGAATCGCATTTGAATTGAACATTTGAGATTGAAACTGCATGTGCAAGTTATTTTGAGTTTCTTAACAAATTATCAATAAAATCAATAAACTTGCAACTGCTCAAGAAATAGCAATTCAATCTGGTGAACTCCAATTGAATCCTTGGATAAATTTTTCTTACATTCCAGTTACAGAAGTTTATGATATTTGATTTGAGTGGCATCTACAACTCCGCAAGGGTTGGGTTGGCATAGAACTATTACAATGTTTTCATAAATTAAGCAAAATACCCAATTTTGCAACTTTTGGATTCTATGTCCTTGACAATACATTTAATAAAAACATTAATTATTGAGAATGTAAAAATCCAAAAATCTCAAATTGTTTTTTCCCAATTATAGAAAACTCTATACTCTATAATGAAGATTTGGGCAACCTTGCCAGTGGTGCATAAAAAGGGACTTGCACTAGGGCTCTCCTTCCTTCTGTACTTCTAGGCTCTAGCACCACACTCTCTTTGCGCTCTCTAAGCAACTTCATCTTAAGCCATACTTGCAATCACATTGTGTGTACTGGTAATTAGATCTTTCTAGCTATGATTCATGACTTGGTGATCTAGATAGAGCTAATATGTTTTGCTAAGTGATTCATTTGGTCTGGGTTTTAACCTGCAACCTCTTGAATCCCAAAACACCATATTTGTTAAATTGAGAAAATGGACACATTTTGGGACTACTAAATTTTGCATTTGTGAGATTATTTTGGTACTTATAATTGAGTTTTATGATAGTTTCTTCAAGATCCTACATCACTCTTGTAAGTTCTTGACAAAATCATCACAAAATTCACTCTAAATCACCAAAATCCTCTCAAAATTACAAAATTCAGAAGTTCCAAAGTGTATCTATTTTCCAATTTAATAAATATGGTGTTCTTGCATATATGATAGTGAAGATGCCGCTTAATATAGACTTGTTCATGTATTGACAATTGTTCTAGTAGAACTTGCGTCTAAATGGTGCATATATAGTGCATCCTCGGTGCGGCAAAGGGTATCTCCACCTTCCCTAAGAAATCAGCAATTAGAATGTCAGTAGTTTTGTGCACTTCTTGCTAATATGCTGGTTGCCATGGCTTTTAAAGTTTTTTTCTTGTCTGCACTTGTATATTCACCAGATCTATCAGAACCTAAATTTAGGAAGCCTTGCATTATCATTGCCATGGCCATAGAGTTCTTAACGAGAGAGCTTGCCCTCTTCACAATCTTCCTATAGGTACTAATCGCCCAAATTGCTCAAGGGATAATCATGGTATTGATGAACACTTTGAACCAAAGAGGTGGGGGTTATTTAAAGTTTCAAGGACAAGGGCAACAACTTTGGCTGTTGCAGTCTACCCATGGGCCATAGTTATAACAAGGAGATTATTTGGGTTTACTACACTACCATCACCATATCCAAAAGTGGTAAAATAAGTACAATTACCACCTTAAAAAAATAGCAAAGTGGTAATTATATTGATTTTACCACTTTTGGATGTCTTTTGGATGTGGTGATGGTAGTGCAGTAAATCCAAATAATCTCCTTGTATACATATTTTGTAGATTGGCAATGTCAACAGCTTGTTGAGATTGAAATATTCATACCGCTTTGCTTTTGGGAATAAGCCCAACACCATTTCGGAGGTGTTTGCTAGAGGAGAATATGAGAATCAACCGTGCCAGTGTAATGGACCAGTGTGTTTAATTTATGGTTGATCACCACTGGTGGCTTCTCTTCTTGTGCAACGATGACAGATTCTTCCATGATTGAGGTAGCTAAAAGAATCTAGTATCCTTATGAAAAGTCTGTTGCAATCTCTCTACAACTCAACCAAGAGACAGTTTCTGCACATGATGAGTTGAAAATTTCTTCTACATTCAACCATTATTTGTAGTGGGCAAGAATCAATTTTGAGCTCAAAATCAATGAAAAAACTGCAAAAAAAAGCAAGTTTTGAAAGATAGAAGTTTAAAATGCACAATTACAAGACCCTGTGTACATGGTTATAAGTGAAATTGAGTATTTTTACAAAAAAAATTGGCTCATGGCTCACAAATCCATGTCCAAAATGTAGCATTCCCCTCAGCCAATGTTCTTAAGTCTAGCTAAACGTAGCAAATCATCTACCAAAATTTTCCTACAGTTAAAGAATGTAAAAGTCCGAGTACGAAATTTGAATCTCCAGCACATTTAGCAATGTTTTAGCCACTTTAGCTAGTTCATCGTTTATTACAAGCCAAGGGATACATAGTAGATTTTGCATGGTGATTACTATGGCATTTGCTAGCTGGATTGGATCCAAGTTTGGAACTTTGCCACTTTGGGTCGCAATAATGGAGCTATTTATGGTTATTAACAAAATTTTGTGGGATTTGCTTTCTCTCCATAACATTCAGTAGCACTCAGCAGGCCTGCCCTCCCTCCAACTAAAGAGTGTGGAATATTTGACACCCATTAGTAACTAAGAGGACACTTGACTAAATTTGTCAGAGAGTTTATGAAAGAGAGGTTCAATTTAGTGCACATACATCAATGTGGGGGCCAGCCATGTCAGAAAAATTATAAAGAAAAAACTTTTGTTTTGTTTTGTTGTGTCAAGATGAAGTTCGTGCACTAGAAGAAAAGTGTGTTTGATCTAACTTTGATCTAATCAATTGCAAGACAATTGTGTGTCCAAAATGACTAAAAAACGACTGAGTCGTGTAGGAATTGAGTTCAGTAGTATTTTAGTAGTTTGTTCTTCTCTAGGGGATGATATCCGCCAAATATTCTATGACAAGCAGTTCTGCATCCATTAGCATATGAAACTACGCTACTCTGACAATACTCTGACATGAATGACCATGCGTTGTAAGGCAATTGTTTGTTAAAACAAATATGTGTCCTTTACTACTATGCTGTCACTGCAAAATGACTCAAAAACAACTTCTGCTTCTTCTTTCTACATAGTTTACAACAATTGTTCTTTTGGATGCCCATTGTACTGCCCCAGGGCTGCCCATATCAGTCTAGTGTGGGTTTAGGAATGCGTGCATGTTACTAAATATTTTGGTAGTTGTTTTGTAGTTACTATTACTAAGTAGTTTTGCAGTTGTTTTGCAGTTACTATTATAGTGGTGCCTCCAACTCATTTAGTGAATCATGATGAAGTTTTGAAGGAATTGTATTTTAGGTGTAGGGAGACATTAATAATCTATGCTTCTTACATTGATTCAATAAATTTGTAACTTGTGTCACATACATTGACAAACGATTGTTCAAGCTCAATTTTTAAGCCCAAAAATATGGGTGGCCTTACTCCTTCATGCAAGCAATGGTTACATTTATATCACCATTGTATTTAGGAGTTACATGAAAGATAACCTAAATCATGCTACTATAAGCCTTCCACTAATACCTTGCACAAGCTTGTATATTCTCTTTTGCAGAAAATTCAAAAGTGCCTACCAAAGAAGGTGCTATTGATTTATGAGGAAATTGTTGGGGTGCAATAAGTCCTGTAGCCTCTGATGTAGTTGTGATGAACATGTTTGAGGTATCTACCACCTCTCTCCTTGCACGTACTTCTTTTTGTAACACCACTTTCCAATCGGGCTTTGACGGAATGTTGGAAAAGAAAACTTGAGTTGCTTGGGTAGAAAAAATGAAGGGTTCTACCATCTTTGCCATTTTGTGCTTGAAATTTACAAGAAGAAATCCAGCATCATCTCTGATGTAAGTGGGATTACTTTGGTTGTCTTGTCTTTTGATCCATTCACATCGCAGAAGAATGATAAGAGGTTGTATGTTGCCATAGTATAGCTTTAAAATGTCCTTCAACACTCCTACGTAGTTCACAGTAACATCGGTAGTGTTTTCTATTGGTACCTCAAATCCAAAAGCAATGTCACTGTTGTATGTGTGCATTGCCGCAGTTGAAGAATCATCCATACAAAAGTGGTTTCCAAATGACTTCATTCTTGTATACCGCGTCGCATTTTGTGGTGGTTTTCTACATATCAGCAATCTTTCATGCCGATCAGCTTCCAAAATGTCTAAAATGTTCTTCTCTAATGTTGTTCTAGCCCAATCTTCAAACCCAAGAATGCAAGGATTTCCTAGTTTCTCCAACCTCCACATCTTGCAAAATTGCATATTGGTTTAGTTAAAAATACTGCTTTGCATAATGGACAAATTGTAGAACTACTCTTTCAATTGGTGACTTAATCATTGCATAGTTTCTTTGTAAACATCCAAGATGCCATCAAAAATACAATCAGATTGACTTCTACATTTCCTCTAAAATAGCATGCACTTTCAAGGTTCAAAGCTACTCTACTACAAATACATTTGACTACAGTGCTACTCATAACAGTTGTAAGTAACTCTTTTGTAGTTGTTGAGTACTACTCTGCAACTTAGAGTTGTAATTGTGACTATATTACCACTTACGCATGCATAACTACTAGCTACTAGTTGTAGATGACTCCTTTTGGAGTAGTCATGCACCGTCTTGTGGTGGATAATTATGCAGACATCTACATCTCAATGCTCACACACATGTCTTGTGCAAGGTTTAGAGTAATATGGTATTGAATGAAATTGTAATTCATTTTTTCCTTACTTGATTGTTAGTAATATCATGATTAGGTCTATATGCACAAGTCCATAAAACATGCAATGAACTACTAGGTTACCAAAACTATACAACGAGTGTGCAACAATGATTGAGTCATTTCTAAGTTGTTTTGTAGTTAGAACATAGTAGTCTAGTTATTTTGCAGTTGTTGTGACATGGTGACAATAACTCCGCAACTAGACTTGAGTTATTTATTAGTTCTTTAATAGTTATTCCATAGTAGTTTAGTTGTTTTATAGTAGTTACATAGTTGTTTAATGAATTTTGATCTTCCATGACCACCACTTCTATTGCTACTTAGTTACAATTATAGGACATTTAGTAATTGAATATAAGGAGTTCTCTTATGCGAGAAGAGGTTGCATTGCTGCCATGTTGTCAAGTATGTATTGGTGTGCCAAATTCCATAACTCAACGCTCAGGACATAAGGTTTCCCTGCGCCCTCCAACACTTCTTTTGTGTCCCTGTATTCTTCATCAGCATCCCACACTCTTCTCTGTACAACTTGGAATCTCTGCACATGTTCTGTAACAAATCCAAGACACTCCTCTTTTAGATACCCTTGGGCCATTGTGGCTTCTGGTCTAGCCATGTTGCAAACATATCCCTTCAAAGTATTCATATACCTCTCCATCAAGTACATCCACCTTGTTGAAACATGGCCGCAAATGTCCAATTCTTGAACTAGATGGTAAGATAAATGAATCATAACGTCAAAAAAAGAAGGCAGAAAATGGATTTCTAAAAGCCCCATGCTCTCTACCACATCAATTTCAAGTGCTTGGTATTGAGATGGATCATACACGCTACATCAAATTCTCCTATAGACCTTACACATCTTCATTATAGCCATCCGTGGCCCTTCTTGTAGTAGTCCTCTTAGAGCAAGCAACATAATTTGCTGCATGAGCACATGATAGTCATGTGACTTTAATCCCCCAAATTTCTTACTCCGGATATGCTTGCCTAGAGCTGAGGAATGTCCACTAGGTGTTTTCAGCTCTTCAATTGTGCTTGCAAAGGTTCTAAATTCGTTATTGCTCAACACATACGGCGCTAAGGGTTTCATCATCTTCCCTCCTTGTCTTGGATTTGGATATAACCACAAATGCGGTCTTATATTGCGATGTTGAAGATCCCGCTTAACTTAAATGTATCTTTCTGTCCTGTAATTGTTTTTAGGAAGTTCTTAGCTAGGTTCATTTTACAGTGCATTAGATCTAAGGTGTAACAAATCAATAGATCTTGCAAAAAGAGATATAAAGATATTATAGCAATATTATAGCTTTTATAGCATAATTCTCCTTGACGTTCATGCTTGCAACAATGTCAATGTGGTTACTATTCATTTCCTCATAGCAAGAAATTGCAATATGTACTGCAATTGTAGTTGTTTTCCAAGTACGGCATTACAGAATTCACATATAGATTACTCAGCGACTACTACTATATGACTTGGTCAGTACTACTATGTGACTGTGACTGAGAAGTCATAGTCATATGACAATTGAGCAATTCACTAACAATTAAAATACTACTCAAACACTACTCTACTATGACTCTATGAAGTTGTTTTCTCCTTGAAATTAGATCACACCTTATCCATACTAACAAATAACCCAGACACAACTCTATAGTAGTTTCTTGGTTCTAATATGATTATGTCACTAAAAAACTAAGAAAATACTCATTTAGAACTGCAAAGTTATTATAGTTGCATGATTTTAGGAAATTTGTCCTTTAATATGGCCTAGAGTTCACAAACTTGCAAATAGTAATTACTCTTTTATTGAAAACACAATTTTTTCTTCAAGTTGCATTACCTTCTAATAAGGCAAGCGATTCAAAATAGAGGTTCTCTTCACGCCATGGACCTTTGACGGATCTGGAACACCAGCTTCTCTGCCACTTGACCTTTTCCATGTCTCATATTCATCTGCATGCCTTAGCTACTCCTCCCCCAAGACTCTTTGTGGTGTGCATCCGTGTTCCATTAGGCCATTGAAATGATCTCTCATTTCAATAGACTTGTATTGGTGTTCCATAGGCAATCACTGACGTGTTCTAGAATAGGTTTATTTGCTCGCTTCATTTGAATGTTTCGCTCCTACTGCAGATCCACACACAGCACAAGCTGCATAACCTAGATGAGAAAAACCACCCACTGTTCCATAGCCAAGATAGTTGTGAATTGTCCAGAGTAGCATTGCCCTTACTTTGAAATCCTTTGCTCCAGGTGCTTGTATGATGTCATAAGCATCCACCCTGTTCCAAAGTTGTTGCAACTCCTCCACCAAAGGTTCCAAGTATACATCAAATACATTAGTCGTCACTGATTGTTTTCCAGGTATCAATAAGCCTAGTAAGATGAAGAACTTTTTTGTGCACAACCAAGGAGGTAGGTTGTAGTTTAATAAGGTAATTGGCCAAGTTGACCAAGTCAATCTAGTTTGTTTGAACGGATTGACACTGTCTGCTGCAAAAACAAAATGAAGGTTACAAGGGTCATTACCAAATGTGGGATCTACTTTGGTGTGGAAGTGGTTCCAAGCTTTTGAGTCATAAAGATGTCAAACTAAGTTGTCTCCCCCTTCTTTGCTACTAAGATTTTCTGCATGCCAAGTCATTGATTTTGAAATGGTTGGACTACAAAATAGGGGTGGCATTCTAGGTATGACTTGGAAATGTCTCAAAACTTTCAGTGGGAACCTTTTCCTGGCATCATCAATGAACCTAGGTCCAGTGCACTTAGGGCATTTTGTTTCATCGGTATACTATTCTCAAAATAAAACACAACCATTTGCACATGCATGGATAGAGTTATAAAATAACCCAAATTTATTAGTCAAGCACTTTGCCGCATAAAAATTACGCGGCAAGCAATTGTCTGAGGGTAGAATGTGCCTATGAAGTAGGGTGAACATCTTGTCTGCAAAGTTATTACTAACTCCATGAACAGTACAAATGTTCATGAGAAGGATAGTGGCACCCAATTTAATACTTTTTGATCCAGCAAACAATGGTTTGATGGCCTCTTCTAAAATAGTTGGTTCAAATCCATTGTCTTCCACGTTATTGTCTTTCTTGTCATCATTATCTTCATCTATTAGGGGTCTCATTACCACAATTGAAATGCATTGATATATGGGCACGTAGTGCATCACCTAAATTGAAGGCAGCAGCTACTTGTTCTTGGACTTGTTCCTCTGGTGTATCTTCTTCAATTGCATCATTCACCATTGCTCTGGTATCAATTTCAGCATCAACTGCTATTTCAATTGGTACTTCAATAGGAGTATGAGTTCTGTTCATTACCTCTTTCCATTCTTCATCAAAGGATTCCTTTTTCCCAGGTCCTCTCCATATCCAAAAATGAGGTGCTTGTCCGTGTTACATTAGATGTTCCCTCACTGTTCGAAGGAGTAATTTCTTTCTCCCATTGCAATTGCAGCAGGGACAATGCAAGCGCTTCAAATTTAGGAACGATGCACGTTTCAACGCTCTTTTCCATAGTCTGTCGTCTTGTAAATGCTTTTTGTCCTTATCTAATGTATGGAGGTTTTCATGCTCCCCTTCCAAATACTTTGCCTTTGTTTGCACCAATGAAGAATAGTAGTTCCTAAGCTTCTACGACTATCTTACGACTGCAAAGTCAATATCTTAGTCATTCACTAGTTGTAAATGAGTCGTGTTTATAAAAACTACTCTAGTACAACTTAGCTCTAGACATGAAAAATGTGCAATTCAATGGATAATATGCTTATAGGAATACCCAGATCTACTTGTTATAGTGTATGGGTTGTTATGATATAAAATTGGCTCTTAAACTCATGTAGTTCTATGAAAATTTTATCTGCATGAATGACTAACTTGGAACTGCAATTGAGTCGTGCATAAATAGACACAGGCAATGGGTGTAGCCTTGATAGCTGCGGCTTGAATTGGAGAATTCCATATAGGGAAATATAAATTAATTTATCCTACTAAATTTACCTTGTAGTAAATCTATGTCATGAAGTTTACTGTACCTCAGTCGCCTAAACCGCCTCTTATAGACTGATTTGCATTTATTGCAAGATGGTGTTGCGCTTGACTGGTGTCGTTCAACAATTCCTTTGCTACGATTGCGGTCTACAAAACTTGTTTGTCTTCAATTTGTTTCCATTGTCCTTTGAGTTTGTTGTCTGTAAGGTTGACATGCGATTAAAGAGGTAGTTGTTACAAAATTGACAAGTCTAGGTAATTGAAATTTATTTGAGGAATTAGATTCATGATCATAGTTGATTGAAGTGCTCTAAAGAGCAAAGCACAATGACAAGAAAGATGCAAATGTTGAAATCAATAGGCCTAGTGTATGGCATTGGAGAGGAGCAAGAAAAGTGTGTTTACGAATTGGACCAAGACGCGAGAGTGGCTGAAGTAGCGGCTTTTGTTCTCCCTATGCAAATGGCTCATCAAAAGTTGTGAGTCGGACAATCTGCGCTTGAATTTCATGTGTTAGGTTCATTGTGTAAGGCTTTGGTTTAATGGCCTTTGTTGTTCCCGTCTCTCTTCTACAGTTATTCTTGGGCCGTCTAGCATTTATTGCAGCACATTTTTTATTGTCTAGTAACACAGATAAAAAAATGGGTCCACAATGACTTAGTGACAATGATTGCAATGACTAAACAAAAACTAAAAAATGATTGTAAAATGACTGTACAGTCATGGTTTAATCATTGTCACTTAGTCATTGTGGACCTATTTTTTTACCTGTGTAATAAATTATGTTTGATAGAGTCATTGTATAGTGTCAACTTAGTATTACATGAGTCGTTGTTACTTGAAGCCATTATAACTATCAAACAGTGTTACTAAAGGGTATTATTGAAGGGTATCTATCAGCATCAACATTAGACATTGCCTTTACCACATCATTCTACTACTCCCTTTGTCCCATTATAAAGCTCCAAAAAATTTCTCCATGAGGGATTAATTGTATTTTTAGTCATTATGCTAGTGACACATGCATTCTAGAATCAATATACCACCTACCAAACATCTGCAAAATCTCAAGTTTTTATATTGTCATTTACACACCCAAATTTTATGCAAAAAGTACCATATTTGGGCATAGTTTGTGAAGGCTGCTAGCTCCTCATTATTTTAGCCTTTGAACTAATGACACATGCGTTCTAGAATAAATATACCATCCACCAAATTTGTGCAAAATCTCTAGCTATGATGTTGCTGTTTGGCACCCAAATTCCATGCAAAAAGTACCATATTTGTACATGTTGCTAGCTCCTCATTATAGATGATTTAAAGATTAGTAGCAACAATGGTACCTCATATGGGCAAGGCCAAGCTTGTTATGAGAGGAATGCTCTTTAATTGTTTAACTAGCCCCCATGAGATCATTGGACATGACAAACACTTTCTCAACAATTGAATTAGTAGAAGGGAGTTTTTTAGTGGGACAAGAACTATGCCTAATTTGGAGCATTATATTGGGACAGAGGGAGTAGAATTGTTGTTAAAATGAATTTATTCATGTAATATCATGGCACTCCAAAACCCTTAAGACTCCCAATCAACCAAAATCACTCCCTAAAAGATCAATGACTCACCACCTACTTAGGAGTTCCAGATTTTAGGAGGTTGAAAATTCATGGACATGGTTCTCTAAAATTAGTTTTTGCTTGTCGTCAAAGTCCTTTAATTTTTGAATATTTGCACAGACAATGTGCAACTCCACCTAGAATAAGAACAACCTCGATTGCAAAGGCCATGCTGCCACCTTTACCCGCTTGTAGAAGCTCCCATAATGAAAAAAATGGTCCAGCATTTGTATTCCACTCGCTAGAAGGGTCGATTGACGTTTGCTGTATTATTCCTACGTCACTGGAAATAGAAGTATTAGAATTGTTGCATGTTTGAATAAATAGGCATGAGGTGAAAATTTCTCAGTGGCATAGAGAATTAGGCAAAGGTGTAGTGCTTGAATATATCTGTATCTTTTAGGTTATTATCTAGCAAGCTGGTTCTTCTACCAATTCTAATGCTGGAGACTTAGAGTTGTTATGTTTCATTTGAGAGGAGATTTAGGGGTTTCTTTTTAGGAGCGTCGGCACCAATTGTTGGAGACGGAAGGATCGCAAGGATGAAGCCTAGCACAATGAGTACAGATTGCGATTTGAATTTGGCAGATTCGGGCAACTCCAATACACAGTCCGCTCTCCTGATGGAAATATCTCCATCATGTAGATACTCGTTATTTATTTATGTTTGTATTGATTTCAATAAATCAACAGTAGTGGCAAAAAGGGTGGTTGTGGTGAGGACCACGGTTTGGTGACAGCGCAGCAGCCATAGATTCTAATGCGCTGCGCCGTCTTGTCATATGCACAGCTTAGAGGGGTAGGTAGCAGGTTGGTTAGGCTAATTTCCTATCTCACTAGCTGTCAAGCCGTGAGCCGCCATCACCGCTCGACAAACTCAATGAGATTTGAACTCGGACCGGCGAGCGGCTAGAGACGACTGCTTCTCCAGCCAACTAAGTCCACGACTTGGCAACTGAAGACAAACGTTTGACGCTATTATATGCTCGCAAGGGCACGTGGCCACTTTACGATGGTGTTTATTTTGTAATTTAATCATTTTTATATATTTATCTAGATGTTTTGGAAGACTCATATATTTTACCTTTGTTTGAATAAAAATATTAAAGGTTTAGAAATTAATGGGAAAAGTGTGAAAAGAAAAAGAGTTTGGTATCTATGGTGGGATTAGGATAGGGAGGGACATGGGCTGATGTGCCCCACTTCCCTACTTTAGATAGGGTCAAAATTATGGAGGAAAGATCCCTTAGTTGTTGGAAGTTAGTGTATGAGTGTTGATGGGAAGAAGGGGAAAATCCCGAAACTTTGATATGAGAGATTTTTCTGTGTATACATGATTTTGAATTGAAATTTGAGGAGGTTGTTTTTTGTGTGATTACCTTTTCAAAATGAGTTTGCAAGTTTGATTTGGAATTTTGATGCAAAAGTTATGAGTGTTTGAATTTTGGAGCCAAAAAGCCAAACTATGAAGAAAGGCTGAGACTTTGACAAGCCATAACTTATGATTTGTATATCATTTTGCAAGAAGATTTTGAGGGAAAATTTATCTTAGTCTTGGCTTTCTAGAAAGTCCTTAAATTTGAGATTTAAAGCTTGGATGAGAAAGTTATGGAGGTGTGAAGGTTTGGAGGTGGCTGCCCTTTTGTTAGGAGAAGGTCGAGACTTTGAAGAGCTACAACTTTTGGACAATATGAAGTTTTCTTCTCAGATTTTTAGAAGTAATAGTTTGTTGTTATAACTTTTTAAATTGTCTTTGATCATTTCATTTGGAGTTTTATTGAAGAAGTTATATTGGGTAGAAGTTGCGGGTTTGGGTGCTCTCTAAAAAATTGAGACTCACACTTTGATTGACTAGGACTTTCGGACAGAGTTTTATTTTGAAGTGAAAATTTTACGGGTTGTAGCTAGTGATATCATCTTTCTAAATTGATATCACGTTTTTATGAGTGATGTATAGAACAAAAGTTATAGAAGTTTATAGAGGCAGTGTTTAGTTTGTAAGGAGGAAGAAGAGCCTCTACTTTGAATCCGCATAACTTTTGAACAGTATCTTAGATTGAGTTGAAATTTGGAGGAATGTTAGAAGGTTAGAAGAGCTTTTCAAATTTAATTTCACTTAGAATTTGAATATTTGAGCCATCTGTGGCACTAGATAGAAGGTTGCTGCTTTTCTAGAACTTGTTATTTGTGATTTTCTTCATTGTTTTTATTAAAACATGAAGACTTGAAGACATGAAGATATGAAGATTTCAAAAGGAATGTTTTGAGTTTATTTTTTATGTATGTGTGGAATGTGGCTTTGTTATTTCTAGCCAGTTTTGGAGGCTTGTTTGTCAATTCATTTCTATTCTATTTTGTAAATCTTATTGCGGGCAGTTTGGGTTAAACCAAACTTAACCCCATTTATTGTCGTGATGACAAAGTGGGATTGATCACTCACATGGTCGAGACTTGCTCTGTTCTCATAATCTTGAGTTTTGGCCAGCAGATCGTGAATTTGATTTTAGGATCCCGTCATACGGACAGCAGCTCGTGTCTGCTGTTCCGATCTTCTCGTCCTGTATTCAGTGGGCTCTTATCCCTACCTTTACCCTTATATCTTTAGAACCAGCCACAAGATAGGCCAACGGAAGACTAAAGATTAAAGATTTGAAGAGAAGATCAAAATTGACGACGATTTTAGTCGACAATGCATGATCGCAGCAAAACACCCTGCGTGTTCTCAAGGCACGCTCCTCTCAATCCGACACCGCCGGTGATGTACCAGGTGAGTGTTGTTGTGGATTGGAATTGTAAAGACGGTTGTTTTTAGGGTTTGAGATTTGGTTTCACAAATGTCTCAAGTTTCCAAATAATGGCTACATGCTTGAATTATGGATGGGATAGATATGCACTTCCTACTCCTGTTCTAGGGAGGACAATTTTCTAGCAAAATGGCAAGCGTCGATATCTTTTGAGGGTGGAATTTTCAATTTAAAAGAATTCAAATGCAAATCTTTAGATTCAGTGTTGCCGTTTACTGTGCGGGGGTTATTTAGCGCTATATAGGGTGCTTGTGATTATAAGTCATGTAAAACTGTTTACGCGGGGTTTTGACGGTTGGTAGTTTACGTACATTGAACGTCACAAGGGTCTGCTACAATGGTTTTGCAATTTAGAATTCCTTTGAGCTCAAGTTTTTGGGTGGGTATTTGAAATAGGTACAAAGCTTTTGCCTTTAGGACTCATGTGCAGTAATGCAAAATTTAGATTGTGTAGGTTGGGGTTAAAGGTAGATGTTTGTTTATTGACCAAGAAGAGATAATTATCATGGAAGATGAGTACATGATTCCCTTTGGATTTGAAGAATTTGAGAACTCTAGAAAACTTGAAAAGACCGTAGAGTCAATCAGTTAGTGTAAGCATATCCCTCAATGCTCTGCTAATCATGGTCGCAAAAGATTGTATCTTTGATTTTTTCTGCGACAGCCCCTATAACTATAAAAGCAAATAATATGGAAATGCCATATTAGGTAAATTAAGAAAATAGAGGGACCATTTTGTACTCCATCTTAATTTCACACAAGTAAATATAGGCATAGCTATTGTTCAAAAGTTGTACTTATTGAAGTTCTTGGAGGCAATTAACTAAGACTTCACTATTGTATAAGAGAATGCATGCTTGTGTTATTGTCATATGTTAATATATACATAATGGCAAAAATAGTGAGTGTTTTTCCCAATTTACCTAATATGGTGTTTTTGGAAATCTAGAACTATTCCAAGATTAAGGTGTGTTTAATGAAAAGCTCACAATTTCTTTGAGTTTCTTCCTAGGCATTTGGTGAAGTTTGTTTTCTAGTATTCTACATACTTGCAAAGGTGTGGTATTGTGACCTTAGACGATATTGGAAGTTGGCTATGAATTGCAAGTTGTGCTTTCACGTTCATTGTGAATATGAGGGCAGAGTGTGAATATGAAGGCTAATCCAGATATATATAGTTGGGGAATGTGGAGTGCATAATTATGAATTAGAGGTCACTCTTTGTTTGCATTTAGGATTTCTATTTTGATCACCTGATATCAACCTGCACAAATCAATAACATATCACAAGCGTCAGACTTGGGTATTTAGGTACAAGGACAAAAGACTAATTCAGCCATGTAGGAGCTAGTTCCCTCCAAAATTTCCCTCAGACTAGCTAGAGCCCGTGTAAGAGCTGGTTCCTTTTGAAATTTTGCTCAAGATGGCTAGAGCTCATGTGAGAGTTTTATCAAGTATAGCAAATAATCAAACCATCCAGTACTTGGTTCCCTCCATTGTAGACCTTAGGGGTTAAGTTCTTTAAATTGTGGTTTGCAAGCCTTTGCAGCCAGCATAGTTTATTAAGGTATCTCTTCTAACATTAGTTTGTGCAATTTCTATAAGTCAAAAAAATCATCCTAAGAAGAATTACAAGAATACTATATACCCCGCACCAATAAAACCAAAGAAGATTGCGTCCTACATTTGAAATCACAATGCTCAAAAACAATGTGTGGATACGATCAAATTTGCGTAGACCATCCATGACTTATTATCTGGTCGGTGCAATATGAAGGTAGTGAATTTGACTCGTTCCATCAGCTGCCATTTTTGCAAGAGGTGCCAATGTTGGAAAAGCTTACAGCTCCACTTGCACCTTTTGTTGTGGGCCGCACAAGACGAATGGCAAGGCAAGCGACCTCCCTTTGCTTTTACGTATGACCTTGGATTGCTAGGAAGGCCTTTCCATGTATGTCATCTCTATTCAATTTTTGCTCCTAATATTTCTTCTCTGTTCTACATGAGACCTTGTGAGCAAGCAAACACTTTTTGAGATGCAATTCTTAATTTGGTAGTTTATCTAATAATTGGTTCCCTCCAAAGTTTCCCTTAGGATAGTTAGAACTCGTGTAAGAGTTTTATCATGTAAAGCAAATGATTAGAGGCATTGAAGGTGTAACACCTTTGACCTATCTTCAAACTCTATATAAATAAGCCGCCGGGTTGCTTGACATAGAATGAGAGCTCTAGAATGAGAGCTCCAAGTGGACCATTTTTGGTAAGCACAACTGGCAATGTTGGTTGAACCAAAAGTTGGGTGACGGTGCCAAATTGTGCGTTAACTTAGATCCCGCAAAGGGTGTTGATTGATTAAGACAAGATGATGGTCCAAACTGCGAAGAAATCTGAATTATTTGATTAGAACTTCAACTTATGCCCTCCGCATAATCAAGCCGCTGGGGGTTTTGAAATTTTTTATTACAACTTATGGTTGTGCTCCCTAGCGTGATCAAGGAGCAAAGGGGAGGCCTATCCATATTTCAAAAGTCTTGCTCGTGCCTCCCAAATTTGTCTCAAGTGCGTGCTTTGGATGCTGGTGTATTGAGTTTTTCATTTGATTTGTCTTGAAACACGGACCAACATGTTGAGCTCTTCATTCGACCTATCTTGAAACACAAACCAAGGAGTCTAGCTTGTATGCGAGCCGCTGGGCGATAAATCCATTGAAGCGCAATTAATCTAATAGGTGGGACCTCTTCTTTTAAAAAGAGGGAACACCATCAACCAACCGTGATATTGGTTCAAATGTGAGCATATTGGCTGGGATCCAAAAGATGGTAAACTATGCGTAAGTAGGGCAAAGCTAGAGGAAACTCTAATGGAAGCTTGTAGCAATATTGTATTTGGTATAGAAATGAGGTTATGGAGTGAAGATTCAAGGCACCTAAGATTATAGGTGAGATTGCTTTTATCATGGATGTGAAGCAACACGCATTACTTTCATCCAGTCTCTGTACATTTTCACTTCAGCAAATAGGTTGGATGTTTGATACACTACCAAAGTTGTTTGAATCTTGTAAATTCTTTTGTTAGAAAAAGTTCCGTTGTCTTTGCCACATGATCTTGGAAAAAGCATTGATTTGACGTCATCATTTCAGCTTTATATGCAACTTTTTTTTAATATTAACAAGGCTTGCAAGACTTTGACTATGACTATCAAGGACGGACTCAGAGACAAAAACAAAGTAGAAAAAACGTAGAATCAAGACAAAAACTCAGAAGTGTACTTGGAACCAAGGCTAAAAAAATGTATTAGATGGTAGTAATACAAGGCAAGGCTAGAGCTTGAAAGCCAAAGACTAAGGAGGCAAAATGAGTTGTCGAAATTGAAGAACATTTCAGTTTTGACTCTTTTATATACTAGAGATTGAAATTTGTCCGTCAAGCCTGAAAGTTACTTGAGAAACTTCTTCCATCAAGCTTGGAATTTGTTTAAAAACTTCCTCTGACTTGCTTGTCAAGCCTGAAAGTTGTTTGAAAAGCTTCTTCTAATTTGAACGGCACTTGAGCTGCTTCTACTATGTAGAAAACTTCTTAAAGAGCTTGTAATTTTTTAGAATCTTTTAGGAATTTTCTAGAACTAGTCAATTGGTTTATGTCCGTGACATTAATTCCTCTTCTAGCTTTGAGATCCTTCAAGAAATTTGTATAATCATTGCTCTTGATTTCGTTGATTATTTTTGATAAAATACTTGAATCTTCAAGAGAGCGTTCGATAAATTTGAAGCTGGTTCTCATGTACGTTCGCTAATTAGGTAATTGCGCCAATGAATCAAGTATTTAATTTGCCATTTTTGCATCCTCGAATCTGAAACTTTCTCAATTTCATACTTTTTAATGCTATCTACTTCAATATAAGGCGCCAAAGGTTGAATTTTTCCAGGAAAGTTAGATTTTCTATAGGTTTCCAAAAGTAAAACATGAAACACTGGATGTACTTTTATTGCTGCTAGTAGTTGTAGTCAATATGCAATAGCATTGATTTATTTTTCAATATTAAATGGTTCAATCCGGTAATAGTTAAATTTGTTGCTTGGATGAGTTGTCTTGATATTATGTCGTAGTAGCTATACTTTTTCACCTACTTAAAACTGTTGTTGCTGTTTTTTTCTTACATTAACAAACTCTTTGTATCATACTCGAGCTTCTTCTAAATGAGCTTTCATTGTTGTGTGTAGCTTTTGTAAATGCATTGCCAAATTTTGTATTATCGGGCTCTCTCCTCTCCAAGCTGGTAGCATATTGATTTTTGGATGATGTCCATAATTCGCGTAAAATGGAGTTTTTTGAGTTGATGCATATTTGCTGTTATTGTATGCAAATTTTGCAAGCGGTAGCAAAGACACCCAATTGTCTTGTTGATGATTTATAGTTCACCATAAATATTGCTTCAATACTCAATTTAAGTGTTTAATCTATCCATCTATTTGATGATGAAAAATCAAAAAAAGCTTGATCTTCACTTGTAATACTTCAAATAGTGATTGTCAGAACTTGAAAATGAACTGTGGGCCTTTGTTAAACACAATGTCTTCTAGTAATCCATGATATTGATAAATGCTGTCGATGAAGAGCTTAGTTTTTTTTTCTAGTGATTGTTTTCTTGCATGGAACAAAATGCGTCATCTTTGAAAACCAATCAACTATTATACATATAGAATCAAACTTAGCCAAAAGTGGTAAGTCTGTAATGAAGTCCATAGAAACAAATGATCATGATTATTTTGGCACTGGTAAAAGCTGTAAAAGTTCATATGGTCGATATCGCGGATTCTTGGAGCGAGAACATGTGTCACAAGATAGAACAAACTCTTTGATAGTCATTCACATCTATGGCCACCAAAATCTTGAAAAATGAGTTCCAACGTCTTGTTGAAATCAAAATGTCTAACGATTGAAAAGTTGTGGCGTGCTTAAATGGTTTGAAGACGTTGTGGTCCATCCGGAATATATAGACATTCTTTAAAGTATAAAAGCTGATATTCAATCTTGAATTTAATGAAATCTTCTGTAGAGTTGTTAGAACGTTATTTGATATCAAGCACCAAAGCATCTGTAGCTGATGCTGTTTGGATTTTGCCTAAAAAATTGGAATTAATTGGAAACAAGATTCAAGTTGCTTATAAACAAAAGCGTTCAGGATTCAAGAGCATTGTCCATTGTTGATCATATGCTGCTTCTCCTTCTTTAGGCATAAAGTTGGATCTTTTAGATAAGGCATCAAATAATCCTTGTTGCTTCCCGAGTCAATATATGATGTCAAAGTTAAATCTAAATATAGAAATATTTCAACGGGCTTGACGATAATTTAAGACACAAGTAGACATGAAATATTCAAGGTTTTTATAATCAGTATATACTGTCACCTACTGTGCAACGCCTTTGAGAAAATGACGCCATTTTTGGAAAGAATCCACGATTGCAAGCAGCTCTTTATTATTGATTTAATAATTGATTTCTGCTGCGCTAAACTTTCTAGAATGGAAAGCAACTGGACGGAATTTTTTGTCTTTATTTTGTTGCAATAATATTGCACCCAATGCAAAATTTAAAGCATCTGTCTAAAAAAAAAACGGCTTAAAAAAATCTGGATGTATCAAGATCGGAACTGTAGTAAAAGTTTTCTTTAGTGTTAAAAAGACATCATCTACTTTTTGACTCCAATTTAATTTAATTTTTGCGTAAGTGGAATAGTTATCTGGGAATAGTTTTTGATGAAAATTTGGTAGAAATTTGCAAAATTAAAAAAACATTGAATATTGCGTATTGTTTTTGGGGTTGTCCAATCTAATACGGCTTGAATTTTCTTATAATCTATTGAAATATCGTCACTTGAAATGATATAGTCAAGAAACCCGATTTGAGTAGTGTGAAAATTACAATTTTTAAGCTTGGCGTATAGTCTAGCGTTCCGAAGCTTTTTAAGTACTAGCTTTACATGTTTTTCATGTTGAATTCGATCTTTAGAGTATATCAGAATGTCATTTAAATAGTAGACAACAAAGTCGTTTAGAAATTCTTGGAATATATTATTTATAAGGTGTTGAAAGATTGCTGTTATAGTTGTAAGTTAAAAAAACCTGACGCTGTACTCAAAGTGGCCATACTTTGTTGAAAAAGCTTTATTCTATTTGTCACCTTCTTTGATTCGTAAAAGATTGTACGTTTTCCTAAGATCAATCTAGATATAAATCTTTACTTGTCCAATTTAGTCAAAAAATCCACTAATTAAAAGTAATAGATACTGATTCTTGATTGTAACTTTGTTGAGGCCTCGGTAATTCAAGCACATTTGTAAAATTCCATCTTTCTTCTTCACAAACACAATAGATATACCAGTTGGAGACTTGGAGCGTTGAATAAAATAGTTGACTAAGTTTTCATTAAGATATTCTCTCAATGCAGAGAGCTCGTTCTGCGATAAATTATAAATGGGTCCAAAAGGTGGTTGTGCACCTTGTTCAAGATCAATGGGGCAGCCATATAATTGATGTTTGGGCAAAATATTTGCATTCTTCTTTTCAAAGACATCTTAATACTTTTTGTATTCTTATGAAAGCGTGGTTGTCTTGGTGGTTTGCTGAAACATTGGAATAACATATGCCACAAATATATCACTATCTTTAGCAGCTTGCATAAACGTTCAAGCTTCAATAAATAAAGGTTTAGACACTTTCTGGTTGGAAAGTTCTATAGATTTAATTAATGATTTATGCGTAAAAGATTTTTCAGGAAGAAATGTAATACTACGGTTTACCCAATCAATATTGAAATTATATTTTTTAAGTAAAAAAAGTTCTAAAATCACAAGACTGGAAGGAGAACGGACAACATTGTAAATTATATTACTATTATAGTTTTCTGCTACTGTTTGTAAGAGAGATGTTTTGTAGGTAATATCGCTAGAAGATAGCAATTATCCGTCAATACTTTCAACGTGAACGGCCTTTAACTTTTGAACTATAGGAATTGTATGTAAATTTACAAACGACTCATCTATAAAACATTATGAAACTCCGAAATCTATCAAAATATGTACTTTAATATTTTGAAAATCTAAACAAACTAATATAGTAAAACAAAGAGCAAGATTTGCAAATAATACAAAACTTGAAGATGTCGATGATGTTGTAAGATCCAGTAGCACGATCCCTATTGTGACTGGACTTTGTTGTTTTTCTGTTGAACATTGGTACTCCGAAATTATGAAGTGCGTTGTTGTTTCTTAAAACAATTGTTAACTTTATGTTTTTTTTTTCTACATTAAAGACATAATCCTTTTTTGCGTCGGTATTTTTTTTGTTATGTAAAAGATTTAAATCGAACTGCATCAATTCATATGTCTTTAGTTTTGGATTGTTTTCCTGAATTTGAAGTTAAAAAGTGGCAGAGTAGTCAGTACAAGGCCGCGGCATATTTCATACTCATTTATCTTGTTACCGCTTAAATAGCCTATGCTACATTTGACATTTTGACTAATAGTCTTATTCAATATCGCAAGGTCTGATAACAAAAGTAGTAAGTCTTTTACTTCGTTACATAAGTCATAATAGAATTGGCTTATCATAACTTGTTTGTTCTAATTGATATTGCATGTAAACTGGCAAAAATCTGAAGCATAGACTGATACTGAACGTCTTCCTTATCATAAATTCCGGATCTTTGTTGTTGCAGAGCGTATTTTATTATATTCATCAAATACTTTTTCAAAAACATCTAAAGATATTTTAAAACTATTGATTATCAAAGAGTTCTTCTCAAAAAGCGATGCAAACCAAGAATGTATTAGTCTAGATAACAAAATTTTTACCAATCCAATGCAAGGTGCATCTATTGAATATTGTTGAGGTTGAAAGAGCGTAATGAGTCAAACTTGATTGACAAAATCACAAAATTTGAAACGTGTACTGTCAAATTTTTCCGAAAAGCTGATTCTAGATTCTTTACTTTCGCTAAAACTTGAAACCTACAGTATGAAACTTGGAATATTGTTAGTTTGAATAATTGGTGCGAGTGTTGCAACATGTTCCCACTCTATAGATTGTTGCAGCCTTGCTTTGAGGCCAGATTGCCTTCAGTTAAGTTTTTCGGTATGCTTAAACATTTGTTGTCGCTCTAGATTCATGGTTGTAATTGCGGACATGATAGCATTGAACTTTGAATCATTCATAAAAATTTTGTTCCCTTCCATCATGATGATAATATAGTATTCTAGTAATACATGTTGATAAAAATAACAAGACCACAAACGCTTGGAAAAATAAACGGAATAGACTGTGACTGTAATGCTTTAAAGCTAGCTCCACCAAACTCTTGTACAACTTTCTTTTTAAGTTCCTATTTGGATGTGTTAATAATACGGATTTCAAGATTGGAATTGAATTCACGGACATGAGATCTATTCAAGTCCATAAACTTCAACAGTAGAAAAAATCTATAGTAAAAACAGACAACACCATCAATTTAAAAGTGGATAATTCGCAATTTCTAAAACACTTTGCAGTTTTCAGATAGAGAGGTAATCTACGCTCTATTTAAAATCCAAAAATTTTAATGATGTTGAAGCAGTCTCGACAAACTGTTAGGAATAGACTTATAGACAAAAACAGAGTAGGAAAAACGTAGAATTAAAACAAAAACTCAAAAGTGTACTTAGAACCAAGGCTAGAGAAGTATATTAGATAGTAGCAATATAAGACAAGGCTAGGGCTTGAAAGCCAAAAATTAAGGAGGCAAGAGCTTGGAAGTTGTTTGAGAAGCTTCCTTTGACTTGTCCATTAAGCTTAGAAGTTGTTTAAGAAACTTCCTTTGATTTAGACGGTACTTGAACTGCTTCTACTAGGTAGAAAGCTTTTTGAGAAGCTTCCAATTTTCTAGAATCTTTTATGAAATTTCTAAAATTAGTCAATCGGTTCATGTCCGTGACAATGACTGTGCTGATCAATCTGTTTAAACATTGCCGGGCATTAGGCACCTATTGTCTGTTTGACTTGTGTAACCCTCTTATTTCTTCAATTTGTTTCTAGATCCAGGCAACTCTTGAACAATTTTGAGTTTTTCAAAAGTGCAACAACTGATTTGTAGAGAGATTTAGATCAATCTTGTGTAAAAGTGCCATGTACAGTATTGTACATTGTAGTAAGCTGTATTTTCCTAAAGCCTAATAAAGTTTACTAATATACAAAGTGTTCTACTTCTATCAGTAGTATGCAAGGTGGATATTTCCTTGTAGAATGTGACTAGATTTAAATTTCCGTCTATTCTTGCTGATTTCATTGATTTGTCAACCGTAGTGTTATTCATTATAGTGTTGTATAACCTGTGCTACTTCCACTATGTATTTGTAGCTCACATTTTTTTGCTTTTATCAAGCTCCTCCAACTTTTGAAGACGTATTTATCACTTTCAGTGGGTCTTAAATTAAATGGTGTCAAATGCCACCAAATTCATAGATTGTGCTATATTTATCCTTATTGTTTGATACGTAAAAACTGGTACAATGGTGCTTGGATAAGGTCAACTTTTATAAAAGAAATTTTTGGATAGTACCAAGATCCCATTCTTTTTTTTGTGTATTGAGCTTTGTTACATGGAGCGTTTGTTTAATGTCAATGTCTAGATATGGTCAATGTTTTTTCTTCCTCTAATGCATTGACCTTATTCAAACGCTACTGTACTTACGTGCAAATCGTAAGTTAGATTGGAGTATAGAGGCAAAAGACTAATAGAACCTTCTAGTAGCTAGTTTCCTCCAAAATTGCTATCAGGATAGCTAGAGCTTGGGTAAGAGTTCTATTAGGTAAAGCAAATGATTAGAGGCATTGGTGGTTTAGCAACCTCGACCTATTCTCAAACTTCAAATAGGTAAGTTGCTAGGTTGTTTGGTTGAACTCCAGGAACAAAATGAGAGCTCTAAATGGGCCATTTTTGGTAGCATATTAGCAAGTGAAAACTGAAAACTGCTTGAACTATTTCTTTCCTAAATCAACCGAGCTGCCTAATTGCAAACAAAAGATCGTGCTGCAGTACAGGAAGTCCAATTATTATAGAGTTGTTAGCTTTGGGGTTGCAAATTAGAGGTCAAGGTAAGCTCTATCATAAACGCTCTCAACCAAGGTATCAATTAACTACTTTAATTTGCTGCACAATTCTAGAAGAAGTCAATAAATATTGAGAGATTCATCTACTTTTTTCTTCAATTCCACTTCATGCTATGGCTCATGCGGTTCATGGAATGTTTAAGTGGTGGGTGTTTCTAGAGAAAGTAAAGACACATCCTTTTGCCATCATTTTACACTGAAATGCCTCAAAAGTTGTGAGTTTTTGCATATGTTGTGTTTTGACCAACTCAGGTCTCTTTAACTTTGTTTGAATGACAAAATCTTCATGACACGGCTAGATATTCTTTGAGAGTCTTGAGAAGCTTTTCAAATGTGAGTTTTTTGTAGTTTTGTTGTGAATCTTGAAAATTTTAGATATACAACTTTTTGGCTGATAAAGGATAGAAGTAATAAGAGTGTCCTGACTAGTCAATGAAACGGCTGCCTCAAAACCTAGAGTAGACACAATAATCATGTGCATTATTGGAAATGCAAGAGCGTCATGGTATTTTGAAAGGGGATGAACACCTTTTTTCTTTTAATTTTTGGAGATTGGCAAAATGTTTGAGAACAGTCACAAACATGTACGTACATGAGGTGTTCTTTATTCAAGAACCTTATGGTCAATACCAGATCTTGTCGGTATTTCCAATCACTAAACAACTTAGCTGAACTGGCAATGCAGGATGAACCGACAGCCAGGTTATGGTGCCAAACTGCGCGCTAACCTACATCTCAAAAAGGGTGTTGACTAATTAAGCAGCAGAACCATTCAATTTCTAAGACAACTGAATCTCATCAAAAACACAGATTCATTCTAGTAATCCCACACCTAGCCATCTGCTTCAGTATCAATTTCACTAGCAGATCAACCGCCTCCAAATAATTTTGAAAAGTATCTGATTTGGATGAAGAACCACCGTATTCACTACAACTCAATAGACTTTGAGGTTGGGGTTGGGGCTTCTTGTGAATTACTTAATTTATTTGATTAGAATGCTTCATGTGAGGAGGATTGTGGTGGTATGTTGTAGGTGTTAGAATTTATGGTTCAACGTGAACATGGAGGCAAATTTTGGGGTTTTGGTGGGGGCTTCTTGTCAAGTTTTAATAAATTTTTTTGTTTTTTTGGTTGCTACACATGAGTTAGTGCTGTACTAGTATGCTAGGGGGGTTGTGGTTTGCATTATACTTAAAACAAGTACGCAAATTTATGGGTTAAATTGGAGGCTTTATATCAGGCTCTTGTTTTTTCTTTTGTTTGAAGCTACACATGAGGTCCATGTTGTGGTAATATGTTGGGATAGTTGGGTTGTTATATGCATACATGTAGGCAAATTTTGTGGCTTCAATGGGGGTGCATGTTAAATTTTAATTTCTTTTTCTGTTTTATGGCTGCTACTCGTGAGGTGAATGTTGCAATGCTGGGACAGTTGAAGTCGTGTTATATGTGAACATGTAGGCAGATTTCAGGCTATTGGTAGGGGCATTACCTCAAGTTTTATTTTTATTTTTTTTGCTACATTCAATGTCAATGCATGGTAGTATGCTGAGAGGGATGTGAATTGTATTATACGTAAAAGAAAAGGCATATTTCAAGGTTAAATTGGAGGTTTTGCATCAAATTATATATTTTCTTTGTAATTTTGGAGCTGCACTTCAGCTTGTAGGTAGTATGCTGCAGATTTTAGGGTTGTATTTTTTGTAAACATGGAGGGGAAATTTGGGGTTTTGGTGGGGCTTTATCTCAAGTTCTAATTTTTCTTCTTATTGGATGCTACATGTGAGGTTAACATTCTTGTAGGATGTTGGGAATGTTACAATTTTACACTGAGATTTTTGTTTGATGAATGCTTGTATTTTAGGTCCCATGGAAGGCCGGGTCATGTTACACTTAAACATTGGGCAAATGTTCAAATTGTTCTAGGAGTTTCCAATCCAATTTTTTTTATGGAATTCTTAAACCACATGTCACATTGCAACTGTCATAGTATACTTGAAATAGTACCACTGTGGTACTTGGGATTAAGAGGTGTTGGTAGCTTGGATTGCAAGTGCTAAGGAGGAGCTGAGAATGTTACATGAGAAGAGTGCATATTTTGGATTCAAGACTAATGACCCCTCTTTTTCCCCTCAAAATACACATGTGGTTGATGCAGTAATAATATAATTTCAACAATAACAATAGTTAGTTAAGGGCTGCATGTTGGGCTATTGTTTGTTTTTAAGGTTGTGGTGAATGATAAGTCTTGTTTTATAAGTAGTAAAGGTTGGGAGTTTATAATGAAAGTTGAGGTTTTACACCCTCAAGTAAGGTGGGAGGCTCATTTTATCCTCAAGAAATGTTATTGCAATTGCCATAAATGAAGTGCTAGTCTGTAGAATGTTGTTTTTTATTTTAAAAACGATAGTTTTAGACTATTGAAGTACATCAATGGTTTGTAGGAGGGAATATGAAGGATTCTTGATTATTTGTTCACATGTGAAGGTGTTGAATTTCTTAATTAGAATGGCCAGGTATGCAACCGCAACTGGCCATGCAACCGGCTCACGTAGCAGGCTCATCAAGGCACCATGATAAGCAAGGAAGGCTAGACGTGCAAGGAGCACTGCCGCTAGTGCCTGGCTCCTACAAGGCATATTTGCAGTTTCAGCAATTTCAGCAGTGGAGGAAGACTCAACCACAATTTCCATACATTGGTGGCGCATCCACTAAGTCTAGCACGGGTGACGTTGAAGAACATTTTGTCAATGCTGTCGATAGAGCAACTTGGAGAAAAAAGTCAAAGCATTACAAAGACAAGGCGTCAATGTGATGAGAGGCGGGGGCAAAGCCTTATGAATCGTCGCTTTTTGTTAACGGGCACGTGGACGGGACTTGTGAGGGTAAAAATCATTGGGATGTGACCATCAAGAGTCTAGTTCCAAGGATTCTAGACATGAGCGTTATTCCCTTGGAGGGTCAAAGTAAGGAGGCAGTGCAACTCTTGCTTAATGAATTACAAAGGGAATTTGTGTTCAAAGGTTGCCTCTTGGATGAACTCGGGTTGAAGAAAAAAGTTCTTAGTTTTTTGAAGACGGAATGCTCTTTAATGAGAGGGAAATACATCAATGAAGGAGATGCATAATGTCTTGTTAACGTATCTGACTCAGGACAGTGGAAGAGATTGAGGGCTTATTTTGATTTGCCTGCATAGAAGGCAAAATCTCAAAAGATGTCAGAGGCTAGGAGCTGTGTGAAAACCGTTTTCTATGTTGGTAGAAAGGGCAAGGCTTCAAAGGGGTTGCAGGAGGAGGTAAGTAGCGTGCTTTCTTTGATCCATGTTTAAAATCACTGCTTTTGAAGGGAACTTGAGAACATAACAAAGTGCCTCGGTGTCTATGCAAGGAAAGGACAATGTTGATAACGGTACAACTAACGAGATAGAGTTCAATGGTCTTATTAAATTGGTAAAGCTAGGCAATCTTTTCCCCATTCTTTCAGCTTGCCTAGTTTAACACATAGTGTAATATTGACCTTGTAGGTACTAGAACTCCATGATTGATTTGATTGTGTAATAGTTATCATGAAATTGTTTAAGTGAAGTTATAGTCTTAATTTAGTTGAAAGTACTATTGTTTAGTTATAGTGCAATTATCATTTTTCACTTTGAAGTTGGTTATGATACTCCGTAGTTGTAGTGGAGTTATTTTGTTTTACTGAGAAGTGGTTTATGTTACTTTGTAGTTATATAGCAGTTATATAGCAATTGTAAATATTTTTGTTCATTATTACAGTTGTTGTTTTTCATTTTTCACAGTGAAGTTGTATGGCGTTGTATCTCAAACACCCTAATCTATATTGCATATGACTTTTTTGTGGTTATGTGAATCATATGCTACAATGCAATGAGTTGTATAATTTTGAATTATTGAGTGTAAGCTTGTCTAACTCAAGGTATCATTGGGAATTGGAATTAGGTACATGATGGGAGAACTAGCAATTATTGGGCTCTTGTACGGTAAAGTATCTTGGAATTGCCATAACCTATTGGATTAATGATGGTGTTGGCAGGCTATGTCTAATCAAGCACCACCAAGGATTATGGCCATTGAAAACAACCAGGCAGCTCTTGTTAGCAAGCAAACCAAGTTGGAAGAGAATGTGTCAAAAGTTCTGAAAAACCAAGAAGACTTGGAAGCAATGCTTTCCACTTACCTTAGGAACCGCAAAGGGTCACAAGAATTCACCTTCTCAAATTATAGCCCGGACCAGGTAAATGAAATGACACATTTTAATATGCTCTAGCTACAAGAGGCACTTGCAGGTAAAGGAGGGAATTTGGTCCCTAATGTTGACCACGGCAAAGCTGTGGAGGATGTACAAGTGCCCTAGCCAAAGGATGCCCCTCCAAGCAAAGGAGGGAAGTGCCCAAGATTGGCAAGGGCAAAGTTGTAGAGGATGGACCTACCGAGGAGTCTGAGGAGCACTCTAGTGGGGATCCATTGTATTTGTCGGACTTGCCAAGGATTATCATCACTGGGAACTCTACCGCTGTCGGGTTGAGAGGAGCGCGCCTTGGGAACACGCAGGGTGTCTTGCTGCGATTGTGCGTTGCCGACTAAATCGTCTTCAATCTTGATATTTTCTTCAAATCTTCAATCTTCAGTCTTCCGTTGGCCTATCCTGTGGCTGGTTCTAAAGGTATAAGGGTTAAGGTAGGGATAAGAGCCCACTGGATACGGGACGGGTAGATCGGGACAGCAGACACGAGTTGCCGTCCGTATGACAGGATCCTAAAATCAAATTCACGATCTGCTGGCCAAAACTCCAGATCGTGAGAACAGAGCAAGTCTCGACCATGTGGGTGATCAATCCCATTTTGTCACCACAACAATAAATGGGGTTAAATTTGGTTTAATCCAAACTGCCCGCAACAAGGTTTACAAAACAGAATGGAAATGAATTGACAAACGAGCCTCCAAAACCGGCTAGAAATAACAAAGCCACATCCCACACATACATAAAAAATAAACCCAAAACATTCCTTTTGAAATCTTCATATCTTCAGATCTTCAAGTCTTCATGTCTTCAAGTCTTCAAGTCTTCATGTTTTAATAAAAACAATGAGGAAAATCACAAATAACAAGTCCTAGAAAAGCAGCGACCTTCTATCTAGTGCCACAGATGGCTCAAATATTCAAATGCTAAGTATAATAGCAATTTAAAAAGCTCTTCTAACCCTTTAACATCTCTCTAAATTTCAACTCAATCTAAGATATTGTCCAAAAGTTATGCGGGTTCAAAATAGAGGCTCTTCTTTCTTCTTACAAACTAAACACTGCCTCTATAAACCTCTATAACTTTTGTTCTATACATCATCCATAAAAACGTGATATCAATTTAGAAAGATGATATCACTGGCTACAACCCGTAAAATTTTCACTTCAAAATAAAACTCTGTCCGAAAGCTCTAGTCAATCAAAGTGTGGGTCTCAATTTTTTAAAGAGCATCCAAACCTCCAACTTCTACCCACTATAACTTCTTCAATAAAACTTCAAATGAAACGATTAAAGACAATTCAGAAAGCTATGACAACAAAATATCACTCCTGAAAATCTGAAAAGAAAATTTCATACTGTCCAAAAGTTGTAGTTCTTCAAAGTTTCGGCCTTCTCCTAACAAAAGGGCAGCCACCTCCAAACCTTCACACTTCCATAAATTTCTCTTCCAAGCTTCAAACCTCAAGTTTAAGGACTTTCTAGAAAGCCAAGACTAAGATATATATTCCCTCAAAATTTTCTTGCAAAATGATATACAAATCATAAGTTATGGCTTGTCAAAGTCTCAGCCTTTCTTCATAGTTTGGCTTTTTGACTCTAAAATTCAAACACTCATAACTTTTGCATCACAACTCCAAATCAAATTTGCAAACTCATTTTGAAAAGGTAGTTATACAAGGAACAACCTCGTCAAATTTCCGTTCAAAATCATGTATATACAGAAAAAAATCTCACATCAAAGTTTTGGGATTTTTTTCCTTCTTCCCATCAACACTCATACACTAACTTCCAACAACTAAGGGATCTTTCCTCCATAATTTCGACCCTATCTAAGGTAGGGAGGTGGGGCACATCAGCCCATGCTCCTCCCTATCCTAACTCCACTATAGATGCCAAACCCTTTTTCCTTTCACACCTTTCCTATTGACTTCTAAACCCTTAGTATTTTTATTCAAACAAAGACAAAATATATGAGTCTTCCAAAACATCTAGATAAACATATGAAAATGATTAAATTACAAAATAAATGCCATCGTAAAGTGGCCACGTGCCCTTGCAAGCATATAATAGCGTCAAACGCTTGTTTTCAGTCGCCAAGTCGTGGACTTGGTTGGCTGGAGAAGCGATCGTCTCTGGTCGCCCGCCGGTCCGGATTCGAATCCCATCGGACTCGTCGAGCGGTGATGGCGGCTCACGGCTTGGCAGCTAGTGAGGCAGGAAATTGGCCCAGCCAACCGGCTACCTACCCCCCTGAGCTGTGCATGTGACAAGACGGTACAGCGCACTGGAATCTATGGCTGCTGCGCTGTCACCAAACCGTGGTCCTCACCACGACCACCCCTTTTGCCTCAACTGTTGATTTATTGGAATCAACACAAACATAAATATATAACAAGTATCTACATGATGGAGATATCTCCATCAAGACACCGCTAAACCAAAGGAAGTAGATATGGGAGAGAAAGAGACCCAAAAAGAAACGGTGGACATTCAAGTGCAAAAGGTGAAGTCGAATATTTCTTTTTACTTTCTAAAGTTGTTAGCAAATTTTTAACAACAATGTTGGTAGTAGATCTTAGAGGATATATGGATTTTTTTTCATTTAGTATGTGCTTTTATTTTCTTCCTCTGTTCTTCCTTGGATGTAGAAAAATAAAGTTTTTAGAGACATTTTTGATTTTGCATGATAGTATTGTTGTCATTTTATTTCATGTTGATCATTTGCAACTCAAATCCTTCTTAAAAAATTGTTGCAATGTACTAGTTCAAAATGCAAAAAGAGAGGTTGAGTGTAAAATGATTGTGGTTGGTAAGTGCTAAGGATTTAGCAGAAATTTTGTTCTTTTTGTTTTCATTCTTCTATTTATCCATCCATGTTTAAATCATAGTAACTACCAGCATATTGTAGTATTTGTTTTCAAATGCTTTGATTTTATATCAAACTCCTTGTTTATGACTTTCTTATATTATGTAAGTCCAAGTCTCATATTATGGATGAAAAGGGATTTGGCTGTACTAATTATGGGTTGTTGGAATTGTGCTTGAGTTGTATTAGGTTAAATTGCAGTAGTAATGGTACCATAATAACATAGTTGTAGATGAGTTGTAGTAGGCATTAAAAAAAAACTTAAAGTCGTGTAGAAATTGTTTTACCTATTATGGGGTGATTATATAGTCTTTTAGTAGACATCTTAGTTGTATCATAGTTGCAAAATGAGTAACTAATCCATACCAAAGTGATTGTGTAGTCATACATGAGTCGCTCTAAATTGACTTGGAGTTGTTTAGAAGTTGTTTTTATAGATAATTTGTTTTTATTTACTATATGATGACTCTATAGTTGTTTAGCAGAAACCTTAGTTGTTCTTACTTACTCTTTGTTGACCCTAAAATTGTTTGCGTGACACCTTAGTTGTTTTCACTTACTCTTTGGTGACTCTGGTGACTCTACAATTGTTTACTAGACACTTGAGTTGTGACCTAGTTGTAAAACTGCATTGGTAATGTATAGTTAATGGTAGTAGGTTCTAGAATTCTCACAAAATATGGTTGTTTGTGCTAGCAAGCCTCACCATCTATAGCCCCACAATCCCCTTAGAAGCCAAAGGAGAGTGGAGCAATGATGGGGGCGATGGTGACAACTGCTCCACATGTGCCACCTCAGGTGAAAGATGCACCTACTATAGGAGGTAACGCTACACCGCATAAAGGTGGAAAGCTTGTGATCATGAATGTTTTTGGAACCTTGATTGACTCCCACTTGTTGAAGCATGGAGACTACATCATTGAGAAACCAACCTTGACAACAAATGCAGGCAAGCGAGGTATTTTATTTCATCCTTGGTTGACAAAGTTTTTGGCAAGGAAAAGCAAATAGGGTTCCTTTCTTCATTTGGGGAATAGAAGATGCTTGCGTGCGCATGCCTGATGGAAAACCATTTACATGGGAGAAGCGACTAGATTGGGTTTTCAGCAGGTGGCTACAATGGAATCATTCAAACACAGTTCTTATAGACGCGGATGGCCAGAAGTTTGAAGTGAATTCCCTCTCAAACATGATAGTGCCCCCTCTTTTTCATGTGGACAGGTTGACTAAACTAAGTGATGACATGCAATACCTCCGGTTGTCCTTGAAGCCTCAGTTGGAAGGGTTTCTCCAATCCGGTAGCATGGAAGATTTCTAACTCATATTTTGGATTACCAAGAATTCAATGACTTGAGGGACTCATTAAGGGTTGACAAAATTATCAAATGGGGGAAACTTAAGACTTTGGCGAAACCAATCTTGGTAAGGAGACCTTCAAGTTTTTAGTTTTAAGTGTCAATTCCTATAAGAGTGAGTGTTGAAATGTGAATCCTTTTGTGATATGGTTTGTAGGATAAAATGTCAACCAAAAAAAAGAAGTCAGTTGCTACTTTGAAAAAAGGAGCTGAGCAAGCACACAAGGTTAGAGACTTAGAGAATGCATCACTTCTATGTAGTTGACAGAGTGAAATATCCACAACAATATCTGATGCCTTCTTTTTTTAGTGTAGTTTACAATGGGATAGAAGGTGTGGCTAATGAACCCTAACAGCCCATAGTAGAAGGTTGCTGTTGCCAACATCAGCGGCCTAAGTGGAGTCTACAACATACACTTCCAACCTATTCCAGAGAGTTGCTACAAGGTGGAGGTACTAGAAGCCCTGCATCCACAGGTGCGTCTGATGCACAAAAACAGTGTCGCCGATCAGTTCCTGGTGAAAGATGCCGTTCAGTCAAACACTTTGTGGAATTCAAGTTTCATAAACATCTTCACTTGAAACCACCTTCAGCCGATTTGGTGGATTGTGTATATTCGGTATGTATTAGCCATTTTTCTTCCATATGGTTTATGTAGTAGGTTTGCTTACTTTTGGATAATGATGGGACTGGAAGTATTTAATCCACCTCCCTATATGTATTACCGAAATGTAATCTTGTACTTTCCTAATATACATGAAGCTTTTTTGATTTGGTGTGTACGATTGATATATACTTTGAAGTAATTGTATATGAATTATGGAGTACATGATGATTAGGTGACAACTAAGTGGCAACTTGTGAATTGCATGTGAAGTGTGATTGAATTTAAAGCTAAAACTCTAGTACGACTCAATGGGGATCAAGATACGTCTGTAGCAAATAAGATCTTACTAATCTGTGACTTATTAACTAGTACACAACAACTTTCAAATTACTCATTGTTCACTGTGTTACTACTATGTCATGACTAAGTCACTTCTGCAATAACTACTTGTCCAATGAATGATGACTCTATTGTGACTCAATGGCCAATAAAATGTGACTCTAGTACAACTCAGTGGCCACTACAATATCTAACTAACGACTAAAATACAACAATACTATGACTTTGCCATGACTCTATGGGCACTAGAGTGTCACTATACCATGACTGAACAAGAACCACTATACAACTCTTTGATGAAGAGGTGACCACTAGGCTACGATTCTTTGATGATTAGGTGACCACTAGGCTATGACTCAACTATGACTCAATGGCTTCACATTACAACTCCCATACAACTAAACAACAACTACAGAATTACGCTCATACAACTAAGAGTACTCCCATAATTCACTTAAATAATTGCAATTTGACTAATACACAATTCAACTACAACTATTGTTAGCATAATCACCTGAACATTATGTAATTTAAAGACAAAATAATTGTTAAAAAATGTCCATGAAGTTGTTCTCAACAAATAGGAACAGAACAACTGGAAGAAAATGGACCCTACCACAACTTATATTGCAGTTGAATAGTCGTATGTGAGTAGAGAATCCAGTATGTATCCGGGCACTTATTTGCTGACCCACCGGAGAAAAAAAATCTAATAGAGAAGTTAATACCACGTCAGTTGTGTCAGACGGATGAGAACTATCGTATTGCTGGAATGTCCTAAATGACAGGTTTTCCAAAATTGGAACATGACTACACAGATGTATAGTTGTGAAAGAGTCGTTTGTATCCTAAACGACTAAAAAATGTGTTGTTTATAGAGTCATATTTTGCACGTTTTCTTCTAGTGAATGTTGCATTTTAGGATTTTTGACCTAAAATATTAAAAACAAATTACCATATTTTACCTTCATTGCATGACAAGGTTTTTGATTTGGCAACGTGGCTATCCATACTAAAATCAAGGCGCGGACATCAAGGTGCAAACACAAGGGTTGCATCATGTCTTGACAATTTGCATTTGCACCTCAATTTTTTTTTTAAACTTTTCATTTTTTTTTCTTGCTTTGTGCTTTAATTTTTTCTATGTGCTTTATAATCAAGAAAAAAAATAAAAAATAAAAAACCATTGATATATGCACCCTAATTGTTTGCATTTTTGCCCTTCCATGCATTTGGAGTTTGCACCCATGTACTTGAGTTTGTGCCCTAACTCCATGTTAGCAACTATGTCATGCGTGCAACCAACGTGTGTGAGGTAAGTCCATGTTTGCCTTTTTTTATTGTATTTTGAAGGCAAATTTGAGTTGATTACATTGAACAAGCAAGAGGTCAATTGTGTGCATATAATAGATAAGCAAGTGGATAGATGGTTGGTCCAATGTGACAACTATGATGGAGGTGGGTAGCAAAAGATATGAAGCTTTCAAGACAAAAAAATTGCTTACAACAATTCTGGAAATAAGATTTTCATTTTTGCATGTTTTCTTCTTCAAATCTTTGCACACAAATCATGAAGCTTTCAATGATTGCGTGAACATTAAGAGAGACTAACTAAACATTGGGAGATCTTACAATATTTTGTTTTGCATTGTCACTAATCTCTTGATGTCTTTTGCATTATATTCATTGAGTCTAGTTTTGTGATATTTAGGCCAAATATTGGGAAATCTTATAATATTTTATTTTGCATGATCTATAATTACATGACCAGTCCATAATCAATTAAATAAGGCATTCTAGTTACATAGTTCAACAACAAACAAAACTTGTTTTCTAAGCACAATTGAATGTACTTCATCCATTTCATTGATGAATTTCATATACTTCACAAATGTTCTTCATTTGTCCATAGAAGTCTTAAACTATGAATTTGTGATCATTTATTAGGGGGTTTCAAACATGAAATCTGGCCTACAAGTTTCTCACCTCAGAGGAATTCAAGTCACTAGTGAATTATTTTTGTTCACTCACTTGCCCAAAGTCTAAGACACTCGTGAGTTTGCGTTTAGGGTTTAGCTTTTGCAACAACAACGCTGCAAAAGCAAGACCAACACAAGCAGAAGCAATGCAAGTACAAGGAGCAGGGCAGGAGTGGGAACAAGATGGGTGGGTGGGGACCTTTGTCTGCATTCACGCTTGTCTCCAAATTGCTACTTGCTGAAGCCATGAAGGTGGATTTTTGAAATTCACTCCTGAGATGAATCACGTTAGGAGTGAACTTCAGAGGTGAGTCACCTCCCTTTTCATTAGTGAATCCACCAAGGTGAATGATGACATGAGTCGCCCAAAAAAATTGATGTTTGAAACCCCTATATTTCACATTCCAAACACTTCCATACACCAAAAAAGGCAAAAAGGAACGCCTCAATCAATTTTGAACGAAGAGTTGGATGAACAAAACCCATCCATTACAATAAACACAATATTCCTTTTTGAAAAAATGATGACTTGACTCTTTCAAAAAAGAAATAGCTACCCCAGGCTATGTCCCTATAGCACTGATTTGTTGATTTGCTTTTGCAGAAAGGTACTTACACCTACTCAAATATTTACACCTACTCGAACACCTACACCTACTCGAATATCCTCAATGTACCTCTCCTCTGCAGTCCAGAGCCAATAAAGTGATAAAACTCATCCTTTTTCATTCACCAGCTCAAGGTGGAGTAAATCCCACGGAGGATGCCTTGGAAACCCGAGTCCAGGGGGATGCAAATCATATAAGGGTATTGATACATGTATCATCTTTTCTTGACTATTCTACCACACCCTACTATATATGGTCAATATTTACAATATTAAAATAGGTGTGGACCACAAGAGAAATATCACTAATTTGAAAACACAACTTGACATAGAAATTACAACTTTAATTTTCTTTTTAGCTTCAAATCCTGCTCATAGTATCAATTAAAATATCTAAATTATAATTTGTTTAATTTATACTTTTTAAAATTGATACTATGCTGAAAAATAAAATAAGAGTTGCATGTCAAGTTGTGTTTTCAAATTAAAAATGTTTTTCTTGATCCACACCTACTTTAATATTATAAATATTGATCATATATAGTAGGGTGTGGTAAAATAGTCAAGAAAGGGTGGTACATGTATCAATTCCCATCATATAAACATCAACAGATCACCGCCCGCGGATGCTTTCGTCATGCAAGCATTCAGCGCCCACCCCGGAGCTCGGAGTTGACATTGCCAAGGACCTCGTCAAGGCCGCCACAGATTTAAAAATATTGGTTATTGATTCATGTCGCGGCACGACGGCAACCTGATCATCTTCCCCAGCGCCAGCTTGCTCAAAATTTGCCTCGCTGGAGGGGGGGGTGGTTGCAGCGACTTTTTCAAAGGGGCGTTGCTTTGGGATCTTGCGAACTCCGTGAATTCATAATTATCTTCTGTATGAGCTGCCATGACCTGCAGTATCTCACCCATTTCATCATCAGACCTCATTCCTTCCTTGCACTTCCTCACAACTAGATTTTTCTAGCTCTCTACGTTCTTCTGGTATCTTCTGGAACCCACCTAAAGTTACATCCTTAGAAGTCTAGGAAATACTTTCTTTGCCAACCTTGTGTGGCAGGCAACATTTCCTGGTGTATGTAATTTTATGATTTGGGTTTTTTAGGGTGAGGTAGTGAGCTTGAATTGCAACCTCTTGTATAAAGCGTCCCTACAGGTAGTTTAAGAATGGATATGAAGTGGTTCTTGAATGTACCTCTTTAATCATAGAAGAAAATGTATATTCTATTGCAAGGGGCAATCATAATCCTTAATTTCACCTCATTTTTTCACAAGTTGCAGGGGAACAGTTTATGGGAGACCTATGAGTCACAATCAAGTGCCTATCACTGAAAACTTTGAAAATTTATTAATAATTCAATAATGTTTCAAAAATATGAAAAAAATTGTGTTACATTTGACATTTATTTCTCTTTGTTTGAAAATTGGACAAAAAATCTTCCTATTTAGGAAAGCCCATGAAAAGGCAAAACTAGCCCTTAAAGTGTCACTTTTAGAGCACACTACCTTAAAATTCATAATTGTTAATTTGGGAAAAATGGTACATTTTGGGACTTTCAAATTTTGAGATGAAAATTTTAGGTGGCCACCTAAAACCGAGCTTAGCGTTTTTTTTTGTACACATGGCCTCACATGAGAGGAGAAATTTGCAAGGGAAATTTTTTTGATGGCTTAAATTGAATTTGATACCTTCAAATTGAATTTAAGGTAACTTTTTGGGTTTAAGGTGCAGTACAAAGTGGGACACCTGTTTTTCCCAAATTAACGAATATGGTGTTCTTAGTGCATACCCATCCATTCCTTCCTTCATTAGCTGAACTTGGACCAGTAACACTTTCTTTTCACTTTAACACGATATTTATTACTTTAGGAAAACCTGACTTAGAGATTTTCAAGTTTTTACAATTGTAAAAGAGCATTTACTGAATACATTTTCAAGAACATAAAATCTAAAAGTCTCTAAATTGAGTTTTTTCTCATGTCAATGAACATTGCGTTTTTTGATATTGAAATCACAGAACCAGTTAACCAAAAAAAACACAACCCAAAAGTGATTGATAGACCTTCCAGAGAATTTGTTGGTTGGGCTGTCTAATCAAGTCCTTTAAGGTCAGTCCATGTTCACTCACCATCACCAATTTGTTGGTTCTGGACCGCAAGAGGGAGGTTTCGTATCAAGAGAAGCTACATTAAACGAAAAAATCTGAGTAGATGTTTTACACAAAAAGTAACGTAATGCTACAAGGACAGAGCAGAGAGAGCCCCTTGTAGTGTAACGGCGGCTGGTTCTAAGCATATTACAAGTGATTCGATCATATCGGTAGAAGCAGACCTCAACCTTGCTTCAACCGGATCTACTAGAAAACAGTTTAGTAAATTAACCCAAAGAGACTGAAAAGAAAATAATAGAAGCCAAACAAATAAAATTGCTCTTAAGCATTTCCAGAAGAAGCTACTCAAATTTTTAGCTGATTTAGCTAACAGAAGGTGCAGAATGAATCCTCTAGTAGGTTGAAACCTCTAAGGCAAGTCCTTCTAAGTCAGTGAACCGCCCTGGTTTCAAGCGATTCATTTCAATCTACATTCTACTCATTGTCAAGGCCAAGTCAAACTATGAGTTACTTTCGAAAGTTGACTGGGCACCAGGGTAAGTCTTCTCAGAAAAATATCTACGTTGATCAGATCACCAAACTCCTAAATCCAACGCTTCAAGTTTTTCAACGTCTTGCATTATCAGCACATGATGCAAACATTTTGGTAGATGATCAAAGATTTGTAGATGTCAAAAAATACGCATGTTCTCAAAATCAATATGTACAATCCAACAAATGGGCTCTATGGTGCATTGGAATCCTCGTCGAGGATAGTTACAAACCTAACTAATGTGATTAGAAGTAGTAGCAAATGTTGATACAAAAGTTCACCCGTTTGTGAGCCACAGGATCTGATCGATGAACCCGATCGTCCTGAGCAAAGGTTGAAGCGCAAGAATCGTGAGACAAGGACATGGCGACATATCCAGGGATCACGCAAGGATTGCCACAACTCCAAACGACAGGCAGGCGGGGCAGATGGGCACCAGCACTGTTGTACAATTCGGTCATAGCAACCCATAGCAAGTGAATATGGGTACCTACACCAAATACTGCAATTAGGTTGCCAAGGTTGCCTTACCACGGAAAGTTACCTCATGACTCATCAGTTCACCACTTGGAGATGCATGTAACTTTTTAACTATTTAGTGTTTCACATCGTTTACAACATGGACACACTAATTTTTCTTTTTACAACTGTGTTGTTTGCAATAATTGAAAATTACTGCTGCAGTAAGTATTTAAATAGTGTAAAAAGTGTTGAGAAATTAGTGTGGAGGCAACCTAAATGCACTATTTGGTGAGAGTATTGGGAGCTGAGCGGCAGGGCAGGTGCTGTCCGCATGCCTGTCCCACCACCAACCGATGTGTAGAAAGCAGCCGACTGCCGCCCACGACTGCCGCTGCAGCTGCTTTCGATCCAAGCAACGTCTAGAATGTGACGGATCGAACCGGGAGATTGAATTGTTCTAGATCTATCCAACCATGGCTGCCTTGCTTGCTTGCTTTTTATTTATAGTGGGTCCATTGAAGGGGAGGATCAAGATGATTAGTTTTTGCTTGCAAGCTTTTAGTGATGCTCAGAAGATTCTCGAGTCTAGACGTAGTTTTATTTCTTCGGTCAGCTCTATTCAGTTCTAGTTCTGTGCTCTCTCGCTCGAGTTTTCTTCTTCTTTGGTGGCCGGCATTGAAGGCTTGGTTTTGAAGAGGGAAAAAGGATTGCAGTTCTGGGAGTGGTAGACAGTGCTGTGTTATAGTTAGGCGTTTGCTTGAGGTGTGTCAATCTAGCCAATACTTCAGAGTACATTTTTTTAGAATTACAAGAAACAGGTGTGTGTAACAGAAACATTGAGCCCTTGTTCCGAGTCTTGGTTACGATTGAGTTGGTAGAGAAGAAGCGGAACTACGAACTAGTCAAAAGTCACAATGGCAGAAACTGAGGTATGAACAAGGGCTATCGATCCCCCTGTTTTTTGCGGTCAATTGATCACAAATGATGCATTACGTTGACAGTGTCATTTGAGTACTTTTCTTCCAAAGTACTTTTGTGTTTTCTGTGGCTGAGAGATCTGTGATAATTCTGTGCAGGTTTGCTACACGGGAGGCCCTGCCCCTCCATGGCTGGACAAAAACGCATGGTACATCCCTGTGGCAGTTCCCCAGGAACATATCAACAACATGCCTGTAAGTTTTTTCATTAGCAGCTATCTGCCGATTCCTGTTTGTGTATTGCAATTCTCTTTATCTATTGTCCAAAATTCGCGGTTCAGATTATGGATTTGTATTACGCCATTGCTTCCCTTCTGGTGCACTCTGCCAAATTTCTTGAATTCAGGCTCCTGTTATTCAGAAAATCCAAGCATTATTTATAATGATGATAAGTTCCAATTAGCTGGCTCCATTGGATTCACAGGTGTCTTCAGGAGAGTAACAAGTTTTCCTAATGGATTGTGTAGAGAATCGCATTGCATAAAGTGGAGCTGAAGGTGAACATGTGTTGCACAAAATGTGCGGAGATTGTAGATGAAGAAATCAGATATCTAGGAGGTAAGTGCATAAACGTTTCACCCAATCCTTCCTCAGACTTAGAGAACTCCTAGAGCATTCTAAACTCGGATTTTCAATGGTCTCTTGAATGTTTCAGAACTTGAGAGATGCATATGCAATCTGTAAAAAAGTAGTCAAATTGTAACCCCTGGAACTCATTTGTGACCGGTATTTGCAGGAGTGTTTAACGTGGAGGTGGACCACAGGACCTCCAAGGTCACAGTGACTGGAAGACCAGACCCAGACCGAGTGTTAAGAAGGGCCAGGAAAGTAGACAGGCATGCAACGTTCTGGCCAGCACCTCCTGCACCTCCTCCAGAACCACCTGTAGTGGTCATAGTGGAAGAGAAACCTGCAGAACCGGTGAAGCCTGCAGAACCGGAGGCACCCAAAGAACCGGAGAAGCCTAAAGAAGAAGAGAAGCCCGCAGAACCTGAAAAGCCCAAAGAGGAGGAGAAGCCCAAGGAGGAAGAAAAAAAGGAGGAAGAGAAGAAAGAAGAAGAGAAGAAGCCTGAGGAAACCAAGCCGGCTGAGCCAGAGAAGCCCAAGGAGGAGGAGAAAAAGGAAGAGGCTAAAGAAGAGCCGAAGAAAGATGAAGAGAAGCCTAAGGATGAAGCAGTGGCAGCAGCAGTTCGGTTCCCGCCTTACGAGTATGCCTCTTATGAGGGATATCCGGGGCCATATGGGTATGAGTACAGGCCCAGCCAGGATTACCAGCCTCTCTACCCTAGTGACTACAACATGGGCTTCTACGGTCCTGCCATGCCCATGATGAATCCCAATTATTTCAAGCATGTCAAGATTGCATATTAATCCACGAGAGTAGATTCCACACAGCGATAGTAAGTGTACCGTTCATAGTTAGCTAGACACGACCTGGTATTGAAAGATTGATTTAGGACAGATAGCTTGTGGTAGGCGTTGGTTCCTTTCTAGCATGCAGAGCGCTGGTAGCTGGCAGTAGTAACAGCCGCTCCCGTGATGAATTAGGTGATTAGTCACTAATCCTCCTGTATATCTTACCTCGTAAGGTTGATTGAATTTGCACACCCTCTGCGAATGTCTTTGACTCTATTGTTGTAGAACTTGAATTTACAACATCTGTGGATCTTGTACACCACAATGTCGTCGCTCTCAATTGGCTTGAAAATTTCTTTTGTTGTTCAAGATAACCCCATTTTTTGACTCGTCTTTAAAGGTATCAGTTGGGCCATCCATGTTTCCAGTTGTGCTTATGCTCTTATTCGTATCGCAAGGGTGTGCTAGAATGCTTTGAAACTCAGCAACTAATCAATACTATGTTACGAACATATGGGAAAGTGCAAGCATGGTGGAACTATAGATGTTAGTGCAGGCTGTGCAACTTATTATTTACTGCACTGACATCTTGGAATGCATTATCGTGAAGGACAAGAACGATCTAGCTATGCAATGATTCAATTATTAAATTACGATCTAAGTGAGTTTTAATTATAGTTCTCTGCTCTCTTAGCTTACATATAATGTCCTCCTTTATCTGAAATCGACTGCCTAGAGAATGACGAAGTGGAAAAAACTTGCGTAGACACCCTTCATTCAACTTTGTGTGAACACTTTTGCAAAAATCATTCAACTAAAAGGTCCCAGCGACGGTGACGCCTGGTTGTTTCTGTACCTTCAAGTGCCATCACCCTTTTGGAAAGCTGGAGAATACTTTGCATTTTGTGGTGGAGAAGTATTGACAAGCTTGGTTGGTGACCTTGCTTGCCTTTGGAGCTCAACTAGGACAAAGAGTTGGTGAACTCCCCTTTTTTAGTTCAGATTCAGATGTTATTGGGACTGCAATGTTTGTTGAAGGCTTCAGATTGCGTTACAACTGGTCTAAGAATGCAACCTAGAAACTGCTTTGATGTGCAAACCAGTGGGAGGTTTCTGCAAAACTCCTAGATAGATGTCCAAAGAAAAAGATATGCAGAAATTGAGAATATATGTATATATGCAAAGGGATTGATATGTCTACCATACCCTTTCAACTATTCTACCACACCCAAGGTAAATTTTAGATTTCTATCAACAAATAGTTAAATTTGAGAATTTGGAATTCAAATTTGGACTTAGAGACCTTGATTTTGTTTAGAACCATAAAAAAAAGGTTGTAATTGAACAACACCCAATGAAAAAGCTTAGCTCAAGGGAAAATTATTATTTTTACTTTTGTTTATAAAAAAAGATAAAAATTTTCATTGAGTGTTGTTCAATTAGAATTATTTTATGATTCTAGATTAAATCACGGTCTCTAAGTCCAAATCTGGATTCCAAATTCTCAAATTCAGCTTTTTTTTGATGGTAGAAATCTAAAATTTACCCCGGAGGTGTGGTAGAATAGCTGAAAGGGTGTGGCAGGCTTATCAATCCCCATATGCAAAATATTGAGAACCTCCACTGTTCAAGGACATAGAAAGTAGCCGTTGCAACTCTCACTTGAAAGCAACTCAAATTCATCTACTGGCTGACTGATAGAGTGATAGTTTGAGATAACAAGACCCTGGAAAGTTCACATAACCTCAGCATAGCTCCATTATGCAAAAGTAGCATTAGCACCCAAGCATTGGATATGGAGAGCATGGTAACACCGTTATCTCACAATTCGATTTCGCTATTGAAAAATGAGGTCTTTTAAAAAAAAATCGTTGATTACAGTAAAAGAACATCCAAGCCCAACTATAAAAGCCGTTTGCATAGGTCAAATATCAGTTTTATCATGCATATTGGCAAAATTACATAACTTTGGCATTTTCAAGGAGGGTGCATTTAAACATAATTATGCATTTATCCCAGATTGAGAGGTTTGTGTAGTTGAGTGCCACCTGTCTGGCTCTTGAAATTGTGCCTGAATCACTTCAAAATACAATTTTGCACCAGAAACAAAATCCCTTTCTAGCTTGACAAGTGGACATGGGACTTATCATGACTCTGGAGAGTACCTTCCCACAAGAAAATACAATCTTTTGTAACAATTTCTTGAACTATTTGATGATGGAATATGTGGCTTTGTGTATCCTCATTGTCACGTTAAGCAAGATTTGGTTGTTGGATAGGACACTCAAGTGGACGTAAAAAACGTAAGAGTGGCACTCTTGTGGTTTAGGATATTTTAGGGTTTTTGACCTAAAAGAGGAAAAATCAAATTACTATTTTGCATTTTTACTACATGATATGGCTTTGGATCCACTTTTTGACTTTGTGTTGGAAACAATGAGTCACCAACATGTACAAAGGAAGCTTTTGTTTACCATCTTTTGAAGTCAACTATGAGTTGACTACATCATATAGATATGAGCTCAATTGGGCCCTTTGAACAAATGCGCAAGCAAACGGATGGGTGGTTTGATGTGACAACCATGACCCTCATCAATCTCAAAAATGCAAATCCACAAATTTATATTGATTAATTGTCCTTGTTAGACAAATGAGAGCCATTGGAATATACCTACTCCAACATGTGCTCTCAATGGTTGCACTTGCTCTATGAGCCAACAATGCTTTGTAAACAATCATTAATTAATCTAAAATCCCACTTCTTTCCATAGCAATATTCATTATAAGAATCAAGTTAATTAATTCTAGAATAATTCTAGAATACGGGAGATATTCCAATATCATGCATATCCTTTAAAATTCTTGTTTCCAAGCATGAATAGGTAACCTATGCAGGGATATTCCATGCAATTTAGACAAACCATAAGTCGGCTAAAGCTTTCTTATTTGTACTTAATGTGTTTTGAGTTTTATTTTCAAACTATAGATTGTCCAAAATTTGATATTTATGAATTTCTGACTTGAGATAAACTTGATAGGTTTGTTTGTAACGTCAATTTCCTTGTCACATGGGTAAGGTCACAAGATATGTGGGAAATTTTAGTGAACCTGGGCCATCCCTATGATTTTTACACATGGGTTTTACTTCTATCCCAGGACTTCTTCCGGTCTCTCAAACTGGCAACGCTCCTTCCGGCCTCCCAAAATCTAAGCCTAATTTTGCAGGTCCTGTGCACCATTTGTAAAGTATTGATAATATTGTCTATGTCTAGATGAAAACTACCCCCTGTTTACTAATGAATCTACGAAGATTTTTATAATCGAGTAAAACCACTTACCTATCACCGAAAACTGTGTGATCTGAACAACGTATTCATTCTCTTCGGATTCGATCATTTCTGTCTTACTAAAAGTCCGGCTTCAATAGCAACATCTCATGCAGGGACCAAACAGATCTGTTATTGGATGATGAAATGCCTCTCAAGGCACATTAGGGTCACGTTCCCAGACCCGTCAGTCATGGTTGTCACATTGGACTGCCCATTTGTTTGCTTGCCAGCCTGCCCAAAGTGCCAAATTGAGCTTATGTGTGTAGATGCAGTCAGTTCATAGTTGACTTCAGAAAATGATAATAATAATTTATTTCGTAAATGTCATATTTGTTACATTGGGAAAAATAGAGGTACCATTTTGTATTTCACCTCAATCCAAAATACTCACCTCAAACCAGATTCAAAAGTATTAGATTTAGTTTGAGCCACTAAGATTTTTTCCCTCACAAACTCCTCTCAGGTGAGGACAAGTGTACCAAAAAAAACGCTCAAGCTCAGTTTGGGGCCTGCTTTGGGGTGGTCATCCCAAACCTTCAAAAGTCCCAAAATGACCATTTTTTCCCAACTTAACAAATATGGCGTTTGTAGTAATTGGTAACACTTATTATTGTTCATATAATCTTGGAATGTGGTTTCAAAACCACATCCAATAGTAAAAATAAGAAATAGCAATTTGATTCTTCCTTTTTAGGTCAAAAATCCTACAAAAATCCTCAAATGCAAAAGTGAACAAATATGTGTCTGTCCACTCTTGCATTTTGTACATTTGCCTGTCTTATCCAACAATCAAATCTTACCCAATGTGACAACCATGCTGCCAATTTAACTACACAAAAATTCATGAAGTACATAAGTGTCAAATACCATTATTTAGCGCTGGTACAAAAGAGAGGGAACACTTCCTTCTCAAATTTTGCTTCTATTCTATTTGATTAAGAGGAAATCTCTTTTGGAAACGTCCAGATAATCAAACAATTCCTCTCTTTCATGGTCTTGAGCCCTTCTGTTCGGTTCCGAATATCTCTGTCCTACTGATCGATTGGCAACCACCATGACTTCAGTTCACTCTAAAGGTTCGTTGTGAGGATGAGCACATGCAGTATTGTACACTGGATTGTGCGGATGGAAAGATTAGTGCGTTGAGCACTCTTTGTTCACTAACTATCTTCCGTGAATCTCTCCTCCGGCAACAAGCAAATTCCGCGCTCTGGGAGAGTGGGAGCTTCTTCGACGTGAGCCATACTTGCAAAGACGTTGTGTTCACAGGTCACCTGCCTGGTCTTACTGCCTGGCTACAACTACAACTGAGGGACCCATTCAAAATTAACGTGGGATTCATAGCCAACGACGTCCCAGATCCAACCAGCAGGGTGCCCTGTAAACGTCATATTCATTAAAATGGGAAAATGATGGGTACCATTTTGTACCTCACCTAAATAGTCACCTTAAACCAAATTCGAAGGTATCAGATTCAATCTGAGCCACTAAGATTTGTTTCCTTGCAAATTCCTCCTATCAGGCAAGGCCACATGCATAAAAAAATGTTGTAGCTTGGATTAAGGTGATCACCTTAATTCTTCAAAAGTCCCACTTTGTAAACTTTTTCCCAATTTAACAAACATGGCGTTAATTTCCAATTTGAGCAGAGATAGGTGATTTGGAATGCATTCTTTTGTCCTTTTCAAGATTAGGATCACTTCAGTCATGCCACGTGTCTCAAAATGAAGTAGGAAGTAATGAGCAAAAAGTAGTTTGACTATTATTGGAATTGCAAGAATCTAGAGGTTGGCAAATGACAATGGGTTCAAAGCAATTTTTGACTCCCAAAATTCACAGTAATTTCAGTTTTGCAAATAAATTCTGAAAGATTTGCAATCTCATCATTTCTTATCTTCCTACACAAGAAAAAATCATGTTGCTTCAAACTCTTTAACACCATATCCATTAAACTGGGAAAATCAAATTCTCAAGTTGTACCCTAATGGTCGGTTTAAGTTGGTCACCTTAAACCCAAAATGTTACAAAATTCCCATATGGTGTTCTTTGTAGTTTGTTACAAAATTGCTTAAGTTACTGGGTATGGCCGTATGGGTGCTTCCACCGTGCCTTGTGGTAAAGTCAATACGCCCGGTCCCTGAGGTTCATTAAAATCTGCAAGCTCTTGATTTTCCATTGACAATGTTTTTCTTGAACGTTATTGCTTTTGTTAAGAAGCATTAACTAGATTTTAAAAAAACCGAATTTATTAGATCTTACTCATGTAAGTATGCAACATGTAAGCAAGTAACGCATTATTAAGTAATTTGGGAAAAAATGTAATTTTGGAACTTTTAGATTTTATGTTCTTGAAAGAGTATTTACTAAGTACATAAAATCCAAAAGTCTCAAAATTGCATTCTTTCTCAAATTACTTAGTATGGCATTTAAGTAGAGCCTGATGCGGTTTCCGTTAGCCCGTCACCATTATTTAGGCCACCCCTGGAGGAGGTTTCACTTGAATTAGATCTATAACTATAGGTTTGTAGTTTTAATATAACTAAACCATCTGAGTAACTTGGAATTCTTAACTTTCAGCGCTTGAAGGATTCATCGTGCACATTGAATTTGCCAAAAGAATGAAATGGTAATTATGCCTTTGTCCATGGAGGCATTGATGGTGCTGACTGTTAACTCCATATAATTAAAGTTGGAGATGTATTCTACAAAACTTAGCATATGAGTTACCGTTTGAGAAGTTTTGGGAGTGGTTATCGAACTCTAAGCATGACTTTTCTCACTATATCTCATGGTTGTCACATTGGACATCCCATCACTCCACTTGCCCATCTGCTCAAACTTCCTCAAAGTGTCCAATTAAGATCATGTCGGTCCGATCATGTAGTCAACTCATAGTTGACTTCAAATAACGATATAGGAAACTTATTTTGTATATGTTGATGATTCTCATTGTTTCCAATATGAAGTGATGAGTGAAGACATGGATCTAAAGCCATATTGTGTAATAAAACTGAAAAGTAAAAATTTGATTCTTTCTTTTTGAGGTCAAAAATCCTAAAAGGTTAAAAATGCCTTAAAAGCAAGAGTGGAAAGACACATCCGTACTTGCCATATGTTTTGTGTGTCCACTTGTGCTGTTTGACAACCAGATTTTGCCCAAAATAACAACCTACATGATTGGAAGCAATCTGAGCAAAGTACAACAACTACATGAAATTATGCGTTTGCAAATTGCAAGGTTGAAGAGCCCCGTGAAGAGCAAAGTTTTATTGACAAAAACTGCAACTTTTTGCTGGCCATTTTGAGCACGAGCGTAGTGATTCTTAGGAGAAGAAAGTCTAACACTCAATTTCAGCGTGTTTTCGTTGGCAGAGGCTACAATAGCTTCCTTTTTTTTTTCCCTGTCCAAAAGATGGAATTCAACATGTATTGCTGCAAAACTTGTCATAGTCGTGGGCTACTGGGCTTGCGACTCGCCCAACAACTTACGTCACGCGATTAACTAATTAACTAGTTTATTAGTCTGTCTTCACTCTTCAGCAATCAACATGCATGTTTGATAAGAGGAAAAGAGGATATCTCGTGCAGTATTGCACCACAATTGCCAATTAAGGTAGCAGCATCCATAAGCGCTGTGTTCTCATGGCCGTCACCTGACAGTGGCAGGGGCTAACCAATAAAAAACAAATGGTTGTGGGTGGCTAAGTGATGGTTATGGGTGATGAAGTAGTGGTTGTGGGTGACTAGCATGAGGTTTTGAGTACCCATCTCACTATTTAAGAATCAAAAAGTCTTGTTTTTAGCATCTCTTACACATGGTTCCTACAATTTCAGTGATTTAGCACTTTGAAAAGTATTTGCAAACAAATGCTTGCAGTTGGAACCTTGAAATTGATGCCAATATTTTTGGTTTCCACTTCCTAACTTATAATATTTTTTTCAAAGTTAGTCAATTTTTTTACCTACTTCAAAACCTTTATTTCCACGCATATGGATGCACCTACCTTAGTGAATATCATTTAATTTTGTTGAACTTAGTTCAATCAATAGCACTAGTAAAGGCTACCTTTCCTCCAAGAGAATGGTGTGGAATATTCCACACCATTCTTTAACTATGGAGATATTTGGTTGAATTTGTCAGATTTTATGAAAGGGAGGCTCAATCCAATACACATAAGTCCATGTGGAGGCCAGACATGTCAAAATATATATATACATATATATATATATATATATATATATATTTATACATTTATATATTTATATATTTATATATTTATTGTCAAGATGAAGTTCATGGATGATACCTAAAGAGAGGGAAATGCAACCTCTCTTCAGGCTACTGAATGTTATGAAATACCCACAACAATGGCACTTTATAAGGCATGGCACTTTTAGAGTTGAGACTCAAAGTTATACCAATTCTAGTTTTGTAGATATTGAAGGCTCAATTGAAGGTCAACAAAACAACAAAGTCTTGCAAATAGCAATTAGTATTGTTAGAGATTGACATTTTGACAACATATCAATAGCAATTCAAGAACCTCTTGTAATGGAATGGTTTTTTTAGAAGTATTTGAGTAGAATACCATATTCATTAAATTGAAAATTTTTGGACAATTTGGGACTTTTGAAGGTTTTAATTGATCCCCTAAAACTGTATTTGCAACATTTTTTTGGGTACATGTATCCTCACCTAAGAGGAGGAATTTGCAAGGGAAAAAATCTTAGTGGGTCAAACCAAATTTGATAGCTTCGAATTTGGTTTTAAGTTAACCTTTTGGGTTTAAGGTGAAGTTCAGTATGGGAATTGCAAATTCCCAATTTAATGAATATAATGTTGTAGCTTATGAGCATGCACAGATTTTAAAAGTGGGGAAAATTTCATAGATACCCTTGAAGTTTGCCATATTTTCATAGATACCCCTGCTTTTTCAGAATTTTCAGAAATACCCTTAGACCAAAAAATTTAGGTGTTTGTTTTGTTGTGCATGTCACTTCCCTTCTTCCTTTGTGCACACACATAACAAAAAAAAAGTAGTATGTACACAGAAGGAGAAGGAACTCAAGGAAGTGACATGTACAACAAAAAAAAGCCTGAAAATTTTGGTCCAAGGGTATTTCTGAAAAAACAGGGATATCTATGAAAATATGGCAAACTTCAGGGGTATCCATGAAGTTTTCCCTTGAAAGTAATACAGTTTGAGAGTTGTCATACCCTATGGCCTACATGGCCAAATTTGGTTAATTTGGCAACCTTCTTGCGTCAAAACTCAAAAGTTGTGACATAGATCTTCAATTCTTCACAAAGGTTTAATTTCAAGTCTACCCCACCAAATTAGGGACATAATATCAATTTAGCGAAATTTACATTCAATGCAATTGGTGAGTCTTAAGGCCACAACTAGAGTTCAATACAAAAAAATGACACCAAGTCATTATAACTGAAAAGAGGCGACATATTTGCAGTTCAAAAGTTACTAACAGCAATGTTCAAACCTTAAACAAAATCTGTGCAGGTCCTAGTTTATAAAGTAAAGTTATTAACTTTTATAAAAATACATGTTACAACTTTTGAATTTTGATGCATGAACACCTTCGTTGTCACATTGGGGAAGATTTGATTGTTAGACAAGGCAGGCTGACAGATTGAGCACACTGGGCAAGGTGTCCATGCTAGAATTAGGCTAAATTAGGGTGAAGAATTTAAGGCACGATTGCAGGGTTGTGTCTACGTCCTGACTCTAAAAAACGAAAAAGAAAAGGTGCTTGTGCCTATGCCTTGACCATTTGTGTTTGCATCGGCTGTTTAGGGTTGGTTTGATGTGTGTTCATTGAACTAAGTGAACTTAGAAGTTAGTAGCAAGTTTCAACCGGCAAAGATTTGATTCTGATTTACGTTGAGTTGGCTATCATTCACTCACAATCTCACATTAACACGTTATTCATTAATTTGGGAAAAAGCGTACAAAGTGGGATTTTTGGTTTTTTTTTTTTTTTCAAAGCACGCCATATTTGTTGAATTGGGAATCCGTTAATTGTTTTCCTATGAAATGAGATATATATCTTTCAGAAATACGCTCTTTTTGCATAAAGTTCATTAACTTCTGAAATTTTGAATAGAAAGTTCATTAACTAGGTTTAAGGTGACCTCTTGAATTTAATGAATATGATTCCATGTGGTTTGTTGACATAAATTAAGGTGGCTATTTTGGATTAAGGTGAGGTACAAAATGGTACCCATAGTTTTCTCAAATTAATGAATAACATGTTATTGTCTTATTGATAATTTGACACATTTGAATGAGGTGAGCTTTGAAACTTAAATCAGTACACGCCATATTTGTTAATTTGGGAAAAAATGCCCATTTTGGGAATAAACTAGGTTTAAGGTGATCACCTTAAACTCTAGGTTTGAGCAGCATTTTTTTGGTACAAGTGCCCTCACCTGAGAGAAAAAATTGCAAGGGATGAAATCTCAAAGGTTTAGACCAAATTTGATACCTCCGAATTTGACGTTTAAATGGTTTAAGTAGACAAAATGGATTAAAGGTGAAGTACAACTTGGGAATCTAGTTTTCCCAATTTAATGAATATCGTGTCAATAGCAGATTTTGGGTGAGCGTCACAAAATATTTGATCTCTGAATTGAGCCAATAGACGATAATTTGAACTAGCAGTCAATTAAATTACATAGACCTCAATAGATCAATTTAAGAGTCCTGATCCCTGGAAATATTTCACCCGGGCAAATGCCAAAAAAGGACGAGTCTGTCCAGAATATCGGCTATAGCTAGGTCTGAAGTAACGAAGCACATCAAATTTCAATCCTAATCAAGAATAATCAATCTTTTGCAATCTATCTGCTTGAATAAAAACTGGTATATTACACTATATAATACATAGTTTGCTGACGACTAAATTCTTGATTTCAGCAGTTTTACCGTTTGAGGCATCCGGATGATCAGACCTTCACTGCACGAGGGTCATGCTCCCGGACAATAGCCAAAACGTCATCTTCGACAAAGTTTGCATCTGGTGGATTCCCGGAAACCGTTAAATCGTTGCCGTGCTCTGTGAACTCTGCACAATGGAGTTGATAAGATTGTTATTATGACAGCCTGACAGGTAATCCAAGTATTGTGAAGCTGCGTCTGTCAGTTAAAGCTAGTTTGTAAGCACACTATCATATTACTAAAATCACATCGACCTTTGTAATATCACATCTTGATTTCTATTATATAACATCTCCACTCTTTGTGATATTATCATTTTAGATACAACGAATTTTTATTTTGCATTCTATCTAATTTATGAAAATCAGTGAACGCTGCTTAACGTAGCAAGGCCTGCTAACTGCTACTAACATAGTCTGTAATAATAAAATTCAGTAAGATTGGTCTTGTGAAGATAAGACACAATTACTACAGAAAGTGCAAGTCCAGCAAGATCTTTACCGAAATCCTGAAACGATCGGTGAATGCTGTTTATGATGGCGTTCGTGTACCGACCACTGCTGAGACGGAAAACCATTTTGGTCTGTGATCATGTGCGAACAACAAAAAGTTAGTGTTGAGTTTGCACTTCGTTCTAGCAAAGGCACCGGAATTCCAGATGATGATTACTATCTTGTGATTTCTGAAAAATGGAATGAACACCATATTCATTAATTTGGGAAAAAGGGTATCCCACTTTGTTTTCCCCTCAAACCCAAAAAGTTACTTTAAACCAGATTCGAAGGTATCAGATTCAATTAGAGCCATTAAGATTTTTTCCCTCGCAAATTCCTCCTCTCAGGTGAGGGCACGTGTACCAAAAAAATACTGCTAGCTTGGTTTGAGGTGATCACCTCAAAGTCCCAAAATATACTCTTTTTCCCAATTTAATGAATATGGTGTTAATGACAGCTTCATGCATTTTGTTGGGAATTCTAAGTTCCAAATTGGGTTAACGGCTTAATGCAATATTTGTTAATTTGGGAAAAAAATGCAACTTTGGAACTTTTGGATTTTGTATTTTCAAGAGACTTACATTGACTTAGAGTAAATTTTATGATGAATTCTTCAAGACTTTACATCAATAATAAAATGCCTTGAAGGAATTGTACGGCGTTATTTTTAATAGTGGGAAAGAGTGACATTTGGGTACTTTTGAATTTTGTGTTAATAAAGAATATTCAATGAATAGCTGAATACTCTTTAAAAAACATAAAATCCGAAAGTCCCAAAATGTCACTTTTTCCCAATTTAATGAATAATGCCTTATTATGCAAAAACTCACTTTAAATCCCCAAAATATTCTCACAAATATCTCCAAAATTTGATTAAGGAAAGAGTCTTTCCCATATTAACAAATATAGTAACCGTTACTATCGGACTTCTAAGTTCTAACGCATAGGATGTAGGAATCTTTAAACACAATATTCATTAAAGTGGGAAAATGCAACTTCCAAGTTGTACTTCAACCTAAATTCAAAAATGTTATCTTAAATCAAATTTGAAGGTATCAGATTTAATATGAGCCACTAAGATTTTTTCCCTCACAAATTCCTCCTCACAAGTGAGGGCACAAGTACCAAAAAAACGCTGAACTCGGTTTAAGGTGATCATCTTAAACCTTCAGAAGTCCCAAATTCGGCCAAAGTTCCCACTTTAATGAATATCGTGTTTTTACTGGTCGTGGTACATTAAATTGGTGAAGTTCGAAGATCTGAAAACTTGAACCTTCAAGTACGTGCACATAACTGTTTAGGGGTTGCTATATGTGATGTCCTGCAGACGGCAGGACAACTGGACAACCCAGAACATATCCAGTTTGCAACAGGGCGACTTGAAACTGGGAACTGTTAATTCCTCAAAAGGCAGCCTCTGCTGTACAGAACAGATTCATGAAATTCTGCGATTTTAACATGTGCGGGAATTCTAGTATTCTACCAGACCAAACTAACCAAACTAACTGATTGAAGAATCATCCACCAGAACAAGACGATTTGGCTTATGATCAAGTTGAAAGGGTCGATTGCATTGATTTGCAGTACCCATAGAGAAGATAAGTCTGCTTGGTCCATTTGAAGTGGACGACTCAGCTGGCGGTAATCATAAATCTATGTTCAACCACGACAAATGCGAGTCATTGCAAAGACAGATTTTTCAATGAGCAATGACGTTACAGTTCTAAAAAATCGAGAGGGAAACAATGAGAACACAGAACTGAGCACTTCCATAAAATAAATTATTGTATCTAACTTCTACAAGTTCAACAGAGACGAGATTGAAGTCAGAACCTCCGTGTTTTCAATCGGTTGGTCGTAGTCCATAGTGTGACACGGGTGATCTTCTCAGATTGAAGAGCAAGAAATCGTTTTGGTGGAACAAATATAACGATCCTGACCGATCTTGACTCAGGCACTGATAGCTCTACAATTCAAGTGCTGTTCAAAATGAAGATACAGATCGCCAAATCAAGTAAAAGCATAAACCAACTAAGACATGCATACGCTCATAACTACATGCCATTCTCCAGAATGTTGCAGACTTGCAGGATTTCTTAGCCGATGAAATCTTTAGAAGAGAGGCAACTGAGGCATATCGTTATCGGAGGTCTTAACTCACCTTCTTATTTGTAAAAGCACCGATCGATAACAGTGCTGAGAAACTAGTAATCCCTGGAGGTACCAGCCTTGAAAAGCCACCTCAATAGAGTTCAAAAACAGCTTGCACGAATCGAACGTGGATTTAGTCAGTTCGGCTTCAACTTTGAAGTGGACTACAGTATCACTGACTGAGACTCGTATACGTTAAGACTTTGAAAGTAGGGAGAGAAACGACCCCGACCTTTGTTAGTACTGGAATGCCAGGAGATAATTTGATAGAGATGTCGTCAAGCGTATTTATAGAGATTCAAGTCCCAGCAAACACTCCGACAAGCTAGAAAAGATACGATTGCCTGCAGCACTTTGGTCAGCCCAGCAAACACTCCGACCTCCGACAGAGTAAGAATAGTGAATTTGCCTGCAGTCTGTCGGTCCAACTGTATCTAGGAGTAAAGTCGGCTTGGTCTGCTGGTTACGTCTGGGAGCAAATTCGGCTAGGTCGGCTGGAGGGGAACTGCCGACAGAACTCGAGCTTGCAGGCATGCAGAGAGGGAAATCAGATACCGACTTTATCCTTGACACAAATGAGCAAAGTCGGTTTGTCATTATAGTAAAATAGAAAAAGTCCCCAACGCACAACAATCCAGTGATAATATTTTGGGAGAAGTGGCTTTAGCTTTTTTTTTCTAACCAAAAAATGGTTGAGTAGCTAGGATGGCTACATTTTTTTTACAGATGTAAAGTTGAATGCTTTCAACCTTTCATCAAAGTCAAATCTCATGATGACTTTGTAAGAAATTAGAATATTGCACTAGTACAATGAGGCAACATCAAGTGAAATCCTGAAATCCAGGCTCCTACTCCAAAACCTGACTCCAAAACCTGTGTATAAAAGTTGACTAAATATTTTACATTTTTTCAAAAAATTGGCAAAAAATACTATAGAACAATTAGCCACACCAATTTTAATTGTAGTAGCAAAAACTCCATAATTACAGTAGCACAAACCGGTTTCACTGGAACAATCTCCAGGGCTAGTGACTGGGCCACTTCCGACACCAACCTTATCAGGGCTGGCAGGCTGGGTCGACGCACTGCAAACTCCGCAAGATCTTCACTTTCCAGACACGCAACTCCTTTATATATTATACAACGTTTACACGTGACTGGTACCTACAGCACATGCACTGAATTTTCTGTTTTCAAACCTGTTGTGGTAAGTTGTTTTAGTTCGAAAAAGCTTTTTGTAGGTCTGAACTCTTGAAGATAGCCTTTCAAACATCTGATTTTGTAACAAAATCTGATCACTAATTCTTGAAGGTAGCAATAATTCAAACATCTGATTTGTGGAAAAATCCGATCACATCTCTAAGTATAAAATGACATCGAAAACTTATGCGCATAAGTTATTTTCCATCGGAGAGAGCAAGCAAGGCAGCTTTTCGGGGTGTGCATTTGAATGACAAACGTCACATTTACGTCAATTTTAGTATAAGCTTATAATTATGTCTTCTTATTTGTTTTGTTGTCATTTGATTGTTGGGATTTGTTGGTGGTAACATTTTTTAATGGACAAAAAAAGTGAAGGCAAATCAACTTTGTTTCAAGTTTGCTATCCAAATCTTGTGCCTCCATTTTTCAATTTTCATTGTCTTATGTTATTTCAAGGGTGAAAGACATTTTAAACTTTTAAATGCATTATTCATTAAATTGGGAAAAACTGAGGTACCATTTTGTATTCCACCTTAAACCCAAAAAGTCACCTTAAACTAGATTCAAAGTTATCAAATTCAGTTTGAGCCACTAAGATTTTTTCCCTCGCAAATTCCTCCTCTCAAGTGAGGGCACGTGTACCAAAAAAATGCAACTCGGTTTTAGGTGATCACTTGAAACCTTCAAAAGTCCCAAAATGTACTAATTTTCCCAATTTAACAAATAACAAATTTTTAATGTGACTAGTCTATTGGCCTTGTGTACAAAAAGAGATTTGTGGATATAGGCATTTAAACTGGGATCAAATTAGCGATGTCTTGTACAATGGGATTGAACCAAAGATCAATTAAGTGATGAGCATGGTTGTCACATTGGACAAATTGTTCATCCACCACCTAGGCTTTATTGCGTTCTCACCTGTTTGTTATAGTCAACTCATAGTTGATTTCAAAAACTAGTAACACCACATTTGTTAAGAAGGTACCATTCTTACAAATTGGAACTTCTAGCTTTTTTTTTCTAAGAATGCCATAATCAATGAATTGGGAATACATTGACTATTTTCCAATGAAATGAGATATATATCATTCAGAAATATGCTCATTTTGGATAGAAAGTTTGGAATTTTGGACAAAAGTCTAAAATTTGGACATAAAGTTTGAAATTTTGGACTGAAGTTCCATTAAGCAGGTTTCAAGTGACCTCCTTAATTATATTAAAGGGGACTTTTTGAATTTAGGTGAAAAACAAATAAAACCTATGGTTTTTCCCTTTTAACAAATATGGTTTACTAAGTTTAGAAAGCAAATGCAGACTTATCTTGTACATACTAGATATACACAATCACACATGGTTACTAGTTGCCAACATGAACTCAAGAAGCAAATTTAAAACCATGTCACACAATGAAGATAAAAAATGGTAAATTTATTCTTACTTCTTTTTAGGTCAACAACCTAAAATAAAACATTGGGATATTGGACCAAACCACCTATCCTTGCAATTTGAATTGCCCACTTGCTTGCCTACCCTATCTTTTGACCAAAATTTACCAAAAGTAACAACCATGGTTATGACTTATGAGGGGCTTCAAAAATATCAAAGAGTTCTAAGACTTTTTGAGAATGTTTTTGTGGTGATTTTGCCAAAACTTATGAGCGATTATGAGGCATTTTAAAGCCTATAACAACACAAAAATATAAGTTACAAAAAATTATCAAACCAAAAAGTTATAGTAAAAACTTAATAAATAAAGAAAACAAAGAAATTCTTCTACAATATACTTTGAGTGCTATATATATATATATATATATATATATAATTAAATATTTTCTACTGAATCCTACATCTCCTTTCTTCCTTTATGTTATATCCTTTCTTTATTCTTAACTTGTGAACAATTTTTTGAGTTTCAACCATTGGTTGTGTTGGATGGTGTTGTAAACTTCTCTCTTGAAAAAACAACCATCTTAAGCATGATTCTCTGGTGAACTATATCTACGAGATTGCAAGATATGCTTGCTTATTTTGCAGCACATTAATTTAACGCATGTGATGTTGTACAACATATAAAAGTTAGAAAATGATTTATTGGTTTGAAGAAGATTAATGATGAAAATCCTATAATTTTTTACATTTGAAAGACCAATCATTGAATAATAATACAATTAGGAAAACTAAGGTACCCAAATTTCTTAATATATTAGTAGAGTGACCTATTAATATGGTAAATGTAAATAAAATAAAACAAAAATAAATAAAATTGGCAAATATATACAATGATTACAATCATATAGTTGTCATGGTGATGGATGATTGAATATGTATCAAATACCTAATATAAAAAATCTACATTTAATAATTGTCACTAGAAGAAAAACATATCTTAAATAACTGGTTCACAATGATTGCAAATGTCCTAAACGACTAAAATTGAGTCGTTCAGGACATTTGCAATCATTGTGAACTAGTTGTTTGGCACAAGATTTCTTTTAGTGTGTACAGCCATTTAGTTCACTTATGGTTTATTAGCTAAAATCAAGTTGATTTAATTATTTATTTTGGGTCTCAACCTCTAAGAATGAAGAGTGAAGCATGCAGATTTAGGACTTTTGAGGTAAAATTAAGTGTAGTTAAGAAGATTTTTGAAAGAAAGATCTTCATTTTTGCAATTTTATTTTCTTCTTCCATCTCTACATGAATTGAACAAAGACACATATATAACACATAAACATGAATCACTCAATAATCTTGAGCTAGTCACACAACAGAAAATTAGACAAAATAGTCTACCAAGCATACTTGGATGTACTTTACTATTACAACTAGTATTATAGGTTGATAGTAAGTAATTGAAATCATTTATTATCCATTTAATAAACATTTGTACCCTTAAGGATAAAAAGAGGAACTTTGTGCATTTTGTTTTAAAACTTGGTCACTTTTAATTTGAACGTCATAACCTTAACTCTTATTTTGGTGGTTTTTTTAAGTCTACATGTTTGTGTTTGGAATTAAAAACTTTTTTTTTTTTTGGTCTAGAAGTCACTATAGACAACCCTAAACCACAAGCACATCTATTGCAAATGCAAGCAATCAATGCACAAAACCAATGCAAGTGCAAGCAATTTTTTTTCTAATGGTGCAATACGGACGCAAGCCAACATCCACAACCTAACATTTGCACCTAATTTCTACACGGACAACCACTTTGCCCAAACCATTTATTTGCTTGCCTTGTCCTTTAAGATAAACTTGCCCAAAATAACAACCATAGGCAGAGATTTTTACATTTGTGAATTTTTGCCTAAATCTTATCTTAAAATTCTTGTAGCTTCCACTACATTAAAAATTAGACACAAAAAATGGATGGAATTATCTGATGTCTCCTTGAGCAAACATATGTTTGGCCAATTTTTGGATGAAAATAGCTTATATTAGTAAACTTATTGGATGAATACGCACATATCTTTCATTCTCCTCAATATTAGCCAATTTTTTCTTATTTGCACACTTTTTAAAAAGCCAGTCGCTCTACTTTGGCAAAAATATTAAAAAAATACTGACCATAGGTAATAAGATTGACATATTCATTCCTGTTTAATCTCCAATTCCACACTCTATTTTTTATACTTTCATTATTCATTTTTGAACCCATACCGGTATCTTGATGGAGATGTCTCCATCATATAAATACACGTTACTTATTTATATTTGTGTTGATTTTAATAAATCAACAGTTGAGATAAAAGAAGTGATTGTGGTAAAAATCACGGTTTGATAGCAGCGCAGCGGTTATAGATTGCAAGGTGCTGCGCCGTCTTATCACATGCATAGTTCAGGAGGGTAGGTAACGGATTGGCTGAGCCAATTTTTTGCCGTAGGCTGCCACCACCGCTCAAAGAGTCCGATTGACATTAAACTTGAATCGGTGGGCGGCAAAAAACAACCGCTTCTCCAATCAACCAATTCCAAGATTTGACAACTGAAGACAAACGTTTGACGCTATTATATGTTCACAACAATACGTGGCTATTTTACGGTGGTGTTTATATTCTATTTATTCATTTTTATATATTTATATAGGTGTTTTAGAAGATTTATATGTTTTGTTTTTGTTTAAATAAAAATACTAAAAATTTAGAAGTGAATTGGAAAAATGTAAAAAAAAAAAATTTAACATCTATGATGAGATTATGATGGAGAAGGGTATGGACTGATGTGTCTTATCCTCTACCTTGGATAGAGCCAAAATATAGAAGGAGAGATTTTTAATATGTCAGAATTTAGTGTATGAATGTTGATTGAAAGAGAAAAAGAAATCCGAAACTTTGATATGAGCGAACTTTCTATGTATACAATATTTTGAAGTAAAATTTAAAGGAGTTGTTTCATGTATGATTATGTTTTCAAAACGAATTTACAAGTTTAATTTGGAGCTGAGATGCAAAAATTATGGGTATTTGAATTCTGAAGTCAAAAAACTAAACTATGAAGAAAAGCTGAGACTTCAACAAGCCATAGCTTAGGATTTGTATGTTATTTTGTAATAAAATTTGGAAAGAATTTATTTTAATTTTATATTTTTAGAAAGTCTTTAAATTTATAATTTGGAGTTTGGAAGAGATAGTTATAGAGGTATAAAAGATTGAAGGTGAGCTACATTTTTATTAGAAAAAAGTCAAAACTTTGAGGGGCTACAACTTTCAGATAGTATAAAAATTTCTTTTCAAACTTTTAATAGTGATATGTTATTGTCATAGATTTTTGAATTAACATCAATCATTATATTTGGAGTTTTATTGAAAGAGCTATAGTGTGTAAATGTTGAGGTTAAGTGCTCTTTAAAAAATTGAGACCTAAACTTTGATTTACTAAAAGTAACGGACAAAATTTTAATTTGAAGTGAGTTGTAGTTGGTTATATTATCTTTTTAAAATGGTGTTATATTTGTTTATAGGAGTTATAAAACAAAAAGTATAAAAGTTTGAAAAGGTAGTGATTCTTTTGCAAAGAGGAAAAAGAGCCTCTACTTTGAACTTGCATAACTTTTGAGCAGTAGCTTAGAATGAAGTTAAAATTTACAGGGATGTTAGAAGATTAGAAGAACTTTTCAAAATGCTATTATACTTAACATTTAGACTTTTGAGCCATCTGTGATATTAGATAGTAGGTTGCAGTCTTTTTAAAACTTGTTGATTGTGATTTTCTCCATAGTTTTTATTAAAATATGAAGACTTGAAGATACAAAGCTTTTAAGATCTATAGATATGAAGATTTTTAGAAGAATATTTTGAGTTTATTTATTAAATATGTGTAGGATGTGGCTTTGTTATTCTTATTTGGTTTTGAAAATTTATTTGTCATTTTATTCTATTTTGTTTTAAAAACCTTGTTGCAAACAGTTTTGATTAAACCAAATTTAACCCCATTTATTATCATAGTGACAAAGTGGAATTGATCACCTACGTGGTCAAGACTTGCTCTGTTATCACGATCTGGAGTTTTGGCCAGCAAATCGTGAATTTGATTTTAGGATCTCCATCATACGGATGGCAGCTTGTGTCTGTTATTCTGTTCTACCTGTCCCATATCCAGTGGGCTTTTATCCTTACATTGACCCTTACACTTCTAGAACCAGCTACAAGATAGACTAACAGAAGATAGAAGATTGAAAATTTGAAAAATAAAGACCAAAGACCGACGACATTTTTTAATTAGCAATCCATGATTGCAGCTAGACACCCTATGTATTTTCAAAGCAAGCTTTTTTCTATCCGACACCAAAACAGTGAATACTCTTTGAACAAGCAAATCTTGTCATATGTTGATTGCTAAGGTGCTTTAATATGGTTGGGATTGGAACCTTCAAGTGCTATTATAGAAATACATCCAAGTAGTTTCAGGGTTAATCTAGAGTTGCTAATAGGCATCATATGAACTACAACTTTACCATTTAATATAAAATAGTCTACAATATTTTTTTCCACAAAAATTATATTCCATAATAGCTTATTGAAAGGCTAATCCTACGAATACTTCTCCTAAATTTTACAAAACCTTAAGGTGCCTCAAACCAACATTAATTTTTTAGTAAATTTTTGCCCAAATCTTACCTCAAAACTTTGTTGGCTACCATAACACTAACAAATTCCCGTGAAAATGTAAATGAAATTTTCTAGAACCTTTTTCAGACTAAATTCCCAATTTGCCAAATTTTGAATGAAAATAGATTATATTTGCAATTTTTTAGATGAGCTTTTGTATGTCATTTAGTTGTTTCAATTTTAGTCAAATTCTCCTTACATGCCTTCATTGTAAGTTGCAGGTCATTCTATCCTAACAAAAACAGAAATTGAGCCATAAAGGAATGAGCGTTGTGGAATAAAGAGGAATTTGCCTTAAGAACATGCAAAGTGTCTGGGCTGCAGCCTATTTCAAATCAACTAATGGAAAAATACCATAAAATAAAATATAGCTTCTAAAAACAATTGAAAGTTATAAGAAGAAAAAAAAACAAAGCATAGAAGAGGAGAGAAAAAACATGGTGTATGTAAAATATTTTATGAAGAACATCTCATCTTTTCCCAAGTAGGTTTTTACCTATATACTAAAGAGAGAAGACGTAAAGTAAAAGTCCTTCTCTACTATTGGTCCTTGAGTTACTTTAATCAAAAATAACTCTAAAGTAAACACCACTCTCTTTTATTAGTCCATGGAATCTCTTTACTAAAGTAAACTCCAATGAACTCTAGTCAACTAATACTCATGTATGGTTGTTGCCTCATCAAAACTTTATCAAGGAAAACTTTACTAAACAAGGACAAAACCGCGGATGAAGGAAATAGAGTACACCACCTCATACATACTATAATCTAATTACTTTACTTATTTTTATTATATGCCATGATTTACATCACGACAGCGTGCCGCTGCGACCAGTACAATGCGGGGTATTTTTCTTGTATTTGGAATAGATCCACACCTCTACTATACTTGAGATTAACAAAAAAGTTGGAGAATAAATCAAAGCGGTTCTAGTGAGCTACTTGAGATCTCAAATTAAAACTTCTTACTGGTAGTAAATATCGATTATATGGCAGCGTATATACTATGCCCTATGGTCCTTTAACCCCTCAATGCCTCGGGTATCACAGAATACACAGGAAATGGAGCAAGTTTTTTGCTGCTGGGATGTTGAATGGTTAAGGATTAAACCCTGCCCCAAACCCTTAAATGGTCGGGTATAGGTGCGCCTACTTTAGGGGAACGGTATTGATCAGAGCGGGTAAATGCGGTGCCACTTGGCGGGTGAACCAAATTGCGAGAGCGGCGTGCGGCACCCCTCGCGACGGACGCCACGCCTCCACCACCACCCACGCTATCCCTCACTCCCTCACTCCCTCACACCCCCTCCCCTTCCCCCGACACCAGCGCCTGCGACGCACCCTCGTCTTGCAATCATCCTCACCCAACCCCACATTGCAAATCACTGCAACCTTGCGCTCCCTTGCGCTTTCAACCCTACCTTCGCCCACCGAACCTCCTGTTTCGTGGGGACCATTTGAGTTGCACGCCATGGCCATGGCGACGACGCTTGCATCCTCGTCGTCTCTCTCGTCGCTCTGCAGCCTCAGCGGCCGCACTCCGGCGGTGTCTGGCCAGGCACCCGGCGCTTCTTTAAGTCTCAAGCGAAACGGCGGTGGTCGCGGCATATGTGTGCGCGCCCGGCAGTCGAGCGGTAGGTTTCAGTCCTGGAATTGGGTTTATCACAGAAAATTGGGTTTATCAGATTTCTAGCTGAATTGCTTATGATAAACCTTAACCATGCCTTTTCGAAAGCGGTATTGTCTATGAGAGATTCTAGATATTGTCATTGGCAAGTTTTCTAGACGGCAAATATGCCCTTTCTAGCTTTTGAAAATTTCATGAATCAGTAAGTTTAAGGGTATGTTCTCACTTGGTGTTAGGAGTATTTAGCCAAAGAAAATTAGATGCATTTGGACACACTTCTAGACTACATTCATATTGCCAAGATTCCTCTTAACATCAAGTGCGAACATACCCTTAGTCGTGTAACACTAGTGTGTGGCACAATCCAGGGAGTTTGTTTTAGTTTAACCGGCCAATATCCTACATTCTCTTGGGCCAATTGATTGTCTAGAGTATACTCCCGGCTAAACTAAGCCTATAGAAATAAAGAGTATTCTCTATTGTTCCTCTTTGGTTTTTTTCCTAAACTTTTGAATTCAATTCGGCAATTCTCAAAATGGGGGTGCTTTTAGTCTGTATTTGCATGTGCTTGAATTGTAGCTTTTTGTGCGTTTTTCACAGGTGACCCCGAGAGTAAACAATTGCTAGACGCGTTTTTCTTGGGGAAAGCTCTTGCCGAGACTGTCAGCGAGCGCATTGGCAGTTTAGTCGGCGAGCTCTTGAGTGAAGTTGGGCAACGGCAGGCTGAACAGCAACGTCAAATCCGTGAATTCCAGGTAATGTAGCTTGAAACCTTTTTCCAACCGAGCTGCTTCTTTTGAATTACAATGTACAGCTAGTTTCTGCTACGGACGAGAAATTCAATATATTATAGGTTTTCTTTCCCTCTATGCCTGATGCAATGAAGACATCTATTGACAAAGCTACCCTAATCTTTAGAAACTGTTATAACCCACAAACCCTATAGAGTGAGATTTGTGATAAACCCTAACCAACAACCCGGGCGTGGAGCCTTTCCTGCATAGGACCTAATAAATTTTACGAAAGGGTCTGTTACATTTAGGATCGCTTCACACTATGACCAATGGTTAAGAGGCCGTTGATTTCCACTAATCAGAAATCAAGAGTTTGGCCTCTCAATCCTTCACACTAGGAGCCAAAATCTGAAGTCCCTCACCCTCTATGACTACACTCTTCCATCAAAAACAATTACCTCTCAAAAGAAGTTTGGGTCAAGCAATAGTGGCGACCCAAACTATAGTTGAGAGGTCATCAATTTTTTTCATAAAATAATCAATTAAATCGACAAGATCTTGACTATTAGATTTGGACGGATCAATAAATGATATGACTTTGGACTTTGGACTTGGCATTTGGAAGCTTCACACTAAGGGCAGCCAAAGGTTTCAAAAAATATATCTTAGTGCCTACAAGTTTTCTATACCCATTGTATCAACGATGTGATATGGGAGACATTCTCATGCTTGAACATATTTTAAGGGTGCCTTTTCCTCTCCTTTTGTGACATTCCACTCTCCCTCCCCCTCTCTATTAGATCATGTGGTGTTAATAGAGTTTCAACTAATTAGGCATGGGGTTAGTAGACTACCACCACGGACACTTTTTAAAATCGTATTCTATTATGATATAGAAGAAGATTATCAACTTATTTCTTTGCCCTAGCACTCAATCCAACAGCCTCTCAACTTGATCAGGCATAGTGTGAAGCGGCCTTTACTTTTAGAAATTCTGCTTACATCACTGAAACTTTGTGAATTGGACACAGAATGATGTGCAAGAAAGAGCAAGGACTTCGGCACAGAGAGCCGCGCAGAAAGCGTTGGCCACGGAGCCTCCAGTGACAAGAGCCGCTGCCACTCAAGTCAGCACCGTCACGTACGACGAGGAACCAAATGGAGCTACCACGGTGACCGAGAGCACCACCACCGTCAATGAAGGTGCCAATGGACTGCCTTCTCTCCCTTACGACAACCTCCCTCCTCTAGACATTCCGTCGTCGTCCTCCTCGTCCTCCCCCGAGCAAGGTACTCCAGACTTCTAAAGGCAAATCATGTTGTATAGTTCATTACTGTAGTGGCAAGCTTAGAGCGTTTGTTTGTTTCTTACAACATCCTGCGGGCGTGGCATTCCATGGAACCAGACATGTATAGAGTATCAGTTTTGTATTGCTAATGTATCCACATCGTCAAGGATTTTGATTGCTGAAGAATCCACTGAGATCTCTCTTATCTACCGGTGCTGCAAAAAGGGCTATTTTTGTTGCTTTGTGGGATGATTTCCTGAGTGGTTGGTTTTGTGTAACGAATGAATGCTGTAGGGGTGAAGTAAGTTGCTGGTATTCAAAGTAGGGTAGGAATCCAAAGAGGAAGAGTTGACATTGCTCTGTGATTGGATACTTGATATTGAAAAACATGTGTTGTTTTTATACATGATTAGGTAATTAAGACTGGTTGAGGATTTTGTTATTTCTTCTAGAAGAGTATTAGGTTTCAACAGCATGTGTTTCACTTTTTGGTGCTGTTATGCTGTAAGACAAGCCTGAAGAGAATATATGCATTCTACCCTTTTAATGACTACTGCCGTTGCCGTGTGGGAACTATTAACAGGGCTCCTTCCATTTGTGTTCACAACCTGATTTTGGATGTTTTGTTTAATCTGATGCATTAGAGGGTTGGGTGAACATTAAAAATACTTAGTGTTCGAAGGGCATGGTGTATTCCATTTTCTTTTTTATCAGCATCGTTAGTTACGTTTTTACATTTGGAAGGAAATGAGAAGTAATGACGAATTTGGCACATTGTCAGATCTAAGAGGAGAATTACGTCTCAAGAAAAAGAAAAAGAGGAATAAGAAGGCAAAGAAATAGAAGGAAGTCCTCCCCTTACAAATATTTGGCGTGAAACGAAGTATTTATTGGGACAGTCCTACGGTGCAAGACAGAATAAAGCAACAAAGCCCTCCTAACAACCATACGACAACCATATGAGCTGCTCATAGCACACCTCTCAATAAGTTGTTTTTTTCTGTAACTATGAGCATGAAAAGCATGAAGGTTGTAGGGTAAAAGTTACAAAAATAAACTGGAGCTACAGTTTGCAAAAAAGAAGGTTTTTCATTCACAATGAAGAACTATTTGTAACGTTTGGCTAAGAATTTGTTGGTTTATGGTGTTTTGCACTATAGTATGGTAGGACAATTTAGTTTTAAATGTGCTCTTACCTTGTAAATAGCTTTTAATTGATACTTGTATGACTTAACCCTTAAAGGATGGATAGATCACTGTGGCTTGCCCTGCTTGTAGCATTCTATAGTGTTTTGCACATGGGCACTAGTAGTATTGCTTTAAAAAGTTGGAAAAGTCAACAGTGCATGGTGCCCTCATGAAAATTGCAAGGAGGGTAGCTCAGGAGCTAACACCATGTATCACAATTTGAGTTATAAAATAAAATGAATGTATCTCAAGAGGAAATTTTTTGCCTTCCATGATGCACTACGCTTTTATGATCACTTCTACAAAAAATCAGATAAAAATCGGTCTTTTTATGGGATACAGAGTTTTTTTTTAGAGGCAACGGATGTTTTTTGTCCATGCCGACGTTTAGGGGTTAAGCTTGCAATGGATGATGATTTTATGAAAGATAATTCTTCATAGTAGTGTAAGAAGGTGTGGTATTTAAAAATAATATGTTTGAAGATTTTCTTATAAATGAAAAACTCATAACAAGGTACATCGATTTTGACACCTTAAATAACTATAAAGGCTTGAATTGCATGTATATGTTGAGGCTCAATTGTCTATCTTACCACCTAATTGAAGCATGCATTGGCCTCCAACACAAACTTCTTGAAAACAACCTCTTTTTCCATCTCAAACTTTCTTGAAATATCAAATGAAATCTTGAAATGTTGATATTGGGTACATAGGGGAGTAGCACATTGATAGTGCAAATACTTAATATTTAATTATATACTAAAGACCTTTTGAAGATTTTGTTTGTCTTGCACCAAGTTTACATTCAACTTGAAAATGAAAGCAAACCACTCATTACTAGATATTATGATAATTTATGTTCAATGCAAATTGCGAAGTTTAATCTTTGAAAGCCTAGTTTTTTTTATTGAAACATAAATGTGCTATAAAATGCTCGTTCAACAACTTTTTGGAAGTTTGTATTACAATGAAAGATGTTGTGAATTTCAATTCACTTATGTAATAAAATATTTAAAAACATCATCTAGACCTTGATCAAACAAATTTTGAACTGTTCAACTTAGAATTTTTTCTAGCATGAATTTTTTTTCAAATATAAAATACTACATCATCATAAGTGGTTGTTTCCTAATTTTGTACAAAAAATTACTATTTTTGCATGACAAGTTTTGGGCAGCTACAAAAAAACAAAAAACTTTGTACTCACCTACATTTAATCACAAATATGTTAATATCTGTGTAGCTTTTTAAAAGTTTTTTTTGGCAACATCATTTACTTGCAAGAATAATTTAGAAACTTCCAAAATATCTTCTTAATCCCTAAATGGCCAATTGACCATTTTCTGGTTGCTGCCCATTTTTATCGGGTTGCCCAATACAAAAAAAAACTTTTTTCAAAAAAATGTTTTTTTCTTTTTCTTTTTCTTTTTTTTTCTTTTTTCTTTTTCTTTTTCTTTTTTTTTTTTTTTTTTTTTTGTAATAGAAAATAAAGTGTACTTTCCAACTTAACTTGAATCATGTCAATCCAAGTTAGACTCCACCAAGGAGAGTTTTTCAAAAACAAATACTTCAATATTTGCTAGTGTGGTAAAATTTACTCTTTTGTCAAACTAATGATGTTCTCTCCTTTCAAAAGATTGCCTTTTTGAAGTTTAGGATAGAATGTTTATTTTTAACCAATCATACCAAAATTTGAAATCTAAGAGTAAAATTTGTAATTTTGGTGAATATTAAATGGTAAATGCTTCTAAATTCATTACATAAAAACTCAAAACTTTTTTTGAGTATATGACCGTATGGATAATTACAAAACATTATGATTCTTATTTTCTCTTTTTGAAACAAACTTCATCAAAGTTACAAAAGTACCATTTTATAACACATCTATGTTTTGCCCTTACCTCCTTGGGCCTTTAGGGGTTAAAACAAGAGAAGTACCCTTGAGCATTTGCAGGTTAAAACTATCTTCAAGTTGTTCACTTAAAAAGGAAAGCCTACATAAGCACAACCTTAACCCCTAAAAGCCTTGGGGTGTTTTTCTCATTTCTGGAAGGTAGTTTTGAAGTTTTTGAAATATCCTTGTAAGGTCATTATTAAACATTAAAACTAGGATTGTAATTGTAGGATCTTGAACTTCAAGGCTTTTAGATGGTGCTACCAAAAAAATTCCAAATAGATTATGAAAATTTTAAGATATTTGTGATTGAATGTGGATGAGTATGTAATTTTCTGATTTTTTTTAGTTGCTCAAAAATTCTACTTGCAAAAATGGCAAGTTTAGTGCTCAAAAATGGGACACAACCACTTATTATGATTTAATGTTGTTATTTCAAAACTAGTAAGCCCCCTTCCAAATCCACAAACGTAGTTTCATAAATGAGCCTACAATGCAATTGTCAAAGAGCTACCAACTTATACAAAAAATACTTTCAACTCCAATTATTGACCAAAAGTCATTATGAGTGAAAGAGAATTCATGGATGAATTCTGATTTTTATAACTAAAGCATTCCAATTGAAATTAGCTCAAAAATACGTTTGGATTTTATTAGATGATGAATTTTCAAAGTAAAGACTCTCATTGCCCAAGGGAGTGCCCAAGGGAAATCTTCAATTTACTCAAACTTGTTGCCCATCTTTCCAATGAGGCAACTTGTTGTAGGTTTTTTAATGACACTATCATCATACTTTTTGATGTAGTTTAGCTTATACCAAAGACAATTGAAATAAGGTATGGAGTACATTAAAATTGAATGCTGAAGTTGACTTCAGCCAACAACTTCTCCAAACTCAAATCTCTGCCTTCAGCAAGGATTAAAAGTTGCCTGAACACCAAATTGCCTTGGGTTAATTTAAAGAACATAATTGCATTTTAACTTGTCGACAAGTGAAACACAACCTCTCATTAATACCTCTCAATTCACGTATGAAAATCAGATTAAATGGACAATTATAGAGCAATATCGCCTTAGCTCAAGAAACATTTGCTCGCCCAGAAGGTCTTATCAGCACAACTCTCACCCCGGTTTGTTTACAAACTCAATAATTGCGGACTCTCACAAAGCATACTCTGTAACTGCACATTCCTTGTATACCGTACCCAAACATTCTCTCATACTGAGTAATAATCTAATTCCACAACGTCAACATGTCACTCTGGGAAGACATGTCCCAGTGCATTTCGAAGCCAATCTGCCCCCCCCGAGGAAGTGCAAGAGTGGAGTGTAATCCCGTCTGCTTTACTTAAATGAATGGTTTTCTGCGAGCACAGAGTATTTATTCAACACAAGCCCTCGCGGAAAGTTACAAGGGAAGTATTACGGCGCATAATGTCCAAACCAAGCGCTTGGAACCCGAGATATCGTCTCCTCCACGTTGAGCAAGAGAATACTCACCGCAGTGCGACATTCTGGAAGCCCACCACCTGATTCTTATACCCCAACGTACAAATTGCATTCACAAAATCTTGTGAGTCCCATCAAGAAATTACATTAGTGCTCCTGCAGTCTGCCTACCAAAACTGTACCCAGCAATGCTATACAAATCTCTCATCCAGGTTTCACCTTCACTTCTTCATTATCGACTTCATTGACTCGCACTGCTGAACAACCAAAATCACACTACGCCATATCCTTCGCCATCTTCTCAGCCTTCTGTGACACCTCTTCAACGCCACCGACCATATAGAACGCCTGCTCAGGCAAATCGTCGTACTTCCCATCCAACACACCCTGCACCAAACATACAAAACATCCACAAATATAGTTATGACTTGGACTTCACATTGCATATCCCCTTCAGGAACACAACAAGCTTCCCAAAAGCTTCAAACTGCAAAGCTCACTTCATCAAGGTCTACTCAAGGAGGGTGCCCAAACATAATCCATCGAATGAAACCACAACAATCACCACTACACAACTAAACCTCACAACACCAAAAAATTGAAATTGTGTTTCCAAAGCACCCACGACGCTCTCACCAGAAAGAAACAAAGAACCCTCGCGAACCTCAGACACCACCCCACAACACACCAGCAGTCCAGCGCCGACAACACTCACCCGGAATCCTGACACGCTGTCCTTCAGGTCCACGTACTTCCCCGGCGACCCCGTGAACACCTCCGCCACGTGGAACGGCTGGCTCAGAAACCTCTGCATCTTGCGAGCGCGCGCCACCGTCAGCTTGTCGTCCTCGCTCAGCTCGTCCATCCCCAGAATGGCGATGATGTCCTGCAGGTTCTTGTAGTTCTGCAGCACCTTCTGCACGTCGCGCGCGCAGTAGTAGTGCTCCTCCCCCAGAATGCGCGGCGACAGCATCCGCGACGTCGAGTCCAGCGGGTCCACCGCCGGGTAGATCCCCAGCTCCGAGATCTGCCGCGACAGCACCGTCGTCGCGTCCAAGTGCGCGAACGTCGTCGCCGGTGCCGGGTCCGTCAGGTCGTCCGCCGGCACGTAGATGGCCTGCACCGACGTGATGGACCCCTTCTGCGTCGTCGTGATCCGCTCCTGCAGCCCGCCCAAGTCCGTCGCCAGCGTCGGCTGGTACCCCACCGCCGACGGGATGCGCCCCAGCAGCGCCGACACCTCCGAGTTCGCCTGCGTGAACCGGAATATGTTGTCGATGAAGAACAGCACGTCCTGCCCCTCCGCGTCGCGGAAGTGCTCCGCCACCGTCAGCCCCGTCAGCCCCACCCGCGCCCGCGCGCCCGGCGGCTCGTTCATCTGCCCGTACACCAGCGCGCACTTGCTCTCCATCTGCGCCCATCCCCACCCCCAAAACACCACCTCAGCGCCCTCCTCCCATGCACACACACCATCACCCCCACCACCCCTCACCACTGTCACCAGTCACCGCCACGCGTGCGGCCACCCACCTGCTTGTCGCCCAGCTTGATGACGCCGCTCTCGATCATCTCCTTGTACAGATCGTTCCCCTCGCGCGTGCGCTCCCCCACTCCCGCGAACACGGAGAACCCGCCGTGCGCCTTGGCGATGTTGTTGATGAGCTCCATGATGAGCACCGTCTTGCCCACTCCCGCGCCCCCGAACAGCCCGATCTTGCCCCCTCGCTGATACGGCGCCAGCAGGTCCACCACCTTGATGCCCGTCTCCAGGATCTCCATCTCCGTCCCCTGCTCCACGAACGACGGCGCCTCCCGATGGATTCCCAGCACGTGCTCCCTGCCTGCCACACCCCACCCATCGCCACACCCTCCTCAGCACCCAGCTTTCCACCAGCCGCTGCACATCTGGGCACGGAGTAGTTCCATCCCAAATAGGAGGAAAAAGGAAGAGCTGTCACTGATGATACAAAGTAACTCCACTCATCGAGTGTTCACTTACTGATATCGCCTCTCTCGTCGATGGCTTCACCGATGACGTTGATGATGCGACCCAATGTCGCCCGCCCGACAGGGACCTGCACGATTACAGATTCAAATTTCCCTCTTCAGAACGACACTCACCCGGAGTAGCTAGTACATTCTCACAATTTCGTTTGTTGTTCCAGAATTCTTAGGTACCACAAATTGAATGCAGCTTATATGCCAATTTCGTCCAAATAATTAGGTAATTTACTAAAGAATCAAATGATCGGAGCAGGAGATTCTGTCTCAGAGTAGTAATCTTATGGCCGACAAATTTGTATTGGAACAAGACGACAGGACACTTCAATGGGCATCTTTTGATTTGAATTTCAGTAAAAATAATGTTTTAGGGAAAGAGTACCCATATGCTGACGAAACCTAAAGTGACGGCGTGCTAACGAAATATAACATCATGCAGGACAGGGTACAATGTGTTCGTAAGGACTGCTGGATAAACGAAACAATTTCGTCATGCCACAACACATAAACCCGCGCAAACAGGAAATTATCGACATGACTAGTGATGATGCGTCATTGGCACAACGACAACCCCTAATACCAACGAAGTGTATCAAATAGAACTGTTCGATCCGCTGAGATTAGTCATGGGACACTCCATTCGCGGCTTAGTCCTCTGAATTCTGGGAAGCCCCGTTCCGAACAGCCACATTGCACCCTAAACAATCAGGTAAGCCTATCTACCGCACCAAAATGACGTGTGCCCGGTGAAATTCCACAACATTCGACACACAAAAAGATCCTCACCAGAATGGGAGATCCAGTGTTCAGCACACGCTGCCCGCGAACAAGCCCGTCCGTCGTCTCCATGGCAATCGTCCGCACCGTGTTCTCCCCCAAATGCTGCGCCACTTCCAGCACAACCCTAAGGTTATGGTCCTGCACCTCCAGCGCGGTCAGAATGGGCGGCAACCCCTTCTCGAACTTCACATCCACCACGGCTCCGATCACGGTGGCGATGGAGCCCACGCTCCCGGCGCCCGTGAAGTCCGCCGATTTGTTGTCCGTGGACATCTCTCGCGACAGCAAGGGCGTTACAGCTCGCGCGTGGTGGAGCAGAGCTCGTGACGACAGCCCCTTGGCGGCCGCATTCGCGACGGTCCTCCCATTGGCATTGGACGAGAACGACCGGTTAGGCTGCTTGGGCGGCTGCGACGATGAAGCAAACCTGCGGGAACCCGCCCGCAGCGCTGCTGCCAACGCCTTGCGTCCCGACATGGCTGCGAGAACGACGACAGGAGATCACGGCGAGGAGTGTTCTGAATTAGGGCTTGAGGTCGATGGACACTCTGCTTCTTCAACCTTTGCGCTTTTGCAACATGTGACGACGACGACGACTGGGACGACCGGATGACTCCGTCCTTGAGGCTTCCGTCGACTTCGGGGCTTCGTTTAGTTTTGTATTGGTGCATGCGATCATATTACATATTCCTAGCAGGGTTGGAAGTTCCCACACTAAAATTCAACAACACGGAACATTCTGTCGAACAATCCACCAAAAATCTTTCAACAAGAGGAGATTGGAATGGAATTCCAGTAAGGGCCGGTTCAGACCAGGATGTCCACAGCGTCTGGACAAAATTATAAGCAATCTCATTGGTCAATTGTAGTGTTTTGTTTGCAATGGCATTTACACCAAAACAGATGTCCAACAGAGCAAAGTCCACATTAGCGATCACTCCTGCCAAAATTGTCAATGAAACAATAGTGGGAAGTGGATGAGTTTGAGGTCACCTCAAGAGGTGACCTCAATCTTGTCCAAGGGACAAAACGTTCTTCATCCTCATGGCAATTTCCCTTCGGAACTTATTGGACAAAGCATTGGACACAAGCTTTTCTCCACACGCCGTGGACGTCTTGGTCTAAACGGGCCCTAAGTACCTAAAATGGAAAAATCAAAAATAAGTTTGCTAGTAGTTGCCAGTATACTATACCATCTCCTTTAACCCTCAAGCGTCAAGCAGGTCACCACGGCATGCCCCACTTGTAGTTTCTACAGTGATTCTAACTATGTCCACTTAAAGGATTGTTCCTAAAAGGTTGAAAAAGTGAAAAGTGCATGCTGATCTCATGAAAATTACACAAGAAAGTTGAAAAAGTGAACAGTGCAAGTTGATTTCATGAAAATTGCACATATGGCAACTTGGGACCTAACATTGTGATTTTGAACTTTCTCACAATTTGAGTTACCAAAAAACACAAGTGCATTTTGTGGGTTGTTTTCTACCTTCCACAATGGATCATGTGTTCATGGTCACTTTTGAAAAAAATCAAATGAAAAATAGCTTTTCCATACCATACCAAAGATTTTTTATAAATCGGAGGACAAAAAACATCCTCCTTGGCGTTTAGGGGTTACTAGTAAGTGGCTATTCTATTAGAAGATTTGTATTGCCCTTTGGCTTGAACTATAGCTTCTTTCTTTTTTCTTCTTGAAAGCGGATTGCTTTTTGAGTAACATACCTATTGAAATATCTTCAAGGTATCTTCCCTTAACCCTTAAACGTTGAGGTTTTCATCCTCCAACTTGAAAAAAACATTTTATACAACAAGCAATAGTTATTTTTTATCTTTTTTCTTTCAAAAGTGACCTTAAACATGGAGTCCATAGTGGAAGTCAAAAAAACAACCTCACAAATGCACTCAAATTTTTTGGTAACTCAAATTGTCAGAAAATTTAGAGTTGCAATGTTAGGTCCCAAGTTGCCCTTATTGCAACTTTCATGAGGTCAACAAGCACTGTTGACTTTTGCAACTTCTAGAAACTACAATTCTAATGCCCACTTGTGAAAAAATTGTAGGGCATGCCGTGGTCACCCGTTTGGCGCTTAAGGATTAGTGCTAAACCTTGTCCCATGATGTCCTCAAGCACGTCCAATCATAGTTGTATATAGAATTTGGATGGATAGTAGATTGAAGAAAGACTTTATATTAGTCAACAATCATTTAGAACAAGGAGCCGGCTCTTACAATATACTATCTTTGAATGACACCCATGTTCCACTAATGAATGATGTTTTGTATTGAAATAGAGGAATTGCAAACAAACACCTAAATAAAAACAAAGCCATGAGACAATGAGGGACTTTGCTTGCTCGGGGGTGTCACTTTTTTGGCATATTGCAATGTAATTGGAACTTTTTGGTTAAATGTTAGCTTTTTGAATCAACAAAGTTTCTAGAATTTCCCGTTGTGTTGAAAATTTGTGAGAGGTGTTTGAAATCTAGATTCCTTTGTATAATCTATTTGGAAAACATAATGAAATAATTTCTAAATTTATTTTGAAGGCTCTATCAATGGAACTTTTCTACATTTTTTCAGTTCTTTTGAAAATACCCAAAATTGGGTGCCTTGGGCATTTAGGGGTTAAAATTCTTAGAGAGGCAAGCCCCAAATCGCCTTTGAGGTTCAAAAGAGCAGCCTCAAGCAATGAACGAGGAGAGCCGAAAAAGAATAGAAAATTAGTCAAATAAAATGCGCATAAAACCAATTGAAATCTAAATAAATCGGCTAAAACCTGACTAAGTTTTTGGAAAATACCGGATGAAAATGAGAATGTAGGCTTTTAAACGAAAAAGTCCAAAATCTCCCCGCACACTGGCCTGAAGCAGGAAGACGCAGGCTAGCCTTCATCTGCCACATTCATCCACCATCCAGTACGAGTCTACCGAATACCAAGATTTCGTACGTTGAAGAATCCCGCCCCGTAGATTTCAGCATGCAGTCGTCGTCTCCGCTCCGCGAGGAT